>JAEBUO010000007.1:0-600000 GCA_023014395.1 Amanita rimosa
GGCACTTCTCTCCTGCGCCCACTGGCGCATTGATGAAACCGCCGCCGCCTTTTCACCCTTCCTTCCGCCGTCCCAGACCTCCCACTAGAGGTCTTCATTGAAACACCACGGTCATCCAGTTCAAGGATGACGACCTCCATATCCACCCAGCCGACCTCCTTCCCCAGGTATACCCGGACGATCACCACCTCCCACACTTCGCCCAATTTGTTAAAAGAAATACCACGCTCACCGTCGTCGCCGACGCCCTCGCCGCCACCACATGTTCCATCACCAACCTCTCCTCCGCCACCGACAATCTCGCTGCACTCACCCTCACCATTGACCCTCACGAAATGACCTACGAGGAACGCGATTCATTCCTACGAAACGCCCAAAACCTGCATCGCGCCGCCGAAGCGCTCAAATGGAAGGTAGAGACCTCCACAAAAGAATTGGACAATGCCGTCAAGTGGGCCGAGTCCAGAACGGACCATGGCTTGGACAACGTCTGGCTGGTAGAAGTCGGTGACTTCTCGCATACAAAGGGGGTAATGTTACAACTCTCTTTTCCCTTTGTTAATGGACTACATTTTACTTGTTACAAACCCATAGTTACGCCTTGGACGTTATCTCCTTTCATAGCTACCTTCATCTTTCCTTTCTCAGATAGCTATGCGCTTTCCCCTTATATTCTTATTGTTCTCTTAACGTATATAAACCCCTCTCATGTACCGTAGTTCTTTAGTTCCAACTTAGTCGAATCTTATCCATAACTTAAACACTCTTTCGCTCGTCGCCTCAACCGCTCTCCTCGCTCTCTCTCTAGCCTTCGTCATCGTCAGACTTAGTGCCTAGAACCCTTGTCCAGTGATTGGGAACAGACTGAGACTCTGTTTGTCGCTGTAGACTTGGACGCTGAACGACGTTGTGGACATCGACCGTAACACGGCCCATTTGACGGCGTTATCTAGTTCTTTCGTCGACGTTTCCACCTTCCATTTGAGAGCTTCAGCAGCTCTGTGTAGGTTTTGTGCATTTCGGAGGAAGGAATCGCGCTCCTCATAGGTCATCTCATGCGGGTCAATGGTGAGGGTGAGGGCGGCGAGGTTGTCGGTGGCGGAAGAGAGATTGGTGATGGAACATGTGGCGGCGGCGAGGGCGTCAGCGACGACAGTGAGCGTGGTATTCCTTTTGACGAATTGGGCAAAGTGCGGGAGGTGGTGGTCGTCGGGGTATACCTGGGGGAGCAGGGTGGCGGGATGGATGTGTAGGTCGTCATCCTCGAAGTGGACGACTGTGGTGTTTTCAATGAAGACCTCAAGCGGGAGGTCTGGAATGGCGAGGAAGGGTGAGAAGGCGGCAGCGGTCTCGTCGATGCGCCAGTGAGCGCAGGAGAGGAGGGCCAAGGCGATGAAGTAGGCGGCGAGGGCGAAGAAGGTGAACATGGTTCTTTGTTACGAGGTAGGTTGGGTGTTAAGCAGTAATACTTGAAAATTTATATGGATGCCAAGTAGCTGATTTCCGCGTCGGAAGGCCAATTTTCTGTATTTAGTGGATCTTCGATTGCAGGGTCGGTGAGGAGTTCTCGTTCCTCTCTGATGAACCTGGTTAGTGCATTTAAATGTTCAATCCCTGGTGTCATTGTTGGGGTGATTAAGAATTTTCTAATTCGCCTAATAATGTCCACTATTACCCCTGCCATGGCGGTAGACAGGTAATCGAGATCGTCAAGGATGTCTTCCATGAGAATGCGAGGCCTTCCTGGTATCCTGATTCTTCAGCTGATTAACCAGATTTGTGCGCTACACTCCCATATTTGTTTAGTGATTTCATCCATCTGTTTGTATTCTTCTGGACATGGCAGTCTCCCATAGGCGCTTTTATAAACGTCACTGTTTCTGATGGCTCGAAGTTGATATGTAGGTGGATCGTTGTTGTAGGGGGGTAGATCGTCGGCTGAAAATCGTAAGTCGTGGTACTTGGGAAGATAATTCTGGATATCCTTGCAGGGGAACTCTGTTGTTCCTGAAGGGTTCTTTTGGTGACGGTGATCGAGTCTAGGGGTACGATAATATCGTGTGACTAATGCCACAGTTCGGGTGAGTTTCCCTGGTGGGTTCGGTGCTCCAGGAGCATGTTGGAAGGGGAGATATTGTATGTGGGTATAGACGGTCTTTTCTTTAAGAGCTATAGTGTATCGAGAGAGTGTTGAGCAGTTCCGTTTGGTATAGTGATAGTTTTGTTTCAAGACGTGGCGGTTTCTGTATCGAGTCATGGTTCAGAGGTGTCAACGTTGTTGGTATTCAGATAGGATATCCGTGGCGTTTGCAAGATTGCGAGTGGGTTCCCAAGAATTGTCATTCGATCCATAGCCTTTCCATTTAACCAAGTAGTGGTAGCCTGCGCCTCATTTCCTATGAGCTAGAATTGCCTCGACCTCGAACTCCTCTTGTCCATTTACGAGATCAGGGGGTGGTTTCACATAGTTCGGCCCGTGCGCAGTTGTTTCCCTGTATGGGGTAAGGAGTGACGCATGAAACGTAGGGTGAATGCGCCATTGTTTTGGGAGTTTCAATTTGTACGTCACTGGTCCCATTACTTGTTCGATCTCGAAGGGTCCTTCTCGTTTTGGTGCTAGCTTTCTGGACTGATATGGTATGTGAAGATTTCGGTTTTCAAGCCATACTTTGGTACCCTTTTCAAATCGTATTGCTTTGTCCTTGCATCGTCTTGCCACTAATTGTCTTGCTAGTTCATGTGCTGCTAGCGCCTCTTCTCTGGCTTTCCTTAGGAACTGAAGGCGTTCTTCTGCCACTGGTGTGGTCATTCGCGTAGTAGCTGTGGGAAGCGCAACAGGGTCCGTTCCATACATTAGTCTGAATGGAGAAGTTTTGATAGTGTCATGATGTCGGTTATTGTGAGCAAACTCGGCTATTGGGAGAAGCGGTTTCCATAGATGCGGTTCGTTGGAGCAGAACATTCGAAGGTAGACTTCTAATTCCTGATTGACTCGTTCCGTTTCTCCGTCGGTTTGGGGATGGTAGGCTGTGCTCATTCTGTGATCGATTCCTAAGGCTTTTCGTATTTCCTGAAATACTTTCGCGGAGAACTGTGGTCCTTGATCTGAGATCAGAACGTCGGGTAGGCCAAACCGTTTGAAAATTTCGGAGATATAAAGTTCCGCAGTGCCGAGTGCATCGATTGTCTTCCTGCAAGGTGTGAAAATTACCCCCTTTGTAAGACCATGGTCCACCGTCACCAGGATCAAGTCAAAGCCATCGGAAAGGGGTAGATCAGTGATGAAATCAAGGGTTACTTGCTGAAAGGGGCGGGTTGCTTTTGACGGAATTGGGTGAAGGGCTGGTACATTTGGGTGTGTGTTAATCTTCATCTGCTGACAGAGAGTGCATCCTTCTATCCATTCCCTGACATGTTTGAACATTCCAGGCCACCAGTAGTCGCGTCTAAGGAGTTCAAGGGTCTTTAATCGTCCAGGGTGACCTGATGATCGTGCTTCGTGCGTTTCCTTAATCAATCTAGTTCGTAATCCATCTTGATCAGGGATGTAGGTTTTGCCAAGATAGTGAATAATGCCATTGGTATAAGACCAATCTTGTATGTTCGATTTGATCGGTGGGGCGCGGTGCGTGGTGATAACCTCTATTAGAATGCATCCGAAATCGTCTTTTGACATTGCTTTCTGAATCTCTGTGGCTAGATCTTCTGCAATAAGACGAATAAAGCGATCCTCTGGTAGGACTATGACGTCTTCTTGTAATTCACTATTTCCCATATGATCAGGGCGTCGGGATAGGGCATCTGCTTCAAACATTTTCGTGCCAGGGACGTGCTCGATGCGTAAATCAAATTCTGATAATAGAGATGACCATCTAGCTTGTCTGGGCGTTAAGCGTTGGGCGGTTTGGTAGTAGGATAGATTCTTGTGGTCGCAGTGGACTACAGTGGTGTGGGGTGATCCGTGTAACAAATGTCGCCAGGTCATCAATCCTTTGATAATTGCCAAGAGTTCCCGATCATAGATCTGGTAATTCTACTCCGTTTGTGTTAATGCATGTGAGATAAATCCGCAGGGGTGTAGAGATCCTGTTTCATCTGCTTGCTTCAAGACTGCTCCTATTGCCTTATTTGATGCATCGGTTTGGAGGATAAAGGGTCGAGTAGGATCTGGCATTAATAATACCGGCATAGATGCAAATCGTTTCTTTAGAATTTCAAAAGCGTTGTTCCATTCAGTGGTCCAGTCAAATGGTTCTGTTTTCTTAGTGAGGTCGGTAAGTGGTTTAGCGATGGCAGCAAAATTTCCAATGAAACGTCGGTAAAAGTTCCCGAATCCGAGGAATGATCGGACTTGTTTGACAGTGGTAGGGACTGGCCAATCGGCTATCCCTGCTAACTTTATCGGGTCCATCTGAATGCATCCAGGGGTGATGATCATTCCTAGAAATTCGACTTCCTGCGTGGCGAACTTGCATTTTTCGAGTTTCAGGAATAGATCATTATCTTGTAGCCGTTGTAAAATTCGTCTTGTCCGTTCCTCCAGTTGCTCCAATGTTTCTGCGCAGATTAACATGTCGTCCATGTAAATGATCAGCCATCCTTCGTTGATCATGTCCCTAAAGTACTCGTTCATCATAGTTTGAAAGGTTGACGGCGAGTTGCATAATCCAAAGAACATTACTGTTGGTTTGTAGAGTCCTCGATTAGTGATAAAGGCTGCTTTCCATTCGTCTCCCTTCTTGATTCGAACATTGTTGTATCCCCATCGGAGGTCTAATTTGGTGAAATATTTGGCGCCTCGTAACTTAGTCATGAGGTCGGAAACAAGGGGAAGGGGATATGCGTTTTTGACGGTCCATTCATTCAAGTATCGGTAATCCTGACAGGGTCGAAGTGCTCCACTTTCCTTTTTTGCTACAAAGAAGAATGGTGACGCCTGTGGTGATGTGGATGTTTTAATGTATCCTTTCTTGAGTTGTTCATTAATCCATTCGTCTAACAGCCCTTGTTCCTTGACCGACAGAGGATAAAGTTTACTAACTTTTGGAACAAAGCCTTCCTTTGTGTTGATTGCGTGATCCCATGGTCGGCTGGATGGGAAGCGTTCTGATGCCTTTTTGTCAAAGATGGTGCGCCATTGCTCATATTCTGTAGGTAATACGGTGGATGGTTCGTCTTTCTTTAGCCTGTGCTCTAGTTCCTATGATGCGGACGTTTTAACTCTAATCCAGTAGTCATCTTCACCCCATTGCTGGGAATCGAGGGCTAGCTGCCAGATTGCTTTTGACGACGTGTCCAGATCTCCAATTCTCAGAGATTTCTCTCGCCAGTTGATGATCGGGTTATTTTCTTCTAACCATGGTATTCCTAGAATCATTCGTTGATCGCCTAGCTTAGTGATCCAGAACCAATTGATAAATTGCTGTCCTTCGATCATGTAGCATATCTTGGTTTGATGTGTGATCATTCCTTTCACATTTACTGTTCCATCTGCGTTTCTAACTTTGATTGGTTTCTTAAGTCGTTCTTTCCTGAGCTCCTTTACTGCTCCTTCATCTACGAAATTTCCTTCTGCTCCACAATCGATTAGGGCAGATGTTCCAGCGGGTAAATCGGTCGATTTGATAGTTAATGAAATGCGCTTGTCATTGTTGGATAATACTATTACAGAATCAAGTGCTAACTGTTCAGATCTCGATAATAAGGAAGGGCCAACTGCTGAGTGACGCTTCCTAACTAAAAACCCTCATTCTCGAATTCGTTTAAGAGGGCATTCTTCTCTTCAGTAGACATTGCCGAAAAGATGGCTCTAATTTTCTTTGCTGGTTCGTCCTCTTCCTTCTGTAGTTCCTCAGTGACAGAGCGAACGGCTTTGTTCTGATAAGAAGACCTGGATGAAGACGCATCATTGCGTCTCGGGCAGTTCCTGGAGATGTGTCCCTGTGTTCCACATCTGAAACACTTGCCAGTCTTTTGATATTCCTCCTTTTGATCGTCTGTCAATCGGCTAGGGGTCGTGGTATTTATAGCTCGGATTGTTCCGGACCGATTGTTGTTTCAATTGAAACGTGTTCCAGATCCATCATTAGTTCTCCTGTTTCCTTGTCCTGTCATGTCCCAAGCGTTATGGTGATCCTCAGCTTTATCGTAGGCTTCCTGCATCGTTTTAATCTTCCTTTGGTCCTGTAAGATCGTTCTAGCGAGTTCTAAGGGTAATCCTTTGACGAATGCCTGCAACTGAGCGGGTATTCCAGTAAGTCCAGAGGTTCCTATATCCATGCGAAACTTCCTGATGTACTCTGGGACTGAAACGCCGTTTCCAACTCTTAATTTGGATAAATTGTTCAGGGCTCGAAAGGTGCTGTTGACTTCTCCCCAGTCATTGATGAAACGTGTTTCAAATGCTTCATAATCGCTCCATTTGAACGTGGCTGTGGTACTGCCTCTGTTGTCATTCAACTCGCTTCGGATAATAGTTTTCCAGTCGTCTAATTCTGGTCCCATGCATGCGAGCGCATACCTGACTTTCTTTTCGTCTTTTCCTTCATAGTTTTGTTCATTGAGGGTAAAGTAGTCCTCAAGCTGTCCTAAAAATGACCTTGCTTCGATTCGTTTGCCTGTAAAGGGCCGTATCGGTTGTGGTTTGATATCTCCTTTAGAGCCTGCACTGGTTTCAGACGCCATTCTCGGTTCAGGAGTGATTGGTGGTTCAGGGGTTGGTGTTCTGGTGATCGGTTTCGGTTCTGGAGTAGGGGTTCTACTCGGAGTTCTGGGTGTCGGAGATGGGGGTGGTCCTTGTTTCGAGTAATCTGTATCAAACGGGTTTTCCTCAAGCTTGGCTTGTTCGATTCGTAATAATTCCTCCCACTCTGCTAAAAGACTGGCTGTGATTCCGTGTCGGTTGCTATCTCTAAAGAATCTTCTGTAGAGGGTCCTTCCTGGTTCGTTTTCTGGTTCCTTGACAAGGTAGAGCGGTTCTCCTTGTATTTCACTACCCCAGTCTAGGTAGATTTGATCGGGTAAATCGGATTCAGATACTCCTGAGTAGAAGTCTCCTGAAAAGTATTCGTTCGGGACTGGTTCGTTTCGTTTCCGCCCTTCTGTAACAAAGTACCAGGTTTGCTGGTAGAGAAAAACTTTTCGTCGTTCAAGGTAGTATTTCCCCTTATAGGTGACGGATCCGTTCGGGGGTCGTTCCTGAGAGCTGCGGGTCTCAATGGTGTCAGCTAGGGATGATACCCTGAGCTAATCCTGAGTTCCAACTTATGTTACGGTCGATGTCCACAATGTCGTTCAGCGTCCAAGTCTACAGCGACAAACAGAGTCTCGGTCTGTTCCCAGTCACTGGACGAGGGTTCTAGGCACTAAGTCTGACGATGACGAAGGCTAGAGAAAGAGCGAGGAGAGCGGTTGAGGAGACGAGCAAAAGAGTGTTCAAGTTATGGATATGATTCGACTAAGTTGGAACTAAAGAACTACGGTACATGAGAGGGGTTTATATACGTTCAGAGAACAATAGAAACTAAAGGGGAACGAGCATAGCTATCTAGAAAAGGAAAGGTGAAGGTAGCTATGAAAGGAGATAACGTCCAAGCGTAACTATGGGTTTGTAACAAGTAAATGTAGTCCGCTAACAAAGGGAAAAGAGAATTGTAACAGCGTTGGGTGCTGGGACCCTGCGTGGCATGAGGAATTCCCACAGCTTGTTACAGATATCTGGTGATGCTGCTAGTAGTTCCTCGAAGCTGAGGTTGGTAGCAGGGCTCTGTGACATGCAAGTAAAAATATCTTTCACCAGTTTATCGTTCTGTGCTGGGGTGGTGGTGGTGTATGACGGGTCCTTGCTTTTAGGTGGTGGTGCTGCGAAGGGGCGATCCTGAGGCAGCTGGTAGTTGGCATCCCATACTTCCGAATACAGACGAGTGGGTTCTTGCTCCCTGGTTATCTCTGGTGATACAATTTCTTCCGGTTTATCTATGGGTTTAGCTGCCATGGGTTCCACTACCTTTGCTTTGGTCTGCATCGGAATTTCCACCCTGTCCAAAACCACTCTCTTTGTCTGCAGTGCCATTATCCTTTGCTGCAACCTTGTAATCTCCTCTTCTTCGTCTTCCACGGGTTCGACTGTTGTCCTGTAGGTGAGGGCCGGAGCTGGGGGCGGCGAGATGACAACCTTGGGAATACTATGTCACGGCGCGTAAAACATGGCAGGACAAACCGCTCCTTGCTCGCTACTGTGGCGCTGATACTCATCAAGGTTCTCCTTGATTGTATTAGCTGGGATATAACGCGGTACGAAGCTACTGGTAGGTAGCGTGATCCGGCCTTCTATGTTTTTGATGATTTTCCCACTCGCCAGGTACTGCTCTACATCTGGGCATCTGCTCATGAAATGCGCTAGGTCACCACAAAAGTTGCACCTGTACAAATTTGCTTGTGGCGCTGGCTGTGCACTCCCTATAGGGATAGCATTCAAGCCTGTTGTGGGTGTCGCATAATTGCAGTATTGTGGAGCGGCAGGCAGAGTGCGGGTTGTGGCAAGAGACTGGCTGAGAGTCTGCATCATTGTTTGTCCGAATTTCTTGAACATAGCTGTCATGTCCTCCTGTTTGACAAATTGGGTGGAGGGCGGCTCTGACCTAGTGGGTGGCAATGACTCGGATTTAAGCGGATGTGACGGAGTAGCGGCTTTACTAATCATTTTGTCGTAAAATGATTGACCCTGTATGACCTCTTGTGCTGCAGCTAGGGTTTGCACAAGAGAGAACGGATCTCCTCGGTGCACTGTGGGGTACTGGGTGTGCATCCATCGATACATCTCCATTGCAACATCCACCTGGAAACCCTTGAAGAAGTACTTGCTCTGCTGTCTTACAGACAACCGCTCATTACTAACAAGGTACTTTGTGATGACTAAGAACCCTGATAGTAGCTGCATAGCTCCTCTGTGGTTCTGACGCCAAGTCGTAGGGTTTCCTCAACGAGTCTGTCAAGGTGGTGTTGCATATACTGCCGCTCACTGATTACTCTGCTGTATAACTCCTGAATGGAGTTTTTGAACTGCTCATATGTCGCTGGTGCATTAAATGTGTCAACTGTTCCCCACAGTTCATATTCCGTATCCGCTAGATAGCACAGCAAGTAAGTCTTCTGCTGCTGATTGTCCATAATACTGACTTCCTGGAACAGGAGCTCGAGTTCTGCAAAGTAGCGCGGCAGCCAACGTGGCTGTGACGAGTCAAAACGCGGAGCGGCAGTGGCATACTGCGCTGGCATTGACTTGTTGGCCATCGATGATGTAGGTGCAGGATTCGTTGGTAAAATTGGGATTGGAACGGTAGACGGGATAGGTGCGGAATTGATAGGTGGCAACGGAACTATTGTCGTGGGTAAAGCGGGCTGTGGTTCAATAGCGGGAATAGGATTTTCATTAGGCAAGGCTATGGAAGGCTGTGGACTTGTTGTCAGGGATGAGCTGCTAGACTCGTCGCTACTTGGCGGGAGATCTGTTTGTGTTGCCTCAAAGGACTGGAAGATCTCCGGATCAGAAGTATCTGCGGGAGCAGGAGAGTGTGGGGTAGCGGCAGGAGTGAAAGTACTTCCTCAACTGCTAACTCTATCGATGTTATTGATTTGTTGAAACTCAGGTGCAAGTCCAAGTTGACAACAGGATTGGCAAAGCAGTGTTCCTGACTCTCTGAAGATTTCCGCGAAGGCCTCTGCTGGATCTCTCTGTAGTAATTGGGCAGCTACTGTCGCTCGTGTTCTGAGTGACCTATAAAAATCTGTGACTAGACTTGGCCCTGGCAATTCTGTAAGAGATCCAGGAAAATGAGGGCTGATAGGGGACTCTGGAGGGGTTGACGGCAAAATCCTTTTGAAAGCCTCACTGGGGCAGCCAATATGATATCCTACTCCACCAGCTAAAGATGGGGAATGTGTTGCGTGAGTCCCAAAAGGAGTCCCGTCAAAACCACTGTGGGGCAGTGATTAGCATGCGGGTATGTGGATTCGGATAATCGGATAATAGTGCCACGCCCAGATGATAACGGATAATCGGATAGCGGATAATCCGGGGAGCGCGGAAGTGCGGAAAATAGGATAATTACACCTGCTGCAGTGTGCAGCGACCACAATCACAGGCTTCAGAGAAGAGAATTGAATAGAGACGAAGCTATTAGACACAGTAGTCTGTAACCTACAAGGAGGAAACAATCTAGAGTCTTAAGGACTCCTACCTACAGAATGCACTTCTTATATACCTGAGTTGTTGGTCTGTGCAGCCGCTAAGGCTATGCACATGCAGCAACAAGACCCAGACCCATCTCCCAGACCTGTCCAGACTCACCCAGACTCCCGGTCCCTTCCCGCGAATGCTGTTTCACCCAATATCCCCTAATAGCCCTGATTGTATAGCCACCCTGGGTTACATAATCCTCCTGCCATATCTGGATAGGGGTCCCGCGCCATCTTGTTATACGTCCATAGGCCTCTGAATAAAATAGAGAAAAATATAGAAAAAAGTCCATATTGTAACAAATTCAATATTTGAGGGCATGTTGAATAACGCCTCTCGCACAGCTGATCCAGGCTCTAGCTGATTTAGGATGTCTTCCAAGGTTTTCCTTTCCCTGGCTATCTGCTGCTCAAGTTCCTTGAACCGGTGCTTTTGTAACAATTGTTCATGGCATATTTTTAGTAACTCCTGCCATGCATCTTCTTGTTCCTTGATGGCTGCTTCCTCAGCATGCCATGCCGCTAGCTTTTCCTGATGTTTCAGTTCCTTTTGAAGACATCCTTGCTCTTTAACCCAGAGCCTCCATGCTCACACGTGAGCATCATGTTGCCAGTTGTCGGTCCAGACTTGTACTATTTTGGATGATTTCTTTTCTGTGCATCCCTGTGCCCATTCAATCAAGAATGCTTTCCCGATCTGAACAAGGGTCATGCTGGCCCTTGGCAATATGTAATTGAATAGCCCAGCCATTCCGATTGTGTTTTGATCTTTCTTCAATCTGCAATTCCAATGATGCCTCAAGTAGAGGGATGTCGCCTGTTCTTCTGTAGTAGTACTTCCTAATACTACCACTGTCCGATGCAGTCAATAATGCACCTGTGTTACGATTCGACGGTTTCATGTCACAACTGGTGACATGTGTGATGAACAAGCGCCCATGGTAGCGCCCTAGCTTACATCAGCAGGGCATGTGGGTAAGGGGAGTCGGACATGAGGGAACCATGAGGCGAGGGGTATATAGTTGTAGTTAGAGCCTGAGAACCCCCAGGCTCTTGATAGTCACTGTCGTAGACAGTCCTACAGAGTTTCTTCTTTTCTCGTCTCTTCTCCTTGCTGATTGTGTGACTTGGTCTACCGACCTTGTAACATAATCAAGAGCCTTGAAGACTACCTCGCACAAGGTATCACCTACCAACTGCGAAACGCGTTCGCTATGCCAGTGTCACAGGCAACTCAGAATACGGGCGCCAACAGCGCTACCCCTCAAGGCGTCGACGACGCAACCTCTCAAGTCGCTCAGCAGAGCGCATCCGTCAGCGGAGCCGGTATGAGCTCCGTTTCTATCTCTTTCACACAGGTAGCATCTCAGGCTACAAAACTGCGCACAGTGCAAGTGCCGTCCTGTCCTGGGATAGTGGGTCAGGAGGGATGGCAGCTGGCGCAGCGGAAGAGGGTGGGAAAACACCCGAAGACAATGCAGGGGGGTGCCGTGTATCAAGGATGCACAGTGTCAGGATACCAATCACGTATCGGGGCTAGTTCCCTGAGCACGAGGACACCTGACCGAAGACCCGGGCACCACCTCCCTGTGTCACATGGTGGATTGAAATCGAAGAGTTCTGCGGGGGTGCGGGCCGATCGTGCCAAATTGACCCCGAGAACTGGTGGAAACCCCTCTGGCGACATCCCCGTTAGGGCGTCTCAGCGGACGAAGAGGAATGCTCCTTGCGTCAGATCGGTGTGGGATCTGAGCAAGACGGAGTTTTTGTTACAGGGGCTCATTGAGAGCCGTATTGAGGACGAGTGGCGCGCTCGTGAAAACGCCAACTATGCACGGTGGCAAGCTTACGAACAGCGACGGCTTGCATGACTGGCACGTCAGCCAGTACCCGCCAACCACAACATGCACGTGTGTCGGTGGATCGTTTATAAAGCCGCGGAGCACCGTAGGCATGAGGCAGAGGAGACACACCGTCTTCTTGCCGAGGCCGACAGAGTGGCTTGGGCCGAGCAGACCGATGCGTGGGAAGCTTTACTCAGAGAGCGCAAGGAACGTGATGAGGCGGCGCGTCTCGTAAGAGAAAAGGCGCAGGCCACACGTATCCAGGAAAGGGCGCAGAAGGTGCATCAAATTAAGTCGGTAACACCAAAGAAGGCAGTGGAGGTTAAGCCTTCGACACCGGCAGTTACGACACCGAGCGGGACCAAGGCGGTTCCAAATTTCAAGTACACAGCTGACGAGCTTGTCGGAAGGTTTATCCCAAAAGCGAGCTGGGATAATAAACGAAAATCAGCAGTGGCGCTGTACGAACAGGTATACGCCAAGTACAACGAAATGATCAACCGGCTGGAGAATATGCCGGGTGTTCATATTGAGTTGGGCGACCAGGAGCAGTCGCTCTATAATCAGGTTCATATGCAACGGAGCAACAAGTGGATCCGTGACGAGAAGTCGAAATGGTCCCAGTCAACCTTCATCAATTTGAAGAAAGTCGGAGGACAGGGATTCGACGACGAGCAAAACCTGGTGTTTGAAATCGAATTAGATTTCCAGGTTTTGGCAAGCTATGTGAGGTGTGCATTCGATTGTACGCAACGTGACTTGGTATTGGTGGGCCGTCATTGGCATCTATCACAGAAGGCCATGAACAGACTAGTTCATGCGCTCAATGGGAATATAAAGAACTCGGCACACTACCTGCGAGTTCAACGGTATGACCCGTTGAGAATGACGAAGCTGCGGAATATGGCACCGCCCCCAACGCCAAAGGAATACGAAGGGAAAGGAGAGCTCGATGGCACCGTTGGGCTCAGCCTAACCATGTTCCTGCGGGAAATGGGAGAGGAGTCGCTGAAGGAACAGCGCACTCGCACGAGAGAATGGAGGAAGACAGTTGAAACGATCTTCCCCAGTCCAGCAAAAACCAAGGCGGATTTTGCAAAAACGAAATGAACCGTGAGGATGTCGGTCAAGATCCCGAAGCATATGATCCGTGGGTGGTGTTACCTGCGATTATTTAAAAGGGAATTTTGGGACAAGTTCGAATGGCCCAAATACCCCACGTTATACGACATTTCCACCTGGGAAATAGAAATGCGGGACGAGACGACATGGTTCAAACTACAGGATGGACCAGAACAAGGAATCTTTCACGTGGTACTAGCACAACCCGAGGAAGTTGACGACTTTGACACTTACACGTGGAAGGATATTGATGAACTCACTCACTGGAGTGTGGGTGCAGGATGGAGAACAGTGCGTCTAGGCGCAGAACCTGAAGAACGGGTGGTGTACCCTCAAAGAATATTACAGGACGTTACCAACGTTCCTGTCCAAAGGAGGTCACCAGTAGAGCGAGTGTGGGGGGAACACGAATTCAGCATCAGGTGGCTGGACAACGTTCCCCAGTACGAGATCAACGTGGCAGACTGGGTTAGTCATGTACAACAATGGGACGGTTATGCACTCCCACGACGAGGACATGGGAATGTTTCACCAACAACACCAGGATATTGTTACCTGTGGTTATTTAAGCCGCAGTACTGGTTGAGTTTCACATGGAAGCCAAACCCATCCTGGGTTGAGATATCTCTTTATGAAAAGGATATGCGAAATGAAGAAATCCAGGTGATGGTGTCATATGACCGACGACGCCAGATCTACCACGTCGAGAAAGATGAAGAGTGGGGTTCCCCAGCGCGTGAAGTATGGAGATGGTTCGGACCAGACCATCGAAGGGTAGGCTTCACGGTCACAGACGCGTTTGTATCCACAATCCTCATGATGGTGACCGCGTACATAGCCATATTCGGGACGACGGCGGAAAACGCAACCTGGGAAGGACGATCGGACAATGATCGAAGGAACCGGGTCCGACCATTTGCAGAGGGAATAGGAACCATGGCAGAGGCGCTATTCCGACCACCCCGAGAAGAGACCACTCCAGGTGTTAAGCTAGATATGCCCGACTACTACGAAGGGCAACCGGAGTTAATTGCCAATTGGTTAAGAAGCATGGCAATCTACTTCCAGTTAACCAAGCAGAAAACGGTCTCGCGACAAGTGACAATGTCACTTCAGCGTATCCGGGGCGGATCAGCAAATCGTGCAGGGAATTGGGCGGGTGTCAAGCTCCAGCAAATATTGGAAAACGTACTGGAGCGTGAAGAGCGGAAGGTGTTAGGAACCTGGAGGGCCGGGACTACCCTAGCACAAGAACGACATGGAATAGTGTCGTTACTAGATGGAGTAGAGAACGTCGAACAAATGGTGTTCACACATAAGCCACCTTTTACAAGCTGGCAGGAATTCGACACGGAAGCCAGGGAATTCTTCCTGACGACCGAGACCCGGGATGACGCGATCCGTAAAATTCAGGGTTTACAACAAGGAAAACGCAATGTAGAGGACTACATTGTAGATTTCAGAGGATTAGCCCAACTTACGGGTTATAACGAGATTGCGCTCATTGCGCAATTCAGGAGAGGATTACATCCCCAGCTAGGGCTGAGGATCGTCGAGACAGGAGCGCCGGGAGATGGGACCATTACGGGGGATTTAGAAAAATGGTACACAAAGGCGATGGAATTGAATAAGGCTTGGCGGGACGCCAAGAAATTTTATAATGTAAATCCAGGACAAGGGTCGCACCAACCCCAGGCATCGACAGTGAGGACACAGGGTACCCATAACAGGGTTTCACCAATGCCTGCGACTCGGACTGGTGGAGCAACGCAAGGTCCACCACCAGCAGCAGCAATGACGTCGAGCACCCGGGACCCCAATGCCATGGATGTAGATAGAAAAAGGTGCGCAATTATCTGTTATAATTGTGGAGAAGCTGGGCACATGAGCAGAGATTGCAAAAAGCCCAAGAATTGGAAGGGTAAAACCCGTGTGAGGGAAATGGGTTGGAAGGAGTGGCTTGATGACGCCACTGAGGATGATAAGAAGGCCATTAGCGAGGCCTTGGGTTTTTGAAGCGGCCAACCGGGAACCATTCCGACCGGAAGGCCTGTAGTACTAGTTCGTCGACATGTAATAATAGCAATGCAATCGAAGTTACTAAGTTAAATTGCATTGACTACGAACTAAGAACACAAAAAATAAGGAATGAGCCCGTTACAACGGGAAAAGATCGCTTGAGGCCCTGGCAGACTCCATGGATGGTGAGGCGCATATGGGAACGACCCATGGGCCAAGCCCTCCAATCTCTTCGCTCCTGGAGTCATGACTCCAGGATGGAAGAGGTAACGGCAGATCTGGTACGGAACCTGAATAGCGCGACGGAGGCGCAAGTGGCCTGGTACTTGAACCACTTAAGAAATAAGCCTAAGCAGGTAATAGGAACCGGGAAACGACAATTAAATGTACCCATGACGGTTACTGATGTCACAACGGGACAGTCCGTTATGATATCGGCTTTGTTGGACTCAGGGTGTACGGGTTCGTGCGTTAACAGGAATTTCGTGAAGCGGAATAACCTCAACACGAGAAAACTCCCCCACCCGATTCCTGTTTACAATGCCGATGGTTCAGAGAACATTGATGGGCGATTGTCAGAAATGGTGCAGTTGAAAGTAAGAATCAACACGCACGAAGAGACTTGGGAGTTCGGTGTTTCGAACCTTGGAAAGACAGATCTATTCCTAGGCCACGACTGGTTAAAATTCCACAATCCGGATGTCGATTGGAGTAAGAACGTACTTCGATTCAGTCGTTGTCCAGGCACATGCTATCCAGATTCGAAAGCCCAGGAGCCCGAAGACGAAGACACTGAGGAAGAACAGGAAGTAGGCGGCATGCATTGGGATGAAGGGGATAAGCTGTTGGCAGTACAAAGGGAAGATGTGGACTCAGAATGGATCAGGGCTTATGAGTCTATGGCAACCAAAATTGCCGCAGACAATAAGATTACCCGGACCCTGGAGGAAGTTGTACCTGAACATTACTTAGGTTACCGGAAGGTCTTTGAGAAACAGACCTTTGATGAACTACCACCACGCCGACCCTGGGATCATGCGATTGAATTGGTACCTGGTGCCAAGATGTTAGATTGCAAGATCTATCCCCTAAGCCATGTGGAACAGGAGGAACTCGAGAAGTTTCTCAAGGACAATTTGGAGACAGGACGCATCCGCTCAAGCAAATTGGCAATGGCGTCCCCCTTCTTCTTTGTTAAAAAGAAGGACGGCTCACTTTGACCAGTGCAGGATTATTGCAAGCTTAATGAGATGACCATCAAGAATCGGTATCCATTACCGCTCATCTCTGAGCTTGTCGACAAGCTGTCTCATGCGAAAGTCTTCTCGAAGATGGATATCCGGTGGGGATATAATAATGTCCGCATCAAGGATGGTGATGAACATAAAGCAGCCTTTCGGACCAATAGGGGTCTTTTTGAACCATTGGTCATGTTCTTTGGTCTCACCAATTCCCCAGCAACGTTCCAGACTATGATGAACAATATCTTTTGGGAAGAAATTGCGGAAGGATGGGTGGTGATTTACATGGACGATATCCTGGTGTTCTCTAAAGATCAAAGGAGCCACACAGTTCATGTAAACCAGATATTGGCTAAGTTGCAGGAGCATAAGCTGTCACTGAAACCTGAGAAGTGTTGGTTTGACAAGGCCACCATTGAGTTTTTGGGATTGATCATCTCCCATGATTCAATTAGTATGGATAAAGCCAAGGTTAAGGCTATCGTGGATTGGCCTGTTCCTACATGCAAGAAACATGTTCAACAGTTTCTTGGGTTTGTCAACTTCTACTGCCGCTTTGTGAAGGGCTTTGCCTCAATCTCGAAGCCATTGACCCTTCTCACGGGCAATAATGAGTGGCAGTGGACACTGGCTCAGCAACAGGCATTTGACGGTCTCAAGCAGCGCATTGCTGACAAAGTGGTGCTAGCCATTCCAGCTAACGAGGGCCAATTCCGGGTGGAAACCGATGCGTCCGATTTTGCCATTGGCGGTATTCTCTCACAACAGCAGTTGGATGGTCTGTGGCGACCTGTTGCCTTTATCTCTAAATCTCTTAATCCTGCGGAGCGCAATTATGAGATTTACGACAAGGAAATGCTGGCCGTCATGCATGCCTTCTACGAGTGGTCTCATTATCTGAAGGGCACGACCGTCCCGGTTGAGGTTCTGACGGATCATCAGAATCTCACGTACTTTCGGAAGCCGCAGAATATTAATCGCCGTCAGGCGCATTGGATTTTAGACTTGCAAGAGTTCAATTTTGTGATCAAGCATCGCTCTGGCAAGTCCAATAGCAAGGCTGACCTTCTGTCCCGGAGGACAGACCATAAGGGGGGGAGATCGACAACGAAGGCGTCATCCTCCTTAAAGAGGATCTTTTCATTCGTCTTTATGACGACGACGATGCGTTGACGGAGTTGGAGGAAAAGATTGCCAAGATCAATAAAAGGCAATGGGAGTCACAAGTAGTGGAAGGACTTAAGAACGAAGATCCTGACTTCAAGTTAGAAAGAGGGATCGTGACATGGAAAGGTCGAATTTATGTCCCAACCAACAGCAGGGTGCGCGAATCTATTCTCAATATCCATCACAAGTGGGGGCATTATGGAATCGACAAGACATTGGAAGTGATCACACGGAACTACTGGTGGCCAAGGATGGCTCGGGACGTTAAACTGTATGTCACAGGGTGTAGAACATGTCAAACTGTCAAACCGGACAGGACGAAGAGGGCAGCACCACTACGACCCAACAGCGTACCTGGTCAACTGTGGCAGAATGTGTCCGTAGACCTTATGGGACCATTTCCGGAATCGCGAGGCTTTGATATGATAATGGTAGTTGTGGATTGTTTTACCAAAAAAGCATATTTTTTGCCAACAAATTCCACGATCACATCGTTAGGAGTGGCCAGGCTTTTCCGAGACAACGTGTTCAGGGACCATGGATTACCCCAGAAGGTCATCAGCGACAGGGGATCACAGTTTGTTTCCCAGTTCATGAAGGAACTGTTTCGGTTGTTGGATATTGAGGGAAACCCTTCCACGGCGTATCATCCACAGACCGACGGACAAACAGAACGGGTCAACCAGGAAGTGCGCAAGTTTCTTGCGATGTACACAAATGACAAACAAGATGACTGGAGTGAGCACTTGGCGCTCGCTCAGTTTTGTCATAACAACAGAGAAAACTCGGCCACAGGTTTTACCCCGTTCTATTTAAACAATGGAAAACACCCGAGGAAGTGGAGCGACCCGAAGTTGACCACCAAGGTGGCAGATGTAGAGAAGTTCGTGGATAACGCACGCGAGGCGTGCGACATAGCAGCAGAAAACCTGGAGAAGGCAGCAGAACGCATGGCCAAACAGTACGACAAGGGAAAGTGTCCTGCTAGAGAGTATCAAGTCGGCGACAGGGTTTACGTCAATGCAGAACATCTTCCACATGTCCGAGCATCCAAGAAGCTTGATGGCAAGTTCTATGGACCGTACAAGGTGTTAGAAAAAATTGGCTCTGCCGCATACCGACTGGATCTCCCTAAGTCATGGAAAGTGTACAACGTTTTCAATGAAGTACTGTTGAAGCCTTACGTACAACCGGCTTTCCCAGATCAAAAGCGAAAGGATGAGGAGTTAAGTGCAAAGAGAGCAGAGGAGGAAGCGAAGGTGAAGGGTGAAGAATATGAGGTGGAGGAAGTTTTGGATAGTCGTGTGCAAGGATGAGGCATTCAATATCTCGTCAAATGGAAGGGATTTCCAGTCGAGGAATCTACCTGGGAACCACTCAAGAATTTAGAGAACGCTGGAGAGGCAATTCAGGAGTTTCACCAGAAACATCCTAATGCTCCCGCCTCTCGAAGACTACCCAGGGATGCTTTCCGACGCTATCAAAACCATACCAGCACATATGTCCCAAAACGGTTATTTGGTTGGGAAGACGGCAAGTTCAAACGTGATTACCAGGAGCGCCTCGAGCGCAAGTGGCGCAAGTGGAAGGGCAATCGCACGGCACTCTATGCTCTCCCGGATGACGATCCTGACATGGTTCGTGTGGAACCGAACCCTTGAGGGGGGGGTAATGTTACGATTCGACGGTTTCATGTCACAACTGGTGACATGTGTGATGAACAAGCGCCCATGGTAGCGCCCTAGCTTACATCAGCAGGGCATGTGGGTAAGGGGAGTCGGACATGAGGGAACCATGAGGCGAGGGGTATATAGTTGTAGTTAGAGCCTGAGAACCCCCAGGCTCTTGATAGTCACTGTCGTAGACAGTCCTACAGAGTTTCTTCTTTTCTCGTCTCTTCTCCTCGCTGATTGTGCGACTTGGTCTACCGACCTCGTAACAACCTGCACTTGAATGTTCGATTTAATTCCAACAAAAGACCCAGATGTATGGTGCCCAGGGGTTCACTGAGATGTCCTCATGCTCAGATCAATAGATCTGATATGTGATTGGTATTCTCAGACTGTTCTCCTTGCTACACGACACACAAATGGATTTTCTTCAGGAGTTCCACTCCCTTTTCCGCAGTACTAGTGCTGGTGCCTGCAAGACCCTGCCCAGTTGACTACAGTGTGCTCCAAGCTCTCATCTAGTACTGTTTTATCACCAGTAGCCAATTGGCTGTAGTCACCTTACAATGGTAAGATGAGGCTATCTGCTGTCACAGTCGTTGTCGCCTAGATTCCTCGAGGCTGTCTGTAGACACATGCTGTAATGTGTACAGAGTCAGATGGTTTGTCAAAAAAATGAAACTCTCTTTGTCACTGTCCATGATGATGAGCAAGACTTGCTCCATGCTATGACCAACGATGAAGGGTGTGATGTAGAAGACTCTAGATTATGTTAGGACTAATCCCCACACAATCACAAGCCTCGTAGAGGAGAGAATAGATTGGAGACGAGACTAAAGACACAATAGTCTGTGACCTATGAGAAGGAAACAATCTAGAGTCTTAAGGACTCCTACCTACAGAATGCACACCTTATATACCTGAGCTGGTCTGTGCACACAGTCTGTGCAGCCGCTAAGGCTAAGCATGCGCAGCAACAAGACCCAGACCCATCTCCCATACCTGTCCGGACTTACCCAGACTCCCAGTCCCTTCCTGCAAATGCCATTTCACCCAATATCCCCTAATAGCCTTGATTGTATAGCCACCCTGGGTTATCTCAAGGGAGAAAAAAACAAAGTAGCGGATAGTTTATCACGCTACTATACAAATGATGGACCAAATGAGGTCCATGATGTTGCAGCGTACGTTAACGCTGACTCGAGATTAGATCCGGAAGGAGAAGATCTCCCCTTAAACAGGCGAGACGAATTGACTCAGTCTCATGCCCGTCTAGCAATTATTGAATCGGAGGACAACCCAATTCAAGATAAATTAGAGACTCGAGAAATTGAGTTGAAAGAGTTAACTTCCAATAAGGAAGTTGGAATGACTGAGGTCCCAGGCCTCAATCTAGACAACAATTCACTAAAGGCCGTCTTGAAATGTATTCCTAAGGAATACATAAATGATAAATTCTTCGCAGAAATCTGGAAGAATGTAGATCGATACGATAGATTCGATCTAAAGAAAGGGATCCTATGGACTACCAATAGGATCGTGCAAAGAGTAGTCTGTGTGCCAAACGGACTACTTGAAGGGAAGAGCATCTGAGGTGTCATCATTGACACCTGCCACCTAACATTGGATCATCTTGGAACACAAAGAACGCTAGGGTATGCCAGGCATTGGTTCTGGTGGCTTAATATTGCCGCAGATATCAAGGATTTTTGCAAATCTTGCGGAAAGTGTCAAATGACGAAGGTCTCGTGACAGAAAACGCCGGGATGGCTTCATACTATGCCTATTCTGTCGAGACCTTGGGAAAGCGTAGGAATGGATTTTGTAGGTCCATTCACTGAAGTAGAAGGATTGGATTACGTCCTTCTTGTTATTTGTAGGATGACCGCCATGGTTCACCTACTTCCTACTCGAACGAATGTATTGGCTAAGGGAATAGCTGAACTGTTCGTTAAAGAAATTGTCAGACTCCATGGTATACCAGAGTCTATCGTATCTGATAGGGATACGAAGTTCACTTCGATGTTTTGGAATGAACTCAGCAAAATTCTGGGACAGCGACTATTAATGTCGTCGTCCTACCACCCTCAAACTGATGGCTCTTCAGAAAGAGCTATCCAAACGATGTCTCAGATATTGAGATCATTAGTAAACAACTACCAGGATAACTGGAAGTCGCAATTACCAATGGTTGAGTTCGCAATGAACTCAGCAGCCAGCGAATCCACTGGCTACTCTCCGTTCGAATCCAATTACGGATGGATGCCCAGAATGATTCAAGGAATCGACCACGGAGCATCACATACGGGAGTAAAACAATTTGTAGAGAATATCAAGGATGTCCTTGATAAAACGTTTGATAAACTAACCGCTCAATGCACACGTCAAGCAGTAACAGCAAATAGACATCGCCGGGAAGGGCAAGCCTTTCACAAGGGAGATTTAGTCTTCCTCTCAACGGAAAACATCAATCTTCCAAAGGGACGAGCTCGAAAGCTTTGTCCAAAATACATAGGACCCTATAAGGTCCTAGAAAAATTTCCAGAATGATCTACATACAAGATTGATCTACCACCGGACCTGAGGGCAAGACGTATTCACGATGTCTTTCATGAAAAGGTCCTTAAACCTTACATCGAGAATAACTCGAACAAGTTTCCCAAGAGGGAAACTCAAATACATTATGACGTTGGGAATGACCCTGAACAAGAATGGGTCGTCCAAGCGATAGAAGACCATAGATGGTCTCCTAAACTCCTTTTCAAGGTGCAATGGGAACTTGGAGATTCCACTTGGGAACCTCTGGAAGTCGTGGAAGAACTTGAAGCTCTAGATCAATACCTAGAGCTTGAGGGTGTGGAAACGCCCTCAGATTTATGTCGCGAGTGAAAACGCGACGGTGGCAGTGAAACGGCCGATTGGCCAACCAGGTGCCCTGGGAATTGTTTTCAACTCCGAAACAAAACGCAAGAAAAATTCCCACACAATAATTCATCCAAATGACATGTCCGCAGACCGCCACAGTTGCTATGAACACCCAAGGAGAGAGGAACAGTGCGATGAGCGTGACCACTCTCCTCGCATAGGAGAACCGAGCCAACCAGGCTCACAACAACCGAGGAGACCACCGTCTCCTCAAGAAACCATGGATGCCGCTGACATCCTTTCAAATTTAGTTCTGGACTGGGACATCCACCCGGTCGTCCACCTTCCCTTGCACCCGAAACAGTGCGGGGAATGTGCTCGTTTTTCTAGGCACGTCCTGGAAAATACACAAGGGGGCGCTCTAGCCCTCTTCATTGAAAAACAACGCAGGCACTGGGAGGAAGTCCTGCAAATAAAAAAGGAACTAGACCAGGCCTACAACAACGGTCTAAAGAGGGGTGAGAGAGTCACAAGACTCTCAAAGGAAAAAGAGACTCTCGAAAAGAGAGTCGAAGAATTATCACAAAAGCTGAGGAGTGAAAACTCCTCTAGGTTGGCCCATGCCGGCAGGGAAGAGGCTCGCCAGGGCGAACATCGGGGAAAGTGGAAACGCCAAAGCTCTCCCCCCAGAGATCGCCGCCCCATAGCCCCACGCCGCCAAAAATCTCCCGCGCCTTTTGTTCCGGCCGAGGAGGACCGTCTATGCATTCCTCCTCCGACTCTTCCATCCTCATCTGCCCCCTCCCTTTCGACAAAAGGAAAGGGAAAAAGGACCATGTATGAGACGGATTCAGACTTCAACAGTGAATGCAAAGTCAACGCAACGGCTCCTCCCCTGTCGGGTGATGAGGAGGAGCTCGAAACGGCGCTTGATGAATCCAGGCACAAGCACACCCGACAACTTCACAGAGTTGAGGGAGAAGACCCTTCTTCCTCCTCTAGAATGATAGTAGATGAAGCTCCCCTCATCTCAAGAATCGAGGGAGCCTCATCTCAATCAAAGAGATACAAGCCTCCCACAGGCTCCAGGAGAACAAAGACCGGGCAGTTCCCCCCAGGTTGTCAAAATTCTCCTCTAGGGGACCCAGCATCCTTTAGGCTCAATAAAGTCAGCAGACTTTATAAGTTGAGTAAATTCGGACACGTCCACATGGACATGAAAACCTATTGGGACGAGGATGCCGCTCATCTGTGGGCAAAACGACCAGCCGCTGGTAAGTGGTACTGGGAGAATGGGAAGCCCATGCAGATGGCAAGAGAGGCATCTAAGGTGCCTCTCGATCAAAGATCCACTGCTCAACGTTGGGTGGTGAGAGACACTACAGCGTCGGGATTCCTTCCACTCAGCAACTTATTGAGGGAACCCGACGTTGAAGAGCTCGCTAGGAAGGGCGAGCTCCCTACCTCGATCCGGCGAGGAACAGACGGCCGCTACAACGTCCTAGATGTTATGGTGTGGATGTTCCTCAAGATGACAGAACCCCATCCAAGCAAAGGCACTGCCGCCTGGTTCTGGTGGTTGTCCTGCCATCTCTTTGAGAAACTGGGCCTATTTAAGAGCACTCTGGCTCGACTAAAGCTCGTGGAGGATGAAGGATGTTTAGTCGCGTATGCCCCGTACCGGCTAGTCCACTCGGGCAAATACACGCTCGATGACATAGTTACGCACTTTCACAAGTGCGGACTAACATCCAGGGACTGCGATTCCCTGTTCAGAGATTTCGCAAGAAATCATCTGGCGAGCATGGAACCGCCACCAGAACCCACCTGGAGCAGGGTTTACCCAGTGCCGAGGGTCTCAAGACCCTCTTTATCTCAAAGAAAGAAGGCCAAGGGGAAGAGAGTGAAACCTCTCTTTGAACGCCTTGAAAAAGGCTTGAAAATTGATTCGAGGACCAAAACCCCGGTCCTCCCACATGATGAGGGACCCCCAGCAGGGAACGCTCCAGACAACCTGGATGCAGCAGACGTCGAACAGCTCCCGAACTACGAGGAGCCACTGCATCACGACATGGATGTTGAAGGATCACCCATGGGTCCAGCCTGAACCTCGAGGCCATCACCTCGTCATTTTCCTAAGGAGAGCTACACCTTTCCTTATCTTTATTTCAGATTGCACCTTTGGTACAATCTTGCTGGGGAGGGTGTAAGGGCTCTACTTCGTCCTAGGGAGAGCCTTGCCCTCGGTTTTGATTTCTTGTTTCTTGACGATGTGTATTTATATGCATTGTTTCGTACATATATATATAGCAATGTTTGGACGTGCAGACCTTTAGTCGCACGTCAAATGATTATGTAATTAGTTTTACTTTTTCTTTTGCACTAGCGCTACACACCAATAAAATTTGGTTCAGTGTACGGCGCACCGCGAGAAATAAGTATAGAAACACTACAACGTTACACTCAGTGATTGAGTTTGTAGATGATGATGATGATGTAGATTCCCCTTCTGATGAATTGAATCCATTGTTGTTTGGATCCAGATCACCTGTGACAGTGTCCCAAAAAGTATTGTTATTTGTGTCTCCTATTTTGTATGTATAGGCAAGGGAGGTCTTGGCCTGTCACCTGCTTGGGAATGTACAGTATGTACAGAAATGTCCACTCAGGGTCTGCAATCACCCCTGCAGTGCTACAATGTACATATTGGTATTTTATGGGTTTATTTATGAAGAGGTTTATCTAATCAGGGTCTGAACAGTTGTCCTGATGCCACTACACTGTATGGGTGTGGGCCTTTCTCAGAGGCATGTGGGCAAGTCTGGCTACCTCCAAGAAGTACAGAAAAAGGGTATTTACATATATAATTTATAGCCTTCAGGGGCCTAGGCCAGGGCAATTTAACATGCTAGGGGGTGGCAAGCCTGGTCCCTAGAGCAGATTACATATTGTGTAATCACTCCAGCACTGGTCTCCTGTGCACATGTAACCCTATCAACCAGGTTAGGTCCTTCGGTTTGTGTAGACCAGGAATGTAGTGCAAAGCTAGTTAAGGGCAGCAATGCAGTGCCACAAGTGTGCAGTTTTAATGGTGTCTGGCAACTGGTACTGCAATTTTAAAGTCAGCATATGACTGTGTAATCCCCCTGATCTCATCCACTTAACCCTGTGGTTTGGGTATGCAAGCATTGGGGCTGTTAAGCAAGTGGGTAGTTGAGTTCTACTATCAGGAACCCCTTGGTGTAGTGCCTAAGAGCCCCAGACAGTGAACTGAGAGAGGAGGAGGAGGGAGGGAACAAGGGGAGAAGCCCAAGAGAACTCAACTGAGGACTCTGTGTGATGGATTGCACTCTTTATATACTATGACAGGTGGTCTGTGCACTAACCCTAAAGGCTGTACAACCCTAAGTACAGTATGAGTCAGATGACTGCACATGTGGTAATAGTGATGTGTCATCTATGCCAAGCTCCATTATCTAATCTACCTATCTAAGTGCCAATTGATAGGTGCCTGTTTAGTCAGCATATGTTATATAATATAGAGGGAAAATAAATAATAAAAGAAAATGACTTAGTGAAGAAGCAAACCTTTTCAGTCAGTTGTGACACAAGTCAGTCATTTCATTGTTGTAAATCATGTACATCTTCCTCACTGCCTTCTTCACCAAGTTTCCTTCTCACAGGTTGTTTATGGACTGGAGAAATGACAAATTGTGTAACATTTAGTCTCTAGACTAGAGGCTGTAGCAGTGGCAGTGAGATTCCCTCTTTGGCAAGTTTGTTCCAAACCTGAACCTACAATTTTTCTGTGAAAGTGTATAAGTCAATTTAATCAAGGGAAAGACCAGTATAGTGTGGGAATGTATATAAATTGACCATGATAAACACAAATGCAGTGTGACAATGAGTAGAAGGATTGGAATTACAGCAATCTATATAACCATATGTGAGTGTGGGAAAAGAAGCCTGACGAGAGGAATAGAAAGATGAAGTTAATCAAAGTGAGGGAAATCAAATAGCATGTGGGAAATTCTGTGGTGTAAGGTTCTCATAAGTTGAGATTGGGCTCAGTGGAAAGTACTGCATGCATGACAATAGTGAGTAGCTGTTGTAAAAATATTACAGATTTGATGTAGATTCCATGCAAATTTCACCAGAATGGGGGTATAGCCTTGATACTACCATGTGTCTGACATATACTGGATACATATAATAAGCTTCATCATTCATAAAGGTGCATTGGGTATGTGACAGACTAGAATTAGTGCAGAAAAGAGTTTTCAGAAATTATGCTCCAATGGCACATGAATTTTAAAATTGGAGGTTGAGGTGACATATAAAGGATCTATGAGTTGAAACCCATAGACCCTGGTTTGGTGGTTTCTTACATAAGTCCCGCCATGTGCCGTACACTGAACCAATCTTTATTGGACCTTGTACTGGTAGCACTGTGGCAGTTACTTGTAAATAAAACTACTCTTACATAATCAGTGACATGCAACTTAAGGTTGTGTGACCACACATAAATATAATATTTATTTTAATATTTATTAATGACATGCATATCTAGTATGCATGTCCATTTGAATTAATGAATCTAGAATGTAAAGGGATACATTGTCAAAGACAATGTATATCCATTACACTCTTCCCAACTAGATTGTTCTAAGGATCAATCTAAAGACCAAAGGAAACAAAAAGGAGATTAATTCTCCTTGTATTTAGAAGTGGGTCCCTGCACTCCATTCTAAAGGAGGTAGGGATCTCTCATCATATATGAGGACTGTGTCTCAGTCCTTGGGTAGAGGTTTGTTGATGCACTCTAATTGCACATCAGCTAGGAGTAAGAGATGATGCGCATGAGGATATATGCATCAGTTGGAAGGTGTGATGATGTGCTCTTACAAGTGCACATCAATAAAATGATGGGAGAATGAAAAAAAATGAGGACTCTTGCAAATGCAATGTGTTGTCCTCACACCCTCCCCAACTAGATTGTGCCAAAGGTACAATCTACAGATCCATAAAAAAAACAATTCTGGCAGATCCTCAGTATCTTTTGCTTAGAAGTAGCATATTGGCTACTTCTATTGTAATGTTGAAAGCAAGAAGGTATTGTATGATCCTTCTTTATATTTGGACCATCATGATCCACTCAAGTTTGAGAGCATGCTCTCATCAAAGACCAGTCTCTGGTCTCAAAACTGTTTATCAGCTTCACATCTAAATTAGACTTGTAGCTTGAGTCTATCAGATTATTTATCTTTGGCACAAGTGTGCCAGTCTTGAGACAAATTCTGTATTGTCTCCCTCATCTCTTGAGGTGCTTCTGTGAAAGGCCTCATGTTGTTCCTCAACGGAGGCATAATGCCCTTCCGCTTCTAGAGTTATTTCTGGTTCTGCTAATAAGGCAGAACCATTGGTGACATTGTCATCCTGAGACAGCTCATGGTTGTCTCCTTTTTTTACTTGAGATGCTTTCATCTCATGGAGAGGTACTGTATTGGTCCTCTGTAGATGACTCATAGTCATCTTGTCATCTCCCAAGGCACTTTCTGTTACAATTCTCTTTTCCCTTTGTTAACGGACTACATTTACTTGTTACAAACCCATAGTTACGCTTGGACGTTATCTCCTTTCATAGCTACCTTCACCTTTCCTTTTCTAGATAGCTATGCTCTTTCCCCTTTAGTTTCTATTATTCTCTCAACATATATAAACCCCTCTCATGTACCGTAGTTCCTTAGTTCCAACTTAGTCGAATCTTATCCATAACTTGAATGCTCTTTGCTCGTCGCCTCAACTGCTCTCCTCGCTCTCTCTCTAAGCCTTCGTCATCATCAGACTTAGTGCCTAGAACCCTTGTCCAGTAGGTTGGGAACAGACCGAGACTTTGTTTGCCGCTGCAGACTTGGACGCTGAACGACGTTGTGGACATCGACTGTAACATAAGTTGGAACTCAGGACTAGCTCAGGGTATCATCCCTAGCCGACACCATTGAGACCCGCAGCTCTCAGGAACGACCCCCGAATGGATCCGTCACCTATAAGGGGAAATACTACCTTGAACGACGAGAAGTTTTTCTCTACCAACGAACCTGGTACTTTGTTACAGAAGGACGGAAACGAAACGAACCAGTCCCAAACAAATACTTTTCAGGAGATTTCTACTCAGGAGTATCTGAATTCGATTTACCCGACCAAATCTACCTAGACTGGGGTAGTGAAATACAAGGAGAACCGCTCTACCTTGTCAAGGAACCAGAAAACGAACCAGGAAGGACCCTCTACAGAAGATTCTTTAGAGACAGCAACCGACACAGAATCACAGCTAGCCTTTTAGCAGAGTGGGAGGAATTACTACGAATTGAACAAGCCAAGCTTGAGGAAAACCCGTTTGATACAGATTACTCAAAACAAAGACCACCCCCATCTCCGAAAACCAGAACCCCGAGTAGAACCCCTACTCCAGAACCGAAACCAATCACCAGAACACCTACCCCTGAACCACCGATTAACCCCGAACCACCGATCACTCCTGAACCAAGAATGGCATCTGAAACCAGTGCAGGCTCTAAAGGAGATATCAAACCGCAGCCGATATGACCCTTTACAGGCAAACAAATCGAAGCAAAGTCATTTTTAGGACAGCTTGAGGATTACTTTACCCTCAATGAACAGAACTATGAAGGAAAAGACGAAAAGAAAGTCAGGTATGCGCTTGCATGCATGGGACCAGAACTAGACGACTGGAAAACTATTATCCGAAGCGAATTGAATGACAACAGAGGCAGTACCACAGCCACGTTCAAATGGAGTAACTACGAAGCATTTGAAACACGTTTCATCAATGACTGGGGAGAAGTCAACAGCGCCCTTCGAGCCCTGAATAATCTATCCAAATTAAGAGTTGGAAACGGCGTTTCAGTCCCAGAATACATTAGAAAATTTCGCATGGACATAGGAACCTCTGGGCTCACTGGAATACCTGCTCAGTTACAGGCATTCGTCAAAGGATTACCCTTAGAACTTGCTAGGACGATTTTACAGGACCAAAGGAAGATCAAGACGATGCAAGAAGCCTATGATAAGGCTGAAGATCACCATAACGCTTGGGACATGACAGGACAAGGAAACAGGAGAACCAATGATGGATCTGAAACGTGTTTCAATCGAAACAACAATCGATCCGGAGCAATCAGAGCCATAAATACCACGACCCCTAGCCGATTGACAGACGATCAAAAGGAGGAATACCGAAAGACTGGCAAGTGTTTCAGATGTGGAACACAGGGACACATCTCCAGGAACTGCCCGAAACGCAACGACGCGTCTTCATCCAGGTCTTCTTACCAGAATAAGGCTGTCCGTTCCGTCACTGAGGAACAACAGAAGGAAGAAGACGAACCAGCAAAGAAAATTAGAGCCATCTTTTCAGCAATGTCTACTGAAGAGAAGAATGCCCTCTTAAACGAATTTGAAAACGAGGGTTTTTAGTTAGGAAGCGTCACTCAGTGGTTGGCCCTTCCTTATTATCGAGATCTGAACAGTTAGCGCTTGATTCTGTAATAGTATTATCCAACAATGACAAGCGCATTTCATTAACTATCAAATCGACCGATTTACCTGCTGGAACATCTGCTCTAATCGATTGTGGAGCAGAAGGAAACTTTGTAGATGAAGGAGCAGTAAAGGAGCTCAGGAAAGAACGACTTAAGAAACCAATTAAAGTCAGAAACGCAGATGGAACAGTAAATGTGAAAGGAATGATCACACATCGAACCAAGATATGCTACATGATCGAAGGACAGCAATTTATCAATTGGTTCTGGATCACTAAGCTAGGCGATCAACGAATGATTCTAGGAATACCCTGGTTAGAAGAAAATAACCCGATCATCAACTGGCGAGAGAAATCTCTGAAAATTGGAGATCTGGACACGTCGCCAAAAGCAATCTGGCAGATAGCCCTCGACTCCCAGCAATGGGGTGAAGATGACTACTGGATTAGAGTTAAAACATCGGCATCACAGGAACTAGAGCATAGGCTAAAGAAAGACGAACCATCCACCACATTACCTACAGAATATGAGCAATGGCACACCATCTTTGACAAAAAGGCATCAGAACGCTTCCCATCCAGTCGACCATGGGATCATGCAATCAACACAAAAGAAGGTTTTGTTCCAAAAGCCAGTAAACTTTACCCTCTATCGGTCAAGGAACAAGGGCTGTTAGACGAATGGATTGATGAACAACTCAAGAAAGGATACATTAAACCATCCACATCACCGCAGGCGTCACCGTTCTTCTTTGTAGCAAAAAAGGAAAGTGGAGCACTTCGACCCTGTTAGGATTACCGATACCTGAATGAATGGACCGTCAAAAACACATACCCCCTTCCCCTTGTTTCCGATCTCATGACTAAATTACGAGGTGCCAAGTATTTCACCAAACTCGACCTCCGATGGGGATACAACAATGTTCGCATCAAGAAGGGAGACGAATGGAAGGCAGCCTTTATCACCAATCGAGGGCTCTATGAACCAACAGTAATGTTCTTTGGACTATGCAACTCGCCGTCAACTTTTCAAACTATGATGAACGAGTACTTTAGAGACATGATCAACGAAGGATGGCTGATCATTTACATGGACGACATGTTAATCTGTGCGGAAATACTAGAACAGCTGGAGGAGCGGACAAAACGAAAGCAACCCGCCCCTTTCAGCAAGTAACCCTTGATTTCATCACTGATCTACCCCTTTCCAATGGCTTTGACTCAATCCTGGTCACGGTGGACCATGGTCTTACAAAGGGGGTAATTTTCACACCTTGCAAGAAGACAATCGACGCTCTGGGCACCACAGAACTTTATGTCTCTGAAATTTTCAAACGGTTTGGCCTACCTGATATTTTGATTTCGGATTGAGGACCACAGTTCTCTGCAAAAGTATTTCAGGAAATACGAAAAGCACTAGGAATCGATCATAGAATGAGCACAGCCTATCATCCCCAAACCGACGGAGAAACAGAGCGAGTCAACCAGGAACTAGAAATCTACCTTCGAATGTTCTGCTCCAATGAACCGCATCTATGGAGACCACTCCTCCCAATAGCCGAATTCGCTCACAATAACCGATATCATGACACAATTAAAACTTCCCCATTCAGACTAATGTATGGGACGGACCCTGTTGCGCTTCCCACAGCTACTACACAAATGACCACGCCAGCAGCAGAAGAGCGCCTTCAGTTCCTAAGAAAAGCCAGAGAAGAAGCACTAGCAGCACATGAACTGGCAAGACAACTAGTGGCAAGATGACGCAAGGACAAAGCAATACGATTCGAAAAGGGCACCAAAGTATGGCTTGAGAACAGAAATCTTCACATACCATATCAGTCTAGAAAGCTAGCACCAAAACGAGAAGGACCCTTCGAAATCGAGCAAGTAATGGGACCAGTGACATACAAGTTAAAACTCCCGAAACAATGGCGCATTCACCCTGTGTTTCATATGTCACTCCTCACCCCGTACAAGGAAACGACTGCGCACGGGCCGAACTATGTGAAACCACCCCCTGATCTCGTAAATGGACAAGAGGAATTCGAGGTAGAGGCAATTCTAGCTCATAGGAAATGAGGCACAGGCTACCACTACCTGGTTAAATGGAAAGGCTATGGATCGAACGACAATTCTTGGGAACCTGCTCGCAATCTTGCAAACGCCACTGATATCCTATCAGAATACCAACAACGCCAACACCTCTGAACCATGACTCGATACAGAAACCGCCATGTCTTGAAACAAAATTACCACTATACAAAATGGAACTGCTCAACACTCTCTCGATACACTATAGCTCTTAAAGAAAAAACCGTCTATACCCACATACAGTACCTCCCCTTCCAACACGCTCCTAGAGCACCGAACCCGCCAGGAAAACTCACTCGAACTGTGGCATTAGTCACACAATACTATCGCACCCCTTGACTTGATCATCGTCATCGAACGAACCCTTCAGGAACAACAGAGTTCCCTTGCAATACCATCCAGAATTATCTTCCCAAATACCATGACCTACGATTCGCAGCCGACGACCTACCCGCCTATAATAAAGATCCACCCGCATACCAACTTCTAGCCATCAGACATAGTGACGTTTACAAAAGTGCTCATGGAAGGTTGCTATGCCCGGAAGAGTACAAACAGATGGATGAGATCACTAAACAAATACGGGAGTGTAGCGCACAAATCTGGTTAATCAGCCGCAGAATCAGAATACCAGGAAGACCTCGCATTTTCATGGAAGACATCCTTGACGATCTTGATCAGTTGTCTACTGCAATGGCAGGGGTAATAGCAGATATTATCAGACGAGTCAGAAGATTCTTAATCACCCCAACAACGACACCAGGAATCGAACATTTAAATTCATTAACCAGGTTCATCAGAGAGGAACGAGATCTCCTCACCGACCCTGCAATTGAGACTCCGTTAGATACAAGCAATTCGGAGTCCGACACGGAAATTAGCGACCAGGAATCCGCATAAATTTTCAAGGATCACCACTTAACACAACCCACCTCGTAACCAGAAACCATGTTCACCTTCTTCACCCTCGCTGCCTACTTCATCGCCTTGGCGCTCATCTCCTGCGCTCACTGGCACATCGACAAAACTGCTGCCGCCTTCTCGCCCTTCCTCGCCATCCCAGACCTCCCGCTCGAGGTCTTCATTGAAAATACCACCGTCGTCCACTTCGAAGATGACAATCTGCACATCCATCCTGCCGCCCTGCTTCCCCAGGTACACCCCGACGACCACCACCTCCCGCATTTCGCCCAATTTGTCAAAAGGAATACCATGCTCACTGTTGTCGCCGACGCCCTAGCCGCCACCACATGTACCATCACCAATCTCTCCTCCGCCACCGACAACCTCGCCGCCCTCACCCTCACCATTGACCCACATGAGATGACCTACGAGGAGCGCGACTCCTTCCTCCGAAACGCTCAAAATTTACACCGAGCTGCTGAAGCTCTCAGATGGAAGGTGGAAACGTCGACAAAAGAGCTAGATAATGCTGTCAAATGGGCCGAGTCTAGAACGGATCACGGTTGGACAACTTCTGGTTGGTAGAAGTCGGTGACTTCTCGCATACAAAGGGGGTAATGTTACAATTCTCTTTTCCCTTTGTTAACGGACTACATTTACTTGTTACAAACCCATAGTTACGCTTGGATGTTATCTCCTTTCATAGCTACCTTCACCTTTCCTTTTCTAGATAGCTATGCTCTTTCCCCTTTAGTTTCTATTATTCTCTCAACGTATATAAACCCCTCTCATGTACCGTAGTTCCTTAGTTCCAACTTAGTCGAATCTTATCCATAACTTGAATGCTCTTTGCTCGTCGCCTCAACCGCTCTCCTCGCTCTCTCTCTAAGCCTTCGTCATCATCAGACTTAGTGCCTAGAACCCTTGTCCAGTAGGTTGGGAACAGACCGAGACTCTGTTTGCCGCTGCAGACTTGGACGCTGAACGACGTTGTGGACATCGACTGTAACACTTTCTCGAAGAGGCCTCACTATCTTCTTCGAAAGAGGGTACCTACTCTCCACCTTTAAATTTTTCTCTGGGTTCTGCAATATTGTGGAGCCCTTGGTGACTTTGTCATTGTTAAGTGGAAAAGATTTCCTAAGGAGAATTGAGAAGCATAGCTTCTCAGGATGTGCACTCTCATTGAGTGCAGAAAGAAATCAGACAAACTCTTGTAGGTGGAGAGTTCAAAGGTTCCCCCAGATCTTCTGAAAGGGAAATGCAAAGCGTAGAGCTTCTCAAACCATGTGCTCAATTGAGTGCAGGCAAATTCATGAACTCTCTGTAGATGGAGAGTTTGAGAGCTCCTGCAGGTAACTGGAGGAGGATTGAAAAGGATAGAGCTTCTCAAAGTGTGCACTCTGTTGAGCGCAGGCTAATATCATGAACTCTCAATAGTAGGAGAGTTTGAGGGCTCCTCCAGGTAACTGGAGGAGAATTGAGAAGCTTAGAGCTTCTCGAAGCATGCACTTTATCAAGTGCAGGCAAATTGAGTGAACTCTCCATAGGTAGAGAGTTCACAAGCTCCTCCAGGTATCTGGAGGAGAATTGAGAAGCCTAGAGCTTCTCAAAGCATGTGCTTTGTCAAGTGCAGGTAAATCAAAGGAATTCTCCATAAATGGAGAGTTCAAGGGCTCCTCCAGGTATTTGGAGGAGAATTGAGAAGTGCAGAGCTTCCCAAAGTGTGCACTTTATCAAGCACAGGCAAAATCTGAGGAACTCTCTGTAGTTGGAGAGTTCAAGAGCTCCTCCAGGTATCTGGAGGAGAATTGAGAAGTGCAGAGCTTCTCAAAGCATGTGCTCTATCAAGCACAGGCAAATCATAGGAACTCTCCATAGGTGGAGAGTTCAAGGGCTCCTCCAGGTAACTGGAGGAGAATTGAGAAGCACAGAGCTTCTCAAAGCATGCACTCTGTTGAGCACAGGCAAATCAAAGGAACTCTCCATAGTTGGAGAGTTCAAGAGCTCCTCCAGGTAACTGGAGGAGGATTGAGAAGCATAGAGCTTCTCAAAGTGTGCACTCTGTTGAGTGCAGGTAAATATTATGAACTCTCAATAGTAGGAGAGTTCGAGGGCTCCTCCAGGTAACTGGAGGAGGATTGAGAAGCTTAGAGCTTCTTGAAGCATGCACTTTATTGAGTGCAGGTAAATCAAAGGAACTCTCTGTAGATGGAGAGTTCAAGGGCTCCTCCAGGTAACTGGAGGAGAATTGAGAAGCACAGAGCTTCCCAAAGCATGCACTCTGTTGAGCGCAGGCTAATTTCATGAACTCTCCATAGGTGGAGAGTTCGAGAGCTCCTCCAGATAACTGGAGGAGAATTGAGAGGCTTATAGCTTCTCAAAGCATGCACTCCGTTGAACACAGCCTGATTTCTTGAACTCTCAATAAGTGGAGAGTTCCAGGATGCCTCCAGATGACTGGAGGTGTATTGAGAAGTGCAGAGCTTCTCAAAGTGTGCACTCTGCCATTGAGCACAGGCAGATTTTGATAAACTCTCTATAGGTGGAGAGTTTGAGGGCACATAGGTCCCTCTGGGTGTCAGACGAGACCAAAAGGTTTGCTTTGGTCTCAAAGTAGCTTTTTGACTGTAAAACAGTCAGCAAAAATGGTGCTTTTGTTGAGAAGTACAAGTACTTCTCATGGTGACATGTCACATGTCAAGAAGCTTGTAGCTTCTCTGTGCACCTGAGCTCATTGGGTGCAATCATATTTAGTCTGAACCCTCTCAAAGTGGAGGGTTCACAGGTTTAAGCCCTTCACATTTGCGAGGGTGATGATGTGTCACACATAGAGAAGCTTGTAGCTTCTCTGTGCACTGAAATTCATTGAGTGTGAATTTATTGGTCTGAACCCTCTCAAAGTGGAGGGTTCTTGAGTTTAACCCTTCGCATTTGCGAGGGTTTCCTCCTGGAGTGTAACAGATATACATTGTCTTTGTCAATGTATCCCTTTATGTTCTAGATTCATTAATTCAAATGGACATGCATACTAGATATGCATGTCATTAATAAATATTAAAATAAATATTATATTTATGTGTGGTCATGCAACCTTAAGTTGCGTGTCACTGATTATGTAAGGGATAGTTTTATTTACAAGTAACGGCCACAGCGCTACAGGTACAAGGTCCAATAAAGATTGGTTCAGTGTACGGCACATGGTGGGACTTAAGAAACCACCAAACCAGGGTCTATGGGTTTCAACTCATAGATCCTTTACACTTTTTTACACTTCCATCAGGAAGAGTAGCACGAAGAAGACATCCTTTGATGTCTTCTCTTCTTCTTTGGCTCCAGGAGGAAACCCTTGCAAATGCGAAGGGTTAAACTCGAGAACCCTCCACTTTGAGAGGGTTCAGACCAATAAATTCGCACTTGATGAATTTTGGTGTGAAGAGAAGCTACAAGCTTCTCTATGTGTGATGCATCATTACCCTCGCAAATGCGAAGGGCTTAAACCCGCGAACCCTCCACTTTGAGAGGGTTCAGACTGAATATGATTGCACCCAATGAGCTCGGGTGCACGGAGAAGCTACAAGCTTCTCGACATGTGACACGTCACCAGGAGAAGTACTTGTACTTCTGGACAAAAGCGCTGCTTTTGATGACTGTTTTACAGTCAAAAAGCCACTTTGAGACCAAAGCGAACCTTTTGGTCTCATCTGACACCCAGAGGGACCTATGTGCCCTCAAACTCTACACCTATAGAGAGTTTATCAAAATCTGCCTGTGCTCAATGACAGAGCGCACGCTTTGAGAAGCTCTGCACTTCTCAATACACCTCCAGTCATCTGGAGGCATCCTGGAACTCTCCACTTATTGAGAGTTCAAGAAATCATGCTGCGCTCAACAGAGCGCATGCTTCGAGAAGCTATAAGCCCCTCAATTCTTCTCCAGTTACCTGGAGGAGCTCTCAAACTCTCCAACTATGGAGAGTTCCTTTGATTTACCTGCACTTGATAAAGCGCACGCTTTGAGAAGCTCTAAGCTTCTCAATTCTCCTCCAGTTACCTGGAGGAGCTCTCGAACTCTCTATCTATGGAGAGTTTATTCAATTAGCCTGCGCTCAACAGAGCGCACGCTTTGAGAAGCTCTAAGCTTCTCAATTCTCCTCCAGTTACCTGGAGGAGCCCTTGAACTCTCCACCTATGGAGAGTTCCTATATTTTACCTGCGCTTGACAAAGTGCACGCTTTGAGAAGCTCTAGGCTTCTCAATTCTCCTCCAGATACCTGGAGGAGCCCTTGAACTCTCCATCTACAGAGAGTTCCTTTGATTTACCTGCGCTTGATAAAGCGCATGCTTTGAGAAGCTCTAAGCTTCTCAATTCTCCTCCAGTTACCTGGAGGAGCTCTCGAACTCTCTATCTATGGAGAGTTCATTCAATTATCCTGCGCTCAACAGAGCACACGCTTTGAGAAGCTCTGGGCTTCTCAATTCTCCTCCAGATACCTGGAGGAGCCCTTGAACTCTCCATCTACAGAGAGTTCCTTTGATTTGCTTGCGCTCAACAGAGCGCACGCTTTGAGAAGCTCTGCGCTTCTCAATTCTCCTCCAGTTACCCGGAGGAGCTCTCAAACTCTCCACTTATGGAGAGTTCGTCAAACCTATCTGCACTCAACAAGAGTGCATGCCCTGAGAAGCTACACGCTTCTCAATTTCTTCTTCAGAACCCGGAGAAAAATTTAAAGGGGGAGAGTAGGTACCCTCTTTTGAAGAAGATAGCAAGGCCTCTTTGAGAAAGCGCCTCAGGAGATGACAAGATGACTACGAGTCATCTACAGAGGACCAATATGGTGCCTCTCCATGAGATGAAAGCAAGGCCTTTCAAGGAAGCACCTCGGGAGATGAACAAGATGACTATGAGTCATTTACAGAGGACCAATATGGTACCTCTTCATGAAAGAGAGTGAGGGCCTTCCATGGAAAGCATCTCAAGAGTAAAAAAAGGAGACGACTATGAGCCGTCTCAGGATGACAATGTCACCAATGGTTCTGCCTTATTAGCAGAACCAGAAATAACTCTAGAAGTGGAATGGCATTACACCTCTGCTGAGGAACAACATGAGGCCTTTCACAGAAGTGCCTTAAGAGACGAAGGAGACAATATGGAATTTGTCTCAAGACTGGCGCACTTGTGCCAAAGAGAAATAATCTGATAGACTCGAGCTATGAGTCTAATTTAGATGTGAAACTGATAAACAGTTTCGAGACCAGAGACTGGTCTTTGATGAGAGCATGCTCTCAAACTTGAGTGGATCGTGATGGTCCAAATATAAAGAAGGATCATACAATACCTTCTTGCTTTCAATGTTACAATAGAAGTAGCCAATACGCTACTTCTAAGCAAAGATACTGAGGATCCGCCAGAATTTTTTTTATGGATCTGTAGATTGTACCTTTGGCACAATCTAGTTGGGGAGGGTGTGAGGACAACACATTTCATTTCACATCAACAAACCTCTACCCAAGGACTGAGACACAGTCCTCATATATGACGAGAGATCCCTACCTCCTTTAGAATGGAGCGCAGGGACCCACTTCTAAATGCAAGGAGAATTAATCTTCTTTTTGTTTCCTTTGGTCTTTAGATTGATCCTTAGAACAATCTAGTTGGGGAGAGTGTAACAGATATACATTGTCTTTGTCAATGTATCCCTTTATGTTCTAGATTCATTAATTCAAATGGACATGCATACTAGATATGCATGTCATTAATAAATATTAAAATAAATATTATATTTATGTGTGGTCATGCAACCTTAAGTTGCATGTCACTGATTATGTAAGGGATAGTTTTATTTACAAGTAACGGCCACAGCGCTACTGTTACAATTCTCTTTTCCCTTTGTTAACGGACTACATTTACTTGTTACAAACTCATAGTTACACCTGGACGTTATCTCCTTTGGTAGCTACCTTCATCTTTCCTTTCTTAGATAGCTATGCTCTTTCCCCTTATATTCTTATTGTTCTCTTAACGTATATAAACCCCTCTCATGTACCATAGCTCTTTAGTTCCAACTTAGTCAAATCTTATCCATAACTTTGAACGCTCTTTTGCTCGTCGCCTCAACCACTCTCCTCGCTCTCTCTCTCTAGCCTTCGTCACCATCAGACTTAGTGCCTAGAACCCTTGTCCAGTGATTGGGAACAGACCGAGACTCTGTTTGTCGCTGTAGACTTGGACGCTGAACGACGTTGTGGACATCGACCGTAACATAAGTTGGAACTCAGGACTAGCTCAGGGTATCACCCCTAGCCGACACCATTGAGACCCGCAGCTCTCAGGAACGACCCCCGAACGGATCCGTCACCTATAAGGGGAAGACCTATCTCAGATGACGAGAAGTCTTTCTCTACCAACGAACCTGGTACTTTGTCACAGAAGGACGGAAACGAAACGAACCAGTCCCAGATCAATACTTTTCAGGAGATTTTTACTCAGGAGCCTTCGAATTCGATTTACCCAATCAAATCTACCTAGACTGGGGTAGTGAAGTACAAGGAGAACTGCTCTACCTTGTTAAGGAACCAGAAAACAAACCATTTAGGACCCTCTATAGGAAATTCCTTGGAGACAACGACCGATACGGAATTGCGGCTAATCTTTTAGCAGAGTGGGAGGAATTACTACGAATTGAACAAGCCAAGCTTGAGGAAAACCCGTTTGATACAGATTACTCGAAACAAAGACCACCCCCATCTCCGAAAACCAGAACCCCGAGTAGAACCCCTACTCCAGAACCGAAACCAATCACCAGAACACCAACCCCTGAACCACTGATCAACCCCGAGCCACCGATTACTCCTGAACCAAGAATGGCGTCTGAAACCAGTGTTAGCTCTAAAGGAGATATCAAACCGCAGCCTATACGACCCTTTACAGGCAAACGAATCGAAGCAAGATCGTTTTTAGGACAGCTTGAGGATTACTTTACCCTCAATGAACAGAACTATGAAGGAAAAGATGAGAAGAAAGTCAGATATGCGCTCGCATGCATGGGACCAGAACTGGACAACTGGAAAACTATTATCCGAAGCGAATTGAATGACAACAGAGGCAGTACCACAGCCACGTTCAAATGGAGCAACTACGATGCATTTGAAACACGTTTCATCAGTGACTGGGGAGAAGTCAACAGCGCCCTTCGAGCCCTGAACAATTTATCCAAATTAAGAGTTGGAAACGGCGTTTCAGTCCCAGAGTACATCAGAAAATTTCGCATGGACATAGGAACCTCTGGACTCACTGGAATACCCGCTCAGTTGCAGGCATTTGTCAAAGGACTACCATTAGAACTTGCTAGAACGATCTTACAGGACCAAAGAAAAATCAAGACGATGCAAGAAGCCTATGATAAGGCCGAGGATCACCATAACGCTTGGGACATGACAGGACAAGGAAACAGGAGAACCAATGATGGATCTGGAACACGTTTCAATCGAAACAATAACAACCGATCTGGAACAATCAGAGCTATAAATACCACGATCCCTAGCCGATTAACCGATGATCAAAAAGAGGAATACCGAAAGACTGGCAAGTGTTTCAGATGTGGAACACAGGGACACATCTCCAGGAACTGCCCGAAACGCAATGATGCGTCTTCATCCAGGTCTTCTTACCAGAATAAAGCAGTCCGTTCCGTCACTGAGGAACAACAGAAGGAAGAAGACGAACCAGCAAAGAAAATTAGAGCCATCTTTTCAGCAATGTCTACTGAAGAGAAGAATGCCCTCTTAAACGAATTCGAAAATGAGGGTTTTTAGTTAGGAAGCATCACTCAGCGGTTGGCCCTTCCTTATTATCGAGATCTGAACAGTTAGCGCTTGATTCTGTAATAGTATTATCCAACAATGACAAGCGCATTTCATTAACTATCAAATCGACCGATTTACCCGCTGGAACATCTGCCCTAATCGATTGTGGAGCAGAAGGAAACTTTGTAGATGAAGGAGCAGTAAAGGAGCTCAGGAAAGAACGACTTAAGAAACCAATCAAAGTTAGAAACGCAGATGGAACAGTAAATGTGAAAGGAATGATCACACATTGAACCAAGATATGCTACATGATCGAAGGACAGCAATTTATCAATTGGTTCTGGATCACTAAGCTAGGCAATCAACAAATGATTCTAGGAATACCATGGTTAGAAGAAAATAACCTGATCATCAACTGGCGAGAGAAATCTCTGAAAATTGGAGATCTGGACACATCGTCAAAAGCAATCTGGCAGCTAGCCCTTGATTCCCAGCAATGGGGTGAAGATGACTACTGGATTAGAGTTAAAACATCCGCATCACAGGAACTAGAGCACAGGCTAAAGAAAGACGAACCATCCACCGCATTACCTACGGAATATGAGCAATGGCGCACCATCTTTGACAAAAAGGCATCAGAACGCTTCCCATCCAGTCGACCATGGGATCACGCAATCAACACAAAGGAAGGCTTTGTTCCAAAAGCTAGTAAACTTTATCCTCTGTCGGTCAAGGAACAAGGGCTGTTAGATGAATGGATTGATGAACAACTCAAGAAAGGATACATTAAACCATCCACATCACCACAGGCGTCACCATTCTTCTTTGTAGCAAAAAAGGAAAGTGGAGCACTTCGACCCTGTCAGGATTACCAATACTTGAATGAATGGACCGTCAAAAACGCATATCCCCTTCCCCTTGTTTCCGATCTCATGACTAAGCTACGAGGTGCCAAATATTTCACCAAATTAGACCTCCGATGGGGATACAACAATGTTCGCATCAAGAAGGGAGACGAATGGAAAGCAGCCTTTATCACTAATCGAGGACTCTACGAACCAACAGTAATGTTCTTTGGATTATGCAACTCGCCGTCAACCTTTCAAACTATGATGAACGAGTACTTTAGGGACATGATCAACGAAGGATGGCTGATCATTTACATGGACGACATGTTAATCTGCGCAGAAACATTAGAGCAACTGGAGGAGCGGACAAGACGAATTTTACAACGGCTACAAGATAACGATCTATTCCTGAAACTTGAAAAATGCAAGTTCGCCACGCAGGAAGTCGAATTCCTAGGAATGATCATCACCCCTGGACGCATTCAGATGGACCCGATAAAGTTAGCAGGGATAGCCGATTGGCCAGTCCCTACCACTGTCAAACAAGTCTGATCATTCCTCGGATTCGGGAACTTTTACCGACGTTTCATTGGAAATTTTGCTGCCATCGCTAAACCACTTACTGACCTCACTAAGAAAACAGAACCATTCGACTGGACCACTGAATGGAACAACGCTTTTGAAATTCTAAAGAAACGATTTGCATCCATGCCGGTATTATTAATGCCAGATCCTACTCGACCCTTTATCCTCCAAACCGATGCATCAAATAAGGCAATAGGAGCAGTCTTGAAACAAGCAGATGAAACAGGATCTCTACACCCCTGCGGATTTATCTCACACGCATTAACACAAACGGAGCAGAATTACCAGATCTATGATCGGGAACTCTTGGCAATTATCAAAGGATTGATGACCTGGCGACATTTGTTACACGGATCACCCCACACCACTATAGTTCATTGCGACCACAAGAATCTATCCTACTACCAAACCGCCCAACGCTTAACGCCCAGACAAGCTAGATGGTCATCTCTATTATCAGAATTTGATTTACGCATCGAGCACATCCCTGGCACGAAAATGTTTGAAGCAGATGCCCTATCCCGACGCCCTGATCATATGGGAAATAGTGAATTACAAGAAGATGTCATAGTCCTACCAGAGGATTGCTTTATTTGTCTTATTGCAGAAGATCTAGCCACAGAGATTCAGAAAGCAATGTCAAAAGACGATTTCGGACGCATTCTAATAGAAGTTATCACCACGCACCGCGCCCCACCGATCAAATCGAACATACAAGATTGGTCTTATACCAATGGCATTATTCACTATCTTGGCAAAACCTACATTCCTGACCAAGACGGATTACGAACTAGATTGATTAAGGAAATGCACGAAGCACGATCATCAGGTCACCCTGGACAATTAAAGACCCTTGAACTCCTTAGACGCGACTACTGGTGGCCTGGAATGTTCAAACATGTCAGGGAATGGATAGAAGGATGCGCTCTCTGTCAGCAGATGAAGATTAACACACACCCAAACGTACCAGCCCTTCACCCAATTCCGTCAAAAGCAACCCGCCCCTTCCAGCAAGTAACCCTTGATTTCATCACTGATCTACCTCTTTCCGATGGCTTTGACTCGATCCTGGTCACGGTGGACCATGGTCTTACAAAGGGGGTAATTTTCACACCTTGCAGGAAGACAATCGATGCACTCGGCACTGCGGAACTTTATATCTCCGAAATTTTCAAATGGTTTGGCCTACCCGACGTTCTAATCTCAGATCGAGGACCACAGTTCTCCGCGAAAGTATTTCAGGAAATACAAAAAGCATTAGGAATCGATCATAGAATGAGCACAGCTTACCATCCCCAAACCGATGGAGAAACAGAACAAGTCAATCAGGAATTAGAAGTCTACCTTCAAATGTTCTGCTCCAACGAACCACATCTATGGAAACCGCTTCTCCCAATAGCCGAGTTTGCTCACAATAACCGACATCATGACACTATCAAAACTTCTCCATTTAGACTAATGTATGGAACGGACCCTGTTGCGCTTCCCACAGCTACTACGCGAATGACCACACCAGCGGCAGAAGAACGCCTTCAGTTCCTAAGGAAAGCCAGAGAAGAGGCGCTAGCAGCACATGAACTAGCAAGACAATTAGTGGCAAGACGACGCAAGGACAAAGCAATACGATTTGAAAAGGGTACCAAAGTATGGCTTGAGAACCGAAATCTTCACATACCATATCAGTCCAGAAAGCTAGCACCAAAACGAGAAGGACCCTTCGAGATCGAACAAGTAATGGGACCAGTGACATACAAATTGAAACTCCCAAAACAATGGCGTATTCACCCTGTGTTTCATGCGTCACTCCTCACCCCGTACAGGGAAACAACTGCGCACGGGCCGAACTATGTGAAACCACCCCCTGATCTCGTAAATGGACAAGAGGAGTTCGAGGTAGAGGCAATTCTAGCTTATAGGAAACGAGGCGCAGGCTACCATTACCTGGTTAAATGGAAAGGCTATGGATCGAATGACAATTCTTGGGAACCCGCTCGCAATCTTGCAAACACCACGGATATCCTATCTGAATACCAACAACGTCGACACCTCTGAACCATGACTTGATACAGAAACCGCCACATCTTGAAACAAAACTACCATTATACAAAACGGAACTGCTCTACGATCTCTCGATACACTATAGCCCTTAAAGAAAAGACCGTCTATACCCACATACAATACCTCCCCTTCCAACACACTCTTAGAGCACCGACCCCGCCAGGAAAACTTACCCAAACTATGGCGTTAGTCACACAGTATTATTGCACCCCTCGTCTCGATCACCGTCACCAAAAGAATCCTTCAGGGATAACGGAATTCCCCTGCAATGATGCCCGGAATTATCTTCCCAAGTATCATGACCTATGATTTTCAACTGATGATCTACCTCTCTACAATGAGAATCCGCCTGCCTACCAACTTTTAGCCGTCAAAAGCAATGATGTTTATAAAAGTGCTCATGGAAGACTGCTTTGCCCAGAAGAATATAAACAGATGGATGAAATCACTAAACAGACACAGGAGTGTAGCGCGCAGATCTGGCAAATTAGCCGAGGAATCAGAATACCAGGAAGACCTCGCCTTTTCATGGAAGACATCCTCAACGAACTTGATTATCTATCCCTCGCAATGGTACAGGTAATAGTGGATATCGTCAGGCAGATCAGAAAATTCCGAATTACACCGACAACGACACCTGGGATTGAACATTTGAATTCATTAACCATATTCATGAGGGAAGAACGAGAGCTCCTCACCGACCCTGCAATCAAAGACCCGTTGAATACAGAAAATTGGCCTTCCGACTTGGAAATCAGCGATTCAGAATGAATATAAACTCTCCTGGAATCGTCACCTAACGCCAATAAAACACATTATACTACCATGTTCACCTTCTTCGCCCTCGCCGCCTACTTCATCACCCTGGCTCTCCTCTCTTGCGCCCATTGGTGCATTAACAAAACCGTCGCCGCCTTCTCGCCCTTCCTCGCCGTCCCAGATCTCCCACTAGAGGTCTTCATTGAAAATACAACAGTTGTCCACTTCGAGGACGATGATCTCCACATCCATCCCGCCGACCTACTTCCTCAAGTGCATCCCAACGACCACCACCCCCCTCACTTCACCCAGTTTGTCAAAAGAAACACTACACTCACTGTCGTTGCCGACGCCCTCGCCGCTGCCACCTGCTCCATCACCAACCTTTCATCCGCCACGGATAATCTCGCCGCCCTCACCCTCACCATCGACCCGCATGAGATGACCTACGAGGAACGCGACTCCTTCTTGCGGAACGCTCAAAATCTGCACCGCGCTGCTGAAGCGCTCAAATGGAAGGTAGAGACATCTACAAAAGAACTCGATAATGCCGTCAAATGGGCAGAGTCGAGAACGGATCATGGCTGGACGACTTCTGGCTGGTAGAAGTCGGTGACTTCTCGCATACAAAGGGGGTAATGTTACAATTCTCTTTTCCCTTTGTTAACGGACTACATTTACTTGTTACAAACTCATAGTTATGCCTGGACGTTATCTCCTTTGGTAGCTACCTTCATCTTTCCTTTCTTAGATAGCTATGCTCTTTCCCCTTATATTCTTATTGTTCTCTTAACGTATATAAACCCCTCTCATGTACCATAGCTCTTTAGTTCCAACTTAGTCGAATCTTATCCATAACTTTGAACGCTCTTTTGCTCGTCGCCTCAACCACTCTCCTCGCTCTCTCTCTCTAGCCTTCGTCACCATCAGACTTAGTGCCTAGAACCCTTGTCCAGTGATTGGGAACAGACCGAGACTCTGTTTGTCGCTGTAGACTTGGACGCTGAACGACGTTGTGGACATCGACCGTAACAGCTACAGGTACAAGGTCCAATAAAGATTGGTTCAGTGTACGGCGCACAGCGGGACTTAAGAAACCACCAAACCAGGGTCTATGGGTTTCAACTCATAGATCCTTTACATGGAGCCAAACAAAAAGAGAAGACATCAAAAGATGTCTTCTTTGCACTACTCTTCCTGATGGAAGTGTAAAAAAGTATAAAGGATCTATGAGTTGAAACCCATAGACCCTGGTTTGGTGGTTTCTTAAGTCCCGCCATGTCTTTATTGGACCTTGTACTGGTAGCACTGTGGCAGTTACTTGTAAATAAAACTACTCTTACATAATCAGTGACATGCAACTTAAGGTTGTGTGACCACACATAAATATAATATTTATTTTAATATTTATTAATGACATGCATATCTAGTATGCATGTCCATTTGAATTAATGAATCTAGAATGTAAAGGGATACATTGTCAAAGACAATGTATATCTGTTACATGACATTTGTGTATAGTAAAAATAACAATACATCTTCTTAGACATGAATTAGTCATTCAAGGATTTGCCCTAAATTGACTCAAGCCAGCCATTCCATTGGAATAGAAGGCTGGCCAGCCTTAAAGCCTTGTGACTTGTGTGACTTGATGTGATTTAGTTATACTTGGCCCTTGACATGACTGGTTTTTCAGCAACAAAACCTGCAATGACTTTCTGCTCCTAGGATCTGCATTGTGGAGAACTTGGCATCTAGAAGCAGGCTTATCATCCTATGAGCTCCCCCACGACTGCCCTGGGGTTGGGAGCGATTTCATGCACAGATATCGTCAAGCCAGACTTGAATGTAAACCGTGACTGTCTCGGCATGGCCCAGTCCTGCTAGTTGGCATCGACATCGGTTCGGTATTGACAATCAATCCAAGGACATAATTCCTGCAGTCGTGAAGCTTGTCGCAATAAGGGTCCATGCTGCGACGATCGTACGGCCGCCATAGCACTTGTGTGTTGGTTGACTCTTCTACAAGGATCCGTTGTCAGGAGCAAATGAGTGTTTGGTCGTCTAGAACGCTGAAACGATGGAGGAAAGAAGGCAAGAGTGAGATAGGGTTGACATCCCTTTATACTAGGATTTTCGCGCGGCTGACATGTAGGCTACATGAGACTGTCTCAGACATTCACAAGAACTTGCCCCTAAAAAAATGCGTTGCAATAAGATCCATGGTATATCAAGATGATGAGGTATCTAAGAAGCTTGATCGCCTTGAACTGATGTCCGAGCGTCCTTTGCTTTTTCATACAACGCGTTGCATTTTGCTAATAGGAGTTCTGCTTCCACCTCGAACCTTTTCCATTCTTTAACCGGTGTCAGCCCAACATGTTCAACTCCCCATCTATTGGTTTCAGATCCGATGCGGGCCGGAGGATGAGGCTCTTGAAGCAGTCCAGAGGATCCCTTCGAAGCACCAGGATTATCCAAAAAAGTGAGAAAGAAAAGCGGCGCAAGAGCGATGTGCACTGCCGAAATGGCCGCCTTGAGGGGTACGATAGTGTGATGAGGGGAACCGCAAAGTCGAGCCTGCAGCAAAAGTCTCGGCTATCAGGTATGACAGACTGGTGTGTGGACGTAAAACCACGCACGAAGTAGAACAATAACAGCTTGATGAAGTTCAGCGCCGGGCCCACTAAAGCGTCACTGATATTTGTGGAGCATACTCCAGGCTGGGCGATAAAGTGTCGAGGTCGTCGATAGGTGGAATCTTGTAAAGCGAGCCTATCCAAGAAGGTTCCCACCAGATCGATTTCATATTTTGTTGATTCGTATGAATGCGGCGTAGCCTTACATTGCCAGTCGTCTGGACTGTAATGCGCTGGGGAAGCTTCCAATGAGGACATCCATACCACTCTGGACGTTGATGGCGAATTGAACAACAATGGTTCAAGGGCTCGGAACTATTGAACGGATCCATTGTTCTGAAGTGGAAAGAAGGATGTAGGAACATACGAGGATAAAGTGGCCGAAAAAGTTACACTGCCAGACCCATCCAAGTCCATCCATGCTTTCTTCTCCTACGTGTTGTGAGTAGAATGTCGGTGCAGTGACGGCGTTCAATGGGTCGAGGAGGACTTGTTTAATAGCTAACGGCCAGCATATCCCAAGGAAGCTAGCAAATCCTGCGTTACAAATGAGATGCGAGACATAACGGTACCTGAGGTCAGGACGATCAAGGCATTTAGAGTGCAAACGAAAAGTCAAAAAAAAAAAAATAGAACGCACTTGGACTTCATCTCATCCGCAAAACTGAAAACTGAGCTCAGGTCCCCCAGGTCAAGCCGGATCACGACAATGTCCACGTTTTTCTGAAAATGTTCAGCATGGCCATCGTAATCTGGTCGCGTCTTCATCTGAGCAACGTGAGTGTCCAAATGATGCAGCACGTCGAATCTGGCAGCCTCGGCGCGTTTCATGTTTCTACAGGCCATGACAAGGGTGATACCATCACAGGAAGCATAAGGGGAGGACGAATCGTCGCTGACGGAGGATTGAGCAAAAGGTTGAGGGTCCGCATCACTGGGATGTTTAGAACATAGTTGGGTAAGCAGACGTTTGCATATTCCCAAGCCTACACCTCTGTCAGTGGGATTTTGTCGATTCTAAACACAGAAAATGCTTGAAGGAAAGAAAGAAAAGGCAACGTACCCGTTGGCACCGGTGACGATGACGATGGGCGGAGAGACAGACATGGTGAAGGGGCTCAACATGGCACTACTTTCAATATGTATTTATAGATAGTTTACACTACTAGGCTACATTGAAGCTCACATTTCCACGCACTGCCTCACAAGCCTAGCTTGAACGTTTGAACCATTAGGAAGCTGCCCCGGTGGACGGTGGACGGTGGACGGTGGACGGTGGACGGTGGACGGTGGACAGTGGACGGTAGATCGGCCTAGCCACCACGTGACTAGGTCCCCATAGAGATCCCATATAAACCCGTCCCGAATGGAAACATTAGGACGCTCGTTCTTCCCCCGCCTTTCTCAGTAAGCCCCCCCCCTCATTCCAAAAGATCTGTCCTCATCCTTCTTCTTTAGCCATCCTTTTGGGCCCGCCTGGTTGCGCCCCTGGTCTTGTTCTCGGCTCATTCGTTCTTTTCCATCCAATTAGGCTTGAAGCAGGATCTTCTAGTTACAGTTCCTTTGGCTGCGCCATGAATTCAACACCTTTTTGTGTACTCCGTCAGGTCCTTCTCTTCCTGGTTGGCTTTTCCCTTTTGGTCTCTGCGGCTCCGATCTTATCGCGACGTGCTAATAACGATCTCCTGGTCTTGAGTAAGTTGGCAGCTCATTTTGCATTATAGAGGCCGCCTTACAGTCTCCATAGAATTCGCAGATGTCTTGGAACAACTTGAAAGTGCATTCTACTCTCAGGCCCTCCTCAAATTTCAGGATGCAGATTTCACCGCCGCTGGATTCATATCGAGTCAGATCCCCTTGGAGCAATTTGTCAGCATCCAAAACGATGAACAAATCCATTCACAGACACTGGAAGCTGCTATTAAAAGCTTTGGCAGTACACCGATCACGAGCTGCAAGTTCAACTTCGGTACAGCCCTTTCCAGCGTCTCGGCCTTGGTTTCCACGGCCCGGATCGTTGAGAACGTCGGTGTAGCAGCGTACTTGGGTGCTGCGCACCTCATCTCTAATCCCTCTGTGCTCACGACGGCTGGCTCAATCTTAACAGTGGAGGCAAGACATCAGACTGTATTGAACATCCTTTCTGGGACTGGATCAGCAATTCCTAGCGCGTTCGATATTGCCCTCAACCCTCAAGAAGTTCTAGCCATGGCTGCTCCTTTTTTCAATGGCCCGTGTGATCTGGGCATCCAAGGTGCGCTCGTATCGATCGCCATTTCTATCATGCACGACTAATATGTGTTCTCTATCTAGCCAATCCCACACTCACAATCACGAACAAGGGAGCCGTAGCACCAGGGACCTTATTGACCTTCCAGTCCCTAGCCATAACTGGATCCATACCTCAAGCCCAGCTCTTCTGCCAGATGATGGTGGGAGGTATCCCCAATTCCATTGTACTCCCTCTCTCCCAATGCGTCGTCCCTGGTGGGGTCAATGGCCCTGTTGCGCTCTTTGTCACTCGTGACAACCAGCCACTCGTCAATGACGTTGTCAAACGGACATCCAACAGCGTTGTCGCAGGACCAGCGTTTGCATTCATCGACACCAGCCCTCAGGCTTTGGGCGAGCTCGTGGTGGACAGCGCGTCGGATGGATCCGGATCAAGCGATTCACTGACGAGGACAGTCAGCTCACCTGTTACTTCGTCTGTTCCAAGTGGTGCTTCCAGTACACCGCTCGCTACCGTTACTGGGTCTAGCACAGATGCCACAACAACACCTACCGGTACATCATTCGCCACAGCTACTGCCGGGTCTGGTACAGCTACCGCTACTGGGTCTAGTACAGCTACCTCAACAACGCCTACCCCGTCGGTGCTGTACAACCTGCCTTTTGTAGGTACGCAAGGGAAACAGAACAACTTTGTTGGACAATCTCCAAACGGAATCGCAGTTCAAGGGTGGGAGATGGTTCCTATGCCCACTGTATCATGATTTTGCTAGTCATTTAGGAATGTTGCGTAGTTGATGTAACTTTTGGAACTTGAATTGAATGTTTGTGGGGCAGATGCATTGTCCTTGTGAGATTGGATCTGGGTTATTAGCAATGCTGGTGGCTTTCCAATTGACATGGTCCACTAAAATGGAGGCACTAATCCATCTAACTCTGCATATCCTTGATCATCAAATTTGGTAAAAATTATTACCAATCATTGGGACTGTGTATGATAATCACCAAGTGACTTGGAGCACACTTGAACTTGACACTTTGCAGGATGTAGAATACCATCCCTTCTGTCACTCCAGACTTAAAACCACAAATCATGAAAGATCAATTGCTATCATTGTACATGGTCTGGTGTTCAATATCGTGTGAACATTCATCACAAGAAAATAAGCAACAATGGCTCCCAACACAGTAGACGAGGCACTCCAAACCAATGTCACCCCATCAGGACATCATCATCAGCTCTCTTACCCTCATCAGCTCCAATTTCTTCAAACACTAATGCCCCTTGCTGTTCTTTCAACCACTGTACACTCCGCTTTTCATCCATAAAGTAGGTATAGGCTCTCCTTAGATCCTCCACATCCACACGATCCGACTTGCGCTTACGCGCGACAACTTGAGCACAAGAGATCAAGTTGAGCGCGTACCGTAGAGTCGTCTGGAGCGCCATTGAAGTCAAAACGGTCTGTGCGTCCGGCGTGAGCGTCACATCCTCTTCTTGGCACCTGTTTTTTTTTTTTTTTCAAGAGAGAATAGGATCATCATTTCCTCCAAAGAGTTTAGAAATTGACCTGATTTGGATAATCTGCTCAACGTCCTCCTCCACGTAAGGCTGTGTACTGACTATCAGCACTCGATCCAACAAGTCAATGGGCAAGCCATGGGGGCTGCGGAAGCGCGTCCCTCGGATCCGTGCCATGCCGCGGTTGGAAGCCATGATAACAAGGGGAGCAAGTTCGTTCTCAAGTGCACGATTAAGGAACGAGAAACATTCTATATCAAGCATGTGCACTTCATCAATGAAAAGAACCTAGGTATCAACGGCTTGTCAGGACCAATGATGGTTGCACAAAGTTGAGCAAGGAGGACACGAACTCCGGGAACAATCTCGGCCTTTCCTTCCTCTCTCCATTCCGCAACTTTAGTATCAATCTGGCTGCGTAGCTCTGGCTTGATTTCACCGGTGTCGCCTGCGAAGAGAGCCAAGAAGCCTTGGGTGCGTGAGTTGATGACATCAATCTCATGTAGTGTTACTGTGTGAACCACTTCTTTGCGTTTTTGAATTTCGCCCTCTGGGCATTGTACAAACTTTGTCTGTGCAAAAAGTGTTAGACTGAAACAAAAAAAGACGGGTAGATTACGTGCATCTGCGCCCATGGCATCATAATCCCTCGACCGAGCAAAAGAACGACCCAGCTTGGTGATCTTGCCCGACGTCTTGTCGATAGCAATCACATCGCCTGCCAACACCTTTTCTTTTGAAAGGGCATCAATCATTTTTGTTCCAAGATCATATATCGTCTCCATATCCGTTGTTTTGAGCGTCAGCTTGCCTGTTTTTGTAGCCTGCATCACGACCGCCGACGATCAGGTCCCCGAAAGAGGCGCCATACGCCAGGAAAAAAAAAAAAACTCACGTACGCCAGTAAGACTTCTGTCGATTTGGATTTCAACGACCTCGCCTTCGATGATTTCCGTCTCTTCTTTTATCCGCACACCAATGCTGCGCCGAAAGGCCTGCGTGAGGGCTTCGGTTTTAGACATGGATAGCGAGAAAACTTCGCTAGCGGCGATCATGGTGAAGGGAACGTCAGACCCCAGTGTTTGTGCCATACCTATCGTTGACCGGTGCATTTCAAAAAGCGTTGCAGAAGAGAAAGTGGTACGCACCCATGGCAATGGCCGTTTTGCCAGTCGATGGAGGACCGGCAAATAACATGGCGCGTCCTGCAATCCTGCCCTCCTGTACCATTTTGAGAATCATGCCCGCTGCCTTGCGTGCCTTGGCTTGGCCAACCATGCCCTGTGCATTTTTACGCGGTTCGAGCCTGTCGTCAAGGCCGAGACCACGAATGTGAGAGTGAGCGCCTGCAAGAACCAGTTATAGTCTTTGTAGCACACAAAAGCCAAGATAAGCATCACCAATGCGCTCCATTTTTGTAATGTCGCGTAGCTCTGCGTTACCTGTTGATATCTGCATGGTGGTGGTGATGGTGGTGGTACAGTTGGTAGTACACGCGAGCAAATAAATAAATATTTTTTGTGCCAAATCTGCGCCACCTCCTAATCCTCCGACCTTTTCTTTTTTTTCGGCGCCTCACCTTCCTTCCCCTCTTTTTTCTTTGCTTTCTTCTCGTTCACCCCCTGCTCCCCATTCACCTCGCTCTCCCGTCTCTTTCGCTTCTTCTCCTTCTTCTCCTTCTCCTTCTCCTTCTCCCTCTCCTCCTTCTCCTCCTTCTCCCTCTCCTTCTTCTCTTTCTTCTCTTTCTTCTCCTTCTTCTCCTTCTCCTTCTCCTCCTTTTTACTATCCACCTCCACCTCCATATTTTCTTCATCCTTCTCCTTCTCCTTATCAGCCTTTTTCTTCGCCCTCCTCTCCTCCTTCGCCCTCCTCTTCTCCTCCTTCACATCCAACGCCACCTTAACTGCAACCTCCACCACATCTTCTCTTTGCGTAGACACAAACTCCACCGCATCCGCCTGCGTATTATACACTCGCGTCTCTCCTTTCATCTCGAATTTTTGCTGCTGCCTCTTCCCCTGCTCGCCAAACCTCCGCACCGTCCCCATCTCACTCTGTTCTTCCAGCGCACGCAGGCGCGCCTCGAGCTTGACCCGGTTCTCTACCCCAATTGACGGCGCAGCCGGATCCGACTTGCCATCCGCATCCGTAAGCGCGTCCACGCGGATCGCCAACGCACTCTTCGTCGCCACCATCCGCGCCATCTTCCCCTTGAGCTTGGGCGACGCCTGCCCAATCAGAGATGCGTGATAGATTAGCCCATACTTGGGTGTGTCATGCTTCGTCTTGAGCGCCCGGAACAGTGCCTTTTCTGCCCCCAGGATCTGCACCGTGCTCGCGGGGAACTTGGCCAGACTGAGCAGGCTTCCAGCGTGGCTAATCAGCCTCGCACCCACGAGCTCCCCCACGATCGCCGTCAGGTTGGGAGCAATGGCGCTCATCCTGTTGCGGAGGTACTCGTACAGCTGCGCACGATACGCAGATATGGAGATTATCTGGTCACACAAAGAGTGGATGTGTGCCATGTCCGAGTCGGAGATTTCGGTTCCCATCGAGATTTCGGCGGCGGCTTTAACGACCACTTCGAGCTCTTCTGGAAGGATCTCTGCAAAGGAGATTTTTGACGCATTTGTTCGGAAACCTATTCAAAGTGAGTTAAATTGGGGGGAGGGGGTGGAGAGAAACGGGAGACCCTCCTTACCCATTGCTTGGAGGACTTTTGCATAAGCCAAGTTGTCCGTTATAATTTTGGCCAGTTCTGGAAAATGCCAGCCATACCATTCCTGGAAACCAAGTGTCAGTCATGTAAGAGGGCGGAAGAGGGCACGCAACGGTCACGCAACCTTCACTCTCATAGCGTAAATGTTGATTTCCTTGTCTAGATCGTCGAGTAGAGCTATAGCCTGTACAATCATGGTGTCTACTTTGTCCGGGGAAAACTTGAGTTTGAATCTGAAAAAAAAAAAAGGGTGAGTACGTCGACTGAGAAAATAGTTGTTTGTCGCGCGATGCGTCGGACGCACCTCGATAGTGAATGTGAAAGACCTAAGCTCATCGTTGCCAAATCCTTTGGGTCCAGCCCATCGAGCAACGCAGCCAGCTGACCACGAATACCCCTCCACAAGTCCCTTTGCTCGCTCTCGCCCGTGATAGCATTGACTTTGATACTGAGCTTTTTGGATATCGAATGGGCTGCACGAAATCGTCATTTTTCAAATCAAATAAGCAAGGCTCCTCCCCCTCCCCTCCCCCCCAAATAAGCACGCTGCGCTGCACCAACTCACCTAGATGCGGATCGACAACAACAAGCTGTTCTTTGCCTTTTCCTTTACCCAAGACTTGGTCCGTTAAAAACTTTTTGAGGCCTTTGCCCAGTTTCCCGTTTTGCAGGGCGGTGATATCCTCGACGGCAGAGGCAGTCGAGGTGAAGCGGTGCAGGGCTTTGAGCTTGAGCCTGCCAAAGCAGCCCAGCATGGCATGCTGATCAGGTGGGGGAAAACCCAACGGATGGTTAGAGACATACAACTTGTTCGCGCTCTCTGGTGACTCAAACTCCTTCCACAGGTCAGCGCTCTCTAGTTTTGCGGCATCTGTGACTTTGAAAAGGCAGTAACCCATCGCGGTCTCGTACAGGACGAGCATTTTTTTGTCGAGAGCGTATTTTTCAAAAGCAAATAATTTCCATAAATATTTTTTTTTGAAATTCTTTAGTGTGTGTGAACAACCTTCCATACATGGTAACTAGGAATCAATCGTCGTCGCTGTCGTCGCTGGTCGATGAGTCGTCATCGCTGAGCCCAGCGACACCACGCGCGTAGTCATTCAGTGACATAGGCGCTCCACGCAGCTCCTCCTCCTGCTCTTGCTCCTGCTCCTGCTCCTGCTCCTGTTCCTCCTCCATCTCAGCCATCTGCTGATTCAACTCCGCCTCAATGTCATCATCGTCCATCTCCCTGTCACCAAAGAAGTCATCACCCTCTATCATAGCCTCAGGATCCACCTCGTCCCATTCAGATTCCGTTTCTGCACCATCACCACCAGTGGGTAAAACTTCAGCAACCACAGCTGCAAGTGGTCGACTCGACGAGGACGAAGACGTCGAGGAAGACGCAGAGGGCACCAAAGGCGGTGGCACAACAGACGAGGACGTGCCAGGCAGGGCCAGTCCACTGGAAACCGGCGCCACAGGAGACATCTTGCGCGTCCGTTTCGCAGGCTTGCCAAACTCGAGCACTTCCTCATCTGCATCAGACAGATGGGCCGGCTCCGGCTCCCGTTTCCTTGATGGCTTGCTATGTGCTTGTACTTGTGCTTGTGCTTGTACCTGTGCATGTGCATGTGCTTGTACATGTGCTTGTGAATGTGGAGGTGGAGTGGAAGCAGGAGCGGGAGCGGGAGTGAGCGCTCGTGCCGGCACTGGCACTGGCACTGGCACTGGCATTTGTCTGGATTTCAAAGTGGGTGGCTTGACGGCAGATTTGGTAGAGTTGGCCAAGGAACGTGATACAGCCGGAGCCTTGCCTTTGCCTTTAGCTTGTGACTTGACAGTCCGCTGAGGCTCAGGCTCCTTCCTCTGGGGTTCAGGTTCCTTCCTCTGAGGCTCAGGTTCCTTCCGCTGAGGAGGTTCCTTCGCTCGAACTTTCGTCGGTGCCTTCACCTGGGCCTTGGGCCGCGGCGGTGCTTGTTTCGGTGGCTGAGTAGGAACTATAAGTTCTTCTAGTGTATCCTCTTCCTCTTCTTCTTGGCGCCCGTAGGATACATGTTTTGGTATAATCTCATCAAAGTCGTCTTCTCCTTCTGCATCTGCATCTGGGTTAGCCAGATCCAGCAAGTCTTTCTCCAACTGAGCCTCCAAGTCATCCTTGACCTTTGGAGGAGACGCAGCTATTAAACAAACAAAACAAAACAAAAACAGCATAAGAGGAAAAAACAGAACAAGTACAAGGGTTTAAACGCGTACAGGGAGGAAGCGGACGTGTTGCGATTAGCTTCCGCTCGTGCTTCAACGCCGCATGTGAGTCCAGTTTTTCTAGCGTAAATGTCTAATAATGAATGTCAGACTTTAGTCCGAGCTACTGAGCCAAAAAAAAAACGAACAAGAAAACACTCACACCCAGTTCCTCATCATAAACAAGCACGCAATCCCACTCTTTGGCTACAGATTCAGACCCATGAAACACATGTGTTTCACCGCTCTACCAGACAGGTAAACCCTGTCAGTGCTGGCGGGGGACAGTCCCTCTCACCTGTTTACTTGGATATTCGACGGTAATCATGGTCGAGTCTGAAGTCTTGCGGATATCTATACTTCCTGGCCTGTCCCTGTCAATCGAGTTTGGCTTAAAGTTGTCTGTGGACCTGTCAGATGGAGAGTTTGCACAGCAACAGGCCACTCACAACGAAAGGCGTAGAAATCGCGGTCAGGGAGACGCTTTACAGGGGCAGAGGACTTGTTCTCGCCATTGTTCTTGCGGGCCTTGAGTGCGCGTCTGAGGGAGGTGCCGATGTTGAGCTGGTGGGCACCATGGACGGGCAACCAGGAGGAGGCCATGGCGGACCAGCTGAGCGTGAGGCCATGTGCTTGTTCTGCTGACGTAAGAAGTCCACCATACAAGGTATTACTATATATGGTCCTTTTTCCTTTTCTGGTCTCTGCTACTGTCCGCGGCATCGCCTGCAAGGGCCTTGCGCTTCCTCTCCGACTTTTCCTTCACCGTGACTGCAACTGGCTCCACGGGCGCTACAAACGCTTCCGCACGTTCCGCTTGTCGCTTCGCGCTTACTTCGGCTTGCTGTCCACCGGTCAGTCATCGTAATCAGTCATTTAAACAGGTCAGACCACATACCTTTTGCTTCCGTTTCGCCTCCTCCCTTGCTGCTTTTTCATGAGGCTTGAGAAAGTACTCGCCAGACTCGAGCTGCAGATCCACCTTGCGTGGTGGCTGCGGTGGTGGGAATGGCGTGTACACCTTTTTCTTGGGCCTCTCTCCCTCCTCTTTCCGGGCGATCACCTCGTTCTTCCGTGCGGTCTTCTCGGACGTTTTGAGATGCCGTCTTCGGAACTGCGGAAGAAACCGGTCCCATGATTCATTAGCGAGTTTCGGGTCCTTGGCCAGTTCGCGTTTGATCATGAGTTCCTGTACCCCGTGTGCGTGAGTGAGTGAAGGTATGGATGGTGACATAAAGGATAAGATACATTACTTTTATCCGGTATATCGGATGGATGTTCTTCATGCAGTCGAGAACTATCCGTCTGACTTCCTTGAGATGCTTATGCGGTCCCATAACGCTCACCGTGCTTCCTTGCACAAGCACGTAGGATCCCGTGAGTAACTCGATGGCCTGATTATTAGTATTATTTTTAATCAATACCCGGTGACAGATCACAGAAGCCCCACCTTGAGCGTACTCCCATCGGGCCCTATAATTCTCTGCCTTCGCTTAACATACCTCTCCTTATTCCGGACCAGGTTCCCAATCTTGATAATATCACATGCAATATTATCCTCCAGAATTTTGACAGCCTGATTGATCGCGACGCCTCTTGCAAGCAGTTTGATCATATCACGAGCTTTGAGTATGATGTAGGGATCAAATGTCTTCCGCGTCGTCCGCACAGACATGGAGCCGTTCACAAGGTCAAGCGTACACGCTACTCCCTAACACACGCTGTGAGAACGAATAGCAAACGTGTGAAGTGATAACACCGACATGAGGATCTAATGCTTTAGTAACAGCGCTCCACACCTCGCGGAGGTACTTTTCTCGATACTTGGGAAACAGGGTTGCAAACGACGACTCTTCGGCAAATGGCCCGGCCTTGTTGTCTTGCGGCACAAACGCGTCGATTTTCCACTACGCGTGTCAGACCTATTCACAGGTATCCCTGAACAGAACAGACAAAGGCTCACACTGGACACGGTTCAACGAACGATGCGGTAGCGCAGATGGAGGCGCTTACTGGTCGATATCATCCGTGTCCCATGCTGCATGGTATTAGCGGGAGACGACAAGGCACCCAATGATGACCGACGCACGCTTGTCCTTTCTATGGCTCTTGTTCTTATTGTTGGACATTGGAGGAGAGGGAGAGATTGGTGATGCAGCACGTGACGCGCCAAACAAACAAACAAACAAACCCAAATTACAATTCAAATTCCCGGACGCCGCGATGGACAGCGGCGGCGAGCTTTCGTACGATGACTCGGTGCCATACGAGGACCAATTATCCCTTGCAGAACGAATTGGCTCAACCAGAGTCTACCTCCTCTCCGACGCTACAAAACCAAGACGAAAGCTCACAGAAGTAGAGAACGATGCCGGCGTCGACGGTGAAGGTGATGATATGGACACCGACCACCACCAGCAAGGGAGTACGCCTTCCACAGACCCCTCTCTCCGGCCCAACGCCATCCTCGTTCACGGCCCGCCCATCGCCCACCTGCCCACCGCCCGTATATTCGACTACGCAGCCCACTTTGATGTCCGCCCTCTCGCCCTCGAATGGATCGATGACAAGACGTGCATCTTTGTCTTTCCCTCCACATCAGCCGCCCGCTCCGCTTTTACCGCCCTCCAAAAACCAACCGCAGTCGCATCCCCTCCTCCTCCTCCTCCCACCGCCACCGACGCCACAACGGACGCACGCCCGATCCCCGTCGGGCTGTGGCCCCCCGAGGACAGAATCCATCACAGTCTTGGCGTAGGACAGGGTCTGAAAGGCACGCTCAGCATGCGCTGGGCCCGCTTAGACGACAAGAAAAAGAGAAACGCGAAGCGGGAGAGCGCATTCTACAGAAAACACGGTGTAGAGGCGGGAAAAGAGAGCGCCGGGTTTGGCGTCGTATCCGCCAGCGTGGCTGTCGCTGCTGCTGCCGCCGGTGGTGTGGATGGCGCACAGGGGGGATTAGCGCAGAGACTGGCTGCCGTTGGAGACACGTTTGAAATGGAGGACGGCGAGGATGATGTCGTTGTTGAAGTGGAGGGTGTGCGAGAGTGGGATCGCGGAAAACCAGGCGTGGAGGACCAGATATTGTCGTCGTCAACGAGAAAGAGGAAACGCGGAGGGAGAGACGATGTGGACGAATTTCTGGGTGACGATTTGGCTGAAGAGGAAGCAGAAGAATCAGAAATTGGTGACCGTGACGCTAGCCCGCCGTCAAAGATGCGGTCGGACTATATAGCCGAAGACGGTCGGACGGTTATCGGGTCGGCTGATGGGGTTGGGTTGGTCGAGAGGGTTAGGCCGCGGTTGCCGAGACAGACGAGAACAAGCGCTTGGGAGGAAGAAGTTGGGAGTCGAAGACGAGGTGGGCGGGGACGAAGAAGGACGACGAGCAAGCCGCCCCGCAAAAAAACCCGTGAGGAACTAGACGAGGAGCTGGATGCGTTTCTAAACGACAGGGATTAATCTATTGACATTCTGCGCCGTACACGAGCTGTACCATTCTACGCCGTCACTACAATCCATTTCACGTCCTTTTATCTTTCAGGCTTGAGCTTGAGCTTGAGCTTCCTCGTCCAAGTGAGTATCCGACCGTTCCGAGCATAACCAACACTGCTCCTGTCCACATCTTTCCCGCGTTCACGTCAACTGGCCGAGCAGCGATCACCGTGACGCTCAGCACCAGGCTCACCGCCTTGCGCACAACCAGGATGAGTGTCACCGTTAACGCACTCACCCGCGTCGTAAGCCTGTTCACGCCTGCCACGCAAACGAGCTGAGTGAGAGTGTTGAGCCCGAGAGGGAGATACACCGCTGGAATCTGGAGCATGAATGGCGAAAGCTTGAGCATCGGGGAGGAGGAAGAGTGTACGGCGCATAGTTGGGATGAAATGTCTTTCCGGTTAAAGATAAACAGGGGCAGAGAGAAGAAGTGGAGGTAGAACATAGATTCTTGCCATGGCTTGGCTGTGGTACTAGTAGAAGCGTGAATAAAAGTCGAGTAGGTCCAATCCTGCACCAGTCCTAACAGCCCCGAGAAGAGTAAAGCAAGAGAAAGGATGCTTATCCCTGTCGCGTACGTGTACGCGTCTGTGGTATACCGTGTGGTGGTGGTGGTGGTACGCGATGTCGATGTTGACGCCGACAGCGTCGTGAGCGCAACACCTACCGTCACCAGTAGCACCGAGGCCACTTGTAGCGACGTATACTTCTTGCCCATTATCCAGCCTAGAACCATACTTACGATCAAACCGCCACTTCTAAAGATGATATGGACAGTCATGGGTATGTGGTACGCGAATGCGGCATTGTTGAGGAGCGAGATCAAGTAGAACAAACCAACTTGGACGAGGTACGGAGTTAGAGGCACTGTTCGCGGTTTGAGGCATGGCCCGGAGGAGGTCCAAGTGATGTGACGGGGCAGCCCATACAATGACACGACAACGAACTGGCCAAAGGTGATGAGCGACCCGAATCCAGGATGTGTTGAGGTGAGCTGCTCGAGCGTCACTGCATTGCTGGGAGCGCGCACGAATCAGTGATTTTGCGTAAAATATGGTTCTCGCAAGCCCGACTTGCCTGCAACAGCCGCCAAAAACAAGAGCCAAGGTCCATGCCCAGTCCATTGATAAAAATAAAATAAAATAGAATGACCACCGCAGGGGTCGAACCTGCAATCTCCTGATTCGTAGTCAGACGCGATGCCATTTCGCCAGGCGGCCGTTGTTTTTATGCATTTCATTATCAAGCAGATTAGAATTTTCAAAGTCTTATCCTGCTTTTGCCATTTCGTACCGCATCGCAACCGAGCCAATGCCTCCTCGTCCTTGCGCACTATGCCAGAATGCCAAAGCCATGCTTAAACGCCCCAAAACAGGCCAACAGATCTGCCGTGAATGCTTCTTTTACGTTTTCGAAACAGAGGTGCACTACACTATCACCGAGGCCAACCTGTTTAAACCAGGAGACAGAGTAGCCATCGGTGCCTCGGGTGGAAAAGGTGAAAGTGTTCCCCACACACACATTAGTGTATTCTCAATGATGATCAGACTCGACGGTACTAGCCTATGTGATGAAAACACTCAACGAGCGATACAGCTATGGTCTGGAACTCTTCTTACTCTCCATAGACGAAGGCATCACAGGATACAGAGACGACTCGTTAGAGGTAATAGGGTTTACCCATCCAACTCCCTCCTCACCCTCATCATCCTGACACCCAACTTAGACAGTTAAACGGAACCAACAGCAATACAACATGCCCCTCAAAATCCTCTCCTACGATGAGCTGTACGGATGGACAATGGACGCCATCGTCGCCAAAATCGGCAAAAAGAACAACTGCACGTTCTGTGGCGTGTTTCGACGTCAAGCTCTCGACCGCGGTGCGGCCATGCTCGACGTCGACCACATCGTCACCGGCCACAACGCAGATGACATTGCCGAAACCGTACTCATGAACAGTTGAGTTTTTTTTTTTTTTTTTTTTTTCTTTTTGCTCTTTTTTTCTTCTCTTACTCACGAATGGAAACAAACAGTCATGCGAGGCGACATTGGCCGTCTTGGTCGCTGCACTCTAATATGTACACAAGGCGAAGACACCATCAAACGCTCTAAACCCTTCAAATACGCGTACGAAAAGGAGATCGTCATGTATGCCTACTTTAAGAAACTCGATTACTTTTCCACAGAGTGTATCTACTCCCCTGACGCCTACCGAGGCCATGCACGAGCATTCCTAAAGGACTTGGAGGCAGCAAGGCCGAGTGCCATCATTGATATCATACATTCAGGAGAAGCCTGGGCAGTCAAAGAGGAGATTAAAGCAACGCAAAAGGCGCAGCGTATGTTTTATTTATTTATTTATTTATTCCAGTCGCACTGACCGTTTTTTTAATTATTATTATTTTCAACAGAGACGTGTAAACGGTGTGGATACATGTCAAGCAACGAGCTATGCAAGGCTTGCACCCTGCTCGAAGGACTAGATCGAGGGATCGCCAATGCTGGAGTGGTAAGGCTTTACAACGCAGGTTTTGGTTTCATGGGCTGACCCTGTCCTTGGTGTGTAGACTGAACGCGGAATGAAGAAATTGGAAACAGAAGGTCCTCCACCAGAAAACCTGCGGACTATTCCCTTCTTTAAACTCCCAGCGTCCCGCCTACCAAACGCCGGCCATCCCGCGGTCGTCATTGTCCCCTCTTCATCATGATACATATACATAACTATTTATTTGTTAACAAATGTAATTCAAGAAACCCCATTGTATCTCTATCTTATTTGTCCTAAGATATTTTATACAGCCCAGATAGTAATTACCAAGAAGGATGATTTAACGATACAGATACGTATGTATGGATATAAGGGCATGATCGATGGAGACAAGACATATGCATAAATATAAGAGCACCTTGAAATGAATCAGGCATTCATTCCACAATTTTGATGATCACGGTTGACCCATGCGAAAGTGGACCATCATCGACAAAGACCTCTGGAGCCCTCTCAAATGGCAGGACCCGCTGGTCTTCGCTCGGGGATCCAATCCAGGGCTTTCCAATCCCCTCCAGTGCCAGTTTCAACACGGCCGCAAGGCTCTCGGATATGTCCTCCCCCTCCCAATCCACATCTTGAGCACCACTCACCCACGCATAGCCCACCCTCTTCTCTCCAGCAAAACCTCCACCAGACTTACTGGGGCTGTTGGGTCCAGTCTGCTCATCTTTACTAGGCCCGCTGGATGGCTTGCCACCCATCCTCAATGATCGGACGCCTGCCTTGAACAGATCGCTCGCACTGGGTACGACACGACTCGGCGAGTCCCCAACCAGGGTAGTGAATTGCGCATAGCCCTTGGAACCCCTCTTGCTTAAAGTCCTAGGACCACCACCACCACCACTCGTCCCATGCGACGACGACGACTTGAGAATCCGTTCGGCAGCCTCCCATACCTCCTTCCCCCCAACCGTGTCAAGCACAGCATCGATCACGTCCCCATCCCTCCACAGCCTCTCCAATACGCGCACGACAGCACTCCGGCCCTCGTCCCCGCCACCCTCTAACCCGTCATCAAAGATGACCTCATCACACCCCCACGCCCGAGCCCGCTCCTCCACAGCAGCCATGTACGCGTCACCCCCTTCGCTTTCAGCCGGATAAGGACAAGGGACGTGAATGGACACGTTCCATCCCTTGGCAACTAGCAGCCGTACAGCCATCGCACCTGTCCCGTCGTGTCCACGCAATACAAGCACCCTCCGCCGTCTCCCCGTCTGTTGATCCACTTCCGGGTTGTTGGGGCTAGACATGATTCGGTGGCTCCCCGTGACCATTTTGTTGATATCCTTTGTTACCGAAGGCGAGAACGCGTATACAAACGTCCGTACGGCCCTGTAAGCAGGCACACCACAAAGAGGCAGCAGAGCAAGTTCTTCCAGTGTCAACCCCCATGCTGGCGTTCTCGTCGTTGATGTCGTCGTCGTCGCCGTCGTCATCGAAGACTTGCGCTCGGGTTGTTTTCCAAGCGCCTTGAGCGACATGCCCGTCATCTTGGGGTGGGGAACGCGATGCACCCGACGTTTGTCCACGACGATGAACTCTGAAAGAGCGCCAGCCTGGGGTACCATCAGAACGTTATCAAGGCTTGTTGAAACAGCAGTTCACCTTGCGAACGTCCAGCAGTCCCACAACCCAATCTGCCCTTTTCGCAACCTCATCCCCTACACCCCATCCACACTCCAGGACGCGTCCCACGAAGCTCCTCCCAGGTATATATCCCACCAGTGGCTGTTGCACATCATGATGATGATCTTGTACAGCAGGAGCAGCCGCGGAGCGTACAATCTTCCAACGCGAGCTTGCCTTTTTGGCACTCCCATTCATTGCATTCGCCTGATGAAACTGATTGGCATCGGTGTTCCCTCGAGAACCCAACCTGAGCCCAACCAAGCGCGCGTCGATGCCATCAACACCTACAGCCCACACCTGAACAAGGACACAAGAACTTGGAACGTAATCCGGCGGTTTTCTGTAACTCGTGAATCCAAGCGGCTGGTGGGCACGCAGGCCACTGACTCCACCAACTCCCGCACCGTGGTCATCGTTCCTCCTCGACACCGTCTTTCGCTTGCCCAAAGTCATGGTTCGGCCCAGCACGCCCAACAAACCTCTTCCGGACTTTGCGATCGCACCCAGCCCATGCACGACCTCGACTGTCGCCATTGTCGTCTGCGCGATGCCGCTTTGAGTCAAGTCGATTTTGCCATCCGTGCGCGGTTCTAATTTGGGACCCTGTTTTCGGGAAATCAATGAGGTAGCCGGTGGGGCGCGTGGGAGGACGAGGGATGTGAAGCCTGGTGTTCCTTGAGAGGGTAGGTCACCTGTTGGCATTGGGAGAGAGGCGAGCTCTGTAATTGACACGCTGCGCGAACGGCTGCCTGACCTTGAGGATGACCTGAGATCTTCATGGGAACGAGATCGGCGGTGACGTAAATTGGATCCGTGGTTAACGCTGTTTCTGGTGCCATTCTTCACGGTGTCGCGAGATGGAGTCGAGGTTAAAGACGTGTTGGTGGATGGGGGTGGAGAGAGTGAAGAAGCTGAACGCCAATTAGAGTTGAAAGAATCATCAGGAGCAAGATACGTGGAGGGATAGGTGGGTCTTGATGAGGTTCTTGAGTTATCCTCTTGAAAAAGCACGTTGCTTTGAGGGTACGATCCGTTGGTGTACGTCTGCGAGTTTACGGCACCAGTCGTCAAGACCTCTTCGTCCTCCTCGATGAGAGCAGTCATGTTTGTCATCAAGCTAGGATTTGCCTTGGACATGTTCTTCATGAGTTTATTATTCTGTTTACGTAGTGACGTATGATTTGCGTTGCCGTTTGACATGGTAGGCGATGGTAATGACTTTTTCTTTGAGCTGGGAGGTTTGGAAGCAGCGCTGCCCTGGTCTTGCCAACGGAAATCTTTTACCCAGTCGTCGTCCATGCTCGCGTTTGGGTCATATCTGGAACTACTATGCCCCGCCGAATCGAAGCTCTTCCTGCTGTCCGCGCGAGAAACTGAATGTGGGGGTGAAGTGGGGCGAGTGGAGTCGGACATGGTCTGGGAAAACAGGGAAGAAGCATCAAGGGAAGTGGACGACAGTGACGAGGCGGACGTGGGACCTTTCAGCTGTGGGATTCCGTGCGGGTGCTGCTGCCGTCTGGACGACGGTACGGCTACGGCAGCGCCTGAACTTTTTAAATGACCGTTGATCGACTCTGAATCAAAAACGGAACGTTTTGGTTCTGGCAGCGGCGGCGGCGGAGGAGGAACGGCGGAACGCGGCTTGCCCGCTCTGGACGACGCCGATGACGCGGAGGCGAGACCGAGACCGCTTTCGTTCGCCGACGACGCAGTGGAGAGAGGCCTGTTTGCCTTTGCACTGTTGAGAGAGCGGCGGCTTGATTTGCGGGAGCTGGTTTGTGATCTATGGCCTAGACGAGCGCTGCTGGCGGCTGAGCGGCTTGAAGCCAAGGATAGACGAGGAGAGGTGTTGGGAGTGAAGAAGACATCGTCCTCTGAATCAGAAATGTTTCCGTCATCCTCATCCTCCTCGTCTTCAGTCATCACGCTTATCCGGTGGTCCGTCCCGGCGGCGCTCTGGAAATCATCATCGTTTGTCGCATCATTATCATCATCCTCTCCTTCGTCGCGGAGATAGACAGCGTCTCGCTTACGGGTTGGCATGACAGGTGGCCCAAGATGGCCGCTGGCAGCGACTCGTGGCATGGGTGACGGCAGCGCAAAGGTTGGCTGGGAATAAGACGTGAGGAAAAAGAACTTTCAAGGTCCAAAGTATTGAAAAGGGAAAAAGTAAAAAGTAAAAAGTAAAAAGTAAAAAAAAAAAACAAAAGGCAAGTACCTGGTGGCGGTCACCAGGTTCTGATTCTGATGCGACCAGTAGCATGTGCTGCCTGCTCGAGAAATAGGCCTTTTCCGTCGGGAACGAGTAGGCCTGGGAAGGCTTGCCGAGAAGAGACTGCCAGAGGGTGGGCTGCTTAAGGACCATCCGAGTCAGTCAGTCAGTCAATATCAAGAGCTTGTCAAAGCTGCGGCCAGTTTACTACTCGACCAGTGACTACTTACTACTTACTACTTACTACTTACTACTTACTACTATACACCCCCTCTGGACTCCTCCTCCTCCTGGCAACACGACAACCACGCAAACCACATCATCGTCTTCAACTGCAACACATCCTCCTTCCACTTCAACCCCTGGTTCTGCTCCCGGAACTCTTGCGTCAGCTGCTCACACCGCACCACATTCTCGGGGCTGACAAAGTCTATCGCCACCTTCACACAGTCCGCCAAGTTTGCCACCTGCTGTCCAATTAGCCTTGGCTACTTTTAAAAACCCATCAAATGATCCGTACCTGGTGTGCACACCCAGCTGGTATGAATATCGCTTCCCCAGGCCGCTGATATATCCTATAGCTCTTCACACCCGAAGTTTCCCACAGCTCCTTCCTCAGCACCTCATCCAGATATATCTGCTGGCTATGGACAGGATCTTGAATCCCAATGCCTTGAATTCTCTTCCGCAAGAATCCCCGGAGCTTGTCACTGTCCTCAGCACGAAACAGATCCCACGCCGCACAACCCGGTGTTCCATCCGGACACGGCGCGGCAAATGTCATAATGTTCAGCGCATCCGCCATGTCCATGTGCAGTCTCGTCGTTCCCTTTGAACCTTCCGCAAGCGAGGACGCCATGGCATTATACATCTTGGGTCCTTTGAACGAGTTACACCGAACCGTAAACATCTCCAAGTCGCAAAACGTACCAAGATCAGGGCCAATCACATTCGCAGGGAAATGAGAAGACATGTTCATAACACCATCACGCCGAACATAGTCAGGAACAGGGACGGCGTTACTGAAATCTTCGTAAAGTTCGGGAAACGTCGTTTTGAACTCGGTAGATGACGGCCAATCCTATCTCAAAAACATCACACAATCTCATTTAAGATCACATTCACAAATCAACTCACCTTCAACTTCCAACTCTCCTTTCTGCCATCGTAGTTGCCAAATCTACCAAAGAACTGCTCCACTGTTACGCGCTTATTTGTGTCGGACTGACACTCAATAATTAAACAACTTTCTTTCCCATACTTTTGCATAAAGTATTCAGGGTTCCACTTGAGGTTGAATTTGTGAAGAACATTAGTAACCACGAATGGTTCTCCGCGGGACCATATCTTATCAAACATGGCTGATGAGAGGTCCTTATCCAATATGCGGCGTGGTTCATGACACGGGGTTGAAGATGTAATTTCAGATAGATTTGGTGGTATATATGCCGGTCCTGGAGATTCGGTAATATCATTTGTGGAGTCGGCAGACGTCGACTCCTCTATTGCTCTGCCATTCGGGCCCAATTTTAGAGATGACTGCTGTTCCAACAACGCCTCCATTTCTTGGATCGCTTTCGAGAGTTCTTCATTGCAAAACCTTGACATTGGTGAGAAATCCTTGGCCGAATGTTCGTTTCGGCGGGTACAACTGAGAAACGATGGGTTGATATGTGCATGCCGTTCTCTCCTGGCTTGCGCGGCCAATACCTCTTCTGGGGTTGCGTCTGGCTTTGGGCTTGTAAAGTCTTGAACTTTTCTGAAGCAGTCTGCGCACGCCTCGCGTCCGCATATTCGACATAGCCACGAGCTCGAAAATATGGAAGTCATACACGTGTCTAGGGGCGTCCCATAAACGCCGCGCCGCTAAAATGAATGTGACTTACCACAAGTCGTTCGAACGTCCGTTTCTCTAGGACGGCGAATAATCTCGGATAGCTTGAGATGCTCCCTTTCTTTCCGCAGAGTAGGTAAGAGCGCGTTCGCGACAATAGTCTGACATCATCATCATCATCATCATCATCATCATCAATCGAGGTTGAAGTGATCAGGAGAAGAGTCAATTTTACCTTCATATTCCTGACGAACTGCGGCTCCAAGGGTCTATTCCATTGTTTTGGAAAGTCCAGAGTCGGCCCGTCGGAAGTCGAACTCTCCACAAAACTGATCCCAACAATCATCTCATCGTAGTCCTTCAAAAAGAACCGAATACCCTGGAATCTGCATGTGTCACCGGCCCAGCGACGCGTGCAGGCGACACATCGGGGGAAATTGTGCTCCTTGTAACGGTTTGACATGCAACGCGCAAACTGCATCTCGGGTTGCAGACTTGATGATTCTCCTGACAAAGCCCTCAAGCGAGCTGAACAAAACGGGATCAGATTAAAAAAAAAAAAAAAAAAAAAGTCCATCAAGAGATGTATGAATCAAATGTAGCAAGTCATTATCGTCTAATGGCCGTTTGATTTGAAATGATAATTGAATGTATTACTGACCATTTTGGGCAGCGATCTGCGCTGCTACACTACGCTTCTTTGCGTTGTACCCACGCTTGGAAGGGCCTTTGCGGAAATTGAGTTAGTTGAAGGCGGTGATAAATCGCAAAGGAAGGACGGCGTTTACCTTGTGTGCCGTTAACAGGATGCTTTGCCCGGACTTTCTTCTTCGGTTTAGACAAGTAGTCATCCTGGGGTTCTTCAGAAGGGCGTTTCGCCTGTCTCAAGTCATTGGGTGCTGGCGACTGTGGAGGAGTTAATTGTTGCCGCTGTTGCTGTGGTATTTGTTGCGAATATACCGGAACACTATAGCCACCAGCAGCTGATGGTTGCCCATAGTAAGGGGCAAGGTCGCTACGGGAGCTGGAAGGTTGGTAATGCTGAGGATGAAGCTGGTGTTGATCCTGATGTACAGTCCCGCGGGCTGCAAGGCGGAGGGACACTCGCTCCGCCATCTGCCAATCTGATGTGTATGTGCATACCATTTATATATAAATAGACGAAGCAAGGAATGGGACACGGCAACGCACGACTAAGCTGTGCATCAGCTCCATTCTGCTGGTATGCCTGTGCGTATTCGGCTAGAAGAGGGATCGCGAGACCATGATCATTATGGTTGCAGCGAAAAATGACCCATTAATCAGAAGTCGACTCACGTTGCTGGGGGGGGTGAGCACCTGAGAAAGCTATTCGTGATTTGATGAATGCTCAGCTCAACTCCTAAAACTTGCGGAAACTTTGCAATGAATTGCAGCTCACCTTCATGTTCCGCAGAGGAGTGGGACACTTTAGGGGCGTATTGAAGACCGGCAAGGTCTTGCTGCTGGTTGATCCATAACTGGCCTTGGCTAGGATATCGGACATGATCGTCTGCGCGCTGTCTGGTGGACCGCGCGTCATGATCGGGACCGACCATAAGCGGAGATGGATCCTGGTAGTGATTATGGCCAGCCGACGAGGTGGAGTCGCTGGGCGGCCTACGGCGAGCAGCAGCGTTGTCCCAGTCAGCAGCTCTTAGATGGAAAGGGGCTTGATGATGCTGAGAAGAACTGTAGACGAAGGGGAGAGGGTGAGGGGAGGAAAGATGGTGCTGAAGAAGGGGTTGAGGGTGAGAGACATGGGCGGGGAAGGCGGAGGGATCCTGTGGGTTGAGGAGGGAATTGATGGAAGTTTTTCGCGAGGGGTCATGAATGGAGGGGTTCATTGGGAGGGCGAGCGGCGAGCGGCGAGCGTTAGCTAGCGACTATGGCTTGAATGAATGAAAGCAGGTGGGCCGCTGAAATCCGCTGAAATACACTATCGCGGAGCTAATTTTGTACTCCGACCCCCCCTCACTCAAGCTGATTGACGGCACTGACCGCTCAGAGTTCGCGGCGAACAAAGTTCAAAGCCTCACACGTGGCCCAGCTAGACGCGCCCACCTTCCGAATCCTCTGAGAGGAGATCCTCTGCTCTCATTTACGCCGGTGCCTCAAGCTGGTTATGTGCTGGTGCACAGCACGCGACCGTACCCCTCCAGCGACCCGGAACACCCGTCCGGGCACAGTCGGTTCGTCCTACCAAATGCGACCGCTGATCTCCCTGCGTTTAGCCCCAACCCAGGCTTCCCCATCAAGTCATCAACTCAAACTCACTTCAGACACACACACACACACAGCATCAACGTCCACGCGCCACTTCCCTCCCCCCCCCCCCCCTTCCTTCATCCTGAAACATCAGCTCATTTCTCCAGACGCGCGAGCATCCCGGCGCGTGCGCATTCGGCGCTCAGCGGCATCACATCGATACCCGTATCGATGCTCCCGTCGTCGACTTGGCTTCCGCTGACTCATCAGGATATTCCCGAGCCAATGAACCACCCTGGGAAAGTAGCCTATCGCGATCTAGACTCGCCAGCCAGTATTCGCTGAGAATGGATGAATGTTCGATTCCACCTTACGCCGCTGCCGCGCGTCTTGCGAGGCCAAAGGCGAATGCACCCTCAGTGACTCCATTTCCCGGCGCTTGGGCCCAAAAAATGCCTTCACGCCTGCTATTAGAGCTTCCTTTGTGTCCCATCCCATCCCATTATCCTTTTCCCCCGACCATTCCGATGAGACCTATCAACGTGCTGTTGCCGCGTGTTCCCAGCCATCACTTCTGGTACTGTACTCCATGCAGTAGCACACGCCAGTATTACCTTCCTTCTTTCCTTCCCTCCTTCCTTCCTTCCCACACAACCGCCTGCCTCTCAACACTTGGGAGTGTTTGCAATCTGATCACCACAACAGATCGGCGGCTTAGTCGTCGAGAAATATTGCCAAAAGCGGATATTGCCATTTTTCCCAAATGAATTCACACAACAAATCCTTCACTTGAGTTCCACCCTAATCAACCATGTTGATGTTGAGGCTCCTCCATATAGACTGATACACGTGTATGTGAGTACGTTAGCTGACAACAGGGTCCCTCATGTCGAAGCAAAGAAAAACGTTGACCACGGGCAATAACGGTAATGATTGGAAAGATGATTGATCCCGGTAGAATATATAGTCAATGTAAAACCCACGAACCCAATCTGAAAAGAGAAACTACCACCAAATTCGGACGATAAGATGAGAAGTCTCGGGAGATGCACACCACAAGCCCCATAATAAGAAATCGTAGAAAGAAAGAAAGAAAGAATAGAATAAATGGCACAAAATGTTAACGATACCTGCGGACCAACTCGGCAGCCTGGATGAATAAAAATGACAGCTTGTCCAAGATCAACTTGCAAATGGTCCAGGCTGCCCGAAACCGTCACGAAACACTCGAGGCAGAAACATCTGGAGGATGGTTCGTCGTTTCAACTGTGCAGCCGTTTGGCGAATGTGAATTTTGATTGGCATCGCTTCCGGGAACGGCGTTTAGACTTTCGCCTGGCGCACTGGATTTCGTCGGAAACGTGGACTGGCTTGTGGCCTTGGGCGTATCGCTGTCATCATCTAGAAAGTTCGTCAATCAGTCAAGGTATTGTCCACACATGCCCATCGAATAGTCGCACCGTCTCCTGCAGCTAATTGGATATAAGCCTGGTTACCACGCTGGCAACGGTGATGTTTACTAACCATCGCCCTTCTTTACCCCTGCCCTGTTTGAGCTGGCTTGTGACTCGTCTGACCTGCTCGTGTTATTCATTTTGCCAGGCCGAGTTTCATCTCGACCTTGCCCTGTGGCGTTGGGTGTCAAACTAGCCTTGTCTGCTGCACCCGCGGTCGGTCCCGTATCCGTTGCTTGAGCATGAGTGGCATTCCTGCGATTTTTCGGCACGTGTAGACGTTCGGCGATGCTTCGGGCTTGTGCCTGTTGACCATGCGAAATACTCTTCATAACGTTTGGTCTCAGATCCGCCCACATCTGCAAAGCCTTGATGGAACCCCATTCTATGATTTTGCTGTTTAACCATATCAGTGACACTGGTTTCGTAAGGAAATCATTGCAACCGGCTCCAAGAGCTGCCACACGATCACTCTGCAGAGACGAAGCAGTGAGCGCGACAATGATGACCGAAGGATGATATGGTGAGGCAAGATTGCGAGACTCGGGAGAGAGAAGTTCAGATGGCGTGCGCGCAGGAGAAAGCCCAGAGTCGGCAGACGACGTTGGAGTGGTTGGATATAGAGCCTGTGCAGCACTCTTCTCCATTCGACGTATCTCCTTTGTGGCTTCAATACCATCCATGACAGGCATCTGAATATCCATCTGAAAAAAAAACACAATGAAAATGTGCACACGATGTGATCCTAAATCGTACCAAGATCAAATGAAAAACGTTAGTTTTCCATTTCTCAACAGCTTCCAGCCCGTTGCTAGCAATGTCATATTGTATCTTATTTTTCTTCATGAACGTGGTCAGGATCGTTTGATTGATGGGATTGTCTATAGCAAGGTTCAGTATCCATGGATCGAGGAATAACAATAGCGGGGGAATGTTACCGTCTACTATCAATACGCTGATGGGTGGCACAATAAGATTCTCCGTAGCCTTTACTTTTTTCTTTGAATTGGACTTGGGGGTCGGGGACGATGTACCTGCACTTGCAGACGTGTCTAACTCGGTTGGCCGCCGTCTTGGTAGCAAACGCCGTGGGGTAGTTTGAGCTGGGGTAGAATCAGGCAAGGAGACAGCTGGGGCAATCACTTGCTGCGGCTCAGCCTTGACAGGAGCAACTGAAGAGGGAGAGGAAATTTCGTTCGTTAAAGTGGACGCGGAGGTTGACGCCTGCTCCGGGCCAGGCCCACTCTGACTCCGCACAACTGGTTTTACATGCGTAATCGGCGGCACACCCGTGGTCGAGGAAGCTCGAGCTGTTGGCGCGGGAGGAGCGGGCTGCAGTTGTTGTGGTGTCAGCACGGCCCTGTCGCTTAAGCTTGCCATCACACGACCTGTTGGCTGCTTATGCTGCTGCCCTTTGTCCCTTTCCATACTGGGCGTTGAAATTGTGCGAGAAGAGTTTCTGACCCGAGGATGGAAAAAAATCCCAGCAGGCTGACCATCGGGACTCTGTATGACCAGGCCAGAAGATGGGGAACCACCGAGTCGATAGGCCGTTTGAGAGAAATACTCTACACTATCCGACGTACCAAGCGGCGATGGCGGGTGAAAAGGCTGATCGGAGCTCATTGATGATCTTGCCGATCTATCAATATTACTCTTGCCACCGTTGAGCCGCGTTATAGCAGATTTTGACAGCCTGTGGCTAGCAAACGTATTCGCACTCTCGTAGCTACCAAAAAAGGTTCCGTGCGCGAAGATGCCCGGACTCTGCGGCGAAGTTGCGATAGGAAGGAAAAGCGGGTCTATGACGGGTTTTGTCACAGCCATGTACAGAGCAGTTAGGAGCCTTCGGGGCCCGGCGGGTTTAGGTATGATCATAACCTCGGGCGCCGGTATGTTTAACTTTGTGTAACTTGCGACGACTGTTTGTAGTGCATCCTTAGCCGCTTTATAGTTTGCGAGGCTTGTGAAATGCAAAACTAGAACCAGAGGAATGGCTAAGGGTAGTGGTCCTGTACGGGAAGGCGGGGACGACTGAGGTCGAAAGATGTTAGCAAGCGAAGGCCGGCGGGTGATATGGGGGCTCTCGTCGTTGCGCATAGAATAGAGGCGCTCCTTTAAAACGTCTACGTCATCATCGATGACGATGAAGCGGGTAGATGATTCGGATGCTTGATCAGACGCGTCGCCATTGACAGTCTCCGCAGTATCCTGAGGCTGAGACGGTTCTGGCACATCTGATGCCAAAGTCGCAGCGCCTTGAACATTACCTTGGGGCGAGACATGGTTGACATCCATGCCCCAAGTAGTAAGGTAGCTAGTGAAGTGGCGGGCGAAGCATCCTTTAGAGCTCGCATGCAACGCCACACTCTTGCCCTTTAGACTCTCGGCAAAAGTGGATAGTTGTTCGAGCGAAGGCTCCGTTGCGACCAGATCAGAATCGGTTTCCGGTATTGCTGGCGCTGGCGGAGAAGATTTGCCGCGAGCCACAGTTAGCCTCAACTCACAAGTACGGCCACTTTTTATGCATGACGGAAGCGGAAGATCAGAAACAAGATTGGCGCCAATCTGGGATAAAATGCGGCGCAGAACCAGAGTAGAAAGCAAGGGTTTTGGACGTGTCTGTTCTTCCGACTGGTCTGCAGAAGCAGCAGCAGCAGAGAATTTGTGCGAGATGATGATTGAAACGTGTAGGACGTCTAAGGAGGAGTTGGACGGTGTTGTGGAAAGACCGATTTCTAGTGTGTCGCCTTGGTGAGCGGTGCTCAATATTTGGCGTAATGTCTATCGCACCAGTATAAGCGCAAGCATTAGCATGGAGGGCTTACTTACATGAGAAAGTGAATAATTTATTCCATCCTCGTCGCCTCTGACCCATATATGCTTCAAACTTGCATCACTATGGTAGAGTACCAAGTCGACGCCTACTTGGGCAGCGTAGCCGCTTAGACCGTCACCCACGTTTTGCAAGAGTTCACCAATGTCAAAATCGACCAGCTCGGCATGGGAAATATTTGGAGTTGAGTTTGAGGTCTCGGGAGCATATAGCGCGGCCATATTAGCAGAGATATAATTAAGATTCTTGATGACGGTAAGCATAGCAGACATGCAGGGGGTTGGAACGGAGAGAGTGCAAGCGGCAAACTGTTCCTTTGCGGGGTCGAGCAGCTGCTGGGGAGAGACGTGGAGGATGGTGTGAATCATGCATTGGAGGGAGTGTGTCAGTTCGAGAGAGAGTTGATGGGAGTGGTCAGGGGCAGGGAGGAGAGTACGGTGGAGTAAAGGGGAGGGCATAGAGAGCGAACGGGAGAAGCGGGGGAGGACTGTTGGATAGAGGGGGAAGTATACGAGGTGATTTTGGGGGTCGTGGGCATGGTGGGCGATGTCTTCACTGGAGGGTAGGGGCATAGGCAGAGGCAGAGGCAGAGGCAAGTTCATGGCTTGGCTGGCTTGAGCTCAAGCTCGAGAAGAGGAGAACTGAGTACTGAGTACTGAGAACTGGAGAACTGGAGAACTGAGTACTGAGAACTGGAGAACTGAGTCTGCACTGGGATTTCAAACGTCAAACGGCACCAAATATATTGAAAGTGGGAATATGTAAAAATGTAAAAATTATCAATATTCCTTGTCCCCAACCCTGTCTCACCCATTCACTCAGTAAAATAACTCAACGTCGCCCTGTCACAGATCGGGGGTCTCAGCTTGCCAACTTTATTCAATAAACATACCTCGGCAACCAAATCCATATCGTGGTAACTGACCCTTTTTCCAGCCGCCGCTCGCGGGTCTTCCTTGGCATCCGCTGGTGGTGGTGGTGGCCCTCCCATCCCGCTTCCTTTTCGTCGCCCGTGAGCCCCGCTTAACAGCGCAGAGTCCAGTGCTGCCGCGCTCGGCTTCGGGGGTAGCCCGGCAGCTGCCGGCACATTAGAGTTTTCCGTTCCAGGTGCAAATCCGCTGATGCGATCGCTTAGCCGCCTCGCAACGGTGGCCTCGTCCCTTCTTGATGCTGCCATAGGTGCAGGAGTGTAGCCTGGCGGTCCATAGGGGCCTCCACCATATCCGTGTACTTCCCAGTATCCATTCTGGTAGGGTGGCGGATACCCGGACCCGTAGCCTCCTCCTCCGCTATAGTACGGCCGTCCGTACTCTCCGCCGTGGTAAACTGTTGGGCCTTGAATCCCATACGCCTGCGGTGGAGCGGCTTGACTGTTACTATTCGTGGGAGGAGGTGGATGACTAAACGGCTGAATGCGGTGTGGATCAAGGGCGAAGTTGTTGAAATAAGGCACCTGTCGTCCACGGACAAATAGTCAGAATAGGTAATGCAGAACGAACCCCAGAAAATTTATGGACCCTACCTCCTCGAGGTGCTTGACATGGTCTGGATGTTTGTTTGCAATGTGTTTCTCGATGAACGAGGTAGCCTTGAATAGCTTTTGGCACGTTTTGCACCTGAACTTTCCTTCATCTTCCTGTTTAATATACGGTCCAACCATTTTCGACAGTTCTCTGTGAATAACGCTTGAACACGCGTCGCCTCCGAAAGGAAATGGACGCACTCGTCGTAGCTTTTGCCACCATAGTCCCGAGGTTCAATACCATCGCGGTTAATCAGTAATGCAATTTTGGTATCCAGCCACTCTAGCCACCGGTCGTCTAAACAGGCCATTAAAACCTTGCACAATGAAATAAACTTTGCCATACCATTGCGCTTCGATTCCGGCGAACCTTTCTTCGATTCTTTCTCCTTTTCACCTCCCTTGTCATTCGCATCGTCTTCTTTCTTATCCTTCTCCACCTCTGCTGCCTTTGCCTCCTCCCGTAGAGGCTTGGACAATGGTTTCCTGACATGTTTAATGCACTTACGCTGTAGCTCCTCTATATGGTCTGTTACAACAGCGCAGTAGTAGCACGTGTGATAAGCCGCTCGAAGATAAACAAGATACAGGTCTAGTGACACCGCAGCCTAAGATCACAATATTAGTCTCCAATAATTCGCTTTAGGCAATTCATTATACTCACCTTCTTCTCTTCGTATGCGTTCTCGTCATTAATATCAACAAGACCCTGATCACGCAGGTCTGCCATGACCTTCTCGATTCTTCGCTCCACAGCAGCACTGCCTCGCTCAACAGGCTCTGACTCTTCGTCTTCGCCTTCAGGAGGTGCCATGGGGACATCGGACGGTTCTGCGTTCGGTGCTCCTTCACCTTCTGTCTTTGGCACATTCAGGGGTGGTACTTTGGCAGAACGGATTCGAGAAGCCTCATCCTCCAAAATTTCGGCGAGTGCCTTTGTATTGGCCAGATCTCTGGCAATTCGCTCAGGTCTGCTCGCAACTTCAGGAGTGAAACGAATTTTGTTCACGAAAGGACGCTGGTTATGAGTAACATGTAATTTGAACCCCTCAATCTATAACGTACACGTGAGCCTATACGTACGAATAGACTAAATGGAACAGCAAACCTTTTTCTCCGCCAACTCGGCCATGACTGTCGCCATTTCTGCATCGTCTCGGAACCTCAACCATCCTGCGCGGTAAAAGTTGCGCTTCTGCAGAGGGTCACCCAATGCAAGATATACAAAGCCCTGAATTTTGCTGCACGCCTGTTTCATGAAGCGTTAGCCAACAGCGCTAGTTCTGATAGTAAAACGCTTGCACCTCTTCCAATTTTACGCGGCCAATGTCTGGCGGTATGGTCCTAATCATAACTTGATTACCTTCAGGCATGACAGAAATTTCCTCTCCGCGACTGTTGCGTTTATTGTCATTGGCACTCTTTCCACCAGCATCCCTGCTTGTGTCATTATCCCCACCCTCATCGTCAGCTTCCACATTGAACTGAATATCATCGTCTCCTTTGGTTTCTTCAACAGCTGCGCCATTTGTCTCTTTTGACCCAGCTTCACCGTTGCTAACACTCTCCTTAATGGGAGACGTAGGTTCCGGTTCAGACGATGCCTCATTCAAGTCAGGATCATATTTGCCAGATTCGAGATCATGCAAGAATGCATCTAGTCGATCTTTCCAGCCTTCTTTTCTCACCCTCGTCCGAAGATTCTGGAACTCGGGCGCAGGGTCATATTTTTCCGCGAACCATGGCGACTTCCTATGATGGTCAAACATAGTTTGAAGCTACAAACACGAATGCAAAAAACGATTCAGTCAAAATCTTATAAACCAAAGCAAATCGCAGGATAGTGGCGAAATAATATACATGGTCCGGACGGACACGAGCCAAGTCGAGATTGATGCTGACCTGTGCAGCCGCAAATTCCTTCTTGTACTTCTCCCACCTCATTTTGATGCCATTTCTGGGCTTGGAGCCGTCGCCAGCTTCCTGCTCGGCAGCCTTGTCGGCATTGTCTTCATCAATAGCTTGCTGGGGATAGTGGTACCTGAACCATTCGGCATACTGTTTCAAGGTTGCTGGGTAATCGAAGGTGTGGGGATCTAGAGGGGCACGACGACCTGGAAACGGTGGAGGTATGCCACGCCGGGGCGAATAGCCACCATAGGACCGCGAATGGGCATCTAACACAAAAATAGAAAAAAGTCGTGTCAGCTGTCGAAGCAGACAGGAAAGACATGCAACAAAGGCGGACCGTAATCATCACCATAGCGGGGTCTTGGATCATACCGGTCCCTGTCGTAGGGAGACAAAGACCGTCTCCGTTTGCGGCCTACTTGTGGATGAAACATGAGAAATAGGACAGGAAGTGAGTGAATAATAAATACCTTCTTCTGGAGGTGGACTACGGCTCCTTCCCCGACGACCATAATCGTGCGCAGCCCGGTCTCGCTCATAACCTGGCCAAGCCCGGTCTCTGTCATAGGCATCCCAGTCTGACCTATACGAGTCCCCCGGGTAGGCAGAATCTGGAAAGGGCTGTCGTGAAGGATACGAGCTGCGTGGAGAACGAGAACGAGAGCGACGAGGAGGAGGATACGAAGATGAAGACCAGGACATTGTGTGTAGGAGAAAAGAGCTGAGAAAGGTTGAGAACATGACAAGACGGCGCATCAGAGCCTGGTTGGGAGAGGTCGAGCATAGTGAAGCACAGACCTCTGAGATCACGACACAGTGCGCGCGGTTTTTCAACGAGCCCAGATGCTCAACTGTGTTCGCGATGAACCTGCCCAAGGCGTCCTGCCCGACATGGGTGTCTTTTCAAGCTCCGACTGAAATTCCCCTTCTTATACGGCCCGTGCGCTCGTGAGCGTCTCTGTCCGCTGCGACTACCATTAGAGAGTACTACTTTAGAATATCCGGCCCAGGACGTCTGAGAGCTCGTCCTTCGCCTCCTCTCGACGCCTTTTCTTTTCTCCTCCTTCATCTTCGGCCCTCTTCGGCCGCTTTTTGTCCTGTATCGGCTTCAGCTCCATCCTCTCCCCCTTTACCCGCTTTTTCTCCACCCGCTTTTCCAACTGCCGGGCAACCTCAACGTTTCGGAGGTACTCCTGCTGTTCAGACCGTGACTGCGACAGCTCGACCCGCAGCTTGGCCGCATGTATCGCCGCTTCCTGCGCTGCGAACACGTTAATTTACCAATGACAAGCCATCTCAGTCACTGGACATTGAACAAACATACCAACTTGTTCGGTAAGCATATGCCATTTGAATTTCGGCAGATACTTCATCGTCCATACATCGTCTCGCCACCTCGTGCCCTTCCTGCCGCCGATCGCTTGCGCATTCAGCATCTCACCAACACACCGTGCAATCTTCTTGTCCTTAAACTCTACCCAGCCTTCGGTAAAATGAGGCTTCTTCCTAGATGTATATTTCCGTCGAAGGTAGGCACGCTTCGCGTCTGTTCTGCGTTTCAGAGAGGAAATGTGATGTGCACGGTATATGTCGGGAGAACCCACCTTCCTGTTGCAAATACACTCTTCCAACTTCCCCATATGCACTCATCAGATGTCGCACTTTGGCAGGCTGCATCCCAGGCGGAATCCGTGATATATAGATTATCCCTGCTCGGTCTTGAGCGGCATTGTAGGCCGCCAATGCTTCTGCCGTCAATGGCTTGACTATTTTCTGTGCCAGAGGTCCTGAGTAGCCTTCGGGATCCATGCCCTCTGGAACTTCATCAACTTTTTCTTCGCTTTGTCTGGATGGTCCTGCCTCTGCTTCAGAGTTGACAGCGCTGTCTTGGCCAGCATCCAGTGTGGACTTGGCTCCTTTGGTCATGTTAGCTAGCAGCCAGCAGACGGCGTCGCCGTAAAGACATGGAAAACAAGCACAAATAGGAGATGTGCTAATTACAATACGAGTTTTGAAAAACAGATACGAAATTGAATACACGCGGTCCCACGAGAAGATCCCCCAATTCCAGACTACGCCTGACCTGTTGCAACGTTCCAAGTCTTCTTGAGCAATTCCGCGGCGGGATCGGAAGAACCGTCAAATTTCGCGAAGGACACTGTAGACAGCGTGTTCAAGTAATTTCGGAGATACGGTGAATACTATCCCTCATCAGTCAAACGGGAAATAGGGTCAGAAAATACACATACCGCCCTGCAGAAGTGCCGGTACCAGCCCCACGTTTCCCATGCGGCCCATTCATCTCTTTCCCAATTCGCACGGTTATTCCAACCATGCACCGTAACTACACTGCGTGTCGCAGGATTCGCACGCTGATCTGTAGGCAGTGGTGCCAGATAACCCACGAACCCCTCCAGGGCACGCGAAAGTACGGCTTTCTGTTCTTGGGTCAAGGTCGACAATGCTTTCAGGGCGGTATTCAAAGCTGGGTTATCAACCGTGGGCGATTCGTCCTCTGGGTAATAATAAGTATGTACACCATTCATCAGAAAAACAATACCTGATCCTTACCTGGCTTGCCATCGGCGTCAACTTCCATCGCATTCGCAGTCGCCTTGGCTCTTCCTCTCGTATCGTCATCCTCCTTTTGCAATGCAACAACCTTTCTCTTGGCAATCAACACTCTTCCGTTCGCTTTGTCAAGAGCCCCTTTTAATAAATCCCATTCATGAGTCTCAATACCCAAGGTACCGCTAAGGGTACGAGGCTCGCAAACGTCCGATTCTTGGGAGAAGATCCACGCAACAATATCCGTCGGATCCACAATCTGATATTGCATCAATTTATCAAGAACGATACCGATCATCTGCCGGTTGCGCTTCCAGAACGATGCAGAAGCAGTTAAGATGTCAGCTTTGGCCTCCGGGGTTCCGCCTCCTCCAGTAGTACTCGTACCTCCACTAGAAAGATTGCGCAGTAGGGGTAAGTACCGCTCAATGGCATTGAGTAGGTGAGAGAAAGATCGGGAGCCAATGTGAAGTAGGGACTGCATTGTGATTGAACGAACAACGGCATTCACGTTAGGATGTCCCATTTCCGAGCTTTCTAGCGTATTTTTGAGTGTTTCGAGACTTGCAATAACATCCTCTGCTTTTGCTCTTCCACGGAACAAGTTTAGGATGGACTGGGCTGCTTCGTGATACGGGTTCGCTGTAATTGGTCACTTGAGTAAATGGAGGACAATGCAGTTTGTAGAACACACATGGATCGTCATATTCAAAGTCAGGGCCCGGAGCCTGTTCAGGTATTATGTATACGTCTGGAGCTTGCATGGGTTCTGGCAAGGTTTTTAGGATGCGTTCGTGATACGATAGCCGTATCTCATATTCGACGGCTCTTTGAATGAATGAACGCTTAGGATGCTGCACCGGCAATAGTAAGTCAGGAGCCCTGCATTGATTATGTGATCAACAGTGAATTCCATGATATTGATTGATGAGACGGACCATTCTCTCCACACCCATTGAAAGTTGAAATTACTCATATGCACCGCGAACCAATCGGAGAACCTCCGCGCTGCATCGACGTCTAGTCCGTCAGCTAGGAAATTATACAGTTTCCGGATCGATTTCCCGACAGCAGGACCAACGGTCGAAGGCGATAATTTACAGAGTTCCGTTATTAAACTCGAGTAATAAAGCGATTTACTGGTTGATTCTGGAACAAGGAGGCAGGAACCTAATATCGTCTTGTTGCCGCTGTCAATCTTGAGGCAAACTCAAAGTCATTGAATACTAACCTCCAAAATTGTACTTTCCAACTGCCAATCTTTACCTTCCACCGGATCTAATTCAACTGGCGCGCCTGGTTTTGGTTTGAATGTCCCAGGTAGGTTCCATTTCGGGTATTCCAACAAAAGTCTTGCACACTCTTTCCGATTCACCTCGAAAATATCAATAATGTCTTGCAGCGCGGTGCGTAGAGCATAACCAGTTGGCGTGTTGGGATCAGGTGTTATCTATTTGAAACTGAGAAGAATCTATAGGATGGTGGGAGACACTCACGTCATTTTCAAACAAGCGAAAGTAGAATTCAGGCCATTCCTCTCTTAAAACTTTGATATCTTCTTCTGAATTTCCCGCAATTCCATCAATCTCAATAACCTCAGGCGGGACTAGGACAGATGGAACGTTAAAAGGTGAAAAGGACGCATCTAGCTCTGGATAGTCAGAGTAAGGCTGCGGAATGATATTTGCTGTTTCGGAGAAGTCACAATCATCCAATGCGCGCAAGGCATTGAGAACCGTATCGAGTAGCTAATGAGATGACAATGAGGCCATTTATGCTCATATAAAAACGCGGACCAACCTCGTCAGCATTTTCATTTGAAATCTTCTCTTGATGTGCCTCTGCAAATGGCTGTACTAGCCACCTTGGATTGCTCATAGTGTCATTATATGCTTGTATAGCACTAATCACTTCTGCCACGTTGAGAGCGGAATGGGCCTTGAGGATGGGACCAGCCTAAGACCAGCATATGAACAAGGAGACCATGATAAAGCAAAGTCTGCATACAAACATGAGACCCTCTGCGGCACACATGGCTGCTCTCTTGGCACGGCCGTGCGAAACGCCAAACTCGTCCAAGACGCTTGTGAATGCTTGTAAGAGGGAAAGCATAGAATCTGGAGAGATGATTTTTGCCATTGTCAAGTGTGCAAAGAATTGGATCTGTGAAGTCAGGATCAGCAGAAGCACGGCCATATGAACATGATTACTCACGCATAGTCGCGCTTCCCTCCAAGCCAATTTATCGAGATAAGATTGGAAGCCCTTCCAGAAATCTTCTAGAATCTGACGACCTAGTGAAGGAGCCTCTGCACCGTCTGGTTGCTCGTGAAGTGAACGCATTAAGGCAGCATAATAAGGAATCTTGTACGGTTGCTCTGTAACACTGCGAACGTTCAGGTCCAGTGGTATTCACGTCAGTATTACGACGCACCTTATCCGAAAAGCCTCTGAGAGGTTTGAAATGTTGAGTGGGACATGCTCTCGTATCTGTTTTTCGAGTCGCGGTAATTCTGCCACCGCGTCCTAGAACAAATGAAATCTTGGTAGGACTACAAGTTGGCGATACTTACCACTTCACCAAACTTGATGATTATCGTTCTAATTTTCTCCTCCGGTGTCTCGTGGTATTCACGACGGCGGTCATCATAGTCGTCTGGAAATGTTTGAGCAAGTGCAAAGCAGCACGACTTCCTCCTCTCACCTCTGTATCGCCTTCGTCCACCACGTCGGTCGTAACTCATCTTCAATATAGTCAGAAAACGGACTTGGTCGTTTGCAGTTCAAACTTCCGAAACAGCGTGGAGTTTTTCTTCCTTTTCAGGCCAACCGAGCACTTTTCACTCTCTGAGGCGGTCTCAGAGGTCGCGCCAGAGAACCTGGCAAGTCCTTCCAAGTTCAAGCACTCCCCATTCTAATATATTCTTATCAGGTATGCGGCATACATGACATGCAACTGGTCATTTGTGGCCAGCAATGTCTTTCGTAACTCTCGGCGTCAGTCCAATACTAGTACTCTCGGGTTCCACCGGCAGCCCTTCCTTCTAGGTCGCAGTTCTGCAAATGTCGCATCTCTTTCACGGTATCAACTATCAGGAACGGATCCAAAGCCAGAGCCACAATCGCCTTTGACGCAGGCCCAATTGTCGAGGGCCTCTGCTTGTGCTATACGCCAATGTGTACAGTTATGTTCCTTGGCAGATGCCTACTTTGTTCTCAACTCCCTTCGTTACTCCAACTTTCTACATCAAAAATCATTAGTCAAGTTCACTGGTGTCCGGTCGGTGAACGATTTCAAGAATGTTGCAATGCAGTTCCGGTGTCCGGTCTCGCCTCGCTTATCTTCGCATACGCTTCTCCATGGCCTGTTGCGCGTGGGGTTATCCAAAAAGGCGTACAAACTCACTCGTTTGATGATTGACGACGGTATTAAAGTGCGAAGCAAGACTCTAGAGGCTGTCATACAAAGCCTTTCTCCTCCCAATTCCACCTATTTTGTGCCGGCCCGTCCAATTAATACCGTGCCTCGCCTTCGTGCTGGAATGGCACAAGATGGTGGTACACGGATGGCATTGTCACTTTTCGAACTTGCGCGAAAATCTGGGCATAGACGGACAAGATCCATGTACAAAGCGCTTCTGGCGTTGTGTATACTCAACGGAGAAATTATCCTGGGATCTCTTCTGTTTGGGTGTATGATCCGACACTGGCAGAGCCAAATGGTCCTGGATCATGGTCCTAACCAACCGATGCCAGCGCCCGCTGCAGGGGAAGCGGACGTTGAACAAGGACTAGCTCACTCCGTACCTTCCCGTCTTCGTGAGCGCTTGCGACCTTCGGCCTTCACGCTCAAACCGCTCCTGCAAGGAATCAAAGCAAACCTCAATAGTGGCAATGACAATGAAGCCTCTGTTCAGGCAGCTTTACAAGCACTCGCCATCATTGCGGATATGCTCGATCAACGAGAACTGCCTATTTCAGACCTATCATTGCTAATAAACACACTTTCCAACAGTCCCAAAGGCGATCATCTGGTATGGGTCACAGAAATGGGGAAGCGAAAAAAGAAAAAAGCGTATAAATACTTCCAGCAAGTCCTGGAGCGTTTAATCCACGATTTACCCGCAAATGCTTACGTCAAGCATCGCCAAGGACAGAGGACGGCCCCAGCACTCAACCTTGGATCCTACCACGCCCTTCTTCATCACGCTCTTCATCGATGTCGCTCACCAGACCTGGGAAACATGGTGCTGAATCACATGGTAAATGAGCGTTGCCCTAGCCTGAAACCAGATATCAAGATATACGATACTATCATACAATCGGGTATTATTAAATGGAACTCAAACATAGTGGAACAAGCATTATCAATTTTGCGACGGAACCCAGAGAACAATCTATTGGTTTTAGTCACGCCATCCCAGGATCACTTGCTTTCCCTCGAAGGGAAAGCTAGTGCGGAGGGTCAAGATGCAAAATGGATCGATGACATAGGTCTTCACGATATTCCAACAATGGACTCTCGTATATTATGCTCTTACATAGCCTATCTGGCAGCTATAGGGCAGCCCCACCGAGCTGCAGAAATCTTTATTCTCCTTGCCCCACAGTGGCAAATTCCCCATCGAAGTTTGAAAAAGCGAAATGCATTACAAAGGGCAGAACTCAAACCGGCCGTGATGCTAGGGCCATACGTTCTAACTGCCATATTGACAGCATTATACAAGGCTGGTAAATGTGGCATGGCAGAACGAGTATGGTTCGTTGCATTGGCAGCTGAAAAAGCGAGTCATGATCCCACATATGGGGGTCGACCCTGGACCTTGCCTGTTCATGCATACACTGTCATGATGCAATGTTACGGTGCGCAGATTCGTAGGCACGGGAAAGTCATTGGCTGGGCGCGGCCTTTATATCGCAATACCAATGCCAAGCCTGGAGAATTATTACAGCGCAGCACTGCGGCACATCGCCTCGCTGAATTGGTTTATGAACGTGCCAAGTCCAAATTCCAAGTAAATGCGTCCGCAAGTCAACTAGATGCCAGGTTTTTCAGGGTGGCCTTGAAGGTTTTCGCGCGACATCTTGAAACAGGTCGTCAAACGCGTTTCCGCCAAAGGACGAATCGACGGCGTTTTAAACGGGCGGAACTAGAATATGCTCAGTTTGGTATACCGTCAAGGTCGGGTAGTCCCATCATTGTTCAGGTCGCCCGGGATGCACTTGAGGTGGGCTGCGAGGTTCCTGCAGCGTACCAGCATATGCTTGTGGGTCACCTCTCTCCTGCGCAAATGCAAGACCTGTTTGTACAAACCAAGTCGCATCGGTATTTTGTTCGCAGACGTCTTCGTCACCGTTCACCATAAAATATACCCGTGGCACGCATTGTAGTTATTAGTGAACATCTACAATCATAATAAAATTAAGATCTATCATCGAAAAGATCCCAAATCTCCTGGGGAATGGGAGCAACTTCGAACTTGCTTTTTTTCTTTGACTTTGCCCCCTCCTCCTGAGGAGTACTCAGTGGCGCATCGTCTAGAGCCTCTAGACGTGGTGGCGGTTGTTCAGTGCCCTGCAGGAACACAGCCGCCATCCTCCGCTGAAACCGCCTCTCCTTCCATTCCTTCCCAACGTCCGCTAAAGAATCGACGACCGTCTGTACCCTTTCTTGCATCTCCTGCTCCGTCAGCGACGACCGCTGACGTTTTTTAGATGCGAACATGAGATCCACGCGAAGGCCTTTCGCCAGGTCTTCCCTCGCCTTTTCAAGTTTATGCGCCGTGTCCGCTTCGCCGCTGGCCCACGAGAGCTGGAGCTCCTTGTGGGCCTGCTTCGCTTTCGAAAGCTTCGCTTGCTCCTTCTCCTGTCGCTTTCGATTGAATTCCTCCGACTTGCTGACGATTCTGACGATGGGAGGCTGGTGGTTGACCAACTGGATGTAATATCCTTTACGATCAATGTAGGAGAGGATACGTGCAACGGTAGTCGGCGTGGAGAGACGGCCGTCGTGGGTGATCTGTACCCTTCTGTGGTATCCTATTTCTTCGTCTTTGAAGGGTCCGTTGGCCTTCCTACTCATAATAGGCTCTTCCACTGTCTTTTGCTGAGCTGCGTTGAACTCATTCTTGTTGAATTTGGTTCTCGTCTTAGTGGGAGCGGGAGTACGGTCGGCATAGGATAGGCTGGTCGCAGAAATGAGCCTAGTAGCTGGCTGACATGACAGCAGTGCCCGCGGCTTCAGTAGAGAGATGGTTGCTGTTCTGAATGCCAAGAAAGTGCTCATAGTTGGGGAAGACTGGCCCTTGATAATCGCGTCGAATGAACGTTGAATTGGCACGTCCCTTACTAGGCCCTCAAGCCCTCACTATTGAGAATGATGTGAGAGAGGATGTACTCTTTATTTACCACCGGCTATCTAAGTAATCTAATTATGATGTTATGGGTATAGATTCAGTCCCTTATCATAGTGCACGCCGTGCTGCGCTGGTTCGCAATAGCCATGCTAAATTCTCATACACGACGAACGTTATGCAAGTCCCAGGTAACACCCGTACCATATTTGTGCCAAGTCCCCGATAGAAACCCCTAATGCCTTCCTGGGACCAAGTTCGTTTAGTCGTAGTAGATATATTCGGGAATACATCTCGGTTAGCATTATTCTATCACAATTAACGTTAAGTACCGAGCCGGAATTGAAAATTCAAAAAACCACTCACCTGCATCCTCGATCTTACAACTTGGTATGGGTATGTCACGGCCAAGGAAATTATTTTACTTGAAATCGACATGATGGAATATGCCGAGTTAGACTAGGAAAGAAGTAAAGAAAAGTTAGATCAGAGGAAGAATGCCAAGTAATATGTGCCAGACTCACCAATTTTTCCAGCTCTGGATTCCATGGCAATCCCGCCTTTTCACATCGTCTGCGTTTGCGTTCAAAGCCCCAATGCTTCATTTTTTCATAGGCAACAAACTGGACCGCTCCATTGCTCACTCCCACCAGTGCCAGAGTTGTCCCTCGGAATAGTCCCGGAATGCCGTCCGCCTTGTAGATAGTTGATAACCCATCTGAATTGGAGAAAATATGAGCAAGAAAAAAAGATGATAAAATGCAGTTGTGCCACGAACTCCATACACCACGGTAAGGTGGAGGGGCTGAAGGTGAAGACGCGAACATTCGGACTCGTACCAGCCACAGCGGGTTTGTTAGGATAGCGGTTGCAGCGCCTATCTTGCCGTTAACGAATTCATTGAACATAATAGAATCCACACACTTGCTTCAGCGGAACAAAGAAGATAAGAACCTACGGATAGTTGGGTGTTGGAATCACCACCTGATGCACGTCGCTTCAAAATATTGTAGCTAGAGGTCTCGAATGTTTGAAAATGTGGAATCATTTTTACTGGAAGACATTTACTCACAACCAGAAATAAAGTCCCCAACTAGCCGCATTTCCGGCAATATTCGGACTGAGGCCACGATATAGGCCCTTCCAACCGGCGGCTTGGTAGATTTCTTTTAATGAAGACCAAATATGTTTTCCGATAGGTCCCGGGGGATTAGATGTGGTTACTTGAAATTTAATCTTGAGGAGATCCAATGGATTCATGCAGAGCGTTGTAACGACGCCTGCGCCAATCCCGGCCGCAGCATGATCCTAAGAAACTAACCGTTGATTTCAAGCGTCCGGAAATGGCGGGTTCATATTCACCAAGGCAGGGGTAGGGAAGAAGCTAGCTTGTTCGTTTGGCATGCCAGCTTTCGTCGGCGAGAATGGTGCTTACGTAAGTACCATCAGAACCAATATTTTTAAAAGTGCTATACTAGAATGGACGTTCTATATCTGCGAATCAAACAGGTCGAATCGATACCATCTATCACCATCAATGACTCATTTCGACTAGGTATTATCGTCGGATTTGAAATCTGCGCTCTTGGAGCTTGTCTTTTATAACGATGCTGTGAGGCTGGAGCGTTCCAAATTGGAAAATAGTACCTTGATTGAGTGAACTGCGGACTGGGCATGATGGCGAGACTTTGCGGTCCTGCAACGCCTCTCCAGGGAATATCGAAAAAGAAAGAAAAAACCGTTGTTGTCACTGTTAATGACTCAATTTTTCCTGCTCGGTTTTTTTTCTTTCTTATTTTTTCTCTTTCTGTGTATCGCGTGTATTTATTATACCTTGTCGCTCCCGCCGAGAGAAATGACAGGATTAAGCTTTAACATTTGGGGTTGGCGATCATACTGTATGTTTCAGCCCAAAATTTCGATTGGCGCGCGCGTATGCAGCATGTAATTTATAAATCTTGCCCAGAGTACGATGAAGACGGCTTACGACAATGTATGGCATCCCGATGAGGATCCAGAAGCACATGCGCGCATAGATGACAATCCAGGGTGGTGGATAGGATCCGAAGACTCATGGATGGATACTTGGTATCAAATTTATCTCGGCATGTCCTGGGAAAGCTCGTGTACTAGCAATGGCTGGGCCTTAGCCACTGTTGTCTTGATAGGTATGGGAAAGAATATTCCTCTCTGGACAAGCCAACACGTTACAACGTTCAACGGTGCTGATTTCATGTCCTCCTAGGGGGGTTTTCCTTTTTCTTTTCTTTTTTTCTTTTTTCTTTTTTATTTTTAAATTCCTCGATATATCGATACATAATTTTAGTGAAGCTCCTGACATGTACCTGGTAGGGGTGGGGGAAGAAGTTTAGGGGTCGCAGGGCCCAGCCTCTGTGTAGCCTCGTCAATTTATGCAGAGCCTCTGCGCATGCAAAATGATTGAACGATGTAAGCGGCGGCAGCAGGGCCGGCATGGCCGGAAGGAAATGGGCCTGGGAAAGCAGAGGGAGGCCATGGTTTTTGCCGCCTTTAGTAGGCCCAGCTTAAAACACCGTCTCAAATCCAAGCCATGCACCGTTTTCTGCAGCCCGTAAGAGAACGCCTTCGCTCTGCTCTCGCCCGCTACTTTGGCTCGCGGATCATGACATCCACCCAATGGACACCCAACGCCTACCCTCCTACTCGCCGTTCAGACCACATTGACACCTACCGGAGCGAAACAAGAGGGGATGTAACAGTGCCAGACCCGTACCACTGGCTGGAGGAATATTCAGAAGAGACGGACAAGTGGACGTCTGCACAGGAGCAGTTCACGAGGACATATTTGGACAGCAACCCTGACCGAAGGAAGCTAGAAGACGCCTTCCGAAAGAGCATGGATTACCCCAAGGTCGCTTCGGCTTTCTATGCCTTCTGATGTGATGGAATCCCAGCGTTCATGCTTGCCTTTATTTAGTTCTCTGCTCCCTTTTTGAATGACGACAAGCGATGGTATTGGTTCTACAACACCGGCCTTCAAGCACAAACAGGTAACCACAACCTGCCAACTAACACCTGTGAATGTTCACACCTCCATCGGTAGTCATCTGCAGATCAAAGGATGAGACCCTGCCCGACTTCTCAGACAGCCACACCGTCGGCGAAACTTTTTTTGACGTAAGTCCCCCCGAGCGGCCCCGTTCGACTTTGATGGTCACCCTTGCACAGCCCAACTTGCTATCCTCAGACGGCACCGCCTCGCTTTCCATGTACGATTTCTCACACTGTGGCAAATACTTTGCCTATGGCATCTCGCTTTCCGTATGTTGAATTTTTGTCATCCACCAGCGATCCGTTCCGATCACATCCACTTCACAGGGTAGCGATGTTTCAACTATATACGTCCGTTCCACATCCTCTCCTCTGGCCCCTGGTATTAGAGACGACGACGGTAGACTTCCAGACGAGCTTAGACATGTCAAATTTTCATCTATCAGCTGGACAAAGGACTCTGTAGGATTTTTCTACCAGGTACTAATTACACTATAGAAAAGATGGGTAGACTGGACTAAACTAATTTGCTCCCAGCGCTATCCCAGTACAGGCCCTCCAAATGAACGGAATGGCATCCAAACTCGAGGCGATTGTGATGCCATGATTTATTACCACCGGATAGGGACATCACAGTGTATACCACTCTCGTTTGCTCCAAGCTTTCTCATCCCAACTCGCCCTTCTAGCCGATGATATTCTTGTCCACGAAGACCGGGAACATCCTGATTGGGTCTTTGGCGCAGAAGTCACAGAAGATGGTAAATACGTGGCCCTGTACACAATGAAGGACACATCAAGGGTATGTATGTGTCAAGCAGTACCAATATTGCTCACCATTTCTTGCAGAAAAATCTCTTGTGGATTGCCGATCTTAGACAAAACGAAGTTGGACGAAACATGAAATGGAACAAGATTTGCAACGTTTTCGACTCGGAATATGACCTGTAAGTCCCTGAACGGTAACTTCCCCCCTCTTGTCTTTCTTATTTGCAAACAGAATTGGCAACGACGGTTCATTACTATATATCAGAACTAATAATGCTGCACCTCAATACAAGATTGTCACCTTAGATATAGAGAAACCGGAATTAGGGTTTAAGGAATTGATACCGGAAGATCCCAAAGCATATCTCTCTCAAGTCAAAATTTTTAATAAAGATAGACTAGCAGTAGTATACAAGCGTAATGTAAGTCCAGAACATGGCAATATATTGCAGGAGAGTAAATTGATGGGAAAACATAGGTTATAGGCGAACTCTACATCTATAGTAACAATGGCTCGCGACTAATGCGCCTAGCACCGGACTTTGTTGGCTCTATGACGGTCACCGCTCGGGAAACGGAACCATGGTTTTTTGCTACCCTCACGGGCTTCAATACTCCTGGAATCGTATGCAGGTACAATCTCCAACAACCGGAAGAGCGGCGTTGGAGCGTATATCGAACCGCCGAGGTCAAAGGTTTAAATCCAACTGACTTCGAAGCTCGACAGGTGACTAGCCATTTTTTAAAAAATTTTATTCTGAATTGGCCACATGACTCATGCGGTCTACAAAGGTGTGGTATGAGAGCTACGATGGAACTAGGATTCCCATGTTCATCGTCCGTCACAAGAATACCAAATTTAATGGGACAGCGCCGGCGATACAATATGGTAGGCCTGAATTTTTTTAATGATCGAATGAATCTGATTCACTCACTCCTGAAAAAAAAAAAAAAGGTTACGGTGGCTTTAATATATCTATAAATCCCTTCTTTAGTCCAACGATTTTGACGTTCTTGCAAAAGTATGGAGCAATTCTAGCTGTACCTAATATCCGGGGAGGTGGAGAGTTTGGCGAGACTTGGCATGATGCTGGTATACGAGAAAAAAGAGTATGTTCGCCGCCCACCCCCTCCGATTTATCCCAAAGCCGATAGCTCTGACATTTTTTCTCTCTCTCTCAGGTTAATGTTTACAATGATTTCATTGCGGCAACGTATGTGTCGCCTTTTTTTATTCTCTGAATTTTCCGTTGATGTTTGGTACTGGTACCAGTCAATTCTTGGTTAAAAACAAGTATGCCGCGCACGGTAAAGTGGCCATCAATGGAGGGTCTAATGGAGGTCAGTTGGCAGTGCCTTTTTTTTATATCCACTCTGTTTTAATATGAAAAAAATTTCAACCAAAAGGACTTTTGGTCGCGGCCTGTGTTAATCGAGCACCCGAAGGAACTTTTGGAGCCGCCGTCGCTGAAGTCGGAGTCCTAGATTTGCTCAAGGTTCGTCCTGATCGTGTCTTGCAGAGATATATAACTCCAACTCATAGCCTTTTTTTCTTTTCAGTTCTCCAAATTTACTATAGGTAATATGATTAACCTTGTTCATTGGGCTTTTTTTTTTTGTTCTGATGAAGTCAATCAATGTATAGGCAAATCTTGGACCAGCGACTACGGTGATCCAGAAGATCCGCGTGATTTTGATTTCATTTACAAACATTCACCCCTTCACAATATACCCCAGAACATGGTCTTACCTCCGACAATACTTCTGACGGCTGACCGTGAGTGTTGGGCTCTCCCATGGTATATTGAAAATATTGCCAGGTCACTGACGTGATGCGACCTTGTATAGATGACGACCGCGTTGTTCCAATGCATTCATTTAAGTATGCTGCTATGCTACAATACACCTTGCCGCATAATCGCCATCCACTTCTGCTACGTGTAGACAAGAAAACGGGGCATGGCGGAGGAAAATCTACTGAGAAGAGGTACCCTTCCCCTTTAGTCATTTTTTTCGCGGCAATTCATATCCCCCCCCCCTCCCCTCACAGGTTACAAGAGGCTGCCGACAAATGGGGTTTCGTCGCGCAGTCCATGGGTCTTGCGTGGAAAGATAGACAAGCTAATCTGTGATGAAGTTTCAAGCATACCTTGAGCATCTTTTTTTTTTTTTTTTAGAAACAGCATCTGTTACTGTTTTGGGCTTTTTTCATTTTTACGACAACTCACGATTCCAGGTATCTTATTTAACGCATTGCACTTGTGGAGATTTTATAGTGTGGACAATTTGGAGGAAGATGTGATTTCCGTTTTTAATATTCTGTTTGCCTTGGATTTGGGGACGGGCGCTTCAGATACAGACAACCCATCCCTGATGATCGATAATAATACACATTGCATTTGATTAATTCTCTTACCATTGGTATTTTCGGTAATGTAAAACCGACGCAAAATCATAATAGCTTCGTCCCTGCAGTACCCTCCCCGTGCTTTATAGGGTGGGTGACATGGGTGAGGCAGCCTTTTTAGTTCGTAAGCATTACGAAACAAAAAACGAAAAACGAGAAAAAAACGAATGGGGTGGGGTCGGACATACTCGTTGACATTAATAACACCCTTACATCCTCCGAAACGCTCGTTCTCACATCCGTAAAAAACCTCCTTGATACCCAACTGTCTCAGCGCAGAGGCACACATGATACAAGGTTCGACGGTGACATATAACGTGGTGTCAGAGAGCGGATAAGGTGTCGTTGTTGACCCTGTTGGAGAAAGGGCCAAAATCTCATCAATGGCTTCGAGTTCTGCATGTCGGGTTGCCTGGTTGGAAAACGTGTATCAGCTCTTGGGGAAGAATAATAATAATAGTAATAATGATAATGATAAGGGTCAATTGACGATGAGTTGAGACCCTTACATTATGTAGTTCATTCGTGCGGTTCCGTGCTTGGGCGATGATCGTGTCGTGCCTGACAAAGACGCAGCCAACGGGCACCTCATTCGCAGCTAGTGCTTCCTCAGCCTGTGGTTTGATGATGTGATTATTGCTCTGTAGAGAACGGTGCCGTACCATAGCCATGGCTTTTTGCATCCACACCAGGTGTTTTTGGTGCTCCTCCTCCATATCATTATCAGGAATGGCCATTGATTTCTAAATAGTAGTTTGTTTGATTTTGAAAATCAAGTTTATGTATTTTATTATTGTTAAAAATAGAAACTGTTACTTGATTTTCTCGCACACAACAAAAGTACTCATCATTTAGAGCGCTTACCGGACCCATGAGCTCCATATCACTAGAGACCGTCAATGAACTCATCGCCGGCAGCGCCGGTGGAGCAGCACAAGTCCTTGTTGGACAACCTCTTGACACGATCAAGACACGGGCCCAGATTGCGCCGAGTGAGGTTTTTCTTTCTCCCTTCCTTTACTTCTTTCATAAGAACGTGTTTGACTCATGTCCAAGGGCGTATTGGCTGCGTCACAAATGCATAGAGGACATGTTTGTACGTTGACTCGAATATTATTAATTTAAAAAAGTGATAATCCAAGCACCCCTTGAAAAAAACAAAACATTTCGTTCAGAAAGGACCTATGAACATTTTCATGCAAACGGTCAGCAAAGAAGGTTTCTTTGCTTTGTATAAAGGTGATTTTTGTTTTTATTTCTTGAGGGGAAGGGGTGTAGACGCTGAAAAATTAAATTACATTGAATACATTTCATTTTTCTGTCAGGAATGGCCAGCCCTCTCTTAGGCATCGCAGGTGTCAATTCGCTTCTTTTTGCTGCATATGGAGCATCCAAACGTCTCATATCACCCTATCCTCGGCTATCACTACCACAGATCGCGCTTGCAGGAGCTATGGCAGGCGCAGCGAATGCGGTGCTCGCCAGTCCAGGTTCAAAAAAATAAACCATTATCACTGCCACAATTCTCATTGTTTGACACAATTTTTTTTTCTTCGGACAGTTGAGATGTTCAAAGTTCGCATGCAAGGCCAGTATGGTGCCAAAACGGACAAACGATTACGAGCAGTAGTCAGTGAGATGTGGACTCAATGGGGATTCAGACATGGAATCATGAGGGGATTCTGGGCAAGCGTCTCATTTATAATTCAGATTTTAGGCTTGAGATTTTTACTACTCTTCGTCAGATCACTGTAGCAAGGGAGATACCTGCATACGCCGGGTAAGGCTGTCCTCGATCATTTTCGCCTGACGTGCCTGGATTATATGTAGTTTTTACACAGGTCAGTTGGATTTCCAGTTATGATTTCAGATCTAATGACAAAAGAAAACAGCCTTTGAATTCTCAAAACGGCAATTCAGCAAAGCATATGGCAGTGACCTTCCAATATGGGCACTTCTAGCCAGCGGCTCCACCGGCGGTGTACGTAACCGACCATATGGAAAATAAAAAATGATAATGATCTTGCGGCCATTCAGATTGCTTATTGGCTTTCTTGTTATCCTTTGGACGTAGTGAAATCTCGGGTGCAGCTGCGTCCAATCCCACCGAGTGGGAACCCTTTCCAGTACATCAACAGCGAATTGAAGGCAATCGTCTCTGAGTCAGGATGGTGCGCTTGTATCCAACCTGATCCAGATATTTGAGTGATCCCGTTTTGACAGGAGTGGCTTATTCCGTGGCCTTTCTCCCTCTCGTGAGTTTTATCCGATGGTTCCCTGGGATCTCGCATTGATTTTATTCTATATTGTGTAGTCCTGAGAAGGTAGGCGGTTAATCAATCGGACGTCTTTAGGATGGCTGAGGACACGTCTATAACATAGTCTCCCGGCGGCCGCGAGCACGTTTGCGACATATGAACTGACCCGAGGTTATTCTTGTTTTTTTTTCTTCCTGTTTGCGTGATCGGGTGCTAAACCTGGCATTCATAGCCTACCTCGCAAGGACGACCGGCATATAAAGGATCGGGTTGTCACGTAATATGGTGTCTCTAGGCGTCTGAGTTGTCAGTTAACCTTCCTCATCATTAAAGCCTCCGGTGGAGGACTATAAACCTGTGAGCCGTAGGAACTAGGGAGCACCCGGTCCCTCGTTTTGACATGAGAAATCCATCCTTTTCCATCCTTGTCGTGGCCACTGCACAAATCAGCCTGTTAACAGCGGCCTTCCTGGTACCTCGCAGAGGTGCACTTGGTCCGGGCCTGCTCGTCGCCCGTCAGACGGGTAATAGCACCGTCCCGGACAGACCCGCAGTGCAGTCATATTGTGAACTATGTCGGGCCGACGGCGACGGCGAGAAGGAGAAACGATATTTTGTCCTTTGAAAAGCAGCACTCATGTGTGGATCCTGACATGAAAAATGTATCCCTACGGCGTATTGCAACTCTGGCTTTGAGAATGCCTACCTAGACTGCTTGACATGTGTTGGCAAGGATACGAATTACACCAGCCAACAAGGCCAGCTGGACGGTGAGCAGACCTATCAAGATTGGTAAAAAAACGTTGAACGTTTTCGTGAGCGCCGAGAGGCAATTGCAGGATGCAGCTACAGCTAGCAAGCAACGGCGCAAAAATTAAGAATGCAAGTGGGAATTGCAAAGGAAGGAGCACAGGGACTCGATAGAAAAGCTGTAGTAGGCAGGGGACGCGTGACGTCACAAATGTGACCCAATCCTGACTAAGTGGGAAATCACGCTTCAGCGTGACACCAGTGACATTCAATTCATGTGAACGTAGTTGTGACACGCCAAAATATCTCAGTGGCTGGGATCCTTTCCCCTTGCTCAAATGACCTGTAATAGAGTATAAATAAGATATTATCTACAACCATGTATCAGTTGTAATAAACATGATGTAGTGGAAGTGCACCAGCAAGCCAAATATTACCCTAAACTTGCAAGAAGAACTCCTCATTCAAATATTGGATCAGTTGGGAGAAAGTTGTTTCTATTTACATACTCTACAATCTGTATTGAGCAAAATCTGACAATTCTTGACATAACACCCAGAACAAGCTCATTGGAATGCGTATACTCTCCTTCTGGACAATTCATTTCTTCGTCAAAATTTAGTCCAACCATTTCTGATGGTACCCTAGTAATTCTAGTATTGTTGTAACAAGTCTCCGGATCACCATATCGTCACTAAATCAGGCAGCGTTTGGCAGTTGGTGGAACAAGTTTTTTAAAAGTGAAGATGACGATGTAACTACGATTATGACGTTACAAATTAGGTACATACATGACACACCTAAGCTCGGACGGAAAATCGCAGACAGTTTTCTGAATATTTATTTGCCGTTTTCTCTTGCGTACGTGCTTTCTTGTTTTTGTTTTTGGTCCTTATTATCTTGAGTTATCATTATGATTTTTGGCTTTTTCCGCTGTTTTTGGTTTCGCTTTAGTTGCTTTCTAGATACGTTGAGATGACGCCGACAAGAGAGTAAATTGAAACCATTTCTTGAGATTGAGGCAAAATAAGAGGTAAGAAATGCGCTTGATATTATGAAATCTTTTCGGGAGGTCTTCGCACTTTTCTTGACGAGTCCAAGGAAAAAAGAGAGACCAACCAGATTCAGAGCCAAGATAATCCGAGTCCTAGTTCCAAATGAAGAAATGATAGTTTGATCTAGTATGTGTTCGATAGTTGCATAGATGTCGTTGTGTCTTAATAAGGTAATGACGCCGTGGATCCCCCAAAATTGTCGACTAGGCACAGTTAACTTGATGACGAGTGTTGTTTAGATGACGATCTCGACTTCATCCTCATCCTCGTTTTCATCATTGCCATCATGTCCCCCGACAAGATCGTCGTCGCCCCAGGGTGCAATATCCTCCTCCTCATCGTCTTCCTCCTCCCCGTCATTCCCAAAGAGCTCGTTGAATAGCTCCGTATGGTCGTCAGGATGTTCTTCTACTGTGACAACTGGTGGAGCGTTCAGCGCCAGAGGCTGTATGGGGTGTGTAGGGACTTGTGCATTAATGTTTATCCCTACAAAGACGTTTTCCTCGACGACCTGTACCCCAGCATTCAAAACTGGTTGAGTTATGAACAGAGGTTGCCTAGGATCATACGGAGGGTCGACGAAACTAGCGTTCGGACGAAGGGCATTGTGAGCGCCAGTGACAAATCTATGCGGATTTTCAAAGTGAACCGCATCGACATTCTCTACCATGACCGGTGGGAGAGGGACATTGAAGGCAGGATGGTACGACGGGCCAGTCTGAATTGATGGACCTTCCCAATCAACCTCCATGGCCTCTGGAAGTTCGGGTACGTAGCCAACGATGAGTGGGATTCCATATGTTGTGATAGGCACCACAGGTATAAACGCCGGGCCCGTCGTGTCAATCTCCATGTCATCCGACTCGGAAACGTAGCCGGCGGCGAATGGCGGGTAGCCGTAGTTGTCCTGGAACACGGCTACATTCTGGAAAGGTGGAGCAGGGACTGGATTCCTGTGAGTTACACATGATTATTGATTAAAGATAGTCACTTACTCAGAGGCCTGGGATCCTCGCGCAATTGCCTCCAGGACGCCCTGAATAGAGCGGGCGGAATGAGTTTGATAACGATGGTATGTTTTGAATCGCTTACCCAACGCTAGCCGCAGGCTTTGGGTAGGGCCTGGGACGAGGTTTGGTGGGCCTCCAGCCCTTTCGGTAAAGCGGAGTGTCCAGAAGACGTCTGGATGGGACAAGATAATGTGAGACATTGTCCACGACGACGATGACGACAAGTGACGGAGACAACTTACTCAGGTACAAAAGTATAATTGAGTTGACGCATTGCAGTTGTCGTTATTGCTGAGAGCAAAGGTTGTCACTTGAAGTAAAACGCGCACTGAGTTGGGCGGTGGTAGTAGAACGAAGGCAAGAGACAACAAAGAGGATCGGAAGTGAGCCGGTCCGATTTCAAGGCTGATCACTGGTCAGCCTCCAAAGTCCAAAGCACCAGCACCGATATAAAAAAATGGATTGGACGAAACTGTAAAATCATACACACATTGTTGCAGACGAAATGCAAATTCTTTTGGGCGTTTATCGCTTTAGCTGCAGAGTGGGACGTACGCGAGGAAGTGTCGGACTACCCAGTGTGTCAACGATCGGCGGGTCAACGATCGAATGATTGATATGAACACATGCATTCAACAGCAATCACTGAGATCATGCTCCCATTGGTGTCTCCGTACCCTTTGGCAGCCTTCTATTTTGACCTGAATGTGCAGAGCGGGTCGTGCAAAGTAAATAGTGCAGAGTAGGTCGAGACTTTCCAGTGGAAACCCATTTGGTGGGCGACTTACCATATTTGGGCGTGTTTTCGGGAAGGTCAGGTTGGCGGACGATACTCAAGCGCTTGGCCTACTATAATCAAGTTAGCCAGCCATCAACTTTCTACTGGTATCCTCCTGTTGCAATTAGCTTAGCGTTACTTCCTACCATCTGGCAGACTGCGTCAATTGTTAACAATGACAGTGCCTCGTGGGATACCTTCAAGTCATTATCGGGTTTCCAAACTACGCACGTTTCCCCGACATATCCCCAAAATGATCCCGACTGTCAGTGGACATATGGCCAATCCACGTCCCCGAAGCTCCAAAGCTTACCACCAGACGTTTTCGAAGTCCTTGGGGTCCGAGAGATCATTTTTTGCCGAATCTACCACTGTTGACACAATTTCTTAGCCGAACATTAGGTTATGGATCCGACGACGGGTCGAATTGGTCGCATAATGCATTTCATGATTATCTATCGATCAACAACCAAAAAGCCAGTTAGTTGAGAGCTTTCAACATAATGGAACCTAGTGTCAATTGAATACCATATATTGTATGTCTGATTTAAACTGTCTGTTTAAACCATGCAGCAATATGTGGCCCAATGTACGAGATATGCATTGATTGATTTTGAAATAGAGTGCCACGAGGTAAAGTGGGGATGGTTGTAATTTTACACATCCTTCACCTGGACAGTACCACGAAGCAGACCCGTCTGGCACGCATAGATTGGACCATCGTCACGCAAAGGAAAATAATAATAATAGATCACACGTACCCGACGAGCAGCAATAAGACCGACTTTTTGACCAGGAACTGTTGAACGAGCAACTATCGATGTGTTGGTGATTACCACCACCATGCGGATGATCGACAGGGTTCATAGCCACACCACGAGTACGTGGCCAGCTAAACATGGATCAATCGCGCACTCCGTCACCCGAATTATGTACGTACTTGTACCGCTTAGCCTTGAATTTGTGGTATGCCCGACCGACCTTGAGCAAAGGCTTGTCAATGAGAAAAACAATGTCATTCATTTACATAGCGGGTGACGCTCACCTTCCACAATTCTAGAGTGTGAAATCATATCCAGGACTAACAACAGCCACCCAAAATGAAACCGATTTCATCGTCCTCGATTCTACCAACGCTCCGCTCCCTTTAGGTCCTGTCCTGGACCCACGGCGGAGGGGGTGGGAAGGTGGTGAAGCAACTGCGCGAGGTGATGGAAGGAGGTCGAGATTATTCTCCCTGCCGAGTATATTAGGGAGTCGGGAAGGGTCAAAGTTTTTGAGATTTATCACTGAAGCTTGAAGCCTCTCAGTGTCTCACTGCAGGCCCAGGTTGACGTTTCCTGGGCAGAAATCCCAATCGTGCATTGCCCTCATCTGCTCTAGAACGACCCAGCGCTACCATCACAGCATCTGATCTTTCGACATCGCCTGCAACGACACTGTCGGCAACTTCCTTGCCAAGCACGCAAGCACGACTACCGATCCTCCCGCCACCGGTTCCACGGCTGGGTCTCCCAGCTCGACCAAGGCGTCTAATGGCAGTGCTGCGAATAGCGTCCGAGCCACGTGTTCGCCTCAGTTCCCATGTCATGGACGAGTGATGCGTATGGCTTTACGTAGATATTTGATATCATCTAGTGATTAGTCCTATGTAGAAAATGTATTGTCATCGGCTACATTGTGCATAGCTTGTTGTCAAGCTTGTCACTGACAACGCCACATGGGTCACTGACAATATTACAATCATGAATCAACCCATCTGTCCCCCCCCCTCTCATCTCACGGCGGAACTTCCGGCCTCACAAAATGCGCCGATTCATATAAAATGCTCGATTGTTCGCCCGCCCGCCCGCCCGTCCTGGTCATGAACCTCCTTTACGCACTCTTAATCCCATGCCAGCTCACAGCCCTCTCATCCTACGCTCTGACACTTAGATTTCCTGAACGGTCCACAACCGGGCTCAACAGCACCGTCGATGGTCCCGTCCCTCCCGTCTGTCAACAACCATGCGCGCCTATTGCTCCCTTTGCCATTGGTGGCCAGGTATGTCGTACTTAAACTCACTATCATTTTTGGGGGGCTGATGTCGTCGTTCTAGAGCTGTACACCTAGTCTGTGCTGCTCGTCACAATGGGAGGAAAGCTACTATTCATGTATCATCTGCGCTGCCCAAGCGCAGGACATTACCGATTTAACAACAGCGCAGACCACCTTGGATGGTAAGGAGAAATAAAAATTATATATCATTCAGTATCCAAACCAGGTTTTGAAATCCTCTCTCTCCCTCTCTCTCCCTCTCCCTCCCTCCCTCTCTCTCTCTAGGTATCAACGCCGACTGCGCAGCTTCCGGCATAAACCTGCCCCTGTTAACGTTCCCTGGTCAACCTTCTAATCGAACACTCCCATCCCCCTCCATCTTGCCATCGGCTTCAGCTTCCGGCACACTCCCAGCCACAATTAGTCCAACAGGCTCCAGCCTCTCGGGATTGCCAACAGGTAAATTGCTCCCTTCCCCCACACAGATTTGGCTCATTTATTGTTCCTAACTTCGGCAATACATCAGCCTCTGCCTCAACCACCTCCCCTTCCTCATCCTCATCCACGTCCTCCACTTCTTCTACTTCCTCTCCTACTCAAAGCAAGAACGCAGCTCCCTCCATTCGAATACCATGGTCGGCTTTCATGGTAATTATCGCCACAACTATAGCTGGCTCTCTGCTTTGAAATGTCGTTCACGACCCCTAACGATTTTATCTACACGTTGAAACGCTCTTTATCTCATTAAACGGACTCGTCCCTTGTTGCCATTCACATATGTGTATCAATGTATTTCCATTTCGTCATGATGTTACCTAGCCATACGTATATAGCTGTAATTTGCTATCTGCATGTGGTGTAATTGTATAGGTGGAAATCGATCTGATCAGTGTTATTTTAAAGTCTTGCTGTACGTGGCATCTTCCTCAAGGCCTGTCTGACACCTAGGTCCCCAAGAACATCCTCCGCCCCAGCCAGAACTAATGGGTGTTATCAGACAAGCACACCATAGGCTTGCCATCTGAACTTACTGGCATCAAATCCAGAGCAGCGGTGGTACTATCAATAAAAAAGATTTAACATTCAGTCACTTTTTGACCAGGAAGAGTTGCATGCATACTTCTTCAATTATTCTGCCCATGCCAGTCTTTGTGAGAGCACGTCCTCCAAACACTTGGGTTGCATCTATTCCGGACAATTTAATATCCCTAACTAAGACCTCATGCACAGGATGCAGGTTGGAAACATACCTTCCGCAGTCTCGCGCCCACAACGGGAAACAAACCTGTTAAATCAGTTCTACACTTTTCGGAGATGCCGGCTAAATACGGCGACAGACTGTTTGAGCAAGCCAATTGGCCCAGCAAGGTGCTGCGACATTTGATCGTACGTCATCTTAGAACACACACCCCATTAAGGCTGCGCCGTCAAAAAAGCACCAGGTAATGGCTTACGTTGTTCATCTGATAAGTGACAATCTCGAACCAATTCTGGCATGCTTCCACACGTTGAATCATGTTGGCAAGCTTGGCCCTGATGACGGCTTGTGAAGTCAAAGGTTTCCCAAATACTTTACGCTGAGAAGTCCACCTGGCCGTGATGATAGTTTAGTACTGTGAGTAACCGTGAATAACGTGAAATCAGTCATACTTCAGACACTCCTCTACAATCTTCCTCTGCGCAGATAAAGATGTAGCAACGACCATCCACCGCTCATGATTAAAATTACTGAGAATGACGGACATGCCTGAACCGATCTTGCCCAAGGTGTTGGATATAGGAACACGAACTTTGTCAAAGGTGACATATGCCGTGCCGGCAGCCGATGAATACGTCGTCTTGATCTGTTTCGTCGAGACTCCAGGGCCACGGGGTATAAGAATGACCGTGAATCCGGTCTACACGCTCCAGTGAACTATCTCGCAAATCTCATAATAATATTGCTTACTTCTGTCTTGCAACCAGTAGTAAAATAGTCTGCAAAAGTGCCATTCGTTATCCACCTAGAGAATCTGGTCAAAACTGCATTGGCGGTGCATGCCCCGTCGAGGCCTACTTTTTAGTACCATTAATGATCCAGTTGTCCCCATCTCTCACGGCCGTGGTTTGCAGACCGCCAACGTCGCTACCTGCAAAAGCCTCTGAAATGGCAAGAGCGATATACTTCTTGCCGGTAAGGGTCTGTCCGATCGCGTCAATACACCGTGTTCAAAAATTGCCACAGCTCGTGAAGAACTCACTTCTGGAACCACCCGAGCAATCAACTCGGGCGAACCAAAGTTCAGAACAGGTGGAAGCCCGATAACCAGCCCTGCGAGCATGCCATCAACCACTGCACGGCTACAGGTCCGGCCTATTTCGGTGTGAATAATCGACTATCCACATTTCATCAAAAAAAAAAAAAAACAGCTTATTGATAGGATACGATCTTACTTCATGGAAATAATCAAATTCTTCAGGCTTAACGATACCGCCCATGAGAGTCAGTCCTTTTAGATGCTTTCCTGGCCCAAGCCGCATGGCAATGATGTTGGTTTCACTACACGGAAATATATATATATATATATATAGAACGTCAATGGAAAAGAAAAAAAAAGTGCAAAAAGCATACGCTAGCTTATCCACAACCTCTTGAGATATATGCTTGCCGCTCTCTTCACATCTGACAGATTCAGGAGCAACGACTCTTTCGAAAAATTCACGGATGACCTTTTGAAACGTTCGGTGATTGTCCGTGTAGTACGGATTGAGATATCCTGGACTGAGCCACGTTGGCTCGGCATACGGCACTTTGCTCAGCTCTCCTGGAACGGGAGGCTTAATCTGTTCATCCTGTCCGGCTATCTTTCCGATCTGCAGACGCGTTATATGAGGTCGTAATAGCACCTCGTGCCTGTGCAGTCCAAAGAACACCTCCGTCGCTTCTTGTCCGGCTGTTTTCGGGTAAAAAAAAATAACAATAATTAATCACCAGTGACCAGTTCAATGTCCAGAGCTCACCGACGTTTGACGAATAAAGCACATTTGCACCGCCTGGATGAAGTTCTGCGAATCGAGAAAGGTCATAGACCTTGGAGTCTACGATAATCCACTAGGAATATGAGTGTCCATTGAACGACGGTACAAAGGCTGTATGTACCAGATCGCCTTCTTTGTTATGCTTCAGACACCATGAATTAGTTATCAAACGGATTTGTAGAGTCGAGTACCTGCGCGACCTCTTCCAGCGTAAACTCCTTCATGATCATGCGCAAAGTTACTTTACTTTGGCCAGCGAATGGGTCAAATAAGCACGTGTTTATCACATTATAAATAGCTACACTAGTAACTAGTACTATTGCGATAGTACGGAAACAACGCTTTTATAACTGTTATTTGAATAAGTCACAGAGCATCAGAGTGAAGTAGAAGAGACTCGCCCGAAATAAAAAGCTAAGCTGTGAAGCGCCAAGTTAGTAAATGCAAGATATGGCGAACCCAACTTACATCTGCGGGTGTCAGCCTTCCCATTGCCTAACGACAATCGTAAGTTCAACTTCAACGCCAGTGAAATAGTCTTAGAACCTACCGATTCGTCCGCTGATAAAGTGGCATCCACCATTGCTGACTTCTTCTCCTGAAGCTTAGCGCAAATCAGCAGGCATTTTCAACAGCAGCGAGGTGTTATTACCTGTATAATTCGAGACTCGATACTATCCTCTACAACAAGCTTTATAGCCTGGACAGGGCGGCGTTGCCCGAGACGATGAATCCGGTCCATTGCCTCTGCAGGTAAATTAGACTTTTCGCTTAGTTGCGGGAACGGTTTTGACTCACGATACTCGACCTGGCGGGACAGGAGATGTCAAGACTCAGAAACCCCGTAAACCTCGGGATGGCTAAGGATATTGCACTCACCGCGGGATTCCACCAACTATCCATGAGATATACACGTGATGCTTCCGTCAAGTTCAGAGCGACACCTCCTGCTTTAAGACTGACAAGGAAGACTGTCACGTCAACGTTATTCACTTCAAAAATGAAATATTAGATTGGGACTTGAAGCACAACGTGAACTCCTACTAAAATGTTGAATTGTAGCATCTCTGGCCTGAGGACTCATGGTTCCTTCAAGCCGGCAAACCTGATATTTGTACCTCTTGAGACATTGAACTACTACTACGTGCGGCCAGTTACTCACAGTAAATCCGGTCTTCTGCAAGCGGAAGGCGATAAGGTCAAGGAAATTGACAAATTGGCTGAATACGATGCTTTTTGTTGTTGCATCTTGTAAGCGGAGATTGCTTAGTTCCTCTACCAGTGCTTCGATTTTGGTTGATGACCGCCATGAATCAAAATCAAGACGACCTAATATGCCTTGCCGTGCACTTGGCACATTTTCTGCCATTTCCAAAGCAGGTGCATCAAGGTCTATTGTAAGTGGGAGGTGGCATACTGGGCACGCCGGCTGATTTTGATAATTAGTCTGGATAGATATTTAGACTAAATCTCAAATAAGCTCACGTTATTTTCCAACGCGCTATCAAGATATTGCCTTATGCATTCTCGATCGAAGATATGACGGCACTTGGATTGGATAGCATCTTCTGCTATATCATTGCAAATTCTACAGATTGTGGTTTCACCGTCTTCTGGGATAAATTTCGCGCCATTTGTCTTGCTCCTAAGGACAAGATCCGGATGGCACGCCATCTGCCTCATGCGCGTAAGCCTAGGTGAATCATGAACTGCCCGCGTGAAATGTGTCATAACATGGTAACGCACAGGGTAAATATATTAGAATAATCTAACAGTTCATCAAACGTCAGCGCTGGCAGTGAAGCCATTATTCACTTGCGTACGTACTGTTTAAAACGGTTCCCTGATCAAGATAGGTATTAAATTGACGGTTTGCGTTGGAAAAGAGAGATAAGTAAAGTTCTTTCTCTTCTGGGCTAAAATAATCTCTCCGAATAATCACCATTCGCGGAGGCAATCCGAGATCGTCCGCCTTTTGCAACTGTCGAAGTGAAATTAATATCGATTCCGGGTCGCGACAATGATACCTGCTTTGGTGCGGCGCAGCATCATCTGGCTTAGAAGAACCTTGAGTTTTTTGAACGCGGTTTCCCCAGGGCCATGCATGCCGTTCTTCTGTATCGGAGTAAGGATCTCGTTATTCCAAAAGCAAGTCTGCAACCATAAATTGAAGGAGCCTTGGGGTCATGTAGATGATACACATACGTGATGCATTGGTGTATGGCCACAGTCTGGACCGGATGCATAAATGAATAGTTCTAAAGTTAAGCAATTGATCCTTACCGTCACACGTAGCCTTGTCGCTGAATTTCCAGTGCAAAGACTTACAATCACAACGTTTGCCTTGAGACGCATAATCAACGAACTCTTCCTCGCAAACTGACGAAAATAACCTCACAGAAGTAATACGAAAATGGATCACCACCAATGAATCGTACTATGCTGTAAAGTTCTCCAACACGATTTTGGAGAGGAGTTCCAGATAGACACCAGCGATATCGGGCCACAAGCTCAAAGGTAGCTTTAGCCGTATTCGTCGCCCGCTCTTTGATATTGTGCGCTTCGTCCAGCTGAAGCAATGTTGATTCTGGGATTCCACCATAAAGTTCGTATTACTCACGATAACCCTGTGCCAGTTAACCTGATGCACAGGTGACTTTTCCTTGACGATAACACCTTTGCGCTTGAAACCGCTTTCTTGTTTGCGGAAGCAACTGATATAAAAGATGTGGGTTTGACAATAGCATATTACGATAGATTGTACCTTTCTAACACAGAGTAAGTCGTTAACACCTGAAGTGATACATCAAGAACCATCAACCGATCCAGCCGCGCGTTTTCTTACCACATGATACTTCATGAGTTCCTTGTAGCTTGTCTCGCGTGATGCACCGTGCCAGACCAAAACTTTAAGTCCATCCGTATGGGACAGTACCTCATGCTTCCATTGCATAATAGCTACAGTGGGACTAGACAGTCATAAATAAACGCACGACAGTTCATACGCTTTTGAATCGCTTACGCAATAACGAGATTGGGCTTTTGACCATCAAGTACAATTAATGATATCATCTGGATGGTTTTGCCCATGCTACAGAACAACCGCGTAAATATGAGGTTATCGATGTCGATAATGATAACCTTACCCCATCTCGTCCTACGATATGAACGGATTAATAGAAACGCAGATGTCGTGGACGAGTGTTATACGTACAGCCAATATGCCACCACACCATGAGCTTTGTTCTTGTTCCTGCATCCAAGACAAACTTTCACGCTGGAAGGGCAGAAGAGTCAATTTCATGTTTTCAGGTTGAGGTACCATTGTGGGCTGATTGACGGGAATGGTTGAAAGATCCCCCCAGACATCTCTAAGTTCAGGATGATACCTGTGCAAAGCAACAGTGGCTTTTTCGGCCTAGTTTTGTCAAGAAACCGGGGCGAGCGATGTGACCAAGCACATACATGAGTCAACTTGCGACCAAGTTTCCAAGCCAACTGCTTTTCTTCTGCTTTCAAGGCTTTGCGCTCTTCATTTGCTGCTGAAATGGGAGAAAGATCCCGTCCAATGGTTGCTTGAACATGAATCTTTGGTTTCGACTTTGCCTTTGCCTTTCCTTTTTTCTTTCCCTTCTTTCTTTTAACAGGAATGTCGCTAAACTCATCAGAAAAGAGTGATTCAGGGTCACTGTTCGGTATATCCTCATCATCTGAATTGCCGCAATAGCGCGCAGCTTTTCCCCCTAGGGCCGCCGCACGCCGCACCGCTCCGCGAGACGGTTCAACACACTGTGCAGAAGATGAACTAGCGCCATTTTGTGCCTCTATGCGCGAAGTTTGGAGTGACATTCGCACAGCAGCATCGAGCATGATCTCTTCATCGCTTGCATCGAGGGACACAGCATCATCATCGGAAACGATAAATTCAGAGCCACTATCATTTGAGTCTTCGTCGCACATAGGCTCCTCATCATTGAGGGCATCATCAGAAAGGAGGCTTTTAATAGACGGCGTTCGTGCCCGTGCCTTGCCTTTGCCTTTCCCATTGGTGGGCGCTGCAGGTCGCTTGTTGGTCGGAAAACCTTGCTCCGAGTTCTGAGAGTGTTCCTCTTCGTCATCTAATCCAGACTTTACGTGGCCTCGGGCAGTTCTCTTTCTTTTGTTCCGACCCACAGTGGTATGTTGTGTTGCGATCTTGCGCTTTCGTACGCGACCTCCCTCTGAAGCGGAGTCAGGGGCTGGAGCAGTAGTGACACGCCTTGTTCTGCTTCTTGACTTACGTGGCTCAACATCTTCCAAAGCCTCTTCTTCCGTTGTCATGGGTGTCTCACTGACAACGGAGGTTCTTGAACTGAACAGGGGCGTTGCAGTTGAGGTTGGAGTTGTGCTGTTCTCTGAATGCGAGGCCTTTTTCCTAGACGCCCGGCGCTTAGCCATTGGACCACGCTGGAAGCAACCGGTTGATGAAACTAAAAAGTTCGACTTTTGTGCTGAGAGTCACAATCTGCTAATTAATGTCACGTTACCCACGTGCACGCCACAGACGCGTCCGACGAGTGACTCAGTACAAGTACATAGGTCCCGACAGGTGATTGTAAATGTTCAGTCATCAATGGATAGTGCGTGAAAGAATAGTCCATCCGACCATATATCGTACATATCGACGCACAAGTCGACGTAGGTAATTATTGTCACTCGGGGCTTGCCAAAGGACGAGTCAATGATAATATAATATACTTGCGTTTGTCCCTGAACCTTGAGATGGGTCTTGTGTAAGTATAACTCCTGTTTTACTGGCCTATTATGGTGATGCAGCCCCATGGTGATGCCCGACCCCATGAGTCCCTGTCAAACCCTGGGCGAACAATTGTTCTTCCATTTGTTGTAATAGGCTATGCGGATGCGGCTAGCGCTGAGCCTGACGGGGGTCCCGGTCAGCACGAGCATTGGCTTGCCGGCTGTCATATGTATTATGCATAAGTCCGCTGATGTTGGATTGTAATGAAGGCGGTGACTGCAACTGAACCTGATAGCCCTGGTAAATTGGCGGCTGCCTCCCATATGTTAGATATTGTGTCATGGCTTGGGGTGGTGGGTACTGCAGTAACGGATTCTCATATGCGGGAGGCACTGTCGCCTGCATCACAGGAGGCGGGTAGTTCCGAGGCAGTTGATGTGGCGAAGGTTGACCTGCCTGCAGTTGAGCTGAAGATTGACTATACTGTAGTGCGTACTCCTGTCCATCTGGGGTGAAGCCCTGCTGTTGGAAAGCTGTAGGCGCTTGGCTTTGACTTAATTGTTGCGATGGTATTTGTTGGAATGGGGTGGTCCCCTTCCGTTGAAAACCCGCAGGCGCTTGATGCGGGATATTCTGGCCGAGGAAGGTGACTGAGTCACCCTGACTTTGATTCAGCTGTTGCGGAGGGACTTGCTGGCCCAAGGTGGAGCTCTGCGACTGGAATGTCGCAGGTGCTTGACGTCGATTCAACGGTTGAGATGATACTTCGGTGCCAAGCTGCTGCTGGAAAGCCATAGGCATTTTTATTTGATTCAATTGGTCCAGCGATATTTGCTGATCCGGATCGCCTGGTTGCTGGAATGTTGCTTGCCACTGTTGTGGTGGCGGTATTTGTAGGCCTGTGGAGGTGCCCTGAACCCCCGCAGGGGCATGATCTTGATTCAATTGTTGAGATGAGATTTGTGTTGGTTGATGGTGATATTGAGCTTGACCTTGGCCATCAAAGTATGTTTCTGGTAACGCAACAGTGCTCATATGTGCGCCTGAAGGTTGATTTGGGACCGTCAACCTCGTAGAGTACTGTTGATGCTGAGATTGGTCCGGAGCGAAACTATGGTTTGCTGCGACGTGCGACGTGCCTTGTGCCTGTGGACTCCCATGATAAGTTGGGGGTGAGTTTGGCGGCGTCAACAATGACAATGCTGGAGAACGAGAGGAGCTTCTTTTACGATAACTTGGTCCACTGCTTGCATACAGGGGAGGAGAAGTCAGCGTATCAGGATGACTCCTCTGATCCACAGAGGGAGGCCGCGCAATTATGGCTATGATTGGAGTCTTGCTCATCCTCGTCGCCACATCCAGCTGCGGAGCAACCGAGGTCCGAAGATCAGGGGACAGTGCCTGCCCGTTCCTAGCTTGTGAAAAGACAGTCTCATTATATAGCCCAGTTGGCCGTGGTGGCTGCGCATTTTCAAATGAGATATACATGGGACGAGACCTGGATGTATGTTGTTGAGCCGAAGGATCCGATGATGCGGATAGTCGTGGTATCTTTGCAGTCGATGATTCTAAGCCTGGCGAGATATTCCTTTTGTTAATGGCACTAGCATATAGCTGCTGTGCTGCCGATAACTTGGCGGGAACAGGCGTATGATTCCTGATTCCTGATGATTCGGAGCTTGGTGGCGTCGAACTCCGTGGAGTCAGACTAGCAGGATGCGTATATGACACTTTTGGAGGTAGGACATTGATCTGCACATAATACCTGTAAGAGCCATTGATGATATGTTGGATCTGGAATGACAATGATGGATAAGCCAACTAACCAGCTCTGCTGCCTACAGGAAAATATTAATCAACGATAATTTGACATTTGCTATACTTACTCCGTGTCAAAATGTTGATACCAACCAGGGGGAAGTGGTCTGACATCGGGGTTGGACCAGCTCTCCATACGCGGACACAAATGGCACTTCAGAGGGCTTCACGGGGAACTCGTTGTTACATTGGCATTGCCCTCTTAAAACACCTTACAAAGGGACCCTTGCGTGTGATTCTGCTGTTGCATGGTAGAAACTGGCAGTGACTTGCGATGCTTGTCAAGAGGCGTGCGGGGGCTGAGCGCTGAGCGCTGAGAGCTGAGGCGGTGATTTCCATCTAGCAAGTGCGGACTTGGGAAGGTACCGCTCAGGATCGATTAGTGCCAGATCCGACAGGCTGTCCGTGGCACTGCAACTGGTGGCACCGACAAGAACGGATGATATGATGATAGTTGATGCGGAACAATCAGGATCACATTAGATGTAGTAAATTGGCACTCTTCAAAGCTGCGTAGAAAGTACATGTTCACAAGGGCAGCCATCAGCCAAATTCCAAAAGCTTGTATATCACCAGATTCCGTCACCACCATCGACAACTGATTTGTAACCAAATAAGTACGAGAAGAATGAAATCTTTGATGAACTTACATCCATCGTTAAAACCGTTATCAAACCCTGCGTTATAACCATCCGAAACGCCTGCGTCAAAGGCCTCATCCTCCTTATGGTCAACGAACTCTTTCAATGCGAATGCACCCAAGGCAGCACCTCCGAGACCTGTACTCGATGAAAATAAGGCCATCAGTATTACAGTAATCGCATTGGCAACGCACCTAGAGCAACTTTGCCAAAGTTACTCTTCTTCTGACCACGGTTGTCCGAGTCTTGTTGTCTACCAGAGAATAATCCACCACCATATCCCCGTCCTTTTTCATTCTTAAGAAAACGCTTGATCGGACAGCATAATAGAGTTACCTCTCTCTGGAGAGGGAGTACGTCCATATTCCTGTCCAGGATAAGAATTACCACCATACTGGGGATATCCTCCAGAAGGACCACCATATCCAGCATAGGGAGGAGGTCCGCCGTAAGGTCCAGGTGGTCCAGGTGGTCCACCGTAAGGTCCGGGAGCACCGCCGTAGCTCTGGGGGCCTGGTTGTCCATATGAATTATATCCGTAGCCTGGTCCCCGTTCGTATCCAGTGGAGGCAGGCGGGGCAGGAGGGGGACCGGAAGGTGGGCCATAAGACGCAGGAGGGGGAGGGGGAGGAGGAGATTGGGAAGGTGCTCCCAAGGGATGGACCCAAGTCGTTACGGGAGGTTGTACACCTGTGTTGACGTAGAACCTGCGATTGCTGATGGGCTACGATAAATCAGCATGACACGATTACGAACCAGGCTCTGTAACTGCAGCACTGGGTTAGTGCTGAAGAGATCGATAAGCATCGATCTCACTTTGAATCATATTGTGATATCCAGCCGGGAGGAAGAGGACGAGTATCTGGGTTCTGAGAGGACATGGTGGACGAAGGAAAAGAGCGAGGAGATGGAAAAATGTGCTTATGAGGCCTCGGCGCTGATATGGATATGTAACACAGGATCACGCGAACAAGGTAAACAATGGCTTGGCGGTGCTTAGTACTGTAACAACACAACTAAGTATTAGTAAAAAGTAAAATAAAAAAACACATAATTTCTCCCAGCTTGCCCGGCGAGCTCATCAAGCTTTCACTTTCTTCTTCTTCTCCGTCGACCCTGACGTGACTGACGTGACTGACGGCTGGCTCTTCTCCTTTCTGCCCGGCTTAGACACCTCTTCTCCACTCGATGTACTAACGTGTTCGTCGTCCTCATCCGACTCCTCACTCGCAAATGCTTCCGATGCCTCTGAACTGGGCGATGCTAAAGCAACGACGCGTTTCTCAACAGCCGCTGGCCCCGCTTTCACCTCTGCTGGTGTTGCCTTGACACTCTTCCGAACCTTCTTATTCTGTACAAGCTGTCAGTAATGCATAATTAAAGTACTAACAAAAATGTTACAGGTGCGGCGATAGCTGCGGCGCTGGCTGCTTCGGCTTCTTCAGCGTTACGGCTGTCGTACGCTCTCTTATCTTGGGAATACCGCTCCTTTGCGTCAGCCATCGCTTGATGGTAAACCTGCATCACGTCGGGGTCACACAACGCATGGGAGAAGCATTGAAGGGCTCACGGCCTTTTCCTCCTCGCTCAATGTTTGCCACTGTCTGGAAATCAGACCGAGCAGTTCATTATTCGACATGTTGGGATGACGCGCTTTGAGCTCCTTGCGGACCTCGTTTTGAAAGAAAATGTAAGAAGATGCAAAGCGTTTGGGAGCATTTGGGTCTTTTGGTTTACGCTTCCGCCTTTTGGGTGCGTCCGCGTCTTCTGTCGCGTCACCTTTGCGTTTTCTTTTATTTCCTGGTGTCTTATCATCTATGGCGACAGTGAGGTCGCGTAGAACATGCACAGCGGGAGAATCGGCCGAAACGTCGCCCGTGACGAGAGCGGCGAAGGCATCCGCAAACTCGGCGCATTTTCTCATAGAATCTGCGACGGCAGCAAGGCCAGAAACGAGCTAGGAAAGTGTAAGGTGAGCGAGGGGAAAGGGAAATGATACATACCTGGGACTTCTGCTGCTCGAACGCCATTGATGGGATTAGAAAAAACCAACAATAAAATGTCTCAGACGGGCGTGGGAATATTCTGAGTTTGAAGCGGGGCTGGAAATGGGTTAATATGCCAGTCGACACCGCCCGACGACTCAGTACTCGACAGCATTGAAGACTGCGCAGACCCGCTGACTCGGCGGAACGCTACCCCAGAGACGCTTGTAGTGTGCGACCTGCGTGGACGGGTGTGGTTGCTCGTCCAGCTTTCGCTGAATTAGCCGTTTTAGTTGCCTACTGAACACCTGAGCCTCGATAAAAAAAAGAGTGTATCGGATGGATCCTACTATGTACACTCCATGGGTCCAACATCCTCAGTTGCTACCAGATTCCCCCCAGCATGTCCAGCATATCCAGCATGACGCAAGGCCCGCTACTCTCGCCGATGACTGGTCAAAGGATCGCGCAACTGCGACCGCACAGACGCCTGCCACCTCGTCCCATAGCTCAGCAGCGACCCTGGACATCAGCGATTTTACCACCTTGGGGGATATTCCAGGTGAGACCATGTTTTCAGGGCCACATGCGTAGCGCGTGCTAATCGCGTTCTCCAGGATCCTCTGCATCGTCGTCATCGTCAGTGGCCTCACCAACCCAGTCTTTTTTCGCTTCTTTTCCACCCAGCAATTATTTCCTTCCCCCTTCTTACAACCACATACCTTATGGTTCTCCTTGGCCGGCTACATCCGTGCCACTATCTAGCTACTCCACTCTTAACGGTGCAACGACCACTTCTCATGCTAGTTCACCACCTGCTTCATCTCAGGGTCAACAGCCACAGACTCAACAAATCTCGCCGACACAGCAATCTCAGTCGCAGCAACAGCTGGCGCAGTCACAAGCGTCTCAGCCGCAACCTCCTCCTCAGCCTATGGTGATCGAGTACGTCTTTGAAAGTGATTAACAAAAAAACTATTACCGATTCAATATGTATGCAGTCCCGCCTTGACGACCATTTCAACGCCCAGCGCTAGCACTTTGCTTTATGCACAATCAGCTCATTACTTAAATCAGCAACAGCAACGACCACAATTTCAAATATCACACCTCCACCCACAATTATCTTATGTATCTTCTTATTACCGTCAGCAGCATGCTCCTTCGCAAGGCACTTTGTCACCCCAGGCTCTCCATACGCCCACGAGCTCACTTATGTCCGGTGTTTCTGCCACGTCCTTTTATGGTCAAATGGGTCAAGCGAACTCTACTCCTGGATCAGGCTCCGAAGCGTCAGCATCAGCCGCTCTTTCTCCACTGGAGAAGAAGCAACGATTTCAAACGTCTATCAGACCACTTTTGCAAACCTCGACATTCACTGGTGCTCAAGCCGTAAATACGTTGGTACAGAAGATTGCAGATATTGGTTCACAAGATGTGGATCCTGCGATACGTTTGGAGATACTCACCAAAATACGAGATAGTGCTGGTAATCATTACTTCCGAGCATGGTCTGAAAATCCTACTGCAATAGACATCACTCGTGAATGGCTGAAATCCGCATATACCTCCAAAGATGATGAACCGATGGTTGAGACAATAATGCCCTTGTTACATGTAAGGATTCCTAGGTAGACTCTGACTGGATGCCAAGCTAATTGTCTCTGGCTGATCAGATCATTGATCGATTGCCTCTTTCTGTGGAATCGCTGAAAACATCAAAGTTGGGAAAGATTGTTGTCAAGCTGGTCAAGGACCCACCTACTCCGGGTGAGTTTCTTTTTTCCCCGCACAAGATGAGACGAAGCTCCCTTCTTCAATCCTATTACATTACTGCATGATTGCTTCTCTCCTCGACCATTGAGAAAGTATATAATAGATGTATCTAACATCGTGATCCTTGTCTATTTTGTGAATTGCAGCGATCAAGGATATGGCTTCCAACGTCGAACGAAAATGGCGCCGAATCTTAGACGGCATCTCAAAGCCAACTGATAATAAAGTATCAGAGGGTATGTCACGTCAGGTTAATCTAGATCGCTCGTCTTCATATATGCTATATGGATAGATCTTAAAACAAAGAAGCGGAAGCCAAACGAGCCTCCTCCGTCTAAAAGTGCACCTCCGACTAAGAAACCAGCCGTGGGCAGTACTTTTTCGTCAAAACCGGTGGTTGTCAAGAAGGAGGCCAAACCCGTGGTTCCGGCGGTCAAGGACGCAAAGCTGGATACGTCATTTTTCTCAGCGCCTAAACCAAAGCCAAAACTGCCCAACTTCAGGAAGGCGCCCCCTGCCCCTGCGAGTATCAAGAAGGAGCCTGATCTGAATGTTGCCCAACCATCTTCCATTGATCCATTTCAAGAAGCACTAAAGTCTATGGCAAAGAGTCGAAAGGACACGCCGCTCGTTTCGACACCGCCGCCGACGACACAGCCATCTGCTACAAATACGCCACCCCCAGGACTCGCCAAGAATGGGAAGAAGAAGAAAACCGTGACATGGGCTCCAGAAGGCCAACTTGAGTCGGTGCGCCTCATTGAGAAAGCTATCTATGATGATGATCCAGTAGATGTCAGCTGCTTTTTTCTTATCGTGCTTGTTGTATTGTACATTAATATGTCTTGTCCGTTTTCGTGTTTTATTTTATCCAGGGTATACATACAGCACACAGTCTGCGAGACCTGGATCGAGGCGAGGGAGCTGCGTTGCATGCACACCTGTTTGAAGAAGCTCTGGATTGGTCCGAGCCACTTCGTAAGCAAATAAAGTTTGTGCTACAAAAAGAAAGTGGCTGATGGTGTCGCTTATGACAGTGATCGAAATACCAATGGATATTGAGACGCATCCGCGGGGAGATCATAGTGTAGAAAAGGTGACGCAGGAAGAACGAGAACAGACGGCGCTTGGAGCAGTATATTCGAACGCCCTGATTCCCGATTCACCCACCGAGCCGGCATATGTTATGCCAGATGATGAGGTCGATAAAGAGGTCAAGAGGATGACGTCTGGCCCAGAGGTGGACGCGGTGTTCTGGAGTTCGGATCCAGCACCACATTTGGCTACGGTTTCTGAGCTTGTCAATCAGCTAACCAAGGGGAGTAGCGATCTGACACTGAATGGCATGACGGCATTCAGTGCGCAAGGATTAGATTTCCAAGCAGTTGGACTGAATGCGAATCCTACGTTGTCGGCAGTGCAGGCGCTTCCGCAGGAGCAGGTGCAAGTGCTGCTGCAACAGTTGAGGGCGCAACAGTACCCACAGCTGAATCAGACACAGCCACAGACGGCTTACGGCAACGGTGATCAGTGGACGGGGGCTCCGCATCCCTTTCCTGCCGAATACGGACAAGGTTTTAATCAGGACGATGCAGACCAAGAGATGTGGGGGGATGAGAAGGGGCGTGTGCGTGGCCATGGCCGCGGTGGCCGGGGTCGGGGAGAGGAGGGGTATAGACATCAGAATAAACGAAAATCATGCAGTTTTTTTGCAGCAGGAAGGCGAGCATTGATTCTCTTTTTCTTTCTCCCAACCCCTCACCCTACTACTTGCACCCTTTGCCCCCCATCAGCCGTTCTATTGATTTCTAAAAATGAGCAAGGCCAGCTGATACCTCCGAAATTAACAGATGCAAATACGGCGACCAATGTGATTTTACACACGAGATCTACTCGTGAGACGGTTGGTCACACACGACGAACCCCCAGACTCGTCCTCTCACATTTTTTTTTTTTTTTTTCATTTTTTTCTCTTCCCATAAAGATTAATTACGTGGCTGGGTATTTGGCAACAAGAGAGAGACAGTAATCGTTATATTCTATGGCATTTGTATACCACTTGCATATTTTTACGGCATTCGCCGTTCGCACGGTCTAGGAAGCCAGCTCGTTTTTTTTTTTTTTTTGTAACTCGGAGTGCTTATACGAGATACACACGCGCACAAAAGAAAGAGAGAGAGAGGGAGAGAGCCTGGCTGGAATAAATAATCGGGTGATAAAACAAATTGTTTCTCCAAGAGATCCTAGTAAGGTATAGCGTAAGGTACATCTATGCAACGAGAGTAGACAGAGAGAGAAAGAGAGAGAGAGAAAGAGAGAGGTGGATAAACAAATGCAAAGAGATAGCAAGACAGATGAGAGATTACACAGACGCCAGAGCAGAAGGTGGGTGGGTGGGTGAGGAGAGGGAAACAAAAGGAATTAAACCGGTCATCATCCCGCTGTCCGACGTTTCCGTTGAGGCCGTTTTTGGGGTTGATGGTCCGCGTTCGATATCGTGGGCGAGGCAGCGTCCGGGCCTTGCTTCCGCTTGAGCGTCGAGTTGGCCATATGTGGCGTATTTGTCGCACCCGAAGAGATGGTGGGCGAGGTGGCAGGTGCGGTAGAGGATGCGGTGGATCCAGGCTGGGAAGATTGCTGTTGTTGCTGTTGTTGTTGCTGTTGTTGTTGTACTATCGTCTTGTGCTGCTTTAATGGTGAATTGGTGGCGGAAGAGGGCGTGTTTTGTGGAGAGGCGATGGAGGAGCCTGCTGTGCCCGGGTTGGCTTGAGGGTTGACGACAGAGGGCGGGGCACTTGAGTACAGCGTTCCGCCATGGCTCATTGGAGGTACGGTTGTGATAAAGGTGAGAGCGTTGGATGGGTTGCTGGCAGGGTTACCGCTCGATAGAACAGAATTGAACGTGCCATAACTTTGACTCTCACGTAATTGTGCAGCAAACTTTTTCAACGCCTCTGGATCGCGTCAAGTCAGCAAGTGAGCACAAGGCGGTCGGTTGTTGGGGCTACTGACCAAGTGGTCCCAACTTTTTCTCAACAGAGTACACAATCAGATCAGTCATTTGTCCCACACTTTCTGCAAGCTGTATATTTTGCGCAGTTATGATACAATCAAGCTAGCCGTTGCAAAGAACTTGCCTCGAGGCACCTCATTGTAGCTTGAGGGATGCCAAATGCGTTGACGGGTTCTCCGGGTATCAGACATCGCTCTATCATGATTCTAGGTTCTTCCCATTTTGTACCCTCGTCCTGAAACTGTATGGGAATACTGTTGGCGGTGAGGGCGGACTCTTTGCGTAGGCTCGAGTCTGACAAGCGTGAGCTCATCACAGTGTCAAGCATGATAAACTTGTCGTGCTGGTCAGCGTCAAACTGAAGATTCTCAAATTTAAGATGTCGCTGCCCGCCTGGGAAGTTGGAAGCGGCATCTGAGGACGAAAGAGTCGGTTGTGATATAGCAACAACGTGGGCAGTCATAGGCCCTCTCAGCGTGACCGTGTAGCCGTTATTATACCGGTAGGTCCAAACAGCTGATGGGCATTCTATGATGCAGTGATTTGGGTTACGGGGGTAAAGTCTTTCTCTGGCACCATCCAGGGATAGCGTCATAGACTTGACGCCTGATTGTGTGGTGACGAGGAAAAAGCGTGGAAGGATAGGCAGGCCGATTTCTATACGCAAAAAATGATAAGTGATAATAGGCACACACTTGTTCGAGATACTTACCAAAGGGTTTTGCTTCCGTGCGTTGATTATCCTTCCATAAAGTAATTTTCATGATTGCGGAGGGAGTGAAATACTCTTTAATGCACTCATCCCACCATAACAGGTGTAGTTTCTAACGCGAGATTGTCAAACGCTTTGGAAAAAAAGAGGATTGGAGGTACTTTTGGGCTTTCGTTGGCAAGAATGCCGCTGAATTGCAATAAGCGTTGAATACCTTGCCCCAATCCCACTTGTGGCCTGTTTAACGTCAGGGGAAGATAAAGAAAAAGAAGTCTAGACGCACAAGTTTGATTGTGGTGGTACAGGGACCGGGTTCGCGGAGGAGTCCGTGGATGGGATAGAGGGTGGGATGCTTGGGGGCCCCTGTGATGGCACTGGCTGTTGAGGTGGTCTCGGAGCGATAGGCGGGTGAGGGGGTTGTGTAGCAGCGGAAGTAACAGGTAGTCGCGTGCCTGGCATATTGGGGATACCGAGTGAACTTTGAGGAGTGCGACGACCAGGCTGAGATGGCGGCCGTCCTGGTATCATTTGCTGAGGCTGGGATGAAGGTCGTTGGGCATGACTTGCGAGTGGATCACTTTGGCTTGGCGATTGTTGGTGTAGTGAGGGTGGTTGAAAGGATGGTGGTGGTTGAGGACCATGAAGATTATGTTGAGATGGCGGACGTTGGGGTTGCATATTGAACTGAGGTTGGAATGGGTTTTCGTTCATTTGCTCCAATTGTTGGGCCGGGGTTAATTGAAAGCCAGACCTAGTTGGGGTGCCACCTGCAGGATTGATCATGGAAGCAGGTATAGATTGGGGTACATCCGATATCTGAACTGGGGAATTTGAAGGAGGAGCGAACGGAAACTGACCATTGTTCTGGACCCTGTTGGTGGGGAACTGGGAGTTTTGAAAACCCATTCCGAACATAGTGTTGTTAATGGCGTTTTCCGGAGTCATACGGGTTCGATTGACGGGAGTCTGGGAAGGGCCCGGGGTGGGCATGGACTGTGGATGAGAACCTGGACGGGGGGAGGAAATGGGGAGCTGATTGGGCATCTGGACTGAATTTTGCAAGTTGGGTTGGGGATGAGAAGGCTGCATTCCCTGGGTGAAAGATACCTGAGGGATCTGGGAGGGCTGGGCGAGACTGCCCATGGCCGAACCGGCGCGGGCCAAGGTTTGAGGGATGCCTTGATTAACAGCGTTCTGACGGGCCATGACCATAGCCATGTCAGGGAGAGAGGTTATGGGGGGCTGGATACGCTGCTGGGGCTGCTGTTGAGGGGGCCTGAGATGGGGTTGGATGGACATATTCATTGCGTTGGGTGGCATTGCAGTGATGTGGGGATTGGGCTGGGGCGGGGGGCGGCGAGGGGGGGGAAAGAGCTGGGGCTGAGTCTGCTGAGGCGGGGCCGGCTGGTGGCGGATGAGGGGGATACGAGGTTGTTGCTGCTGGACAAAGCGGGGGTTCTGAGGCGCAGCGAGCATTGGATTTGCAGGCAGCTGCTGGCCGTTTGCGAGGGCCGTCTGGCGCAGCAACTCGGCGCGGGCGTTGGCGTTCATCGACGAGGCGTTGCTTCACACGTGGCTCAGGCAGGCGATGGTCCGCCACCTCGCCTTCCACGAGCAAAAGCTTCTCAAATCTGTCGACTTTCTCGCCTGGAAACACGACAACAGGCATCATGAAATAGCCGTCTTGCGTCGTTATCATATCCAGAATAGAGAGGACTACCACTCCTACAATCGTCTTTCAGGCGCCATCAGAGCCTACGCACACCGTCTCGCCCGCCTCCCCCCGGCAGACCCCGTCCGTGCTCGTCTCCAGGCCGCCCTCCTTTCCAAGCTCTACCACATTGGCCTCCTCTCCGCCTCTGCAAAACTCTCCGACATCGAAAACAAGCTCACCGTCGCCGCTTTTTGCCGCAGACGTCTCGCTGTCTTTCTCTGTCTCTCTAAAATGGCTCAGACCATCAGTGCCGCCGTCAAGTTCATCGAGCAGGGTCACGTCCGCGTCGGCCCAGACACTATCACGGACCCCGCATTTCTCGTCACCCGGTGCGCATATAGCTCACTCTCCGTTGTCTTTCAAAGATTCTCATTCGTGTGTAGAAACATGGAAGATTATGTCACCTGGGTGGATACATCCAAGCTTAAGAGAACGATCATGGAGTACAATGACGAGGTCTGTTTTCTTGCATGTCTCCCTTCGTAGGAACCGCTGCTGACCTGTGTGCGATGGTAGCTTGATGATTTTGACCTGCTGTAGTTAGTGTAGATTGTAGTTGTAAATGTTTAATAACATATTATAATTATAATATGCTGGCAGCGCTGAGCGTGAATAAATTCACAATTTCCGCGCGACCATCATGGCCGAGGCGGGCGAAGGCAACATCAAGGTCGTCGTCCGATGTCGCCCACTCAACCCACGCGGTTCGTATTCCCTCCCCCTCTCCCCCTCCTTTCTTCCCTCGTAATGCCATCACTCGTCCGCAGAGCTCGCCCGTGGCGCAAAGCCGCTGGTCAGGATGCAGGGAAATCAGACATTCCTCGATCCCCCAGAGCATGGCTCCGCTCAAGACACCAAACGCGCCACGGAACGCAAAACAATGCACTTTAGTTTCGACAAGAGCTACTGGTCCGCTGGTCCAAGAGATGATCCTGTTTATTGCTCACAACATACCCTCTTCAACGACCTGGGAAAGGAGCTGCTCGAACATGGCTTTGCAGGTTTCAATGCTTGCATATTGGCTTGTATGTCCCATCTTCCTGCTTTGCTATTATCTAACGCGTTTCCCTCAGACGGACAGACCGGTACGCTTTTACTTTTACAATCTCCCAAGGGGCTCAGGACTGACAGCCTTATAGGTTCTGGAAAATCATACAGGTGTGTTGTCAAACTTGCAAACTTCGAGTCCTATCCTTCTTGCTAACAGGATCCTAAAGTATGATGGGGTGTGAGTTTCCTCTCAAACTCATCAAATTTAGCCCCTCTCATTTCTCAACAGACGGTCCGGACAAGGGCATCATTCCACTTACTTGCCAGGAACTCTTTGATCGCGTCGGTTCTCAAATGGCGGCAGACTCGAACCTCAAGATAACTGTAGAAGTCTCATATATCGAGGTATTTTGATGCCTTGTCCCCAAACCACCATGCCAAGGCTATCCTTTTAGATTTATAATGAGAAAGTCCGGGATCTTTTGAACCCAAAAAACACAGGAAACCTCCGTGTTCGCGAACACCCCAGCCTAGGGCCGTACGTAGAAGACCTTTCCAAGCTTGTCGTGGGCAGTTACCACGAAATGATGACCTTGATGGACGAAGGCAACAAGGCAAGGACGGTGGCCGCCACCAACATGAACGAGACGTATGCTTTCCCCCCCTCGACCTGGATCCATACTACCATCCCCCCAGGTCGTCACGTTCCCATGCCGTATTCACCCTCTTGCTCACCATGATACGACACGACGTAGAAACAAACATGGACACGGAAAAAGTCTCACGTATCAGGTGCGTTCCACTCGTCTTCTTCGCCTCTCCCTCTCACCACCATCAAAGTCTTGTCGACTTGGCAGGCTCAGAGAGAGCCAACTCGACAGGAGCAACCGGGCAGCGATTGAAAGAAGGTGCCAACATCAACAAGTCATTGACAACCCTCGGCAAAGTCATATCTGCTCTCGCTGCAGCCAGTGCATCAGATGGAAAAAAAGGGAAAAAGGGCAGGACGGAAGAATTCATTCCTTATCGCGATTCTGTGAGTGACCTACTGTATCCCCCCCTCTTTTTCCTTTGCTAAATCACCTCAGGTCCTTACATGGCTACTCAAAGACAGCTTGGGCGGTAACTCAAAGACGGCTATGATTGCTGCCATTTCTCCTGCTGACTACGAAGAAACTCTCAGTACCCTTCGCTACGCCGATCAGGCAAAGAAGATAAAGAACAAGGCGGTCGTGAATGAGGATCCCAATGCGAAGCTCGTTCGTGAGCTCAAAGAGGAGCTGGAGGTGCTTCGCGGTAAGCCACCATCGGTATTTCTCTCTCTTTTTGTGATCTTTACCACAATTTGCAGCTCGTGTCTCAGCCGCATCAGGCGGGGAAGGCACCTTCGACCCTACGGTACCGGCTGAGAAGCAGATTGTCACTTATCAAACCAAAGATGGCAGGATCAAGACCGTGACCAAAGCAGAGCTCCAGGAACAAATGGAGGCCAGCGAGAAATTGATGCAGAGCCTCAACGAGACTTGGGAAGAAAAACTTCATAGGACGCACGAGGTCCAGAAAGAGCGCGAAAAGGCCCTCGAGGAGCTCGGTATCACTGTAGAGAAGAATTTGGTGGGCGTTCATACTCCCAAGAAGGCAGGTCATGTGTTATCTTGGCCTCGAGAGCATATTTGACCCCACCTTCTTTCGATCAGATGCCCCACCTGGTCAATCTGGTACGTGCAAGCCTATTCGACAAACTTTTTGAGGATGCATGGTGTCGCAGAACGAAGGTCAGCTATACTTTTTTACGCGGTTGTTGCACAATTTGACTTGTCTAGATCCTCTGATGAGCGAATGTCTCATATACCAGATAAAACCCGGAAGAACGATGGTGAGTGCCAACTCTATACATGACCAGTGGTTATCCCAAGATTGGCGAAACTAGGTTGGCCGATTAGATAACGATAAGCCTGCTGCCATTCGATTAAGTGGAGAAAATATTTTAGAGGAGCACTGTTTCTTTGAAAGCACGGAAGGAAAAGTTTTCATTCAAAGCTTACCCAACAGCGTTACTGTATGTACAGGTTCTCCGGTTGATCCCAGTTTTACTCTGATGTTCACCAATGTAGTTCCTTAATGGAAAGCAAATAACACCCGATCAAGTAAGCTTTCCTGCCCTGTCGTGGTGATGACTGTTAACGTCTTCGTTTTTACAGCCTTACAAACTACGTTCCGGATACCGAATCATTCTAGGTTTGTGCACTTGACGAATGTCCACTGGCCTCTTTGTTCTTAATCGTGCCTAGGTGATCATCACGTATTCAGATTCAATAACCCTGAAGAGGTCCGCAAGCAGAGAGACCGCGCGACGGCCAAATCGAATTTACAATATACCGTTTCTGCCAGTGACCTGGAAGCGGGAGGAGAATCGACTCGGCCTGATTCTCCGGCATCATCTACCGACGAAATCGACGTGGACTGGACGTTTGCGAAGCGCGAAGCGGCATTCGCTCGGCTCGGGCTGGATCCTGCCCTTGACAGCCTGCCCGATAATGACCTCAATAAGCTGTTCGAAAAGATAACCAGGGTGAAGACGATGCGAGATCACAAGCACAGACCAGACAGCAGTCTCAGCCACGCAGATGATATTTGGAGTGAGAGTGGGAGACCGGTTTCGAGCGATGCCTATACGGACGATACGAGCCTGTACGCCGGACAGAGTCATGGTAGTCCTGCCTTGGACGAGCCATTGAAGGATGTTCAGAATCAGCTGGAGACGCGGTTGCAGGAGATTGATGAGGGCTCTACTGAGGCTGAGGACCTCAGAGTCGAGAAGGAGCACATGGAACATCAACTTCGCCTTATTCGTGCACAAATGAGGCGGCTTGTCGATGCCCGTGCCCGGGGAGAAGTCGACGCAGAGGCTATGGTGTTTGAACCTGTCATCTATAGTGCCCGACAGCTTCGGCTAATAAGGAAGGTTTTGGATAAATGGAGGGCCCACCGCTCTTTCTCGATGGCAGAAGTAATTCTCTCAAACGCAGTCGTGGTAAAAGAGGCCAATATAATCAGGTACGCTTTACCTAAACCTGCTCCCAAGCATTGGTGGATATAAATTAATTGGGGTAGCAAGGAATTGGGCAAGGAAGTTTCCTACAATTTTACCATTGCATCGGGAGGCTCGTTGGCCTCTCCAACCTCCAGTATCGATACCATCGCGGGGTTAGACCAATTTGGAGATGTTTCTGACCCGGTATTGGTTTCGTCAACGCAGCCTTCCGTGGCCGTCAAGGTAATCGACAAGAGGAATAACGCGATATATACGTGGTCCCTTGACCGAATGCAGCAGCAATTACAGCGCATGTGCAACTTGACAACGTACATTGATCGACCATCGTACACGCAGCACTTTTCTTCCGATGAACCTTTCTATGATCTCCCGCCGCCCGCCTACTCGTTCATCGGAAATGCGCTTTTATCCCTTGCTCCTCTTTCTCGCCGACTGCCTTCTTCATCAACAATTCCTATTTTCTGTCGATACACGGCTGAAGCGATAGGATCATGTCGTGTGGACATCAAGATCATCAACGTCACCTTCCCAGCCAAGTATCTCAACGGCTCCGCTGCATCTACCCGCTCCCCTTCTCCAGCACCTGGAGCTATTCTTTCTATGCTCCCGGGGAGCAAACTAAATTTCTGTCTGACCATCGACCAAGTCAAAGGCTTGTCGTCCTATGATTTTTCGTCCGCCCATCTGCAAGTACGACTATCTTCTTTTGTTGGCCCAACCATCGCCTCTGAAGAAGTCTATCCATCTTCCGCCATCGATTTGGATACATCATCGCTTTCTAATCTCAAATTCCGTCGCACGTTCTCTATCGTCGTTTCCAATAAAGTATTAACCCACATAAAACGAGGGTACGCCCCAATAGAGTTTTTTGCAACCCTCCGTCCGACGTACTTGGAGCGTTTGGAGCGTTGGGACGATCTGCGGGAGCAGAAGCCAAATAGGCCATCGCCCGTGGAGAACGGCGTTGAAACAAAAGTCGCCGTGCCGCCTGCTATGCGGCGGTCAGAAACAGATTTCGTAGTTTCTCAGGTGCACGATATAGTAGCATGGGTGCAAATCTGCGAATTAGGTCCCGACGGGTCGTATGCTTCTGTCCCTGCGATCGCGAGAGGGAACCTTGATCCGGGAGCGTTCCCCCTGCACCAAGGATTGCAGCGGCGCGTCAGGATCACGCTCTCATCCGATTCAGGCCAGCAGCTTCCCTGGTCAGAGTTTACTCGAGTGCGAATGGGCAATGTTCGTTTGCTGGATATGAAAGGTCGTCTACATGAATCGACCTCGAAGCCGCTCGTTACTCTTCCCTTGTTAAAGGATCAGATATTGGAATTCAAGCCGGATGGAACGGGTGTTTTGCGCGCTGACTCTTTGTGGGATTCGAGCGTGCATGGTTCGGACCTGTTGAACCGTGTCACTCTTTCCAACCAACGTATTCTCCTGCAGCTGAGCTGGGCAGTTGTGGTCGATACGTGTATCGATCCTATGGAATTCACGATGGACATAGCCATTACGATACGGACTCGGGACGCACGACCGCCTTCGAGGCTCATGTCTCTTCTAGGCTCGACTAGAATACTGTCAAAGACGAGTAGCATCTTTCGGGTGCGGCTTTCGCCACCGCTTACCCGCTCTCCGAAGGATTTGTGGCGCTTGGATACCTCGGAGAAATACGTTCGGGGAGAAGAGATACTTGGTAATTGGAAGCCACGAGGCATATCCGTTGTGGAAGATTACCTGCGCTTGGTTACAACAGAGGAAAAGGCAGCTGATGTGCAGGCCGTTCGGGTCCTTCTTGCTCACTATCCTCCCCGCCCGGCCCACACGGACATTTTGACATGGCGCAGCGATGACCTTTTGCAGAACGCTATCGGCCTATGGCAAAAGCAGTTTGGACACCGTGGCAAGGTAAGTGCTAGTCATGTTTTTAATATCAGAGTAAATTATGACAACGTGTGTAAAATAGATTGTTCTGAGTCAAGAACCTCACGATCAGGAGGATCCGCCTGCTGCAAGAGGCCGATCGCGAGACGTAGAGCTCGATGGGCTCAAGTTCATATCCGAAACTAAATTGACACCCCGCAGGTAAGGCTAACATTTATAATATCTGTGATTATGACGTCTTAGAAAACGTATTTGGCCGTCTACGTCTAGTGATACAACGACCAAGAAGGGGCATCTTTTGATTCTAACCAATGCGCGCGATAATGTGTGGGAGAAGCACTGGTTTGTACTAAAAAGGTACGCAAAGGGTCTCCCGCGTTCTTCCACCCACTGCTGAAAAAAAAAAAAAAATTGGCCAGGCCGTACTTGCACATTTATGCCAATTCTAGTGAAACGGAGGAAATCGGGATCGTGTCCCTGACTGGCGTCAACGTTGAAAGTGACCCACAGAAAGAGGCACTTCTAGGAGTAAGTGTGGCACCCAACTGCTGCGATTTGCGCTCGCTTAACGTAATTTTTTTTCTTTAAAAAAAAAAACTTTCCTAGAAGCCGTATTCCTTTACCTTGTTTACCTCTGCCAATTCCCATGCTCTTGCAGCGCCAAACCCCAAAGAGCTTCAATCTTGGACATTAAAACTGGATCCCACTCGTTTACCCACTGCTAATTGATAATAATAACAACATTTGACACTCACTAGTCCTCTATGTTCAATTGCATATACCCTCCCTCTCTCTTTCTTTGTTGTTCTCTTGTCTATATATGTATGTTTTTTTTTCTTTTTTGATCTAGTTTTTATATATATGTAGATACTGGGTATTTTTCAGCATGTTCTCCTAATCAAGCATACACACTAGAACGATAAAATTCAGAATTTCAACTTGTATTGCTCGGATTTAATATTATTATATACGCGTTATATGATTACAGCTAAATGTAGAAATAACATATATATATCAGGGTATCGTCCCGTTCCTTTCCGATGACCAAGAGGGTGTAAGTGTATCATCGCATGCGATGATCCTTTTAGGGGGAGGGGTATGCAAACAAAAGGGTATGCAAACAAAACTGAGGAAGGGAAGGGAGTGGAAAGAGGTGGAAAGCTGGGAAGCAACTCTAATCACAGCGTTCCGGAATATCGTTCTAAAAAGTACAATGAAGTTAGTCACACGGCCGATTTTTTTTTACGCAGGTCTAAGGGAATACTAACAGGACGGATGAATGTAATCATGTGACATGTGATATAGCCTTTGGCAAAGCCTGCGCCGGCATACGCGAAGAGATATTGCCACTTGCGCTTGAAAGCTTCATAATTTGCACGGTCTTTGAGTGCAGGATAATCCAAGGCCAAGAGATCGGGTGTAAGATTAGCCTCCAGTCGACGACCCCATTCTCGGAGAGTACGTGGGTAGTCTTTTGATAGGAGAGAAAGGGTTGCTAAGTGATGACGATACAAGGTCATAGAGTGGGAGACTTACGGGCCGCATGGTTCTCAACCGCTTCAAGGGTAAACCTGCCCTGTGATCCTACTTGTGCAGCTGTAATCAAAGCTGTTGCACTGGGTAAACAGGAGTTGGGCCACATGTAGCGGCGCATAAAGTCCTCAGCCCTGGGCCAGATACGATTAACTCAAAGTTCTAAGCAAAAAAAACAATATTCTACTCACTGGTAACTGCTGAAGCGTGCTTCGGGAAATGTAGAGGAAGAAACAACAGCCACTGCATCTCTAGATTTGAGTGCAAAGTCGACAAGCTTGAAATACGTGTCATAGTATTTGGCACCAACGTGCTGGGAAAACTTTGAGATTGGGTTTGTGGCGTCTCGTAAGAGATAAGCGTACCTCGAGCATTTCAACGCTGATAAAGGCATCGAAGGCCTTCTCAAACTCTGCGGGAATTTCCCGGTAATCAAGAAGATGGACTCGAACGCGACCTTCCAGGCCTGCGGCTCTGATACGCTCTTCTGCGAGTGCCTTCTGCTCTACAGATAGCGTGAGAGTATCAACCTCGCATCCATAGGTACGCGCAGCCTGGAAGTTGATGCGTGAGTATTTGTATAGCCTATATTTATATGTGAAAAATGAGTACGAACCTCAATGGCGAGACCGCCCCATCCACTGCCGAATTCGAGGATGCGGTGACCGGGCTTAACGCGTGCCTTCTGAAGAACGTGGTGGATCTTGCGCATCTGCGCGGCCTCCAAGTCGCCAGGAGTGGGGCCGAACTCGAGATCACCACGGACACCGCCCTCTGCTTCAGACCATAGCGCGCATGAGTACATCATTTCTTTACTAAGGAAAGCCTGTGGGCGATGCTGTCAGTCTCAATTTGAGCTCCCCATGATCATGAAGCTTGCCTTGAACAATTCATTCGATTGGTCGTAACTAGCGACAGCGTTGAGACGCGCTTGGGAGAGTGTTTGCCCCCAAAAGCTGTTGTATACACCTGAGAGTGCAGAGGTGACTTTCTGTACTGTCGAAGACAAGGCCTCTTCCATTCCTGCTTGGTTATCGAGCCATAGCTGAGGAAGAGTAAGCTAGAGTGAATGTTTGTAGACCTATTGCAGGACTTACATTCATGGCGGCTCTGAGATCAGGGACATCTATCTCGCCGACCATGTAGGCCTCACTGACTGAGGTGGGATGAACAGATGATTGAAGGCATGGGTATCTGGTACTTACAACCAAGGTCTCCTGTGCTTTTGATAGAGTCAGGCAACGATGGTTGGAGAGATAATATTAGAAACATACAAGAGTAGCCGAAGCCAAAAGTTATCGCTGTTGACTTGAAGATGAACTTCATTGCAACCTCTATGATAGCTGCCGTAGTAATGGGTTGATTCAGAGTCGTAGACGGTGAGATAGCCGTTGACGACCGCCTCTTCAAGAAGAGACAAGATGGAACTGCGAGCTGCAGGGTACAGGGTCGCATCAATTGATTGATTTGATCTGAACAAGCGTATATGCGCTTACCAAAAGAGATAATCCAAGATTTTGGACTGAGAACGGAGAGTAATGAAGAGGGTTGTATGGATTTTGAGGAGGAATGGAAGATGACGCATGGATGGGATCTGTGTGAAGACATTGGGTGGAGATGGCGATGCTAGAGATGAAGAGGAACGCGGTCAGTTGTGGTGAGGAAGGGAGCAGGGAGAGAAGGACCTTATAAAGCTCGCCGTAGGATGAGTTCCCGTGGGTCGATGAAGATCGGCAAAGAGGAGGATTATGTTGGGCACCGGACGAGAAAGATGATTCGCGAGAGTGTCAAATGGGCCATCGGAACGAAAATGTCCGTGGTAATGCTGCATGTCGCACAGGGTCGATTCCACGAGTCCCGGTGGGATCCATCACCAGCCGACGGCGTAATAGAAAGGTACCATCTCCTCCTCTTCAAGAAACAGCGCCCAGGTGAGCTTCTCAATTGACTACTCTGTCAGCTTCAAGTTAGCAGCTTATTTTGCTATTTTGCTAAGCTTTTTACCTCAACACCCCAACGCCAACGCGGGTTCCCTCCACGTGGCCCAGGATACCTGCCCGCAGGAATCCCGAGATTCCTTGGGATTGGTCACCGGCCCCAGGCATCCTCGACATCTGCGCGGACCAATCTTGTCGCGCTCGGCCTGATCAGCATAGGTTTGCTCACTGACGTAGCATGGCCATGCTTTGGCTCAAACGCGCTACACGCCCCTGCTGCCGCGGACTCAATGCCCGGCCAATGCCCCCCAAACACGGGTTTCCTAACCCACAACCGTCCGTAACTAAATGATCCCCAATATTGGACATATTGATAGATATTCTACATCACTGTGCTTAATTATTTTCGGGCTGCCGAGGCTATCACTACTGAAAACCGCGACCCTGATTGTCACCTACTCATTGACCCGCACGTGCCTCATCTCTTTGCCACTTTCCTCGGCTGAATGATGGTATACACCTGCAGCGCCATGTCCACAACTCCATCCAAACGGCCTCATTCCGTATTGTGCGCTCCCTATGCGTTCCCTGTGCGGCCCTATTTTTTCTGGGCACCGAGTTGCACACGTCAATCTCCTATCGCAAGCAACGCCTTACCGTCATGTTTGGCGCGACAAATGACTGCCCACCGCCTGCAGCCGTCGTTTCAAGTTTCTTTTTTAAAATTAAATGAACTCCGCCCGGTCTGGCTGCAGTGCGCACTACCACCACCATTCCGTAAGCCCCAGCCAGATTCGACAAAGGTCCAGAGTGCACACCGTGATAAGACATCTGATTTTCTGCGTTAAAGAAATTTCGCTTTATGCCCGTCAGAGATCTTGAGCTTATCATACACAAACTGTCCAGAAGCTAGAGAATAGAACACGCGGTGATCATTTGGTACACACCTGAAACGGAAGACTAGCCTCACGGCTGACCTCTCGTAAGACATGAGTCGGTGTGTTGCTTACGGCACAGTCCGTTTGACTTTAAGCAAGCGGATACTTAGACGAGGGTTGTCCGTTGAAAAAATTTGAAATTCCAAACGGCGACCAGAACGCTTCGAGGAAGCCGCTGAGATAGATTAGGACATTACCGCGAATAACTCCCGTTTCGTGATCCAGATGCTCCCCATTACTCTCAGCACTCCGTTTTACGATACCGTCACCAGTTGAGGCAATGTCCGCTACGTCGCATTAAGCTGCTCGGCATTTCAGATAAGAAGTTCATGATCAAAATTGAATTCCAAGGACAGTGCATTGGCTTGATTGCCGAGATATTTGACTTAATAGGCTTAAGTCCGGGAACGTGAGTACTTAACGCAACTTCAGGATATCAGGCCGGGTGGGTCCGTGACGGCACAATAGGTAAGCCACCAATTCAGAAGTTGGTTTGCGGCGTAAGTTGCCGGTCTGAACAGCAGACGTGGTTATTAACTCGTTCCCTTTACCTGAGGGTGCATAAGGGGAAAAGAGACCAAGAATAGCCCTGTGAAAATGTCGGTCATAGATTAATGAATCAGAAAAGAAAAAAACAGATGAAGAGTCCACCCCTTACATACGATGTAATGTGATCCGCATATGGGACGTGCTTTCAATGACTTTGAGTCGTCGTGGTGCTGTAGTACAATCTGGTCGCGACATCATCCACTGCCCAATCCAAACCCTCGACTAAATTCTCCCCCGTCAATGCGCTGCATGGCCATATCTTCCAATGGTGTGTTCTTATAGACCTCAGATCTAACGCCTGCACCGCGGACTCGTGGAATCATCAATCGCATTGCGGGCCATCCCAGGACCTTACCTCGCTTATCTCTCTATCATTCATCGATCCGTGGATATCTTGCTTATTGGCAAAAACCAGTAACGACGCGCCTGATAGCCGCTGTCGATGGCCTCTTTTATTAGAATGGACAAGTAGATCCATTCGAACCATAAAACACTCACATCTTCCGTCAGTAGAGCATGCAACTCCGATCGACAATCTTGCATGCGTAGTCGATCACCCGAATCGACAACCCAAACGACGGCATCTGTCTGTTCAAAATAATTACGCCAGTATGGCCGAAGGGTTCTCTGGCCACCAACATCCCCTTTTGTGTTTCCATCAGTTGCACTTCGTTAAACGATAACATGGATAAAAATACATATGTTCAGCGTGTACCTTCAGATTAGGCATACAAGATGTTAGCTGATTCTCTTTGGTCAACTACAACCTGCTTACTTACTTTCCATGCATGAATGTTTTTATGTTGAATCCAAGGGTAGGACTCACGCTCCTCACATCTTCGCCATTGAGTTGTTTCAAAATCGTGGTCTTTCCGGCATTGTCAAGACCGCTAACAGTATTTGCAAGATGATTTGTATGTATCATTTTTGAAAGAAAGAAAAAAAAAAAACAACTCACAGAAACAGCATTCGCATTTCCCTCTCTTTTTCTCTATTCTTGCGTATGATAGTAAGAAGGCCCATTGTAACGGTGAGAATTCTCAGTTTGCCACGTGATACGAGTCAAAATCGAAATTAAAAATAAATAAATAATAATTGTTCGCGTTATCTCGTCTACGGAACTTGCGATCCAAGCGATAAATGCCACCCAAAAATAAAGGAAAAAAAGGCAAAAAGAACGATGATGGTTTATGGTATGCATGGAGTTCCTTTGAGTCCTTTGGTTTAATGGCGGAATTGGAACGCACAGGGAGAAAGCTGGCGAGACTGCGGACCTATTATCTACAAAAGCAGACGCAGACCCAAATGAAATAATTGATGAACCTATTGATAAACCCAAGGGTGGATTTTCTGGATTCGCATCGTTTGGCATGATAGAGGATGTGGGGGGAGAAGAAGAAGAGGATTTTGGCGGGTTGATGGTATGTAAACGTTGAGTAGTTTTCATTCAATTCGTTATCTTACATCTCGTTGCAGTCTGTCATAAAAGCGAACAAGAACAAGAAAGACAAGAAAAAGAGTAAAAAAGTGACAGAGGATGTTCATGACGGGACTGCAGAGGCTGCAGCAGATGTTGCCCTAGAAGATGGGGTCGATAGTGGATCGAAGATTGCAATTCAGGTGGCCGACGACTTGGCTGATGAGGAATGGGGGCCCAAAGAGAAAAAGAAAAAGGACAAGAAAAAGAAAGAAAAGAAAGAAACGGACCGGACTGACGAAGGAGACGGTCAGATCGACGGTAAGATACATCACAATATGGGCAGGTGAAAGCAGGCTAAAATCACAAAGGTGATAAACCTGTTCCTACTGTAGTAGACAAGCCAATAGAAGCTACTGACGGGGCCCCGGTTGCTGGGGATGGCGATGAAGGAGGTCCTCGGATACTCTCCAAGAAAGAAAAAGAGAAATTGAAAAAGGAGAAAGAGAAGGTATGGTCACTACTTTGGATTCTCAGTATCTGTCCTCATGTCCTATTTTGCAGGCTAAAAAGAAAGCGCAAGCAGCATCCAAGAAGGCGGCTGAAACGGATGCCGCCCCACCTGCAAGTCCTGCTGCTGCTGCAGTCGAGGAGACATCTCAGCCAGTTACACAAGAAGCTGCTGAAGATAAAGAAGGAGACGATGTCGACGCAGCAGGAGGGAAGTCCGATGCAAAGAAGAAGAAGAAAAAGAAGGCAAAGAAAGATGATGACCTTGCACCGGTAGCTGCACCTCCGGCTGCCGCATCGGGGAAAAAGAAGTCAGGCATAAGTGCCTTGAGGGCACTTGTGGAGGAAAAGAAGAGGCTGGAAGAGGAAGCGCGTATACGAGAAGAGGAGGAGAGGAAGCGTATAGAAGAGGAGGAGCGACGTGCAGAAGAAAAGGCCAAGCGCAAAGAGGAAGAAAGGCAACGCAAAAAAGAAAAAGAAAAGGTAATCTTTGCTCGAACCATTTTGGTCATGATTAATATGATGACATATAGGCTAAACGCGAGATTGCGAGAAAGGAGGGCCGTCTGCTGAATGAGAAGCAGCGCAAAGAAAGACAAATGGCAGAAATTAGAAAGCAGGTATTATTAGCTTCTGGTGTACAGATCGAGGGACTTCAGCAACAACAACAAGCGGACACTCCACCGGCTTCAAAGAAGGTAGTGTATGGAGCCCGCAAAAGGAAGGGTCCTAGTGCAAAAGACTCTGCAAGAAATTCTCCAGCACCGTCACGACCGGAGACGCCTATTCCTGTAGTACCACCATTGCGCGAGGACGATCAAAACACTGATGTCGTGGGTCAAACAGCAGATGATGCGGCCAAGTCCGATTTGGAAAAGAGCACGGAAGAGGAAGAACTAGCGCATCCAGCAGCATCTGGAGTAAAGCGTTCGTGGGATGCCCCAAGTGACGAGGAGGAGGAGGTAGCAAGTTCGGGTCCAAAACCTGCTCATGTGGTCAAGGCAGGACCCAAAACGGTGGTGCCAGGTAAAACACGACCTAAGCCTGCAGATACGAGCACGTCATTAGCGAAGCCTCTATCGGCGGAAAGTTCATCGGAGGACGAATCATCAGATGGCTCAGATGACTCTGATTCAGAAACTGATTCATCCGAGGAAACATCAGAGGAGGAAATGACAACAGCTCAGAGGATCGCACACCAAAGAAAAGCAGAAGCCGCGGCCCGACGAGCCAGGGCACATGAAGAAGCGTTAGCTGCTCGAAGTAAAGATGACCTCAGAAGCCCAATATGTTGTATCCTAGGGCACGTTGACACAGGAAAGACGAAGCTATTGGATAAGGTAGCGATATGTCCAAGGAGCATATACGAGCACTTATATTTGTGCTACAGATTCGTCAAACCAATGTTCAGGAAGGTGAAGCGGGTGGTATCACACAGCAAATAGGTGCAACGTATTTCCCGGTCGACGCCATCAAGCAGAAGACGGCTGTGATGAATAAAGTAAAGATGATCGCCTTTTACTTGGCCCTCTTCTGATACATAAGATAAAGGATGGCAAACAAGATTACAAAATTCCCGGACTTCTTGTCATCGACACTCCAGGCCATGAGTCCTTCACCAATCTGCGATCCAGGGGCAGTTCCCTTTGCAACATTGCTATCCTTGTAGTTGATATCATGCATGGTTTGGAAGCCCAAACATTGGAATCTCTCCGGTTACTGCGCGACCGCAAAACTCCATTTATTGTTGCCCTGAACAAGGTGAGCGTGGAAAACAATTTTTGATTGGATCATGTTTTTACCACGTATGTAGATAGATCGTATGTATGGCTGGCAAGCAACCCCGGACGGGGCATTCCAGGAATCCTTGGCAGTACAACCACGGTCCGTACAACGTGAGTTTGACGACCGTGTGAAGAAGATCATCCTGGCATTCGCCGAGGAGGGACTGAATGCTTGCCTGTATTACGAGAACAAGAATTTCGCACGAAATGTCTCCATCGTTCCGACCTCGGCAATTACAGGAGAAGGTGTCCCTGACATGATTATGTTACTCGTCAATCTAACGCAACAGCGTATGAGCGATCGGTTAATGTACTTGTCGGAAGTGGAATGCACCGTTCTTGAAGTCAAAGTTGTGGAAGGTCTGGGAACAACTATTGACGTGGTTCTATCCAACGGGATCCTGCGAGAAGGCGAAAGAATAGTTATTTGCGGTCTGAATGGCCCCATTGTTACTCAGATTCGAGCACTGCTCACGCCACAGCCCCTTAGAGAATTGCGAATTAAGGTGTGTTCGATTTGGCATTCCATCTCAAGTTATTTATCACAATGTACTACTAGTCCGCGTACGTGCATCACAAAGAGGTCAAGGCTGCCCTCGGCGTCAAAATAGTAGCATCAGAACTAGAGAAGGCTATTGCAGGCTCTCGACTTTTGGTTGTAGGGCCTGACGATGACGAAGACGATCTACGAGATGAAGTTATGTCCGATCTGACATCGCTGCTAAACAGTATAGACAAGTCTGGACGCGGAGTTTGCGTACAAGCATCAACTCTTGGTTCTTTGGAAGCTCTACTGGACTTTCTCAAGGTCAGCAAGATCCCCGTGTCTGGCATTAACATTGGCCCCGTGCATAAAAAAGATGTTATGCGGTCTGCTACCATGTTAGAAAAGGCCAAAGAACTTGCTTGCATTCTTTGTTTCGATGTCGTGATCGATAAAGATGCGGAGAAACTAGCCGAAGAAATGGGTATCCGCTTATTCAAAGGTAAGCGTTTATCTGCTGGGCATGGCATTTTCGACCTACAAATATTTGTCATTTAGCGGACATCATCTATCATCTCTTTGACGCGTTCACAGCATATAACAACGAAATCACGGAGGCTAAACGCAGAGATGCAGCTCCTCAAGCTGTTTGGCCTTGTCGGCTCAAAATAATCACAGCGTTTTGTAAGCGAGATCCAATCATTCTTGGAGTAGATATAATCGACGGTTCTCTGCGTGTTGGAACTCCACTCGCTGTCGTCAAGACAGACCCTACCACTGGAAAGAAAGAGATCATAGAACTTGGGAAAATGTATGCTGTCAATTTACCACTTGACTCCGACTAATAAATGATTTTTGAAAATGTAGTACGTCTTTGGAGATAAATCACAAACAGCAAGATGTGAGTATTATGTTGTATTCGACTGAAGGTGTTTAATTTTTATTTATTTAGATGGTGAAAAAGTCCCAAGCAGGAGCGGGTGTCGCAGTAAAGATAGAACATGCAGTTTACCAGTCTGCAAAAATGTTTGGGCGACATTTTGATGAGAAGGATGAGGTTATTAGTCGTATCAGTCGGCAAAGCATCGATGTTTTAAAGGTGAGTTAAGTTATTGGGAAAAAATCATAGCACTGACATTCCAGCAGAACACATTTAAAGCAGATGTCACGCACGATGAATGGCTACTTATAAGGTCGTTGAAGCCAGTATGTCCCTTTTTATGTGAAAGATTGCTTGGGTTGATCATCAATCTGCAGCGATTCAACATATCATAGGTCTTGAAAAAGGAGGATGTCTGTCTTACTCTTTGTACAAAGATCTTTTTAGCAATTGTGTTTTATGGGAATACCCTCGGGTTCAGTTTTATTTTTTATTTTTTATTTTGAGTAAGATTGTTATCGCCGAGACGCCCCAATGCGAAACTCAGAAGTACAACTGACCAGAGTTCTAGCTGAAATCTCCATCAGGCGCCCAAGTCTTATCCGCCCAGTCTATTCGACTCGTAACCCATGGTTTACGGAGATTGATACCTGAAAAAGGTGAGAAGCAACGACTGGACCCAAGATATGCGCCGGATTTTTGCGGTTCGTGTATTGGCGATTGGTTTGGAGGTGCACAGGTTGTGGCTTTCCTAGCCAAGGCTGGCCCAGGTACGTTGTAACGGCGTTCATTTCGTTTCGGATTTCCCAACCTGACCCTACACCGATCAGTGCGGCTTCGTGAATTTTCTTTTTTAATAGCACATCGATCCCTCATTCGTGTCAAGCTATATTGCACACGGGTACTATGCTACCGAGGCGTGACATTGCTGCGCTGCCGATGGAGCTATGGAGTTGAACGGATCTATCACCGTAGGTCGTCCAGCTCCGAGGCGGTTCTTGCTCGCATGAAAAGTAGGACGCCTTCGTACACTGTCCAAGTAATTGCCGAGCTAAGAACTTTTTTCGACATTCGGAGCGTCAAGCCATCAAAGTACCCGGCGATACCTCCGTTCTGAAGCAAGGCATTAGGTGATGGACGCTTGTAGACGCGATTAAGAAATTGCAACCCACTTTCCAAATTGCTCTGAGGGTTGTATTAAACTTATGATAACGATTCTCCTGACGGACTTGCATTTTGGTCTAACGACGGAAAATGGAAGTTAACGATGAAATCAACGATGATTGTATCGCTATCTAACCTTGATAACGTCAAATGGATGTGTTATTGTAGTTGCAATCATGCTAGCCGAGGCTCCTGCAAATGCATGGACAATATAAGAAGGCCGACTACTTAAAGGAGCAATGATCGACGCTGTGATTCGGGATTTAGTGGTGAAAGGCAAGGATTTTTAGGATTTGGCAGACACCGAGGGTGTAAGTGTCGACGAACGTTAAGACAAGAACTTACATGTGTCCCGTTTGATCTCCTCGTAGAAAACGATGAAGAGGCCTGCGTATGGGGCGTCACGCAGTGATGACGCGACAAATCCGCGGAGAAGTTCGGAGGGTCCTTGTCGAATGATGGAAACCAGCGCTTGAGGAAATGATTCGTATGCATACATATTACTCTGTGCAGCCCCAGTCAAAAACTCGTTCTCCACACACATGGAGAAGACCGTAACTGACTTCATATCGTGCTTTTAGAATGGAAAAAGGGTTCAACAGGAAACCAACAGCTACACGTGCCGTAGCGCCCGCGATGAGATTGCCTTGTTTGGTCAGTGTAGGAAGAACAGATGTCATTTTGTTTGCCGGCTCATGTGCAAAATACGGAGATGTTGCCATCACCGCCCGTAATTGTGCAAGCCCAGTCATGTACAACCCAATGCCAGGGACATTCCTGCCCCCAATGCGGGTACTATGAGAGGCGGAGCAGCTCTTAAAGTACCAACTCTGCGTACCGGATTAGTGATGCCTCCGTGCCGCGCCACAGCCCTAATAGTCCGCCCGTCAGAAATATGTCCTTCGTTGTCAGAGTAATGGCATGTCTATGGAGTATGACAAATTTTGAACGAGTCGATCACTCTCCAGCTGACCTTGTGATTTGCGAACCATTCCCTTGTTGCAGTCTGGTCTTAAGCAGGTCGACTTGGTTAAAAAGGTAACATGAGAAGCGAGTCCAAGTGGAGAATATAATAAAAAATTACTGACGGGGCTGCAAAACCACCGTCGTCGCGAGACCAGAGAGGCTACCTGTATATTGCAGTGGTATGGGGATGGACGCAACTCTGGGATAACATACCGGAAACCAGTTGTTGGCCAACATTGGTCATGAATGTGGCGGTGGAGAATTTGTAACGAGTTTTAATTCTCCTACAGATTTACCACCATGAGCAACAACCCAGATCTGGACCGTATACCAGTCAATGCGCGCTCAAAAGCTCTGCGCGCCTGTCTCCTGTGTTCAATTGTCCAGACACCACAGGAGTTCCGTCGATCAGGCTGTCCAAATTGCGAGGAGGTTATGCAGGTACATTCCCCAATTCATCAATGCAGAAACCGGGTTGCTTAGCACCTTCGTTCCTCTACTCTAGCTGAAAGGCAGCACAGAACGCATTGCGACTTGTACAACAACTTATTTCGACGCTTTGATCACAGTGATAGACCCAGAGAACAGTTGGGTCGCTCGATGGCAACGTACATGTATGTGATACGACATTTCTAACTATTGGTTCAACTACAATCGCCGTCCCTATAGCCAAGTATGTCCGAGGCATATATGCTGTTCGTGTTAAAGGACGCATACCTGATGATGTGGAAGCAGAGTTGGAAAGCCGCGGTATCAAGTATCGGCCCCGCGACCAAACGGACCAGGACTGATTATTTTCGTCGCCCTGCCATATTCTCCGGTCAATAAATCCATGTCCGATTCGTGCGAGAATGTCACTGTCTCAATCACTCATTCCCATCCAGCTTACGTTCCTGAACGTGCTTGACTTTGCCGAGGAGATATCATGGCAACTCAATCTTTAAGGATGAAATAAAAACAAATTATATTTAGCGCAGGTTTAAATCAACTCCAGAGAGCAACAGCTTGACGTCCTAGCGTCGACTAGTTCTCCTGGCAGATTGATATAAACGATTGCCATAGGTTAACATATAGATCACAGCAGGTCATGTAACACTCGGTCATATTGGTGTGGCATGTGAGCCCTAAGGGGATAGACATGAGAAATTGGCAATGGCCAAAAGCGGTCAATGAGACATGGACTAACGTGAGCATATCCTTGGCGAACACAATCTGTGAAAAGACCTTTTCCACGTCCATTACCTCAAACAGTCTGAGTTTGTTAGGATTGCTTCTACAGGCATTGACAGAATGTGTCGAGGCATGCGATGGATGCAGGTCGTTTTCTCTTACAGCCCATAGGACCCTTCCCGGAGGAAACATGTTGACATTTTGCATGTTCGCTTCTAGGCTTTTACGCATCGCGATGAACTGCAAAGTACGTGTGGCTAAGAGCACAGTATGGAGTGCAACATACCCAATCGAGTTCTTCTCGGCCCTCGTGACCCAAGGATTTCCAGGTTTTAGCTCTTCTTGTAATGGCTGACCACCCATCTCCTAGTATGTTATATTTCATTAAATACTCTAGGTAGGACAAGGCTGACTCACCGTCATTTGTTGCTTCGGCTTCACAAAGCCACATCGCTGCATTCCGAAGATCCCTCACGGAACCTAAGGACAATCTGGCAATAACATCGTGTGAATAAACGAATGAAACAATTAGTTTATCCGCAAGTTTGCTCAAACTGGCATCTGTAAGGCAGCTAAGAAAAGATGAATCTCGACTCTTCAATATTCTCTGGGGAAACATACGGAGGTGCAAAACAATACACGTATACCCTTCTTCCCACAGGCAGCCCGCTGGATGGAACGGTAAGACATGTCTTCGGGTCGGCCCACATCTGACGCAATTTTAGGGTTGAGCGTCATCTACTATTGGGACAGAGTTACCAAGCCGAGAAGCGCAGCAACGCCAGCGCCTAGACTGTGGCCACACATGATTAGTTCTGGAAAAGTGAATGGATCAGCTTGGTTGGTCCACTCTCCGTCGTCAGCCCTGCAACATACCGAATTCTGGGTTGTGATGAAGAGCTTGTTGAACAGCGAGTTGAACGGGTTTGCCTACGTCGCCCATAGCCCGGGCCATTCGTAACATACCACCGTGCACGTGATAAGTGGGATCAGAAGGGATTTCCTCTCTTGGAAATTGATCTATAGGTTTGAATAGTTCCGGTTTGCAAGTCAAGTCGACTGCTATCTCGTTCAATGACATAGTTCCTAATATTTGTTTGCTTCTGAGTGAATTCGACTCTGGTAAAGAAAGCAGACCTCGAAGGACAAGCACAACCTGTCCTCGGTTGTAGTCAGTAAGTACCCAAAAGCGTGGCATCAGATGCTCGCTACCAATGACCTGTTTTAATCGTTTATTAGTTCTGTCAAATATAATTGAGATCTTACGGCTGTGGTTTTCATCTTCTCTTGCATTTTTGCTCCAACTTTTTCTCGCTCACTATATACGCCGTGATGAGCCTCATCTTGCAGCCGGATTAGTCGTTCAAGAATTTCTTTGTCATGCTTCCCTAGTAGAATATCCCACCATGAATATGACGAAGGGCCAGCACTCTTGCCTTCGCTATTTATAGTCGTGTTTGTTACCTCGTCTCCTTCACCTGCAACTTCTGCCTCGGAGGCATCAATGGCATGAGTGAGCTGCACTTCTTCTGATGTTTCTGCTCCTGTAGCGTTCCTCATTCCTAAAGCGGTAAATGAGGATGCCGCACTTATGGCATCAGGAGAAATGCCAAAAAACAGTAAACTGGCACCACCATATCCAGCGAGGACAATTTTAGACAGGCGACGCAGGGTTAGCTTGAGTTCGCCAATGGAGAGCGGAGTTGGAGCTAGTCTGGGGGAATGTAGGGAGGGCGTGAATGGTTGTGATTCAGTTTGCAGCCGCGCGTAAGTGACCTGACTATGGTTATCTTTCTGGGATGTGAAAGATAATTGAGTTATTGTATGATGAGTTCTGCGTCGCAGTGCTTTTTTCGTGGCAGAATATTGACCTATCTCATTCGATGAATGATTAGTTTCATTTGAGATACATCTACGCGGAGGTGCCTCTCCAATATCGGCTGAAATAATTTGCGCATTCATAGTTCCAGGATATATGACATCAGATGTCACGCGAACACGAGATCCTCTACAGCTATTATCAATGGAAAAAAATGGGACATTTGTGATAATACCTTGTCTTGTAAATATCATCCACCGTTGGTAGACTGTCGTTGACGTCTATTTCTTGTAAGTACTTGAACCACTTTTCCTCCTGCCATTCTTGGGTGACACCTTGCAATGCAACCCAAGCTACAATGGCCCTGGCAACCTGCGTAATACCAAACTGGCGTCCGCTAAATGAAGGCGGCTGATGCCATTCATGTTTCACTAATGTGATGAAAGAGGCGAGAGAAAAAGACGCGTCGCTGCTTCCAGGAAATATGACAGAAAGAACGTTGATAGAAGAATGTGCGGCCATGAGTGACGTTGCGGTGATGTACTCCGAAAGGTGTATCGGCGCAAGTGTGATTTGTTCAGCAAGAGTAAAGACAGTGGAAACAGCGCCTCCCAATAGAGGGGTAGTGACAGTGCTGCCACCAAAAAGAGCGTTATCGACAGCAGACGTAGTTAAGCCGACCATGGAGGTCGTAACATTACGGGCTATTGAGAACTTCTCGGGTCAGATCATGAGGCATGATGTTGTGATGATACTTACGCCCAACCTTGTGCCTGTTTTCGCGAGCGAGAAGCCGATGGAGGTGGCAGCAGAAGCGATATCCAGGCCTTGTCTACTGTAGTCATCCCAGCTTCTGGCCATTGAGACATGCCAGGCTTAAGTGATAGGGCTGTCCTCGTTCGAGGGTTAGGGTTTAAACGTTTATGCTCCGCCTCCGCCTCCGAAGCTGGCAGTTTCGCAGGTCTTTTGCAACAGAAACACAAACCGTGAAGCCTTCTAGATACGGCCAACCTTTCTTCCAGTCACACCCACACCTAGGTCTCTTCTTTTCTGCTCTTTCTCTCTTCCCTGCTCACCAGCACACAGTCCAGCCAAATGACCTCACACCCGGCATACCCCCAGAAGACTACGAGTCTCGCCGTCGTAAACTCATGGATGCCCTTCCGGAAAACAGTGTTGCCATTTCCGTCTCTGCCCCCGTCAAATACATGAGCAATAGTCAGTCATCCATGGTGCTACCTGCATACTCTTGATTTATAAATACAGATATATTGTGAGCAGCAGCCTTGCCTCGACAGTTGCTTGATTGATTCTTGGTAGTTACAAGTACCGTCAAGCATCAGACTTTTGGTACCTCACTGGCTTCATGGAACCAAACAGCGCCGTTGTTCTAGGTATCATAAGTTATCTTATGAGGTTTTCTTAGCAGACTCAGCTGTGTGACAGAGAAAATGCCGTCGTCAGCCCGAGGCTACCGTATGAAACTTTTCTGCTCAGGAAAAAATGCAGAGAAAGAAAAGTGGGATGGGCCACGGTAGGTAGAAAAATTTCACCAATTCATTGTTAGTCGCTCATACGAGACTATTAAAGGACAAGTCTGGAAGATGCAGCTTCGATTTTTCACGCCGACGATGTCATGCATATCGCGACCTTTTCTCCATACCTCAAGTCATCGTTATCCGCATATGCCAGTATCTTTATTGATATACCGGAGTTTAACCGACGTGGGCAAGCTATCCGTCGATCAGCCCATGTTGCTGCTAGATCAATCTTGAAATACTTGTCATCCTCGTATAATCCTCTATCGCCTGATCACGATCTTATACTTGGTAGCTTACCCAGCGCCAAATGCAAACCTCTATCAATTGAGGTTGCACGTTTGCGTACAATCAAGAGCCAATCAGAACAAAATGTGATGCGCTCAGCGGCGACTATCAGCGGCCGAGCACACGCAAAGGTAAGCAACTCCTCAATTCACCAACGTTTTTAGCTAAAATTATGCGTTAGACCATGCGCTTCACTCAATATTCCAACGGAATGTCCGAAGCTGCGCTCGCTGCTCATTTTGAGTATACATGTTCCCTCTCCGGAGCGCAACGGCTTGCTTATGTACCCGTTGTTGCCTCGGGGTAAGTTGAGTAGAATTTGCATTGGTTACTTATCGACGTTTTCTTAGGGCGAACGCTCTTATAATACATTATACCCAGAATAACCATCTCCTGCGGCCCAATGAGATTGTTTTGTTGGATGCAGGTTGTGAATACAAGTACGTAGTCTCATCAGCTTCCAGAAATCATCAATTGAAAGTGACATAGTGGTTATGCGTCTGACATCAGTTAGTTTCAGCAGACACGTGAAGATCATTATACTAATAACATGCAGCCCGGTCTTTTCCAGTATCCGGCACCTTCACGGTGCCTCAACGTGATCTCTACTCCGCCGTCTTGTCTGCCCAGAAATCCTTAATCAAATTGTGTACTGAGCGGGCCAACCTCAGTCTAAACGATCTGCACAGAATGTCTTGCGACTACCTGCGACAAGAATTGGCTCAAATCGGATTCAGGTCGTTGCGCGCTGGAGATTTGGAGCGAATATTATACCCGCACTTCCTTAGCCATCCTATTGGAATTGGTCTGTCAATCTACACGCTGACATTAAGATAAATACTTACGTCAAACCAGACTTGCACGAATCTAGCAACTTTGATAGAGGCTCGCGGTATGATTTTTACTTTACTCTAGATTACGGTGTCTTTACGACGTTTCAGATTGAAGAACGGTATGGTAATAACTATCGAGCCAGGTAAGCCAATTAAATCGCGACCCGGCTGGCGGGTATTATAGAACATTCCCAGGTATTTATGTCCCACCCTCACCCGAATTTCCCAAATATTTCCATAATATTGGTATACGAATAGAGGTTTGGGTATCCTTTTGTGGCATAGGGTACTTAATGACGTGCGATTAGGACGAGGTCCTAGTTGGTGAAGACCATCCCACAGTGTTGACAGTCGCGGCACCAAAAGAGGTAAAATGCAAGTTTTGATATTTAGTTACGCCCTGACGAGGGGCTTTTAGATTGCTGACGTTGAGGGAGCATGCCAAGGGTTATTAGGTTTAGAACCATATTGAGCCAGTAGACATGCAAATCACGAATTTTATACATACTGCACAGCCACCGGTGAGCTTCTGTTTACCGACAACTCCTATTTGGAGCGTCACTCAACTGCAAGCCTCCGCTTCTTCTTCTTTCACTTCTTCCGCGTTGACCGCGACCTACATAAAGTAATCTTTAAAGCAAACCTACTACCTGCCTCTCGTTTCCCAATCTCTGGCGATGTATCCACGACCTGCTCAGGATTTCAACCGCGATTCTTCAGATCCTTTAAATCCTACTGCTAATTACACTCATTTTCAACCTTCTCCTGAGCAACAAGACCCTCGCATTCCGTTGGGCTTCAAGATATATGGAATTGGATGCCTAGCTGCGTTTCTTCTATTTTCGTTACTAGTCGTCATATATATGGTCTTCAATAAACGGATCCGAAACCTCCGGAAGGCCCGGGACGAAAAGAGTAAACAACAAGTAAGTCAAAGACTCTTTAAGTGGTGAAAAAAATGACGATTACTCTCTCAGCTCCGCCTTCTTGGAAAGCCATCATTGCCCAAATCGCTCGAGTGCGATACTGAGGGTGGTCAAATGGACGAAAAAATGCTCTCCGAAGAAGGTGCCGCTCTATGTCCGCGACCTCCCACTTGTTCTTCTTCCTCCTACGAAGGTGAGAATGTTCGCTGGCGTGGAAAGACGCGCGAACTGGGGAGTTGGGATTCCTCGGTCACCATCGTCAACACCGATTCTCCATGTTTGCCTCCCACATCTCACATGCCAATGAATGATGGAACCCCGCCGAGCACGCATACTCCAATTCTCACGTCTAATATCTTTACCCCAACGTCGAATAGAACACCTAATTCTACTTTGATTGCTCGCTTGGATTCACCAGTTTCTCCGAAGACCATTTCAGCGATAGGTCCAACGGAGCCAGTTAGGGCTGTGACCACTGATGGTGTCCATAGAGCAGGACAAGCATCTCGACGTTCATCTCCGGTCAAGGAAGAGAACAAGCGAGATCTCTCCTTGAGCAAAAGTCAGCATATAGCGATGCTATCTAACAGGAATCCGGGATCATCTCCTAAAGGGATATTGAAAACTTCCCCGACTTATGTCGCTCGAGATTCTTGCCCGTCTACGTCTCAATTATCGCTATCAGCAGGTCATACCTCGCCCTGTGTTTCGCCTGCCAAGGACGGCATTGATGAGTTCTCAGCCTCAACGAGCCTCTCAAATCTCCTATCAGCTCGCAAGCACAGTAATAGTTCCTCCAAAGGGTCGACATATTTTCGATCCGTTTCTTCGCGCAAGTCCTCTGCGCCAACCTATGAAACATTTAAAGAATCGAGGTCATCACCACGAAGGCCAGGAGACTTTGAAAGAGCGAATGGTGATTCCTATACTCAGTTCACCGACGAGCATAAGCGCCATAGGAGGGTTTCTGCCAACACGACACATGTTTCCCCCGCTTGCAATTCGGAACCGCATATTGTTCACTTGGGTCCTGAGCCAAATTATGGAACATCCAGTGCGCCGTCAAGGAGAGTGTCTATTTCTATCCCCTCGAGAAGCAGTACATCTAGCTCAAGACCGGAATCCATGGCATTCTCTGGATCTCACCGCTCGTCTGTTGCTTCCGCGTCTGATGAACGGAAAGCTTGATTACGACTATGTAGAGTGGCATTAAGTTTCATGTATCACGAGAGAATGTAAAATCTGATGTGCATCGTTTTTTAATTTCTAATTTTTTTTGGGGGGACGGCTTTAACTTTATCTCCTACGCCAAGTCGACGAGGGTTGGGACACTCATTGGTGTTTTTTTCCCCCGATGATCCGTCCGCGAACGTAACATTTTCAATAAGACCTGGTATGCATTGCTGGCAATGTTGTACACACCAGATTTTTTTTACAATTAAGGGAAAAAGTAAAATTTTTGCGAAATGAGCGCATGGGCGCTCAAACGCTCACACCATCTCTCTCTGATTCTGATGAAAATATTGTCGTTACGTGAGAGGCATAGGACCACATCTATTACCGTCACCGAGGACTGATTTTTAACAGCAATCGATTGACGCATGCTATGATGCACTGAGACACATGCTGTATCGTCGAGGCTCTTTTCGAGATTATTGAGGTACAGGTCCAGAGTAGATTGATATATCATGAATACTGTTTCTGGATAAACTTGGCAATCGTTTGCAATTGGATATTAGATGTTCCCTCGTAAATGGCTCCCTTGATACGGCGTGAATATTATTAGCAAGTCGTCATCGCGCCACTCACAATCTTGGAGTCACGCCAAAATTTCTCGATACCCGTCTCCCGAGTAAAGCCCACGCCCCCAGCCCATTCTATCGCTGAACCAGAAACCCGTTGCGCAACCACGCTAGCCCAATATTTGGCCATTGCTGCCTCCTTAGTGAACGTCTTGCCCTCCTCCTTTCGTCTTGCAGCATTATAGGTGAGAAGGCGTGCCGCCTCTAGCTCCACCGCAGCTTGGGCGATTTGGAAAGCCATTCCTTGGAACGTGCCCACAGGCTGACCAAACTGCTGGCGCTGATATGTATATGGTACCGCTTTGTCAAATGCACCTTGAGCAAGGCCGAGCATCTGAGCCGCGATACCAATTCGACCTTCATTCAATATTTCGATGGCAATCTGGAAGTCATTAGAAGTGTTAGAGAAGTATGAGAATTAAGATACCTTGTACCCCTTTCCCTCACCACCAATCACGTTCTCTGCAGGTATCCTGAGATCATCAAAATTGAGGGTGCAGGTAGAAGAGGCTCTAATGCCAAGCTTTTGTTCCTTCTTTGCAATCTGTACTCCCATATCTTTAGTTGCAATGAAACAGGTAATCCCTTTGTATCCTTTACTGGGGTCCACCTAATGAATAATGTCAGGTGGTTGCACATAATGACAACTCTCGGGGCTCACATTTGCAAATATGAGAAATATGTCAGCTTCCCAGGAGTTGGTTATCCACATCTTAGAGCCATTAATTATCCAGTGATCACCATCCTTCCTTGCTCGAGTTTGGAGAGCGAATGCATCCGAACCAGACGCTGATTCTGACAGGCAGAAGGAACTCAACTGACAGAAATGAGTTATGGACGGGGGTAGACAAATGTTGAGCACTGACCTTTGATTCCGCTAACAGGGGTAACCATTTGTCCTGTTGTTCTTTGGTACCATGTGTACGGACGACGGTGTTCACAAGGGTATTGTGTACGTCACATGCCACAGAGACGGCAGGGTCAACCTTCGCAAGTTCCTCAATAGCAATTATAGCAGAGGTAAAGGATGACTCTGCACCCCCATGTTCTGCGCTAGTTTCGATTCCCATAAGCTATGAGCTCGTGTTAGCACTTAGATAGTCATGTTACTGAGTGATCACGAACTCCTTGGTCGAAGAGGCCTTTTATAATGGATGGGTCCATAGCTTCGTTTTCGTCCATTTCCCGAACTTTGGGCCCTACCACATCATTGGCAAATCGTTGTACTGCCGAAGAATCGTTCTAAAATCATCATTTTACAAGAATTTTGTTCATACCTGCCTCACGCAACATCTTCTCCTCTTCTGTAAAGGTGTCTAAGGAATTCAATGTTGGGACTTCGGAACGAACACATCGGGTGGTAGTCAGAGTTCTGCATACATCATCACGTTCGACCCTGCCTTATCAGCTATGAAAAAAAGGAATACCTGACTGGGGCGCATTTAGTATGACACCAAACGGGTCTTACTGAGCGAATAGCTGACTTGAGCATGAGAGCAGGAGATAGGGATTCCTCTCAACCGTGGGTCCGGGCAGGGACGGCTAGGTTCATAGCCGTTGTTGGTCATGTGATTACTACGTGAATTTCAGCGTCTGAGTTACATAATCGTCATGGCCCGCCTGCTCGTCATTGCAGCTTTGGCGGCATTGGCTACCGCATATTCTGGTACGCATCCAGTCCTTGCATGGTCGTCTCAGCCGTTCGTATTTTTGCTCGCTCTTACATCGTCTTCTCATGATCTGTTTTTTTTCTTCCTTAGCTCGAATGTTCTGCGGTCCTTACCTCCGTCCTTCGAAAAGCCACATTCTCCCGTCTCTCACATCATCAGCAACAATGCTGTGTGTGGTCACAGTGCAGTCATAATTATTGAACACCCAGGGGTGTGTATTGGTGACACTTGACATGTGTGAATCCTCTGATACACTCTTCCAGGTGCATGCATCTGTCTTACGTTCTCTGTCACCTTCATCCGGTTTTGTTCGCCATTTTTCCAACCCATATTTGCGCCATTACCCATACGTGCCTATTGACATGGATGACGGTTTGGTCCATGTGGACGAGCTGTCGCAGCGATGTGGCTCTCGTATGGTCAAGTTCAGCCCCGGTCAAGATGTCACATTCGATCTGGGCTACAGATACGTCATTCGTATGAGTATGCCTCCGCTTTATTCTCTTCATGAGCCTCAAAAGAACGTCATGATGCACCATGGTGGGTAATACCCCAATTATACTGAATTCCAGAGATGCTCATATTATATATGAAAGATGACATTCTTTCGAGAGAACTTGATAGTCTGACGTCTATCTTTCCTGAACATCTGATCATATACATGGGAATCCCTTTGCCTCCAGGGTTTACCAAGCGTCAAGCTCCGGATGTACCTGAACGACCCGTCCCTCATCTGTTCGACTCTAATGCACCTTCTAATACAACCTTGCCTACTGGAGGTATTCTGAAGCGCTATCAACTCCTTACCCCAGCTTTGATCAGTTCTTTGCTTCTTGTCATTTTCGTCTTGCTACCCATCGTCATGTTTGGTATCACCGCTCTAGCAAGCATTCAAAGTCCGCTCAAGGTGGAAAATCCCAAAGGCTATAGTGCTAGAGAAAAGAAGATACAGTAGTAGTTGGAATGATGACGCTGTACGTATATATTCTTGCGTAGGCAAGTTATCGGGGCTTGTATAATGATTTGATGCGAAGTTGTCGATTGTGAACTGGCCAACTTCATCTGGTACAAGTTGATTGGACGTGATTTCAACTTCACCATGCAATTACCCGAACTACATATACAATGTTATACATTGGAACTAAATTATACATCCACTATTGATTCTAGCCTGTCTTCGTCTCGCTCGAGTGCAATTCGCATGACTTCAACAGCACCGAGATGGAACGGCAATACTGGATTGGCATTCAACTTCCATCGCAACTTTGCAAGACACGACAACTCATAAAAATTGTAAGTTATTTCCTCATGGGTATTTAGATCGCCTGTTAAAGAGGCAAGGGCATGTCTTGAAGATGTGGTATATAGAAGGTGAATGTGGAGCATAGAGATTGGTGTAGAGGTTGCAGATAAAGGCACATGAATTAGCGTCATCGATGAGCGCGGCAGCATCGTGACGGGATGAGGAATATGCATGTCTTCTGACGATCCGTCGCTGCTCGCAAATGCTATTTCAGTTCCCATGGATGGCCCATCAGAGGGTGGTTCCGGAATAAAGGACTGATAAAATGTAGGGCGGGGGGTAAAGGAGAGGGGGAGCCGTATATGTGTTCGTAACATGTACGTCTGGGACGAGACGTCATTGAACACTGCGCCCTTCGTCGAGGTCATGCGAGTGGTACTGGATTGAGATTTGGCAATGTTGTGCTGAAAATCGGTCGTTGTCCATGGCGCTTCAGTTTCTGTACACATAATGTAGACATGCAGAGATGGAGTTGGTCTACTGGACATCTCGTTCAAGCAGTTTATCCATGCTATCGATAATCAGCACATCGTTTCCAGACAAAAGTTTCAGTATGTTCACCATTGAGTTCTGCCTCACCCATTATACCATATTTGGTGATGACAATCCTCCATTCCACGTTCGCCTTTTTGGCAAAGGACAGTGCAAAATCCCACACCTTTATCACTGTATATGTTTCTTCACTCAATTCTATCTCCTGTCCCTCGTCTGATGTATGTGTAAGCCAAGTGCCTATGTCGTGTGCTTCTCCGCGCTGGTCTATACATGCAGCAACGAGCCACTTCCCGCAAATGCTTGACTGATAACCAACATGCATCAGAGTAAAGCGGTCCACCACATCTAGAGATGCATGGGCTTCCCGAACGAAGGAAACTTTGCACGGTAGAGACCTGGCGAGTGTGAAGGCTGGCTCCTCGACGTAACTTTGGGTATTGCCGTTCCCGAGTAGGTCGGAGGGTGCAGAACGACTGACTGGGGAAGGAGTCCTGTCGTACACAGAAGAACACAAGCTTTTGATTGAAAGCTCGTGAATCCTTGGAGTTTGTAACGGTCCAAAAACATGATGCTCTGGAATGAGTTGGTATATAGCATGGATATCAGCACGTTCCTTCAAAGCTTTCTTCAAAGTGGCGATCGACTGTCGTAGGAAGGGAGAAGCGAGGGTCATGATGCTGATGGGGACAACGAGCAAGAAAGCATAATGGTGTTCGATAGGACTGAGGTTCGAGATGAAAGACGCTAAGTATCCTCAGATATGGAGCAGGATCTACCGTACGATAGCGCACCAATCGTTTTGCGCAAAGACTTGTCATATATCACTGATAGATGTCCATCTTTTTCACAACTTGGGTCTTGTCCCAATTTCATATTGCCGTAATACCTCGCCTTCGCAGACGTCAGTAAAAATGTAGGAAGAAAAGATAACATACAGTATAAACAGTGACCATATTTTCGAGCCATGAGTCTATTTGGAGTTTGCGCTGATTATCATTCCCATCCTTGTCATAGAGCACAAATACGGTCAAGTCCTTCTTGCCTCCCCTTGGACCTAATCCAAGCTTTTCCCAGAATCGGAGGGCTGTTGGTAGGACATAAATAACTGCGTTGCCTTTTCCAATCGCAATCATGGGGGGTTCAAGAGGTTTAAGGACTTGCGTGGTCGCATTTGGTAAAGATGCTAGTCAAATTAATCGTTGAAAAGCAATGAACATATAAACCTACGGCTACTAAATAATGAGGCTAAATCCGAGGTGCTTGCTGATGAAGAGATGGAATTGAGCAATGTGGATGCGTACTTGATATCTGCAGACCATACATCCGCCCAGGGTCTAGGCAAGAGGATGGCGCTTTTCCAAGCTTCTGCCCATAAAGTGTTTCTAACCGCCTCAGCGGCAACCGCACTTGCAATAGCTTCCAGAGATTTGGATTTCTCTGTTGCGGCACCCAATACGGCAGCTGGTGAGACAGGTGTGGGAACTGAAATTGGGATGGGTGTGTTTGAGACCGCGGGATCAGACGAACGCAATGGCGTGCCAATCAGCAAGAGTGATCCATGTTCAAACTGGGTGCATAACAAGGAAGGCCCAGGGGGCAGATAAGAGGGAGGAGGAGTGATAGGTCGTGATACACCGTTGTTACTGTCGGAATCATCCACATCGCCGTCTGATTCCTCGTCCGATAAGACGCAATCATCAATTTTTTCTTCTATAGTCCATTCATCTTCTTGCGTCCATGAAGGCATAAACCTGGCTTCTCTGACGGCGTGTTCTGACTCTGGCTTCCTTTTGATACCTATCAACTTTTGCACGACCCCAACTCTCGGATCTGTGATCGCGTTGTACCTCAATTTCCATCCTCCAATGTCACCTAAGGATGCGGAGCGACCAAATGAGCGCACTTTGGGAGAATATTCATCTCTTTTGGGACTAGAAAGGGCAAACTTGCCATGAATATATTTTCCATCTGCCGTCTTATGATAGGATGAAAAAGGGATTGGATCAAAAGGTGATTTCAAGATTGACGGGTTGGAATTCCCTGCAGACCTCATCCCAAAGTCCAGTTGAACGTTAGGTGTGGCCGGACCAGAATCTGTCTCTGGTGTTTGTCCAGAAGATGGTGATAGATCAGGGACCCTTGTTTCAATGTCCCCGAAAGCAGGTAAGAGGCCTCCAGCATGTTGATTTGTAGGCCAAGTGGGTACGGTGACGCCATGGCCAGGCCCTGTAAATACTCCTTCACGAAGCGGCGTGAAAGAACCTAGTTCATGCACAAAACTTGCGGCCTGGTCAGGGTGACTCTGCGAGGAATGAATTGGCGTGGTATTTTGGTCTAGGGGTATATTTCGGGAAGGCTGGTCGAAAAAACTGAAATCATCGTCTGTAAGCATATCCTCAAAGTCCACACTGCGATGGATATCCATATATGTTTCTCTTTCATTGCCATTTTCAGACATTCCATAACTCATATTCATGTCAAATTCAAGGTCCATGTCAATATAAGTTTGCGGCATCTGAGGCCATGCGGAATCTAAATTTCCGAATGGGTCAAATGATGCACTCGACGAATTAGCAATTTGAGAAGCTTCGGGAGAAAGAGTGGTTTGGATGTTTTCTGTCGAAGGTGTATCATGAAAAATCCTGGATGGAGAAGGTGACTTGTCTGCAGTTGGGGAAGTGGTTACATCTGATATTGCCAACCCATTCGAGGTGACGTGCGGAGGTGAAGGATAAAAACTGTTTGGTGGGAGAGGCGCTGGTGGCAAGGTCGGTGTTCCAGTCATTGCGGATGGGAGTGGGTGTTGATCTGGGGTATCAATGGCGGGGATGGTAGGCGTAGCAGAGGACGCTACAGGAGTAGGGACTGACGTGCGCGCCAAACGTGGAGAAGAGCCAGCGCCCTCTCTTTCTCGCTTAAGACGTTCACGCTCTCTTTCACGCTCGCGTGCAACAGATTCAACGTAGCTGCTTACTTCCTCGGCGACTCGAGGAATGTCTTTGTGCTTGGATAATGTAAGTGACCGGAATGCTTGCAAGTACTCAACCGTGGAGATGTTCGTCAAAGGCACGAAGGGATGCACCCCAGTACCCGACATAGGCCATATATGAATTGATGGTGATGGTGCCCATTTGTTGTTGGTAGGTATCTGAACTTGAGGTGATGGTCGGAGAGGAGTAGGTAGATCAAGCATATGTTCCAGAGGTTGACGTAGGTTAGACATGGAAGGGACGAAAGATAAGCATAGGGCTGTCGGATAGACTACCAGCACACCCTTATTAGCGCCTTGCTTGTTCTCTATGCTTATTTGGGCAATGATAAACGTTGAATCATTCTCCAAATGGGAAGCGCCTAAACCCTGCAAAGTCTCTCTGAATTGCTTCACTAAAGCTTCTGTAGGTCCACCATATGTTGTACGGTAGTAAGCAGGAACTCCATGAGGCAGTAAGACGATGGGCGTGCCGGGAGGTAAAGGAAGCGTCTGTGTTAGAGGTAAGTAGGGGGTAGCCATCATGGTTGGATGTATGAGCAGATGGGGAGATTGTTCTAATGGGTCTCCCAGAAGGACTTGGAGATGGCAGAATACCAAAGGCCTGCGGGTAAAATTGAAAGAGGCTATATACAGAATTCAAGGGGACGTACTTTAAGGACAAATAGTGCTCCCATTCATAAGTCTGGCGCGAAAGCTGGCCAAATAAAAATCCGCCTTTCAAACGTTGAACTCGCTTGCGGAGGGACAAGCTGCAATCCCGTCTGCAAGATACCTTAACTATATCGTCAAGCAGACGAATACGAACAGCTTCCAAAAAGTGACTGTAAACGGCTCGGAGACGCTTGCGAGGGATAAACGCATGAGATGACAGTAATTTGCAGTCAGAACATGGGACATCCAGGAGAGAACAGGGGAAGGAGCATGCATAAACATCCCTTGGCGTGAAGGATCCATGTTCACTAGCTGCGAAGATATGATGTTAGTATGAAGAAATATTATTCAGGCAACGATGTACCTGTCATGTAATCAAAGTGCAGGTCCGATAGTTTGTTGGCGGAAGTTGTAGGGTGGTCGCAGGAAGAAATGGCGAAGACATAGATAGATAGCTGTGGTGGGGCAATCTGCACACTGGCCAAGAGCGAGTCCGACAGGGTCGATGACGAATTGAGAGTCAGCAGGTGATGTCTGACGAGTTCCAAGTGCTCGGGAGTGGGTATTGCGGAAGCAGACCGCCTTTGGGCGAATCTTGAGTATACAATAGAGGGGTTATGGGGTAGTGATACAGTGGAGGCGAGGAGAACGTCAGAGAGAGCGAGGGAGGCCATGCGAGTGGCGTGGGCCGGAGAAAGCCGAGTGAATTTTGACTTGACCGACATGCAGAACACAAGGCAGATCAACACCCAGACAAAAGTCCTCGACACCACCCACGGCCGCATTCTCTGCATCGCAGACATTCGCGGACGTCTTTCGGCACTCAATGATCTCGCACGCGAAGCCCACGCCCATGCGATCATCCACACCGGTGACTTTGGCTTCTTTGGCATGCCTCTCCTCTTTGTCCATTTCCATAGCTAACCCTTGTCCAGAACCCAACAGTCTCGAACGCGTAAACGACAGAACCCTGCGTCACCTCACCATGTATTCGCCTTTAATCCCTTCCGCCCAACGGACACACCTTCTGTCGCAAGACAACCCTCCCTCTTTTATTCGTTCCACTGTTAACATTGCGATGCTCTCCGAATTCCCGTTGCTGAGGTCTGGGCAGATCAAGCTGCAAGTTCCCATTTATACCGTCTGGGGAGCTTGTGAGGATGTGTTAGTGCTGGAAAAATTCAGATCAAAGGAGTATGCAATTCAGAACCTTCATGTCATTGACGAAGTGACAACCCGTGTTCTTGACGTCGGCGGAGTCAGATTACGACTTTTCGGTTTGGGTGGCGCTCTGGTTCCACACAAAATGTTTGATAACGGAGACGGTAATGCCACCATTGCTGGAGGCCAAGGAACAATGTGGACCACTGCTCTCCAAATTGGAGAGCTTGTTGACACCGCACAACGCGTTTACGACTCGACAGAAACGCGCCTTCTTGTCACGCATGCCAGTCCTGGTCGCGAAGGCATCATAGCACAGCTGGCGCTTGTCCTGAAAGCCGACCTAACAATATCCGCAGGATTACATTTCAGATATGCAACTTCCTACAACGAATTCAGTGTTCAGGGTGATTTTGAAGGATTCCGTCACAAGCTCCTTGTCGGTAAAGAAAGTTTTGACAGGGTCTGGGACAGTGTGAAAGTGCAAGTAGAAGCAGTGGTTGATGATCGCCAGCGGGTTCTATTGGAGAAAGCACTCAGTGTTGTCGAGAGAGTTCTTCCATCTCAACCGTCCATCGGGCCAGGTGCAACAGCTACAGGAGAGGAACCTGCTTGGAAGAATTGCTGGAATTGGAACTTATGTGATGCTGCATATGGATCGCTTGTTTTGGACATTAAAGAGGGCAGAATAAGCGCAGAACTGAAAAGCCAAGGTTGGCCACACCAGTTATTTCATTTCTGGGAGCTAACAATTCCCAGGATTTAATTATGCTTACCGTCGCACTGCGACTGCGGCTGCAACGCCAAATTCAGCTTCGACAGCCTTGCCCCCACAAAGTACGGCTAGCATTACCCAGCCTCCAACGAAGGGTCATACGCCAGCTCCTGATCAACAAACGTCACACCAGACCACAGATTTTAACAAGCCGAGTTCACCGACAGGCCCCGAGGCTGGACCTGCGTTGACGACGTCAACTCCGGCGCCCGACGCAAAAACGAACGGAGGATCCACTGACAAGGAGAAATTCAAAAAGAAAGAGAAAAAGGATAGGAAAGACAAGGAGAGGCGCGATGGAGGCGCGAGTACTCCAGAAGTTCCAGTGACTTCCACATCATCTCCATCCGAACCATCGGTGGCTCCGGCTGAGCCGTCCGAAGAATTAAAATCACCTACTGAATCCACAGGAGGACGTACTCCAAAGTCAAATCGTCCACCCAGACACCCCTGGACCATCTTCATGAGGATGAGTAATCAGATCATGGTGAATGAAGGTGACATCAGAGAATTCTTCCAAGAGGTAAAAGATGGAGTGAGTGTGATGGCTTGTACCGTCATTAGCATTAACTTCTTGTAGATAACCAAGGTCACTATCCCTACGCCGTATGGAGGAAGGCCAAAAGTAGCTTTTGTAGAATTCGGAGACGAAGAAACAATGAGAGCCGGTTTGGAAAAACACGCAGAAGTATAACGCCAACGTTTATTCCATTTCACTTTAGCAGACTGACGATATGTACAGAAACTCAAAGATACAACTCCTGAAGTCAAACAAGCGACAGACAAAGAGTCTCGTGGTGAACATCCTTTCAGAGGTGGTCGTGGTCGGGGAAGAGGTTTTGTTGCGAGAGGTTTTGCCGCAGCTGGATTAACGCAGAGGCAGCAGGGAAACCGACCGAGTAGCGAGGGTAATGGTGATTCGGTGAAGCCGTCTAGCACAGGAGAAGCATCCTGGCAGTAAAATTGTTTACTCTGGTCTCAGTTGCTAGCAGTTTTGTGGGGTTTTTCTTACAGGCTTGACGTATATATACCTTAAAATCGCCTGGCATGGACCGTCCTGCTCGTGACCAAGAAGCTTAAAAAAACATAACGCCTAGTCAATATTCTCGAATATCATTTTACGTGGTTTGCTGGTTAAAGGGGCTGTCAAATAAAGTGCAGGCCTGGGTCGATATGTTAGCTCAAATAGTTCTAGTGTATCAGAGTATGCTTGTTTACATGGAAGTCCCACAAAGGGTGGCAGGATTGCCCATAATGATGCTTTCAGACACGCCAGCGATGCTATCTGTCTTCCCAAAAGCCGCGGCGTCGAATAGATGATCTGTTGTCTTTTCAAAGGAGGCCAGCATGAGAACACTATCTTTCATCTTCGCAACGCCAAATCGAGTAATGCCCAGCACCTCACCCTGTTAAAATTTTTGAGCTGAAATGCAAGCATACTAACGACAAATCGTTGCTGCTACCTTATACGTCATCACGTCTCCGAGGAGCATAACATGTCTGGGGTCTATTATCATGTCATGAGATTTCATGGTGTACTGAATTTCATCGATAATCGTTCTTCGTGCGGCTTCAATCCCGAGCACCTGGGCCATTTCAATAACATGATTTGATGAAGTTTGCTCGCCCACAACGCCTTAAGTGATATAAGCATATAGGGATCTGAAACTGCAATCGTCCCAACCTTCGGTTGTCATACATTTCTGCAGTCCGTATCCTTCAACGAGCAGCTCTTTATCACCTTTATTGCCACGACCATCATTCTTATCTTTGATATTGATAATAGCTCGAGAAATTGTGGGAACACCCTTGGATAAAAATCGGAAACAAGTAACTGCCAAAGAAATTCTCCTCACCTTTACTACAACTTCTGGTAGCCCTCTCGCCAACTCACGTACGTGATAAAATTTGTCTTGACCGTTGATGTATATTCTTAATCGATTTTTTCGATGAAGGACGACAATCGCCTGTAGGAAATTACTTTGTGCTACATCCACTGACAGTGGTATGTGAATACCTCTTGCTTGATTTTCAACTTTTTTGTATTCACAATCGCCCACTTAATGTCATCGAGCGTGAGTTCCAGCTAATGTGGTGTCAAATTTTGGCTAATGTTTAGACTGAAATGTGTACCTGCAGCTTCTGCATGGCATCCGTGTCGATCATAACACCTATATAGGTGTAGTCGGGTGCCCATGCTTCCTCCAAAATACTGGCTATCTGCAGGCAACATCAGAATGTTGTTGGTTATAAGATGAACCCTAGAATACATCGCCAAGTAGAGTCTTTTCCAGCCTTGCCTTGACGATTCGAGCAGATACTTCACTATTGCTCGTAACCAACTTGCAGCTAATTATTGGTGTGCTGATAGTTTTTGCAGCATTTATTATCTCCTTAATGCGTGGAACCCCAAGTGTGACATTCATGGAAGCGACGCCCGCGAAATGGAATGTTTTCAAAGTCATTTGTGTACCTGGCTCACCGATGGACTGTGCGCCTACTGCTCCTACAGTAGAGCCTGATAGTATATCGTCAAGGATAGTGACATTGCTTCACGGATGAACACACCAGGTTCAATTCGAGCTCTTACATATCTCACCAAACAAATTTCGAGGAACATCTGAACCTGACGAGAAGTAACCTTGGCCTGATTGCTCATCAAAGCTTTTTCAGAATCTAAAGCACAAATTTGGTGATTTGGCCTCTAATGAACAAGTGTGCTGACCTGTGACCCCAAAGGGATCCACACCCCACTCGCCTAAACCGTCAGGGAAGCCGTGACTCCTCCGGACGGCAGCTACTTTTTGGACAACTTGCTTCCCGATGAACTCCCGAACAGCATCACGATATGTTTGCGAGCAGCCACTGACGTAACGCTCAGAAGAAAGTCCCTGATCGACAAGGTTCAGTATCTCATATGGTAATAGTGCTTGTCCCGCCCTTCCACAGACAGCCTAACGCTATATCAATATATGACTTCATATCGTCAAGGCCAATTGGTACCTTTGCATGATTCCAAGTTCGAACAAGATCTATTGGCTGTGCATCACCTTCTAAGCATGCAGGGTCCAGACCATCGTCACCATAAGTGAATTGGACGACGCCTCCCGTCGAGTTTCGAACCGAAAGGTCATATTGTGTGGTAAGGTCTTCGAGAGCCTTCATCAAGCGCCGTTGCATGTACCCTGTTTCCGCTGTCTTGACAGCAGTATCAACTAGACCCTCGCGTCCTGAGATAGCATGAAACAGGAACTCTGTTCCAACTAGGCCCGAATAAAAGCTATTGCGTACGAAGCCTTTAGATGGGGGTTCCTTTGACTTTTTAGGAAAGTGAGGCAAAGACCGATCTTGAAAGCCGTCCGGTACACGATGACCGGATATAATTTGCTGGCCAACGCAAGCTACCATTTGAGATACGTTGATCACGGAGCCTATACGATTCGTTCAATTGCAATTGACAAGTTCATTCAAGTCAAACCAACCTTTGGAGCCACATGTGGCCATAATCAAAGGAGCATTCTGCCGACTGAGCTCCTTCATACAAATCTGACCAACCGCTTCTCTGACCTTCGAGAGCACAGACGAGATCATCGCTTCAAGTGTTTGCTCTTGATTACAGCCAGGCTTGTTTTCCAATTTGCCGTTTTTTGCGAGAGCAATGAGGTCCAGACATTCGGCATATGCCTGCTCTACGAGTTCATCCTTCTTTTTGGTGAGCTGAGGGCCAGGTATAACGTCATTGATACCCAGAGAAAAGCCATAATTTGCTGTAATTGCGTTAGCACAATGTCTGATAAAGGGAAAACGAGAACAAACACAAATATCGGGCGGCGAGTTTTGCTAGACGATTCATTGCCAATGCAGCTTCATGTGGCCCATAATCTCGCATGATGACGCCAAAGATAGATTTTTTCTTCCCGCTCCCAATAGTTGCTTTATCCATCACACCACACATGATCTCGCTGTTCACAATGACTAACCAGCCATCGTTCGGAGATAAGTCGTTCACAAGATGTATTCGTTTGGGATAATTTTCCGGTTTTGCCTCTTCCCATTTGTGGCACTTTGCCTCCACATTCACAAACGTTCGTGATTGTTTGTTGGGTCTCATAAGTATGTTGAATACTTGCTTTCCCGTCCAAAGACGAGCAGGCTTCCAAATGGCTGGTGGTGGTATGTCGATCTGCATGTTTGCATCTGCGAAATAGCCACAAATCTGGGTGAATTGTCGACGATCAAGAAATGTGTCTTTCCGGGAAAGTAAGAAAGATGCAGTGATGAAGTCCTGAATTGCAGCTACAACGGGTTCACCGTTTCTCGGCGTGACGAGGTTATTTTTTACGCTCATGAGCTCCAATGCTTCTGTCCGGGCCTCTTCAGTTTGTGGTACATCTAGAATTTTGAAGTTGAAAATTAGTTACTATGGGATTTCATATTCTTACGTAGGTTCATCTCATCACCGTCGAAATCAGCATTATATGGACCACAGACACATTCGTTTAGCCGGAAAGAACGCCATGGCCTGATTTTGGCCTGCCAAGTGTTACTTTTGTCATGGTTCATGGCAGAAAACTTACTCTGTGGCACATGATAGATAGCTAGTGGCACGTCATTTGTAGAAAAATTGCGGCCAAAAGTTCGCAACGTTACCTTATGCAAGCTAGGCTGCCTGTTAAAGAGAACGATATCCCCATCAACTAAATGCCTTTCAACCGTATCTCCAATGCTCAAATTATCTGCAATTGCATTTCTGTTGCCAAAGCGCAGGAATTTCTTGTTGTCTCCTCTTGCTACATAATTTGCCCCTGGGTGTACATCGGGGCCATTCCTTATGGCCTTTCGCAAGGTCTCAACATTGTATGGAGTGACACGCTCCGGATACGTCAATATTTTAGCAACGCGCTCCGGAACGGCCACTTCATCGATCCGTAGGTTAGGATCTGGCGATATTACTGTACGTCCAGAGAAGTCAACTCGCTTGCCAGATAGGTTGCCTCGAAATCGACCCTGTTTTCCTTTCAACCGCTGGACAAATCCACGAATTGGTTTTTGACCTGGCTGCGACAGTACTCCAGGGAGCTCAGAGTTGATGTACATGGCAACTGACAACTGCAAAAACTCCCATTGCTCCTGTGCCAAAGGTGAAAATGGAGGTGTGGAGAAGAAAATCAAGGTACCATGAACTGAGGCGTAGGAGCACCTTTTGTGAGCCCCTGCTTGATTAGCGCGTTCGTAAAGACAATTTCGGTGAGTTTAACGGTGAGGTCATCTTCATTTGAAGCTCCATCCTGTGCAACGGACGGTCTTATGCACACCGGAGGGACAGAGATATACTGCCAGATGAATTCCTCGGGGCGTCCCCACTTTGGTTGCAGGCCCAGAAGCTCGCAATCCTACTGTTCGTTTTAGTCCTTCTCCGCCACAAGCAAACTCGCGATTACCTCGTCAGATATTCGTCTGAACAGGTCAAGAACCTTCAAAGGATTCAAATCCTCGTGTCCTGCTTTATTGAGGTGTATTCCCAATTCTTTCTGTGCCTCCACTGCATTCTGAAAACTGGCTTTCCACTTTTGCATTTCCTCAGCAGTCTTCTTGGCTCTGAATTTATCGTGTATGATTTTTAACACGCCAGCTTTTTTAACTGTACCATTAACAGCAGAACAATAAGGGCAATAGACTATTTTTCGTGCCATGAGATTCACCGCTTTGGATAGCGCCTGTCGTTGGATATTCTCGAGCTTGGGCCTACGAAAACGCTTGATAAATAGTCGACGATCGGGCTCCTCCAACAAGACATGCGCACATGTCTAATAAGTCAACTAGCAATGAACACCAGAAGTAGCGCAGATCAAGGAGACTGATCACCTTGCAAATGGCTTGAAGGATGGAAATGGTGTGCTTGAAGTAACCAATGTGAAAGACGGGAACGATGAGTTTGATGTACGCATAGTGACCAACACAGTTGACAGCACTCTGGCCACACGTTTCGCAGAATGCACTTTTGTTTGATGTCCCCTGCGCAAGCTCTCAAGGAACGAAAGCTTTAGAGAAGCTTACTACACACTAGCCTTGGGTCCAGTACACCATCCCTGACGGGAAGACGGTCGGTTGCAGTATACAGGTCTCGATGCGTGACCTCGAATTCTGATGTTTTGACAGTGTCTTGCGCACTGAAAAGACTGAACTGAATTTTTTTGCTGAAATCAGTCAGTATACATGCATTATATAGGACTTTAAAAAAGTTACATGACTTTGGGGGCCTGATGAGATAATGTTTCCTTCATGTTGGGTAAGTGCGCGCGCACTGGCAAAAATGGGTATGGGGCCGCGGGAAAAAAGCAGATACCAGGTTGCCCAAAAGACCATGACTGGGATCCCTGCCAACGTAAAGCATTAAGACAACACCAATATCCAGTATCAGCTGTGGTGCTCGACACTCTACCTGAAACCAATTATTGATACATTGGGACAGGAACCAGGATTTGAATTGTTCAGGTAGCATAGCAATGATAAGAATTGAATAGAACATAGGCTACTAGGTCCACCATGAGGCACTGATATCTAGTCTGCATACATACTGTGACTTTATCTAGGTCTGCATTCTAAGGGGTGCTGATACTTTGATGTGACTGAATCCCCTTGAACACCTCTCCTCTGCCATAGGCAGGTATGATAAACATAAAGTATACCTGCTTCAGTGCATTTGCTGGGAGGCTTTTGAAAACCTTATCAAGCCCTCAAAAGTTGATGGGATGATACTGTCATCTGCTCAATTGGAGGCCCTTGCAGATGGAAAAATGTGCTGCATGCTCAAACATAACACTGGCCATGGTGTGTGTGCCAGGATTGGCAAGATAACCAAGCAGCTGCTCTGAGACCTGTGCCTGTGTAATATCAAGGAAGTGTTTAAACACATGTAATATTATCACTCATCAGCTCTGTCCGCATGTTGGACCAGTTGGAATAGCTGGTTCCACCCTAATTAGATGGTGGCTTGTGTGCAAATCACGACGAGTGGTCAACTCATAGATGTTACCAAATACGGAAGGTCTGTTTTGTTTTGATGTCACTGTGACGCGAATGTGACTGACTTACGCGTCTGGTAATCGCCCATTATCTAAAGCAAAGCACTCATGTCGCGAACGTCCTACGACAGGTGAGCATTTCCTTGATACTTTTCAACGATGACACCGATCACATTTCTAGATTTTTAACAGTATTTTCTCCAGAAGGGCGTCTGTACCAAGTCGGTTCGTTGTGATGAGGCATTCGTTGAAGTAAAGCTCACGTTCCGTGTAGAGTACGCATTCAAAGCTATATCCGGTTCCGGACACACAGCTATCGCAGTCAGAGGCAAAGATACGGCTGTGGTTGTTACCCAGAGAAAGGTTCCAGTACGTATGGATGTCTTCACTCAATACATCTACCTATCTATCATCCTAGGACAAATTATTGGATGCATCAACCGTCACTCATCTTTTCAGCATAACGCCAAGCATTGGCTGTGTGATGACAGGTCTAATTGGTACATTCCAGCTCAATCATATAACCTTTTTTTTTTTTAAAACAAGTTATGCATAGCTGACGCTCGCGCTCAAGTTGCCCGTGCTCGAGCAGAAGCTGCAGACTTTAGATATAAGTATGGTTATGAGATAACACCCGATTCATTAGCTCGGCGTATGGCAAATATCAATCAGGTCTATACCCAACGCGCTGCAATGCGTCCGCTTGGTATATGTACGTTTTTAAAAATCTGTGCCCCATTATCATTTTGACTATCTTTTTTAGCAATGATTTTAATTGGAATTGATCAGGAACTCGGCCCTCAGTGTTTCCGGCTTGATCCTGCGGGTTACTTTGTTGGTTTTCATGCGACGGCGGCAGGCCAGAAGCAACAGGAAGCCATGAACCACCTTGAAAAGAAGTGGAAGAAATTGACTCCTACTGATGATCCAGCAAGTGCCGGAAAGCTGCTAAGCAGGAACGAAGTCATTGAGGCATGCTTATTTTCTAGACACTTAATCTAAACTAACGCGCATCTCAGGTGGCAATTGAAGCCATGTCGACGGTACATTCCACTGATTATAGGTCGGGAGAGATAGAGATAGGAATTGTGTCGACGTCGCCAGATGAGATTGCAAAGACCCGAGGATTCTGGAGGGTTATGGAGCAAAACGAAATTGAACAACATCTATTGGCCTACGCAGAGAAAGATTAATCCATTGTGTTTGGGCTGTTACTACCGCCACATGGATGCCCCGCCGCTCTAATACTGCAGATGTACAAAATACGTATGTTGTACGTGTGTAACACTCACCATGATTGCATCCATTTCAACGTCGTTCAAGTCTCGTACTTGAGGATGCCATAATCTTTCTGGGGCATTCCAGTAGAACGGAAATACCGCCTGCGAATTAACTGCGGAAATTTGGGATGACTTGACCTGGGGCTTTAACCCAGAAGGAGCTGCAGGGTGGATACGGGGATTATCTCGGCCTAGGTGTCAGATCGCCGCTGCGGCATGAAGACAAAATGATCCACGCTTACTGGAAGGCCATGTCCTTCTCCCTAGAAATCTGATGAGGGGTTGGTGAGCCTTCAAGGCAGAAGGGAACATTTGACGACTGGTGCTGCAGCAGCGAGATTTATTCACACGGGTCCGCGCCACGTGGTTCGTACTCTTACGAATGTTTTAGTGAAACGCTCGCTCAAGAGGAAGAGGAAGAACTTGATGATACAAGCCATATAGGATATATGATTATACACATTTCACAAATTACGCGCTTGGTTGATATCGTCCAAAATTGATTTCGCCCCGCCCTCTAAGAGCGCCTTGGCTACCTCGACCCCAACCTCTTCCGCCTCCCCCGGAGACGCCACAACACGCGTGAGTGTCTTTTCGACGTGGTTCTGACCGTCAATCGAGGTGACACATGCCAATAGAGTCAGCGACGCGCCGCCATTTTCATTTTCCTTTAGTGCACTCTCCACGCCCACGGGCACGCTACATCCACCCTCCAACACTCTGAGACATGCCCTCTCCGCCAAACACTGGTACTCTGTCTGCCAGTGCTTCAATCGGGCACACAGCGCCTGAGCCACCGCGTCGTCACTCCTGATTTCAACTGCAAGAGCGCCTTGGGAGACGGCGTGCAGGAGAATGGGTGAAGAAAGGTCTGTAGTAATACGGTGTCCCATGCCGAGCCGGACAAGCCCTGCCTTCGCGAGGATAAGTGCAGAGTAGGGACCAGTGGGGTCATCCAGCTTGGCCAGCCGGGTGTTTCTGGGGAGAATCCTTAATGTCCGTCCTCAAAAAACAACTGGAACAACCTACAAATTTCCGCGCTACCCAATTTAAACCATTTAGTTGAAGTACAAAACGGTGAGACTCACGACATCCACAAATTCCAAAATGTCTTTAAACCTTCTCCTCAGTTGTGCCACCCTCCTCACACTACTCGTCCCTACCTTACTTCCCTTTGGCAGATCATCCAGGCTCTTCCATTCACCCACCATTCCTTTCTTCACAACCAAAACATCTGCAGGATCCTCCCTTTCTAATATTGCACCGATTTCGCACCCGGGTGGTAACGTGGTGGGGACGTCCTTGAGTGAATGGACAAGCATATCTACCTGATGGTCCAGGAGTGCAACTTCCAGTTCCTTGGTCCAGAGAGACTTGCCTCCAAGCAGGTAGAGAGCCTGCGTCTGGTTCTTGTCACCTGTGGTGGACATGAAGGTGGTGCTGAAAGTAGGTCCATCGAGAGTGCCAAAGGGATGGAGAGACTGGAGAGCAGCAAGGACAAGATTGGTTTGGATTTGAGCGAGTTGTGAGCTGCGTGAGGCGAGGATGAATGCAGGGGCCGTGCTGGACGACGGCGACGTGGCCATTGTAGGATTCTCTAGTTTGAGGTATTGCAGACACTCGGGTCAGCTGAGATAATATCATGCTCTCTTTCTTTCCCCAAGACATTCCGTACTCTTTGCTCTCCTTCAGAACAGTTCTTGTAACAGGGAATTATCACTCCTCTGCCCTGATACATCTAGCTCTGTCATTTTTGACATGCAACATAGATGATAATGTTCTGATCCTGACAAAATCAAGAGATGCGTTGATTGCATCGTTAACTTCCTTCGATACCGATTTTCTCTTCCCAACACCACAATGTGGCTTGGCGTACCAGAGCCTTTTGGACTCTCAGGTTAAAATCGTGTCCGGGAAGAGTCCGTATCCGTGAAGAATATCTTGACTGAAAGGAATTCAAGGTATCCCACGTCGATGGCTCAATTAGCCTTTGCGCTCTCTTACCTCCAAAGATCAAAGACATCCCTCCAAGGTACAGAAAGACGACCAGCATTGTTGATTTTGCACGAACTCTCTGCGTACCTCACCCCTCCGGCACAGACATCCAAGTATGCTCCCTGTCTCCAGTTTGATGCTACCCAACCATTGCACAACAGCCAACCATGGACAATTTCTTCCTACCTAAGCATGATCATGCCTGCTCTCTCTGTTTATAGCTCAGAGGGAGACGGGTCCGCATCTTCATGTATCGGAGAATTTGAATTGACGGCTTTACTAGACAACGTACAATCTCACTTGTTTTGTTTGAATCAAACCTGGGCAACATGAGAATGCCGGTGCTCAAGCAGCCATTATCGCATACTTTGGCGCAGGACAGGGAAGCTCAAACCTTTCCTTCCCTTGAGCAATTTGTCAAGAAATATTTTGAAATAAGTTGTATTTTCGAGGATGGTTAGTATGATTCATCCAAGCAGTATGTCATTTGACGATTTTGCCGCAGATGTCGATTATGTGCCTTCGTCGCAAAGTGATGATTTTGCATGGCAGACAAGGAAACGGAGAATGCGAGTCTGCTTAAACAAAACCAACGACACTGTACAACTTGTAAGTTGGTATGAAACTCAAGAGCAGTATAATGGAAGATGGCACACGAAGTTTGTTTGGGATAGTAGTAGTTAAAGTAATGGTACTAGTAAATGCATAAATAGTTAATGCATTGATGCATCCTTTCGCCACTTATGTCCTCCGGAGCTACTACAAAGCAACAGGATGGAATGAGGACAACTTATTCGCAAACTTGACCCGCTCATCTTCGGGTAACCTGTTTTTCTTGTTTCGATAGCTTTGTTTACCTTTTTCCTATAGCCATCCTTGACTTCACGGTACCGCGTGGTATCAACCTGTCTATTTCAAAATCTCCAAATGCCTTGTTCAAAACAACCTACTCAATCAATGCAATGCCATCGTTGCATGGCTCTGTTGGATACATATTCACTTCCTGTGATTTGAACATTCGAGGGTCGGCTACCACCCGATTCAAAGATATGATCGACTGTTTCAAGGTCTATGACCAACCGCGAATGCCTGAGGGACGAGAAGAAGTATTACAGGCCGGACAGAGAGTTGACACTCGAGGTTCATAAACGTTTTTAGGACGACAACGCTTGTATTCACTCACGGCGTTTGTAGATTATCTCATGTACGGACGTCTCTACCTCCCAACGGGAAGATTGGACGCTTTGTATTCCACACGTCTCTCAGCGACAGTACAAGCTCTCGTCGCGGCCATTTCGGAGCCACCAAGCTCTCACTCTGAATTCCATCGTCATCGTACGGGTGGTACCAGCAACATCATGTTTAACATACAACACGATGTTGGAAAATGGTGTACAGAATACACCTACAGCGCGGAAGATGGTATGTGCGGCGTCAAATTGCTGCATAATTTTGGTAAACTCGGCGGTTCCATGGACATACTGGAAGAAAGCGACGTGCCAGCAGCACGGCAGCGGCCAGGTGTCAAGCGTGTTGACGAAGAGGAACCGATCGAAGGTAGCCTCAAAGGACGTGTGTCTCTCGGTGCCGAGTTATATTTCAGTGCAAAAGAAAGAAGTGCTGGTGGTCAGTTGCTATTCAGATTTTTTTTTTACAATCCGGAAATCGTAAAAAAAAAGTAACCTCTCTTTTTTGCCAGTGTCGACTGGGATTCGGTTTACAACGCTGCCAGATACGACATCTCCATTACATCAAGCACCTTTACAAACACCCACATCTCACAAACCGACACCGCCTCAACCTCCAACAACCATGACAGCCTTGTTCAATCCCATGCTAGGTTACATATCCGGTGCTTACACTGCACAGATCTCTCAAGACTTATCGCTATCATCGCGGTTCGAGTTTAATATGTATAGTTTTGAAAGTGACTGGACCATGGGAGCAGAATGGTGGCTTCGAGCACCACCCGATGGTGAAGATTTAAACTCACCTCTCTTCCGAGCCATACAGGATGTACATGGGGTACTCAAGGCTCGGGCATCGACTAGTAATGTTCGTCGTGATTGCTAGTTTTTTTTTTCTTCTTCCAAATTTTGATCGCTATCTAGAACGTGTCTCTCCTCTGGGAGGGACGGCTGAAAGGGATGTTGGTTGGGTTGGGTGTAGTGGCTGATCTGTCACACAGATCTAGACCCATTAAAGCCGTTGGCCTCGAATTATCATATTTTAGTTCAGACTAACAGACTAGAGCGTCTATTTCATCAAAAATCATCGCGTCGTTCACTGGTGAAAATGTGTATGGTAATTGTACAGTAGAGCTGTCAATCCAATATTGTTTTCTTTACACGTAAATTTGACAAGTAGATGGAGCATAAGATCAGTAGCTCGAAGAAATGGGGTATATGGTATGACTTTAATTAACGGGTAAACCTGGACAGTAGACATTCAGAGAACTTCTGAAAGAGGAGTCGATTTTGACGATGACGCCGAGGCTCCTATTGTTTTGGCAATTTTAGTTATCGCATCCCCCGAAATCACAGGACGATGTGATGCGCGACCATGGTTTTTGGCCAATGAAGGAGACGACTGCGAACGTGCATGTGATATTCCAACACGGTTTGTCGATTGTGCATGATGAGATGAGGGGGATCGAACCGTCTGCATACGAGGTTGCACCGGACCCTGGCGTATCGGCCTCTTCGATGTAGGGTACATAGTATTATTGGTGACGGACGTTTGAGAACCAGTAGGTTGTGATAGTGTAAATCTGTCTACATCCTGCGCTGAAGGTGCGTGAATCGAGGCAGAAAGTCCTACTTCCCCTTTATCATGTTCCCGACCCCGAGCTTGGCCTTCATTTTTTATTGCAGGTTTGGAAGCAGGGGGCAATGTAACGTTGTTAGAAGGTATTTCGCCATTGATGGGAGATTTCATCGTGCGCTTTTTGCTTGCATTACGTGCGTGATTGGGTTGTCTTGCGTTTTGCTGTATAGAACTCGCGGGTCTGGGCGGTAAAGACGTGTGTAAGGAAACAGGTTTCGACGAATTGCCGCTCGCCTGCGCTTCCTGTGTGTGCACCGATTTTTTGACTTCATCCAATACCTGATCTACTGCTCGATGATCTGCGTCATTCACGTCGTTCGCCACACTCTGGCCATCGCGATCGCTTGGTGGGGCTTCAGCGGAACGGGGAACTTGGACTGACTCTGCGACGAGTGGGGCCGTACCCACTTGATGCTGTGCCTGATCCAAGGAGGCAGATTCTGGCAATGGTGTAAGGCCATCCACCAATATCGGAGAGATCATGACGTTGCCTGTAACGGGCGCTGGTGACTTAATGCCCCAGTCATCCAAGTCAGGTAAACTATCATCTTCATCCCCCGCCCAGTCTATGTGGCACCCTGGTGTACCTGACCAATGGTTCGCCACTGCACTTGCTCGCACACGCTCAACCAGTGCGTCGATGTTCGATTTTACGTCATAAGATGTGTTTGGTGGACTTGGTGCTGGTACTGTGTCTGACCGTATCGAAGACGTTGTGTTCTTTGAAATATGCTGAGGAGGGAACGACTCTGGAGGCTGCTGCTGTCTGCTTGAGCGTAAATCTAACCCTGAAGTCTGCTTTGACTGTGAGGTATTCTTCTTTGGAGCATTGGGACGCCGACGTCTATTCTGTGTTCTTGCAGAAGTCAAAGTTGATGGAGAATGGGGCACTGTCAGGGAGGACGTGGACATCCTACCTATAACTGGAGAAGGCAGGGAAGTGGTCACCTGAGAAGTCCCGGATGTTGAGTTCGATGTTTGAATAGCTGACGCCGAGTTTGTCCCGGGGTCAGGACCCGGTTTTGCGACGCCTCGTCGTCCTCCTCTTCCTCGTCCATTGCCATTTCCTTTCACCGGTTTTCCAATGCCATTAAAGGCCGACTCAGGATCTCCTGTTCTACCCCACCTCGTGGCAGACGGGTCACGTCCGGACGAATGTTTTGTAGAGTCGACAGACGTGGCCATAGTGTGCTCGCAAATAAAAGCTGCATAAATGTAGGTTTACACTGCGTAGCATAAGAGAGCAGGACGAACCGAGTTGAAGAGTTGAAGGCCGCGATGTTAGGGAGAAAGAATCGTAACAAATACTGCAAAGCACACCTCCATCTTATACCATCAAACCATGTCAAAAGCGTCTCAGCCTGAGCTCAAAAAGGTCTCCTAGGATGCGGTTTATGTTTTATCAATACTGATTGTATTTTCAGTATATGGATAAAAGACTATTTGTCCACTTGCAAGGAGGTCGTAAAGTCAGCGGCACGCTGCGTGGTTATGATCTCTTTCTGAATCTCGTCATCGACGAGGCTATCGAGGAAACCGTTCCTGCACAGAAAAATCCTATTGGCACCGTTGTACGTCTCATGGCTTACAGTTTGAGCGAGCGTCCTCATAGTCGCATTTAGGTTATCCGTGGTAATAGTGTAACATCGATGGAGACGCTGGAGGCCATCCGCCAGTGATGCAGGATGGATTTCATCGGTAATATTTCGACAGTCCGATGTACAGGAGTCTAGTTTAGAATTGTGAGCGCTCGTCGGGCGTCTGTAAAACATTTCTTCCTCCATGGCCAACTCGTACAAACTCATTCACGATGCGCTCGACGCAAATAAGACATATCAGGCTGAACTCGTCAAGTATGCTCAGGATTTGACCGCGGAAATTCAAGAGCTGGATAACCTCCTCGTCTGATAACATGTACTGTGATTCTTGCGTTCCCTGATTGTCGCCTCGTCAGGACAACAACGACGCTTTGGATTCCATCACAAGCATCAGCGAACAATCCACAACGGTCCAAATCAGAGGTGGCTCAAAGCCCGTTTCTGTCGTGCAGCCAAGCAAGCTTCTTAAACCAGAGAGTACAAATAGACTGAGCGCTTTTTACGCCTTACACCTGAATATAGGATTCTCCTTTTTATCTTGAAGCTTCACGTCAAGCCCGATATAACAGAAACATTGTACCACACCAGAGTGCGCTCTAATTTCAAACGACATGTTTATTAGTTATTCATGAAAAAGTTTTCAGTAAAGGGCAAGGAATTGGATGCATTAGTTGATGCCGTTCAACGTGAAAGGCAGAGGGTTCAAAAATTGAAACGTCCAAAGTATTCTTTTTTTCAATACAAAAAAAAAATAAATTGAGATTTTAACTAGACCCTTTAGATCTCCCGAACAAGAAATTCATAACAATGAACTAAACTGGACGACAATCGCAGAACGAGTAGGGGAAAGTCACTTCATGAGTGATCTCATTCCCTCAGATCTATGCTCAGGTCTCTGCAGTATACGGCAATACGCGTACTACGGATGAATGTCGCATCAAATTCGAGGCTGGAAGTCAAAATAATGAACCACGCATCCGTGAGGGTACACGCCAGTATCACGTATGGTCAACAGAGTCCGACAAGAAACTCACGGAAGCAGTAGAACGCTACGGCTCCAACAACTGGACAATAGGTTGGGTTACTTTCCTTGTCCCTGTCGATATGTGCTGAACGCTACAAGTTGCGAGGTACGTCTCAGAGAACGCCACTGCTAGTCAATGTGAGGGACGGTATACTCGTGTACTCGACCCATCTATAAGGCATGGGACATGGTCAGCTGAAGAAGACGCGCGCCTTTGCAAGGCTGTTGAGGCCTACGGATATTCATGGATAGATGTCGCCTCAGTTGTTACTGGAAGAACGAATGATCAATGCCGTGAACGATGGTCGGATCGCCAAAGGAGCGCAAAAAGAATTTAAGACGGTAGAGCAATGTCATTGCACAAAAAAAAAAAAAAGCAAATCATATCATGGACGACGAGTTTTTATCGCTTTCCATCTCTTTCTAGGATGTAAACCCATCTCCCAATTTACAATATGACCAAGTAATTCAGCATCCTCTTGATTTATGTTCTCTTCCGTAGAAATAAGGAGATTTTTTAAAGACTCCTGCACCAAAGCCGCCGTCTTGAGTTTCTTTTCCAGAGAAGGCAGAGCTGCCCTCTTAGGTGGCGAGGCCTAGAATTCCAAGATTAGTGTATTCAAAGAAGAATGGGACATGATACCTACAGGTGTTCGTAGATAGGTATGTTTAGGTGGTAATTTAGGAAAGTATTTTGGAAGGCCACGCAATGTCGGTGGTATCACAGGGCCTGCTTCTTCGTCATCAGAAGGTAAGAGTACCGGAGGAGGCGAGGGTGCCCGAGCCGGAATGAGGGTTGGAACAGAAGACTTTGAAACTGAATGAACATTATTAATACTACGATTAGTGGAAAGCAAAAAAGAACGGACGTCGCCTTTTCTTCAAAGTACTCTGCTTCAAATCCTGAAGTCCCTTGAAGGGAAGACGGAAATCCTGACAAGCTAGGAGAAGGTCGGTTGCAATAGGTCCTGCGCGGTTTGCAAGATTGGCATAATCCTGAGTCCGTTCAAATAGATGTTCCGTCACTAATTGAATGAGAAGAGCAGATGGTAAAATCGGAAGAACCTTACAGGCAATGACTTCGTGCTCGATGGTATCCAGCGCTCTGCTGTATCCAGAGTCAAAACCCGCGCGGCGTAGCTCGTGAGCTATGAGTTTTCTGATTGCTCGAGAGGCGACAGAAGGGGTTACGCTGGTGAGATCAGGGGGCTGCTGTTCAGGAGGTTGATGAGGCTGATGGTCGGATGAGTGCTGTTGAGATAAACAGGCATAGAGAGCTTGAGAGTGTTGGGTCAAGGCAGGAAAATAGGGCAGGGAGGTGGGCGGGGCTGGCAATGGGACGGTTGTTGCGTGGGCATACTGAGCGACGTACGCTGGGGTCGTTGTCGGTGTATACGGGTTATAGGCCGACATGATGGAAGGGCTGACTGACCTTGCTTATCGATTAGTATCTTTCCTTAGTATGACTCACGCCGTCGTCTCGGTTCAGACCGACGAATATCGCAAAACACGACCAGAGATCGTGGGTCCAGAAAAGCCCGAGTCGCCATTTCCCATCGCCATTGCAGGAAATGTGCAGAAGGGCTTCGGACGCGGCGGAAAGGAGCTGGGTTGCCCAACAGGCAAGCCTCAAGTCAAAGGTCTCTGAGCTGACTACATTTGGCCGACAGCGAATCTACAAGACGAAGCCATTGTGTCCCTGCGCTCCGTCATGCAGACGGGTGTTTATTATGGCTATGCTCAAGTGATCGTGCCACAGAGTCATCAGCTAGCTTTTGGTGGGGATAACCTGAGGGTCTTCCCCATGGTTATGAGCCTTGGGAAAAACCCATTCTACAAAAATGAACGGTTGACTGCTGTGCGTCAAAAGTCTATTTTTCTTCTCCTTAAAATTCAGATTCAATAGGAAGTCCATATCATGCACGATTTCAAAACTGATTTCTATGGGTTCGAAGTAAGGGCAGTGGTTCTCGGTTACATTAGACCAGAATTAGATTATACATCTCGAGGTGCGCACAGTCCGTTGTATCCTAATCTAACCGCTGAACGTGAACACTCGCCAGACGCACTGATAGAAGACATCGAATTTGACAAAAAGGTCGGGCTTAGATCTTTGGATCGACCTGGATATCGGGAATATGCCTTTCATCCACATTTTAGAGCAACTAACAAGTGCAGTGAAATTCAGTAGGAATAGGACGTCGTTCTAATAGATGATACTTACTATACCATTACAAACGTCGCGCCTTCTTAGATCTCGTTCCTCCAATTTTAAGGGGTGTCCTGTCTGTGACAGAGATGACCAAATCTCGGACATTGTCTCCTTCACCGCTAAGTAGTGCTTTCTGTAAAGCTTCGCGGCCTTGGCCAAACCCCTTGAAAAATAGGTCGATTTCAAAGTTCTCTTCTCTAGCCATTTTCTCTATTTGTTCGAATACGCGGACAGCGCATTGGTAACCCGCCTCATAGCTTGCGCGATTGCCCTTTTTGAATTTGCAGGAGCCACCCGAGAACCAGGCGACGGTCTCGCCGTTCGGTCGGGTGAAGGTGGTGATTGTGTTGTTCCTGGATGAGTGGCAATGTAGACGATATCGGGGAAGCTGCCTCAGACTAGCCTCCTCCCCAAATGGGTTCCCTGGGATTGATATGGGGGGGTTTGGTTTTGGATAACCGGAGGAATCCGAAGAAGGGGGGAGGAGGGGAGAAGCTAGGTCATTTGCTATGCTCTGGATGCTCTCCGAGGAATACAAGCAGCGCTGGAGGGCGACGTGTTGCGGACGGACGAGTCTTGAGAAGATGGTCTGCATGGCGGCAACAGTGACAAATTTCGGTAAGCATCGGAACCTTCCTTTCCTCCTCCTCCAACATGCCGTTCGCCAACTCTGTTTACAATTCAATTTTCAAACGCAATAGTGAGTATCCCCGCACAAGAAACGCGCTCTATCCGACGTGTCTACAGGCGTCTTCGTTGCCACCACCTTTGTCGGTGCATTCGCTTTTGGAATAGGCTATGACCTGGGTGTCACCGCATTCTGGGATAGCTGGAACAAGGGTGTAAGTACACGCTTGATTGCGCCTGTTCATGGTGTGATCGTCATTTGGCAGAAACAATGGAAAGACATCCGCCATAGATATCTGCAGGAATGATGGGGTTCGGACTCTTGTACTCTTTCCATACACTTTTTACTGTACGTTGCGTGTCACACGTCACACTCCCTCTTTTTCAACGACGTTGAGCTCAACGCATGTCGCGCTCTGTCTCTCGCTCGCCCCGTCACTCTCCAGACAATGGTGTACACATGGATGTTGATAAGAACGTGTCCCCGCCCCTCAAGTCCTTGACCAACGACAAGCCCAACATGAAAGTTGTCATTGTGACCAACTTGACTCGGAACGTAGTCGAATCTCATTTACAAACCATCTTCAGTTTCTATGGTCAAATCGCCAAAATAGACTTGCCTCTGTTTGGAAAATGTGTGTGCACAGTGGTCATCACTCATCGGTCTCGGCCTCTGACTACATATTGATTAGCTGGACAAAATCGTGGAAAGGCCGCTCTGGAATTCAGCGATGCTGGTTCTGCACAACAAGCCGCATCGCACATGGACGGCGGCCAGTTAGATGGCGCTATTCTCAAGGTTGAGCTCTCTGACTTACCCATACGAACACGGTCCCGCTCACCCCGTCGAGCACTACCGCCACCCACAAAAAATGGTCGTGATAGAGACCGTTTTGAACGTGGTCGATCCAGATCCAGATCGCCTTCTCGCTCTCGTTCCCGGTCCACCCGCTCCCGCTCCCCCATAGTCAGCAGAGGCTACAGACGGGGGGGTGGTCGCGACTCGTATCGCGGTAGACCCTATGGACGTCGTGGCCAAGGACGCGATGTCTATCGTCCTATTAGGAACTCTCGAAGTCGCTCCCGCTCACCACCACGGCGTGCGAACGATAGACTTGGACCAAGGAGACGGTCCCCAAGCTATTCTCGGGGAGGTTATGGCCGAATGCGTGGCAAGTCCAGGTCCAGAAGCTATAGCGTTCGTTCAAGCCGCTCGAGGTCACGGTCATTTTCTGGTTCCAGATCTCGTTCACGTTCTCCTTCGTATTCTTCCTATTCCAGAGACAGCAGCCGCTCAAGGTCTGCCGCCAGTCGAGGGAGAAGAAGTCATAGCCGTGATGATATTAGGGATAGTAGATCAAGGTCTCCACATGAACTATGATCTGCAATACCCTCACTAAAATATGTTCTATGGTACTGATGATATGGCTGTAACTATTCTCATTCCAAATGAGACAAAAAAAATCAATCCTCGCTTGAATTGGCGTCGTCATCAGCAAGGAAAGGCCTAGCCGCGTGGTCACAATTCGCATCATGTGGTGATAACAATAGTGACATACGTGTATTCATAGTCGTTCCTGATGGCATTTGACATCCATTCTTCATCTGCCTCCTGGTGAGAGAACCCTGGCCCTCCTGCAACGCTGAGAACTACAGGCATAAGTACAAGACCATGTAGAGCACCAGACAAAATCAAGGTTAGCCACATCCTGAAGTAGTAAATCTAGTCGCAGAGGATTAGCCTGACTTGAATCATATATTGCGGCGATGCGATTACCTCCAATAATCGGGACCTAGTCAAGGCAAGGACCGACATTCCGATCAATTTCGTGAATGTGATTCCGGACAAGACCTGATCAACAAGGTGACGACGTGAGTTATTGATTATTTTTTCAATTGCAGTGCAAAACTCACAGAGGGTCCAACATCAACAAGGGCCATCCACATCCGCTCATCCCTTTCTTTCTGACCGGCTGGATGATCCACGGGAAGGCCCGAACCAGCGCTCATAAAGGCCCTTGCAACGTGTGCGCAAAATTCAACTGCAATGCCAAGGGATATCACCAAGTTGACGAGACTGATGGCATTTAGGCTGATGTCCCAGACAGCCATTATCCCCATGACGTTAATGACAGTCGATGCAACGATGGCTGTTACGATTATCCCAGTTCTCCAAGATCCGAGAAACAAAGCGGTCATGATCAGAACGGATGCTAACCCTAGTCCTAGAACCTCTTGAGTTATAGAGACAATGTGGGCATACTGATCGAAGAAGACGTAAAATAGTGAATATGGGAATACATCTGCACCAGTCTGTCGAGAGATATCATCCGCAATTCGGTGAGCTGCCGCAAAAGCATTGATAAATTCAGCTTGGCTTTTTAATGGAGAGTGGAACGTTCGAAAGTGAGAGGCAAGGACTGTGTCACCATTCTGGTTAATAGATAGGGCATTCCCGAACGATGCTTTGCCAGCTAAAGGGCATTCTTCGGTTGTTGGTGATATGAGCCATTGATTTAGGTAACGCATGAATTCGTCATTTTCTGGGAAACCGTCCATGGTAGTGTTCCACGCTGGCTTTTTGTGATAATAGCAAGGCCGACAAAGTCGTGCTGGGTCTCTATGTCGACAAAAGACAGATGGGTCAGCTTTGCGCACCCGGCAACATTCGTCTTTGGCAGGATCAAGCCAACCCAGGAAATCATCTATCCATGAAGCGCTCGGTTCACTGATAAAAGACGACTCCGGTCGTTTGCGTTCCGCCTCGAGAAGATTTGCAATTGAATGTTGGTCACACGTCGTAAATCGCCCGCATAGTGCTTGTTGACCAGATCGCTGCGTCACATCAATGTTGCGCGAAACAAAGAAGATGGGTGGGCCGACATCCAGATACGAATCAAGGTTGTCAAAATAGTCTACCAGGTAGGAATTGCTAGGCAACGCCAATCGCTGATCTACCAGGTAAAAATTAATAAATACCTTGTTGGGACCATGAATGGTATACGTACCTAAACCGAGCTGAATATTTTGCATGGATATGACGGACAGAGAGAATAGGCCAGCAAATGTTATCATGACAAACACCTTGATCATTGGCCTGAGCAAGAATGGAGCATAATGCCGACGAATGAATTTTGCAACCCTGCCAATATTAATGACAGGAGGCCCATCCAAGAGCGCTATGCGGGAAGGAAGCTTGAAGCAGGGGAAGCAATCGATTCGGCTTGCCTGTCATACATGTATTCATTACTTTCGCAGATGAGAAGGACACACTAACCTCTGCCCTCTTGAGATCTAGCGACAAAGCGCTGACGAAAATGGTGATTTGTAGAATAGCATTCAAGAAAACGCTTCCTGCAGCGTATAGAGCAAAATTACGCACAGCTGGCATTGGTACTAGGGCCCCGAGAGCGAATGCAACAGTCTCTGTCACTGTACTCAACAAAATTGATGGTCCCATCTTCGCTAGCGTCCGTGCTACTCGTTCTTCTACAGGTACATAAGGCGACATTGAGCCAGTGTCAAGTCCGTCCTGCAAAGGTTCCAATCCTGACCTAGTTGGTGACAGTGGTGTTGCATAGGCTTGCATAGACGCAACCGCCGCGTTGGTTCCGTGCATCATATTTTGACGATCCAATTCATGGACTAGGATGAACACATTGTCAACACCGACAGCAAGAACCAAGAAGGGTATGACTTCCGCAATGATTAGAGTGACCTTAACCCCAACCAGTGAGAAAAACCCAACAGTTGATGAAATGGAAAGTATGACAAGGCAAACACCAAATAAACCAAGTATTACTTTCGAGTCTAAGAAAAGACTTCGTGGGAGACGTGGAAACAAGCGAGGCGCAGTCCGCGAGTCAACCGACATTGAAGAATTCTGTGCACGGGAGAAAAACTTGGGTAAATTCCGCGCCCAACACAATAATGAAGTTAAGACGCCATCTTCTCGCGTAGTTGAACCTTGACCCAACGCAAACGAGACATAGAGGAACATAGCCAGGTACGAAAGTACGACTATCTTGATATCGGTGTTGGTACTCTTATTGATTTCCTCTTCCAATGAAACTCCGGTTGAAAACGAAATGTGCAAACCGGCCTCCGCTGAGGATTTCTGACCCAGATTTTCTAGATACTCCCGAAGGGTCCTTTCCCACTCCATTGCCTTTGCTTGCAAATCAGGATCCAAAGAGTCCGAAACAACATATGTGATTATGAGTGCTTCTGCATTGACATAATCTTTGTTACCATCTCCATTTAGGGGAATGCCACCTAGAACGTATTGTGGTGCAAGCGGTTGCTGATAATCTGGTAAACACTCTGCAGGACGGTTGGCGCATTCTCGCACTCGAGACGCCCAAGTGTCGCGGTCATAACCGTCTAGATCATTTCCAAACCATGCTGATATGGACTGGATAACGCAAGGTCCACGGGGTCCAGAAGGCTTGAAGCAAACATCCTTAAGTGTGTAGCCACTAGGTGAATGCAAGGAACGTATGTCAGACTCGATGTCAAACCAGTATCTCAAATGATCCCATGACAGAACAGGCTCTGTGAGATGTATATGTGCATCAGTTAACGAATTTGTTGTCGCGGTCACAAATATTTGCTCCGTCCGGTAGAATGGCCCAAAGTTTTGATCAAAGAACTCTTTTTGTAGCTTGCTCTCAGACGAAGGAGAAACCCAAAGCTTCACTGGGTCTGTTTCCACCTCGAAATACTTCCAGCCAGAGTTAAGTGACCCAACTACAATGAAAACAAGTGCAAATGTCAGCCAGGGCGATGTGGCAGCAAACCATCCCAAGTGATAAAATGCTCGGCGCAAGAAAGAGTTGAGAGGATAATGTCGTGGTTGAACGGTTTCGATAGGATCTAAGAGCGTAGCGCCTCGACCAAGACGACGCGATTCTGATGCAGTGCCGATGGAATCGTCCTCGACATATCTTGCAAGAGACGCAGCGCCAATTAGGCCTCTCGAATGTGAATGAGGAGAGGCAGTTTCCGCGGCCAGCGCCACACGTTCGGATGCCTTATCTGTCCGTCGTTGTAGCATCTTCTGAATGGAATAGCCTACCAAAAGAGCCAAAATCGCTAATCCGTAGGCAAGAAGGAGGAAGAAAGTCAGGCAAGATGCCTGTCCCACTTGACAAGTTGGTTCAGAGCCTGGCGGTGGAACGTACGGCAGAGTGGGACAAACGGTGGGACAATCTATACAGGAGCACTTGCTAGCCAAGTCATTGTCCGTGCAGTTTCTTGGAGTGTTATTCAATGGTTTGAATGGGGACGGCGTCGTTAATGGAAAATTGATTTGAAAGGGACTTCCGATTGGCTTTTCTTCCCCCATGTATGACAAAAATTGGTGGTACTCTTTAGCCCCTCCGCCTATCAAATCCATTGCGTAACCGTTGGTCGCCCCAACCTGCACATTTTTGCAGCTATCGAAGAAACCTTCGCCGTATTCCTTCGTGACGTGAAAATCGACAGACTTAACTGCAATCTGCCCACTCTGCGTCTCTTGCGTCGAGGTGATATTAACAAAGGTGCCTTGGCGTGAAGAACAAGTGAATGTGCAGAAAAACGAGCGGAAATTGTTGCGACAAGCTGGACAAGAAGATATCAGACCCTCTACTTGGTTGAAGTTGTCGCGTAACGTCTCGACTTGTTCCATAGTACAGCACGTAGGACCTTCTGCAAAATCAGGGCCACATACGGATGCAAGTAACTTGCGAGCCCTTGCATTTTCGGGCTCCAAATCGCGTTGGCAGGAGTCTGCTACGAATAATATGGTAACACATACCTCAACTGGGGGACCATCATATGGGCAGGGAAGGGGTTTTCCAAAGAATCCCTTCTTCCCACACGAGCCACGCATGGTGCAGCGCCTTGCTTCGTCAAACCGGGAAAGCGCCATGGTGAGGCTGAGGTCCGGAAGAGGTTCTGACAGGGTAAGCTCGCTTGTGCGCGTCACGCGTGACGCACCTATGATGAAAGTCTGGGTAGTGGTCTATGATTCGGATACGTTTCCTGAACAGGTTGGTGGATCACCCCAATCAAACTACGAGCGTACTCTTGAAAGAGTGTGGTAGCTGTACCATCGTGCTCTGCTGGTACTTGATCATGATAGTGTTCAAAGGATCAAAAGATTTCGCAAAAGAGAAGATGCATGTCGTGAGCTGCTGATTTTTTTGTCTTCACATCATATCCATTGATATGACTATAAGGATGCCTAATTGGCCGATTCCTTAGATGTACGGTGTTACAGAGACGGGGCATCGATCCTCACACAGCAATTTTCCGCACGACTGAAGCAGGAAAACCGTACTTGGTGAGACTTGCTATACCAACCAAATAATGGCCTTGGCAACTGAGCCATGAAGGCACATCCAATCATTGATCCTCCAGTGGCATATAACGTTGCTCACGATAATGCAATCGTAACCATCACGTTCTCCTCTAATACTCACAATCCACCAGCATACTCCCTTGGTATCGATGTCATGAAAGTTCATCTTCCTGGGTTCAAATCATTTTCCGCATTCGTGAACGCGATGGAAGAAGTGGTGAGTTCTAGAAAACTTGTCAGGTTATACTAGTTGATGAATTTATGCAGCTAACACCCCTGGAATATTGTCAGGTTACCGCGGAGAGCGCAGATGAAGAGAACTTGCGACGTTTTTTCTGGGTATGGACCATGAAAGAGGCATATACCAAGGCTTTAGGACTGGGCCTGGGTTTTGATTTTCGCCGAGTGGAGTATGATGCAGAATCAAACACAGTGCGAGTGGATGGGACGAAACTCTCAGGATGGCAGTTCAATAAGTTTGTGGTCAAAGTCCGCGGTGATGTATATCAAGGTGTCATTGCTCAGTACAAAGGTGGTGACCGACTTGAGATTATGGAGGGGTCGACTGAACCTGCTAACTACATGGAGGTATACGATGCTGTTCCTTTCATAGAAAACACTTTGCATTCATAACCAATGTAATTATACACCATCTTCAACTGCAGCAAGACTTCCACCTATAACCCAGTCCCCATAATAAACACATTCTCGGGGGTTTACCGGACCACCTTCCTTGCAGAAGTCGAACGAGGGGCAAAGACAACATGGTGCCCCGATTAAGCCCACTGGTACACGCTCTGGTTTGACTGCACGGTAAACATATTCCAACCCTTCATTAATCTCATCAAAAAGCTGTGCCGGATTAGGAGACAAAGAACGCTTCTGATGTTTTCGATTCCTTCCATGATTTCTGCTCGTGTTGTCGGACGACGATCCCCCATCGGAAGATGAAGCATGCTTGCGTCTGAACTTTTTCCCCCTTCTTCCCTGGTTCTTGCGCTCTGACTCTTCCCCATCAGATGAAGAATCTTCAGCAAACAAAACTGTGCTCCCTCTTGCTCGCTTACTATTCTCCGTATCGGAATCAAAAGGTTCCCCAACAATGTCCATTCTCGATCGCTTGCGCTTTGACTTCCTATCGATTTCGTCTTCATTAGAACTCGACTCACTACTCTTGCTTGCGCATTTCTTCTTGCGCTTCCGTTTTTCCGATCGTGCGTCGCCATTATCGGATTGTAGTTGTTTTTTCTGCCTAGACTTCCTATCAACGACCTCTTCGTCATCATCCGTTATGGCATTGGCATCCCAGAACATGCCCCCGATTGCAGGCAGCTGCACAGATGGTTAATAAAACGCTATTCTGCACGCCGAAAAAGCCTCAAAACCTTTTCTATTTCACCATCTAATGTTAGTACTCTCAACAATGCTTCTATATCTTGAATAGACAAGTCAACCTGCGTAATATTCGCTTTTTTAATGAACTTGAGGATATCCTTCGCATTGGGATATTTGGGACAATTAGAAATGGGATATATTGCCCCCTCTTTACCACGATGGCGCATTGGGAAACTCTACGAATATAATCAGATATATGGCTTACAAGTGGAATAGACAACGAACCATTTCACGTATAATCTTTAGGCAAGCTTCGCTCAAGTGGTGGATAAGCCCAGTATCTAATTCACCATCAATGTACCACGCTCCACCCGTTAACTCGGCAGAAGGCTCTAAGCCTTCGAGCATATAAATTCTCTTGTTCTGTTTTGAAAGGACATCAATTGACGATTATGATCGGACCGGATCCGTTCATACATTTACGGCTGGTACGCGTTTAATCAGCTTCTTTTGCACTAGGGACTTCAAACACCTGTCAACCACATTTTGATGGAGATTGGTTTTTGCTTTTAGTGTTTTAGTCCATATGCCTGCAAAGGCCTCGTGACACGTCAGATACATCTGACAAGATGATGACATGCCTTCGTTTCTTGCGCCAGAAATATGATCCAGGACTAGTTTCTCATCATTCGTCAAGTCCTTGGTTCTGACGTGGCATTAGCATTTCCGAGGGAGAGAAAAACAAATGTATCCGCTTACGCAGCAATTTCACTTTTTGTTACTGCCCTGAAAGCAACAAGTTTGCCTTTCTCGTCATGCAGGGGCTTAAAAAGACCGACAGAAAGCAGCCAATTATATGCGTCAACGCGAGCCTTATTATCTGACACTAGGGTTTCTGCATGATCAAGCGTCAGGATCTAACCTGCCATATTATGAATGCCCATTGGAATCAATCGTGTGACGTACGTTTTTCGAATCTGTAACTGCGGCTTTGTGAAGGCGACTTTCTGTTTCGTTGGGTGGGCGTTTCGTCTTACCGCTCATTGTCACAATATGTGACAATCACAGATTGCTGACGATATCACTCGGTCATGACACTGGCATCTCTATATCTAAGCCGGAAAGCAGCATATTTAGGATTAACATACTTAGTACAAGAAATAGTTTTATCTATCCAGGTACTAATACACCATAAAGTCGTCCGAAAAAAGGTCAGCTGGTGGTGTCGAAAAGAATTCGCCAATCTCTGAGCCAAATATCTTGGGTCTCCACCGGATTCCGCAGTCGTTGAGCAGATGAGTTTGTTGAAAATGAATTCCCCATAGCTCGAAAGATTCAAGCTCCGGGAAGAAACTCAATATTTTGGCTATATCGTCGCAAAATGCCTACGGAATCAAAGTTATTATCAAATGTGAACAAGTCTGACGGCACCTACGTTGCTTGGTGGTTCGACATTGGTTGACGTGGCTGTGAAACGCACATATCGTAGGCGTGGCATAGCGTGGCTAAGAGAGAGAAGGAAAGGGATGGATAGCGAGTCTATGTTCGCTTCGAATAGGATTACGGGCACGGTCGTTTTTACGAATTTCGTGGCAACACTCTCGAGAATGTTGCTAGAGTTGGGGCGAAGGGATGACGGGACAGAATGATGGGAAGACATTCCCCAGGTGTGAAAAGGCACAGCGAATTTTGCAAAGTTGGGAAGGGAATGCCCAATGTCATCTATGAGTGGAAGGAAATCCAGCTCAAGAAGGGGATTTGAGAGGCAAAGCGGGAGATGGTGATCGAAGGGGAGGGAGGTGGGCAGATCGACATCGGCCGAGCGACCGGGTGATGAAAAGCTGGCGTCGAGAAAGAGCTGGAGGGATGTGAGCTCTGACATATTGGAAAGAGCGGTGCGGAGAGCATCGTAGAAGGATCTGAAAAGGATGGTGGTGGGCTCTATGTGGAGAGCAAATGAGCGCACGTGTGCTGCGATGTGTGGTTTTTTGGCGAGGGTGATGACGAGCGAGAGATTGTGGGAGGAGGATGCTACATGGAGGTCGCGATAGAGAAGATGCTGGGCAATGAGAGAGAGGTAGTGGGTTGTTGTTGCGAGCGAAAGGAGGTCATGTTTTGCGAGATATGTGGCAATGTGAAAGACCAGCTCGTATGGCAGGGATGCGAAAGGCATTGCTGTGGAGGAAGATTGGACATGATAGTATATATATTCGACTCTGCACAAAAATGATCGCCGTGAGCAGGTGCAGGGTAGAATGCTGCCGTTTTATCTCAAACTCTTCATCTCTCTCACTCCCCATGTTCCTTCGAATCCTGCGTTCCGTCTGTAGCCAAACCCTGCCGTGTCCCCATACCGCTTTGGCGCGCTCTTCATCACACTCCCATCCCCTCTCAGCCCATTCAGGTAGTCTCCATTCCCTTCCCTGTATCCTCGCTTATCCAACCTTCTCCAGCCCCGTATCCATCCCCCACCCATCACTGCGGCGCGCTCTCTGCAAAACATGTCGGCTCTCACGTCGTCCTAGCAGGATGGTTGCTTCCTCACCGGTAGTCACGAAATCACTCCATTGATGCCATGCTCATGTTCTATTCAAGGAAAGGGAAACACATGTCCTTCTTCCCCCTCAAGGATTCCTATGGTACCACACAACTCATTGTTAGCCACTCAGAGGGTCGTCCAGATTTGGCAGCTGCCCTCGCGGATATTTCCGTAGAATCCACCGTTTTGATCGAAGGCACAGTCCTTCTGCGGCCTGAAAACGCTAGGCGGCCTGTGTGTGAGATTTTCAAAATAACACAGATCATTGATTGACTAACCTTTGCGACGAGGCACCTGCAGGGGAAATTGATGTCCAAGTTGAAAATTTCACTCTACTAAACCCGGCGGTAGATCTTCCTTTTTTGCCCTCCAACCCATACAATATCGTTTGAGTGCCCCGTTTCTTAGTTGGCATCCAGGTTAACGTATTATGCAGGCAAATGAAGATCTTAGACTCCGATATCGTTATTTGGACTTGCGACGCACGTCGCTATCTAATAATATGAAATTGAGAAGTCAAGTCACGCACATTGTCCGTAATGTCCTTCATGATCAGGGTACGCATTCGGTGCTTATCGGGTTATCAACTACTGAGATCCATCGCGAGTTTAGATTTCACTGAGGTCGAGACGCCTGTGCTTTTACGATCGTCTCCTGAGGGTGCAAGAGAATTTATCGTGCCCACACGTTCTAATGGGCCATCCTCGGGCGACCCCTTGTTTTACGCCCTGCAACAATCGCCTCAGCAATCAAAGCAGCTTCTCATCTGCTCTGGTGCCATGGATAAATACTATCAAATCGCCAAGTGTTTTCGCGACGAAGATGGCCGCAAAGATCGGCAACCGGAATTCACCCAAATCGATATAGAGATGGGCTTCGTGTCTTGGGGAACTTTACCTGTTCCGAAAATGATGGATGGGTGGAGAATAGGTGGCGTGGAGGTACGTAACGTAACCGAAAAAATTATACGAGAGGTTTGGCATCGAGTGGAAGGAACGGTGCTTCCTGACAGCTTCACCGTTATGACTTACGATGATGCAATGTCGAGGGTAAGCCGCATCAAGTATACAATATTCGCTTAGTTTACTCTAACACAGCTTCTACCAGTATGGATCGGATAAGCCTGACACACGGTTTGGCCTTCACGTCTGTAATTTTCGTCGGATGCTATCTTCTTTTTGTTATTGAGTACTTTTCAGATAACGGACGTGACACGATTCTTGCCAATTGAGCAACAAGAAAACCTTGCAGCAACAGGCGAAATTATAGAATGTTTCGTCGTCCATCAAGCCGAGGATTCAGGTTTCATTAAAGCCTCTAAATCAATCGACCCTGAACCTAACACCGTTCGTCTGTATTGGTATCATAACAACACCCCAACCTCACATTGCGATAGGAGAAGATCACCTTTAAGCCCAGGAATGCGACGACATGGTTCGTTGAGAATGCTATACTCAGTTCATTTTCGTGTGAACTGAACGCGTTCGATCTTTCTGCGATAAATACGGCACTGAAACTGCAATTTGGTGATGACATATGGTTATCGCGTAGGTCAACAAGGGCCAAGGTATGTTATTCAGAATGTCAGTAGACATGCGACTCATTCGGGCAGGGCGGCTCCACTGCTCTGGGCAGAATGAGAATTCGGTTGTCGGACTTATCACAGGAACGTGGTGAGAATCTATACGAAACTTTGATCTCTACGTTGAAAGTCATATCATTTCTTGTGCAGGCGATTTCATCATCACCAAGAAACCTCATTTCTTATGGGTTACAGAATTTCCATTATTCACACGCGTTGATGTGGAAAAGGAATTTCTGGCTCGAGGTAGATGGAGCAGCACACATCACCCTTTCACAGCACCGATGTGGGAAGATGTTGATGCTTTGTACAATCAGGAAGAAGTTCAGGTCGTACGTCGATATCTGTTTCTCTTCGTTGTGACTTTGAGATATTCTCGACCATAGGTCATGCTAACTCAAATAACAGGTTAGAGGACAACACTATGACCTAGTACTTAATGGTATTGAGATTGGGGGAGGCTCCGTGCGGATACACGATAGGGCAATGCAAGAACATATATTCACTAATATTCTAAAAGTTGTGTCTTTTGACCCTGTCTTTTGATCGTGTCTTATTCACTGATTTCAGCTGGAGGATCAGGAAAAAGCCCCTTTTAGCCATCTGCTACATGCGTTGCAGTGTGGTGCTCCGCCTCATGGTGGAATTGCCCTCGGTGCGACTTAATAGTTACTAAATTTTAAGTGGTTTACAGGGTCAACAGGTTTGGATCGGATGATGGCAGTGCTTTGTGGTTCTCGTTCTATCAGAGACGTTATCGCCTTTCCGAAAACAAGTACAGGCACCGACCTCCTGTTCAGAAGTCCTGCTCCTGTCAGGAGTGAAGTTTTGGAACAATATGATCTCCTCCCTCGGACGAAAAGTAGCTGAAATATTGCACTTTGGACATTCGTTGTATCTTTGGTAGACCAATAAAAACATAACTTGTTCAAAGAGACTGTCTGAAGTGGAACCATATGTAAGAAATCGAATTACGGAACATCAACTTGATGAACACCATCATCAGAAGTGACATGATCGCTGTTCAGTACCGACTGCGCCACTGGAGAAGCGAACAAATAGCCATGTGTTGGTTTGCCATCGTTGTCATTGACATCACTTTCATGCTGTGAAAACGTGGGAGAAAAGGCCCAATCATCATGGTTCAAATGTTCTATTCTCCCATTTGTAACAGGTAAAGATGGTGTATCGCTTGCCGGAGTAAGGTCAATTTTGTCCGGACGTAAATGCGATTCGTCAATAGATGACAAAATGGACCGTAAATTAGACTCGGCCTTCATCGGTGTTGATAACACAACATCTGAGTGTCGCCGACTCGGCGTTGGTTGGGACTGAGATATGGTAGGTACCCATTCTGGTGACTCTGTAGGCGAGGCAACACTGCTTCCAGTGATGGGGAGCCAGGAAGCTATTTTGGAAGAGGAGGCTGAAAGCGGTTCAGTGGACACGCGCTCAGGAGTAACAGTCATGGGACTTGACGTCGTTGATAATGGTGCATTTGTCGTGATCGATAATGGTGCTAGAATGCTAAATATCCGGTCTTCAGATTGTGGAGGTCCATAAGAGTCGAAAGGATCGGGGACAGATTGTAACATGGGTTCAATAATGGGATCCGAACTATGAGTTGTAAATAGGTACAAGGATTAGCGCAACTAATGATAGCACGCACGCTTTTGCCGTAAACCTGTCGAAGACCTCCATTGTAGAGCGTACAGCAATACATACCTGCGCGAATAATTAGATGCAGACCCTGTGACGTGCAAGACTTACTTTTCCTTGGACAACGTCCCAGACTTCTTCCTCGTGTTCAATGATTTCCTGGTAATGCGCTGCTTTAAGCTCGTCCAATTCATCCACTTGTCGCTGTAATATAGCTAGTGCCTCTCTGAAAGTTTGAAGATCTGAGATTTATTCACTATTGATAACCGTAAAAATAAAAACTAGGAGCACTTACTTCTCTCTTTTCTATTCATATTACGTGCTTCCGTATCACGAATAATTTGACTTTTTTCGCGCAGCGCGCGCTCATAAATCGCTGAACGTTCCTAATAATAATAAAAAACAGAAGGTTGCACGAATATAATATAGTCAGCTGCGCTCCTCACCATGACTATCGTTCGATATGTCTCATGATGCTGTCGCATTGGCTTCTCAAATTTCTTATCCAGTGTTTCTGCCTGTAGAATGCAATATCAAACTTCGCTCACGGTAAAAAAATAACGGAGTATACCAAGATATGCCATTGATTTCCAATGAGATGGTGAATGCCAGATGCAGCCTGAAGTCGAGTACTAGCCTCGTAAGAAGGCCCTTTTAGCCTGAACGAATAACTTAAGACACAATCTATTGCACAAAATGAAGCATTTACCCGCCGCATCTTTCCATTGCATCAGCAAAGGCGGCAGTGGCCTTGGACATTGTGACGAGTGCGGTACGGTAATTGGCACATGCTGTAACTAGCTATTCAAGTCTTGCTCAGGCTCTGCTTTCACATCCAATGAGAGTGGTTTGATCTTACGTCCTCTAACGCCTGGACGCTCATTTTTAAATTTGAGCGAGTAATAATCTTCTCTGGACCCCCAGGACCAAAATTCATCACAGATGCATTAGTTGCATCTGTGAAGGTGGGCGAAGGTGGGCTACGCAATGAGCTACGTCTTGCGATACTAAAGGCGAGTTCACGAAGCGAGCGAGATTTACTCGGAGGCATTACAACACGAGGTGTAAAGGTGTAAAGGACTTCGGAGGCTGTGTTTTTCCATCTCCGCAGATTTTACTCTGTTCTATAGAACACTAATAAGTAGAGGCGGCCACTATATATCTTCTGCTCAGCGCTCAGCTAGTGTACCAGCACTCTAGTATTCAGCACCAGCCCGATGATCTGAGCTAAAGTCTATTAATTAACCTGTACTTGTATCATCATTTAACGACATACACAAGTCCTTCACCTGCTGCCAGCAATTGCAGTCATCTTTTCTGGAGAGTTTCTCAGGTAGTACAGTTTCGCTCTGCGCATACGACCCTTGGGTGGTTTCTTGAGAAGTTTTATGTCCCTAACATGCGGGGATGCTACAAAGAACTGCATTTCCACTCCCGTTCGTTGAATGATATTGCGGACGATAAATGAAGTGTCTGGTCCACGACGACGTATGGCAAGCAAAACGCCAGTGAATGAGGTGGGGGCATGCTCCGATGTTACAGTCACGATGGACCCAGGTAGAAGGCGGTCTGATGAATGTTTCGAGCATAACCGATGGATCAACTCCTGTTTTTCTGGCATGGGCAACGTCTGGCGTAAGTGTGCCATTAGTCCTTTACCGGCCCTCAACGCCGTTGCATTGGAGATGGGTGGCACGGGAGGTGTGAATGCCGACTTGGAGAAAGGGTAAGCAGGAGCTGTCGACAGCAGGCGGGCAACATTACGGAACATGGAAAGCAGAAATTGGGCGTGGACGGCATTTGCCGAGAAGAAAATTAAGTGACCAGAGGTAAGGTAACATAATAATTCAAGCAGGAAAGTTCAGTGCTTCAGCTATAAGCCATCTGGCCGTCGGTTTTCGTCATCAATTAGTACTTCAGTATCCACGCCCTCTGCCTCTGTCTTCGGCGTCAATGCAAGTTGCCTAGTTGTGCTACAGCACAGCCTACCTTCCACGCCCCCGACTGTAAGGACTGTATCCTGGATAGCCACGATAGCCCCCTCTATACCCGCCTCGACCTCTACCTCGACCCCTGTTAAAACCAGGAATATTCGTTCGCTTCGCAGTTACCTAAAACGTCCCTCAGTTTTTTGACTTGCATAGCAGAAAATGGTTCGACATACTTTTATGAGCCTGCCACGGAACAAAGAATTATCCATAGCCAGCGCGGCATCGATGTGCTCGGGCTCTGCGAACTCTACGTACGCATATCTTTAACAGGACGTAGAGTCATGGGATATATGCAGCAGAGCAAGAAACTCACCCCTTGGGATGTCCAGTAAACTTGTCACAGAGTATAGTTACTCGGTTGATCGTTCCACAAGCTTGAAAGTGACCTTGGATTTCTTCCGGAGTTGCTCCATAGTCAACCTGAGGATAAGGGTAAAATTACGTCCTGCTGAAAGGGCAAGAAAGTGCAGACATTTCCAACGTATATACTGCGACTGTCGGCTGCCGTTTTGTCTTCCCCCTCGGCATGTAAATCACCCATGTCTACCCCGGATACGGAACTTGCTTGCTCAGCAGCGGCCTGCAGCTCACGAAGTTTTTTAGCTTCTCTTTCCATCTCTTCAACCCTCTGCTTCATGAGCATGATTTCCTGTTGGGGCGCGTGTGGGAGACCAGCTCTGTGTGGCAGAATGCATTGAATACCTTTGTCTCAGCCTCTTCTCCATCGTCAATGATAGGGTCGCCGGTTGTAATTAGGGGAGGGTGAGTTGCATCGACGTCGGTCATTGGTCTGTGTTTGGTCACAGTTGTACTGTTCCAAATATTTGTGGATGTGGCTGTGATCTGCAGCACTGGGCATGCTTGACCGCTGTTCGGGTTTGTCTTGGATCGTAATCAACGGAGATCCAAGTCAACCCGGCAAGTGTAGTGCTCGTTGGCGCATTGACCGTGCGGATACTGGACATTTTCCGAATTTGTACATGCTACTGAGTAATTTGACCGCCCCGAACACGCCAGCGTGATCAATTGTGGACGTAATGAAGTGGCATTCGCACATGACACCGTCATTATATAAAGTTTCCTTTGTCTTTTACTGGGGCACTCAAACTGTCTTGCCTCGATCTGCGCCTCGCTCGTTCACGACAGCGTTTTACCCAAGCTCCTTGCAAAAAAAGCCACACGTGACTCTGGATCCTTAATCTGGCCTTGGCCGTCTCGTGGAGTTTCGTCTAACCACCACCCTCTCAAACTTTTGTACTTATTTCATGGCGAAAGGGGATGAACCTACATCCATGACCCATCAGCCAAAAAAAAAACGAGCTGAAGATGATTCCCTGCCTCCTGATGCTGGGCAGAAGCCAATACAATTGCAGCGGAGGAGAGTATGGAGAGCTTGTGAAAGTTGTCGGTACGCATCCCTCTGTGGGACACATCATCTCATCCCTTTCGCATGTTGTAATGTGATGGCTACATATTTACAGTCGCAAAAAGATCAAGTGTGACGGATGCGAGCCAACATGCTCTCAGTGTTCTTCCTCAAATTCCCAGTGTACATGGCTCCAAACTAAAGACAGGGCGGCATTGAGCAGACAGTATGTCTCGATCGTTTGGTCTTATGCCTTTGTGTCTGACGTCAGTGGTAGGTATGTGCAGGAACTTGAAGCACGCTTGTTACATATGGAGTCGCTGTTTTCTCAGATCGCACCAGTCCTCGAGCAATTGGGCCCTTCTTCTAACACTGCTTCTGCAGTTGCGAGTACGACCTCAGGGTCTGACAAGGATATCTCACTTCCAACGTCGTTCATGCACACATCTACGTTGAAGGAGCAAGGCTCTGAGCCATCCACACCTATCAAGACGGAGGACGATGTTAGCGAATCGTTCGGACAACTAGCACTCGACGAATACGGACATATGCGCTGGATTGGTGGTTCCTCCACCATGTCGCTCATACAGTCTTTCAGGGCTCTGACAACATCTCCATTACACCGAATATCACCTGTAGAAGAAGATCCACATGCTCCAGGACCTAGTGTCAATAAATTATACTTCCCTGCCTCCGTGTTCTTTGGGAAAATCCGTGCACTTCCTGGCCCTGAGGAAGTTGAATACCCGGAGAGAGATCTCGCTGACAAGTTGGTACGTATTTCGTACGCGGTTATTTGATCATAGTCATCTTTCTCAATCATTCATAGGTAGATGCTTACTTCTCAAGACTCCATTTTCTAATGCCTGTGGTGGATAAACCCTCGTTCCTCGAGCAATATCACCACTTCATGGACAACAAAGATAATCTTCGCTTCGTTCGCTCTCAAACTGGTTTTCTGTCCCTCGTGTTTGCTGTCTTCGCCTGTTCTGCTCCGCTTGTAAACGACTCTAGGTTAACCACGGACAACCGTATTGATGAGGGTGGCATGGGAATGATCTATTATGAGCGGTGAGTCGTAGTGAAAACAATAGACTATCAATTTAACAAATAAATACAGCGCTCTGATATTACAGCACATCAGCCATGCCAGTATACAAATTGCCCATGTGCAATGTTTCATTCTTTTATCATCGTTTTTATGTTCTGTGAATTGTTTGCCTCAGGCTTGGTTGTTGGTAGGCCAGGCTGTTCGTTCTGGTCAAGACCTTGGCCTTCATGTACGTAACTGCAATGTGTAGTGAGGTTGCATTTTGACCAAGTTTAGCGTTCACCCAAACGACTTTTGGTCACACCGATTGAGAAGGAGACACGTCGAAAAATCTGGTGGGGTGTGTACACTCTGGATCGCATGCTTGCCCTTGCTCTTGGAAGACCGCTTGGCATCAATGATTCTGACTGTGATGTTGAAATACCAGCAGAAGTCGACGATAATCAGCTCCAGCAATATTTTACGGGCGCTGCGTTGAATCAGAGGCATCCGCCTCTCATGGCAGGTACAATTGCTCTTATCAGGTTGTATGAGATAGGTGGCCGTGTCTTGCGACATGTGTATGCTTTGGATAACTGCAAAGACTATTTGGAGCCGGAAAAAAGGGCAGAGCTTCAACACGCTGTTGAGAACCTCGACGCAGAGCTCACAAAATGGTGTGACGAACTTCCTGCTATTTTCAAGTCATCGTCTGAGACAGAGGAACAAGTCTCGATGGGTGCCGTGTTATGCAGTCACTACTACTCGGTGTTAACAACTCTTCACCGCAACTTTTTGCCAGTCAGACGAGATCAAATGGTGACAGCAAAATCGACCGCGAAGGCAGTATCTTCTGCCCGTTCTTGTATCCGCCTTGCGCCATCCATGAAGCACGTTGTCCCTCCATCGCATCATCTGGCATTCTTTATCCAGCATTTGTTCAGTTCTGGTGTCATCCTGTTGTTGTATGCCATGCACGTGCCTGAGCCTCGAGCCGCATCTGCTGCTATGGAAGAAGCCAAAAGCACTCTCTCCGCGCTAGAAAGCTGGGAAGGCCAATGGCCAGGCGCGCGTAAATGCAAAGAACTTCTCATAGAATTGACGGACACTGCCACCGAGGCTATCGATAAGACTGACACAGTCAATGCAACTCCTGTAATTGGCCCATCAGTAAAGCCTACGGTCAGTGCGCCAGGAGGAAGCAGATCGTCTGAACGCAGGCGCTCCATGACAACTACACCTGCAGTTATGTCACCTTCGTCCAGGATGAATAGAAACCGGACGAGGAACCATTCACGTGACCCAAGTACCTCCAGTACGTCTAGTCGACGATTGGCAGCTGTATCACCATACAGAGTTGATTGTAAGCCATTGATTTATATAATCTATCTTGTCTTGCTCAGCTGGCCACAGCTGCACATAGGGCCCGATCATCGTCACGCAGGAGAGGACGCGACGAAGATGTGCCAGAGCGGGCAAATTTCACTTACTATCAACAATTTCATAGTCCGAAATCCAACCCAACTATATCAAGCGCTCAGAGCTCACCAGCTTCTGTTAATTTACCTTCCCCTGGAATACCAGTGCTTGAGACTGTTCAGCCCCAGTCTGCAACGAATTTCAATAATTTTGCCACGCCAATATCTCCGGTTCAGTCTTCGTCGTCAAATCATTTCGATTATATGCAAAGTACTCTGAACCAGTCAAGCTCACATTGGAGTAGCAGTAACGATGGCTATAATTTGGAAATGTTCCCTGCGTCACAAGACTCCGCGTTCACAACTCCATATTTGGATGGTGTATATACTGGATTTGAAGCCGGCGATGTGAGTAACACAATGTCTAGTCTGTCCCCCACTACGCCCCCTTCATCATTTGCCGCCACTGGCCTTCCCTTCCGTGGACTTGACTTCATAAGGAATTATAATTCGGGGGGCTACTCATCGGGTGAGCAAGATGCTCTATGGCAAAGTTTTGACCCTGGAGCGTTCGGGTATGATCCTGAACTTCCGTTTACCCTTGGTGATTTTTCGGCGGAAGGGCACGAGAGCGCACAGTGAAAGGTGATAGGCATAGCATTTTATGGATGCTTAGATCAGGTGCACTCACAAATTTTAATGTTTGATTCGCTTCTTGCTTAACATGTATTCATATGCTGTCTGTTTTAAGTAACTGTTTACTATTGATATACTTACCTAGCATAGCATGGCATCTGCCGACACTAGTTTAGGTACCTGTACAATGTACTAGTCAAGGGGTTCGGACCGGTTTCCCGGTGCACCGGGACATACTTAGGCGCGAACCGGCAGTCCTAACACCACAGCGTACTCAGTGCCGGGCACTCAACACGGCTTCTTCACATGATGCATCCTATTGTTCAGTATACCTCTGAAGCTTCTTGGGGCATGGTGAAGGATAATTCATTTCCCATATGTCATCTAATACCACATGTAGGTTGAGGACAAGTTCTCTCCTTATGGCAAAGAGACGTTAGCGAAACTCATCCATTTCTTGGAAGTACGTCGCTTTTCAGTGCTGCTGGGGACAATTCATTATGCTTATTAGGAAGAAGTATGGCCTGCGAACAAGTTGGCACAAGTGCAACTTCCTGTTGATCCTAAGCAGCGCTGGCAGACAGTAATTCCTGTGGTCAAGGAATTGAAGGAGAAAGCAAAAAAGCACGGCCTTTGGAATCTATTTTTGAGCAAAGCGCACTATCCTGATTTCGGTGTTCCATTAACAAACCTTGAGGTATAGTGTGAATGTACTACCCTTGTACAGATATAACTAAATCGTCAACTAGTATGCTGTTATGGCTGAGCTTCTTGGACGGGAAGGCCATATAGCATCCGAAGTGGTCAACTGCTCTGCTCCAGACACGGGTAACATGGGTCTGTTGATTGGGCAAAGAATATTTCGTTTTTGTAATTATGATAACAGAGGTATTGGCTCGCTATGGATCACCCGAACAGCAGAAGAAATGGCTCATTCCTTTACTGAATGGTGACATCAGATCTGCATTCTCTATGACGGAGAAGGGTGGTAAGTTGCAGTGGTATTTTTGATATCAGAACCGTTGACATAGCCATTCCTAAAATTTAGTTGCTTCCTCTGATGCAACCAACATACGAACATCCATTCGTCAAGAAGGCAATGAGATTATCATCGATGGACACAAATGGTTCAAGATGCTAGTTCTTATATATTCAGTGCGGTGTTGATTTTGTGTAAATAGGTACATCAGCGGTGCGGGGGACCCGCGGACGAAAATTCACCTGGTGCTCGGAAAAAGCGATCCTGACAACAAAAATACTTATCATCAGCAAAGCATAGTCATTGTTCCGTCAGATACTCCAGGGGTTAAAGTGATACGTCCCATGACTGTTTTTGGATATGATGACGCACCAGAAGGACACTGCGAAGTCGTTTACGATAACGTACGTGTACCCTTGAGCAATCTAATACTTGGCTGGGGTAGAGGGTTTGAAGTGAGTTGAACTCATTTAATAAGTCGCACTGTTTCATATCATGATCTAGATCATTCAAGGCCGACTTGGGTAATACCTATGCCGTGATAGTGGTAGCGTATGGTTGCTGATGCGAGCTAGTCCCGGACGCATTCATCATTGCATGCGATCGGTCGGTGCCGCGTCTGCTGCACTGGATTTATTGATTCAGCGTGCGACGGACCCCAATCGGAAGACGTTTGGAAAATATTTGTATCAACATGGTAAGTAGCTTCGCCTTACCTTGGACTGAAGTGTCAATGAAAGTTAGGAACTGTCATCGCTGACATTGCCAAGACTCGTGCAGAGATTGAAGCAGCTCGAATGTTGGTTTTGAGCGCTGCCCATCAGGTTTCTAATAAATCATACTTGACTTTGTTTATGACTAATCAATCTCTTCAGATAGATAAACATAAAGCCAAAGGTGCTATGAAAGAGATAGGAATTGCAAAAGTTTGCTGCATGATTCTCATAAAATTAACTTGCTTGACCAATTTTCGTACAAGTTTACAGTACCAGCTATGGCCGTCAATGTAGTTGACAAGGCGATGCAAGTTTTTGGTGCTGAGGGCATATCCCAAGACCAGGATCTGGCAGCGCGATGGGCTGGCTTGCGTTCCTTGAGGATTGCCGATGTACGTAGTATAAACATTTATAAAACCACCGTCTAACACAATTTGAAGGGACCTGACGCTGTACGTATTAGTCACAATTCGAGATATTGAATCCGAGAAACAGGGTTTCACAGGTCCATATTCAACAAGTAGGTCAGAAAGAATTGAAACGTGCAGAACTGCTACATGAAAGAGGGGCGCAGAAGAAGAGGAAGGAGAAATTGCTGTTTGAGAGGGCTGGACTGAAACCACAATTATAATTACTTATGTTCTCAAATATGAGCGGAGTTTTAAAACTACAGACAACACCGCATTATCCCGAGAGGCGAATAGCAAATGATGGCATCTCTCTTCCGACAACTTCTGCTACGACAGGTCAACGTTGCGCAAAAACCTTGTTTGAGATGTATATCAACCGACCTATCTCGAAAGCATGTTGCGCTTTCTCCAGGAAAACTGCGGGCGCTCATATCCCTATACCACCAAGGCGACAACTTTATAACAGCAGACAACCTGTCACAGAGGATTGACGAGGCTTTCATAAAGAAGAAGCATGATCTGATATCGTCAGCGGAGATTGAAGTTGTGGGGATTAAGGACTTGGAAGATAAGTTGCATAGCCTGAGAGACGCGCCGAAGGTCAGGGAGCCGGTGAGAGAAACGCAAGGCAGTGGTGGACCGCGGCAGACTTGGAGTGAGGAGACGACGGCGCGGATGAGAAAGGTACAGGCAGCACTGTATGGAGTGGAGGGTGGGCGAGAAGGACCAGTGCAGCCTGGGCTCGAAGTATTGTTGGAGGAGCTGGCGAGGCTAGAGAGGGATCAGGAGGCTGACGATGAACGGGGGGCCGAGGTATTGTAATACCACCCGACACGCCTCTCCGAGTGTCATGCTAAAACACGGGTGCTGAAAATACTGCTTCTTGCAATGTGCGCTGAGCGTTGACACGCGTAGTATAGCTTGCAAGGCAGTTTCACTAGACTACTCAGACTAATCTAGTGTCTTTGATTAATATTTGACTGATTGATCGATGACTGCCATCTTTTCGGGGATATTTTTTTCCGCAAAATAAAGGAGGCGATTTTGCTGGCCGTGCAGCAGCGGCACGGTTCCGGTTAAGCGCTCCCATGTTCTACCAGTTCTTGAGTATCTTCGACAGACAGAAGCCAGACGACGACCCTCTCATTCATCAGCTCAATGCGTCTTGCGTTCCTGTGACTTCCGTCGACTGTAGATCTTGCAGCAACCCGTGCGACCAAGGTTTATATGTTTTCCCACTGCCAGCCCTATTCATTGACTCTTCTCAGGTCATGACGAATATCCCAGCCGGTTCAACATTGATACCACCTCCCAGTTATTGGGAACAGTGAAATCTTATCGCCGCCAAGTACTCATTTCAACTGGACAGTCGGATTGGGATCGTGAAGTCACGGATACACCTGGCTCACTTGCAGCACTTCTTCTCAACGTTCAAGATATCCCCTCTGTTAGGACCTCTCCTCGACCCAGTGATAAGACTGTCCGAGCCCTCACAAGCGGAGTTCTCAGTCCCACCGATTCTAGCAAAATATCCATACTTAATGCGAGCCACCATTCCATTTCCAATAACGATGCTAATGAGACCGTTCTCGTGTTCCCTGACTACAAACTGGTAACGGACGTGGTTAGAACCATCGATGGCGCCCGAGAACTTTGGCATTCCGTCCTAAATCCGACTATCGATCAGACAAGCATTCCATCGTTTAAATCAGCTTTCAAGTCATGGGTACTTCCCTACGCTTGTGTGATACTGCTGTGTAAGTATATGTCAATAGTCCTCCAGCTACTTACATATTGTCGATAGGCTCGCATAGGAAAAGAGACAAACGATGTGGTATAGCTGCGCCAAAGCTAGAGCATGGTACTTATTATCTTTACCCGGTGATGCTTAACACAGCCTTACAGACGTTCCCCAGCTTTTGTTCATTACCTAGGACTGCATGGATGGCATGCTGATACGGATATCGATCCGGCAATCTGTCATGATACTGCGTTGGAGGACCTAGGTCACTTTGGAGAAGACTTGGAACAGCAGCAGAATGATATGCTCAAGGAAAGTTTGAAATCAAAGCGAGCTCTCATTCTTTTCACATCACACATTGGTGGTCATAAATTTGCTGGGAATTGCATTGTGAGCCTTTTATTTTGTTCCATGCCCGATTCTTGAGAAGCTACATTACTCTTCAAGATCTATACTCCACAAGGATCCTGTATTTGGTACGGACGCGTTTCGCCGCATGAGGTGGAGTCTATAGTCACAAGCACCATAATTGGTGGTGTTGTCCTACCATCACTTCTTCGTGGCGGTTTGAATATATCTCGCCCAGGATGTAAAACACTACACGACTGGTAACATTGAGCCAATTGCAAATGACCTTCAACATGCAATGCATAGTATTTTTAGGATTGGACAGATAGTTAGATGACAGTATCAATAGTTCTTTAGAGGAGAACTCAAGTACTCGAACCTGTAACTTAAATGAGACTAATAGCATTTACAAATTTTGGTTGCAAGCATAAAAATTAGATCTTCACAAGCAGTTGTCCATGCACATGATAATAATATGGGCATGTCAAGGAGAGATATGAACGCATGTAGATATTGTAACAGTATTAGAGCCTGAATGCGTCGTGAAACCCAATAAACAGAACACTCAATTACCCCCAAAAACACAACTTCAAATTAATAATCGTCTAAAGTGCTGAAACCGAGACCTTTGCGACGCATATTGGCATATCTGCCTGCGGATCGCCCAGTGTCCTCGACTTCATCTTCTGTTGTCACTTCTGGAACCTCTTCGTCATCTACCGCATGCTCCTCGTCGGCCTTCTTCCTGGCTTGCAAGGCGGATGGTGGCACAACGCTGTCGCCTCCTGAGAAAGTGAAGCCTTTAAATTTCTCTTGCACACTATTAGTCAGTGGACTGCCTGCATCTTCCTTGCGCTTCTTCCGGTTGATCTGTATTCCTTTCCCGTTCGATGCATTCGCATTTCCATTGGCTTTAGAGTATCGTCGCTCGCTACCTAGAGGACCATTTGGTGTATGGACAAAACCACTGGGAGCGCCTATAGATTGCGAGACCCAATCCTCTGATGGATCTTCCTCGTCCAAGTCCAAATCTGCAACGTCTGATTCTATGTCGGCTGTTGTAAATTCTGGATCAAAATTATTAGTTGATTCATCTGACTCTACAACTGGTTTGAAGGGCGGTGTAACTTGCTTCAGAGCAAGAGCCTTCCAATCGATTGGTTTGAAAAAGGGATGCTCTTTAAGGTCTTCGGCGTCGCGTTGCGCCCCAAGCCGGTGTTTAGGATTGCGATTCAACAGCTGCGGATGGTTGTTTTAATTCATACGAAGCCAGTAAATGGAGAAGAAACATACCCCTTTAACGAATTGTTTACCGTCTTCACATATTACACCCTTGGGGAATCGAATTTTACCAAAACAAATGTTCTTGTACATCTGCTGCGTGTCTTCCGCATAGAATGGACTCCAACCACAACACATTTCGAAGAGAAGGACACCGAGGGACCAAAAATCTACAATCTTGGAGTAGCCATGTTCGTCTAAAAGAATCTCTGGTGCAAGGTATTCGGTAGTGCCACAAAAAGTGGTAGTGAGCTCGTCTGGGCGCAGATCTGCCTTAGACAGCCCAAAATCACACAAGGCAACGTGACCTGTTGCGTCCAACAGAATATTTTCGGGTTTCAAATCCCTCGTAAAAGGTCAAAACGATAGCATGGGTAGAGAAATGCCACTCTTACCGATAGACTATATTATACTTGTGCAAGTGCTCCAATGCCAGGATCAGCTCAGCAACATAGAATCGCGCCCTCTCTTCGCTGAAGCGAGTCTCACGCTGCAAATGCCAAAATAATTCGCCTCCACTTTTAAAATCAGTTACAAGGTATAGGTCGGTATCTGTCTGGAAACTAAATTTCAGGCCAACTAGGAAAGGTGATTCCAATGAGGACTGTAGGATTTTGCGCTCCCCAATTGTATGGGCAACCTCTTTTTTTGCGACGATCTCCTTTTTCGACAGAACCTTCATAGCGTATATTCTCTTTGTGTCTTTCTTACGAACCTGGAACACTTTCCCAAAAGTGCCTCGACCAATGAGCTTTAGAAACTCAAAGTCTCTTGGAGTCAATGCTCGCTTAACCTTTCAGAATGAGATAAGCTTCTCTTCCGCTGCCAAGATAACATTGATGATCCTAACCTTATATTGCTCAAACGTGATTTGGACCCGCATTTCTCCTGTGATAGGCTCGTCTTCCAACGGTAACAGTCTGGGCGAGTTGGGTTAATGATCCGAAACAATACACCAGTGATCAAACGATCGAAAGGGTAAAGATCATCGTAAAGAAAAGCCACTAACTTGTACCACTGGTCAACGGTGTGATCATGTATGAGAACGGGCTTGATTTGAACAAAGCCCAAGAAGCCAAGGTCCGAAACCGATCGATCGTATACATTAAGGGAAATGAGGGAATCTTCCGAGGTGACATCGCTAGGCCGATGAATAATCGGTTAGTCCTAGACTGATGACGAGGGACGAGGATGGCTCACAATGACACCTCATGCTTCCAGACTGGATTGTGGGGCGAGAGTCGAACGAAGAAGCCGCCGGCGATGCGCGATGATTTCGAAGATGATACGGAAGATGAAGGAGAAGAATTGGCCGATTTAGCTCGCTTTTTATCTGGTTCGATTGCGGGTAGGGTAGCGATGGCGTTGGTGGAGTTGATGCGAGAGAGAGTGGTAGCGATGCCCTTTACTTCTTTATCTGTTTCGTCTGTGGGATCTCGACTGACGAACTCGTTGTGCTCGAATTGGACGACGACGTAGGGGCGGGCATGGATGGAGCGGACGTTGAGACTGCGAGCCTGTATAAGCTTCACATGGATCTGGCCCTTGGATGTGCCGAAGTTGGGGGCGGAGGGGGGAGAGGCAGAGGAGGAGAAGGAAGAGACAACGGATGGCATGGCGGAAGGAATTTGGCGAGGAGTGTGCATTAAGAGCTGTGGGGCATGAAGAGAAAGCGGCGTGAGATTGGTATGGGCCGATCCAGGCGAGGTCGGCGCAGACGGAACGAAAGGCGGTGTGGGCCAGTCTCTGTCGAATGGGTTGCGATCGAAACGGGCGGGCGTTGGGGTGAGCTGGTCGTCCCCGTCTGGGGTCGAGTGCCAGGATCGAGTGAGCATTGGCTGATACATTTTACAGGGGCTCGTCTCCCCACCGCTCCATCCGCCCACGCGCGAGCCCCAGACCTTTCATCACCGCGCCTGTCGCCACTCCAAGTACCGCCGTGCGCACTCCCGTCTTCCACTGCACTCTATCTGCGCTCGTCAGCTCATGCAGCCCACAACTTGCTCCACTTACACACCGCAGAAAACACACACGCCGTCCCCAGCGCCGCCCCCATTTCCTTCACCGACCCCCAACCCATCCGCTTCAGCCCCTCCTCTAGCATCACCCACCCTGCCCCCACCACTGCCACTCGTCCGCCCTCCGCGACGCCGCCCTTTATCCCCCCAAGCATAACCTTGTAGTTTTTGCTCTTGTTATAAAAATACCATCCTTGCACCGTCGTTGGCGGCCGATGAACATTCTCTGCAAGAAATTGCAGCGCTGCCGTTCGCCCCCCACTCACAAGTCCAATCGCTGCACCAATCGTAAATGCTGCCCCAGGCACCAGGTACATCCGTGCCGGTACATCCAGCCTTATGGCTTTTGCCCCTTGCACATTATTTTCTACAGCCATGTAGGGTCAAGTCTGGTCTGAAACGCAGTTTCCCACGTATTATCCACAACTACTACAAGGTACCTGTCAATCTCGCCATATTCCAAGGACTTCCTCCGGCGTAGAAATCCATTGGATAATATCCAATACTCTTTCTGTCTGCGCTCATCCAACCATCGGCTGCTCCAATGGCTACGGCCGCCTCATATGGACTTAATAAAGGCCGATCAAACGCATATCCCCAATCAATAGATAGTCGTGGGCATGACGTCTGAACGAATGCCGATATATACCGGTTAAACAGTGATAGTTTTGCCGGCGATATTTCAGATAATAAAATTGGAATATATGGAACCGCGATTCGTGGCGACTTGAGATGGTTAGTAATGGCCTGAACGAGCATTAGCCGAACCCGAGTCAGTGAAAGCAGAACATTGCACCTCAAGCTGTTTACAATTTCCTTGTCGTCCAAGCGTGCCAAGAATAACACCCCAAACTGATTGTGGCTTTTCTCCCGGAAGCGTAGAGGATGAAATATTAACTTTCGCGCGTTCTACGGCTTTATCCCTCGTCAACTGCATTTCCAGATGACCATAACGTTCCACAGTAAGCTTCTTTGCATATGGGTCATATCGGAAGGCTGGAATAGTTGGATTCGCGACCATGATCGATTCCAAATGAAAACGACCGTCCCCGAGGTATCTAGCCAGCTCCATTGAGCTTTATTCACTGACGATGTTAGAAAATATATCCACAGAATCGCATCCACGTTGCTCAGCCGAGGTGCTGTGCATCCCAAGATTTCTCCAGGAGACAGTGGCTTTGATCGCGGAATTGTCACGTCATATCTTCCGGTCCGGATCTGGTGCTGTTCACATATCAGACTTTCCGCGTTCGCGGAAATCTGGCCCATTGGACCATCGTTCAACATAACCCCATTTCCTGTGAGCTCTTCCTTTAAGTGCTGCAGGGCGGTGACAAATTGTATCGTAGAAACTAAGGCCAATCTTGTAGGCTTTGAATCGGCGGAATCGGGTGCTGCGTTGCTTTGCGCGATTTCATCGGAACTCTCAATTCGCAGATGACCAAGCTGAGTTCCTGCAGGGACATCAGCATCGTCATTCGTGCGGAGAAGCATTTCGTGGAAACGTTGCCGATCGCTTGGCAGATTGAGTCTAACCGTTCTTTCCAAGTGGAGAGAATCTATAGAAATTTCCACAAAAACATAGAGTGTCTTGATGCGCGTCTGGTCAATAGGGACTATGACATAGAGGTCAAAAGTGATGATAAGAATAGGATGTAACTCACCTAAGCAGCTGTGGCCGTAATGCACTAGCATATCACATCCAAGACCAAGCGCAGTATAATCATCTACGCAGCATGCGCCATATGTAACATCGCCCAGTATAACCGTGCAAGCATTAGTGAATCTGCACTTTCATGAAGCACCTTGATGGGCAAGGCATCAGGACGCCTACTGTTCAATCAGGTCTGCGATTGTGCAGGCAAACATCTGCAAGCCCTCCGGCATCTGTAACCCTACCATACTTGCATTGTTTTTCCGAATGTGATGGATGGTCTTGTGGATTTCGAATGAGTAATTGGTCGGTAATTGCTTGATAGCGTCATTGAGTTGTGCGTCATGCAAAATTTCGTCAGGGATCTGATTACTGAGTGTCGCCCGCGATCCAGAATGCAATGTGCTCGAGGACTTGTTGCCTACAAAATGTTTGCGAGGCCTTGACGCAGATGTGGACTCAGCCATAACGAGATGATTACATAATGTAAAAATATCCTGACCTTGAGCTTGATGGCAAAATCTACAAGATCAAAAGTCAAGCGCGCCCATCGCGCAAAAAAGCGAGAGACAGGTGTCTATGCGGCCGCGGAAGCAGCTCGCCTGCATAGGCTGAATAGCAAACTTTCGCATATCGTTACCTCGTCAGATACTGGGACTCCTAGTAATGCATCAATTGCAGAAGTTGAGATTGGGGCGGATACCGATGCCAGGCCAGGTTTGTTCTGCTCTTTCCTCTGGAGATATCATGGCGAACATTTTGCATCCATGAGAGTTGGCGACCCAACCTTTCAAGTCTCTCTATTCTAAAGTCACAGTTTTGACGTTTTCTTCCAGACGACGGTTCCAAATGGGAGAAAGCGCAAATAGGTCGGGGGTCTAATCCAATGTACTATTATTTTTTGGGTATTCATCGTCATCAGATTCCACGCCCATTCCTCCCCGTGACGTCCCTCGTATACCAACAAATGGACCTCGAAATTCGCGGCGCGAAGAATGGCGGAGGTCGAAGGGTATGACGTTAAGGCGAGCGCGAAAGGGAACAATCTGGGATGCGAAAAAGAGGCGCTAATACGTCTCTGCAGCCAGGAGTTTACGCGTACGTTTTCGTCAAGCTTAGTTTGATTATGATTTGCTCCAATCTTGTTGTAATCTCCCTTCTGATGTGATACCATCCTTCATAACTCTAGAATTGTTTATAATAGTTCTTGTTCATGGATGATGATGACTGAAAGAGAGTTGCTCCTCAGGAAATTGACTATTAGTATGTATGTAAGTTTGTTGGGTTTTTATCTGATTCTTGTGGTGTGCTGTACACTGAACCAAGTTACATTGTGTGTAGTGCAAAGTACAAGAAAAAGAATGAAAATTGATTACATAATTATTTTGATCTGTGTGTTGTCCAAACAAATGTTGCTATTTATAAGTAGGTAAATGATGCACATATAATATGCACATCAGCAAGAAACTGTTACAGTCGATGTCCCCAATTAGGGCTCCCAAAGTTTGGTTCTGAACTTTGGTTCAAACCAGAACCAGCCAAACCGAACTGAAAGTTCAGTTCAGGTTCAGGTTCAGTTCTACCACATCCTGCAAACATTGGTTCAGGTTCTGGTAATGCCCGAACCAATGCTGAACTGCTGAACCAACCAGAGGATGGGAGTAGGCAGTGGGGAGGGAAGGGGTACATCCCTTCTGGTGCACTGGTGCGAGAAAAAAAAATCCCACCCAGCAAAATGGTCTTGCTCGCCCACCCACCATCATTGTCTCATCATGTCAGCTTTGAATACAGATGGCACATTGAAGGATGCATCCAAAATAGAGTTTTACAACTCTGAAGGAGATGAGCATCCGATTGGCTCAATGATAGCAGCTGGGGTATCAAAGAGTGAGTGGTAATCTAATATTTCACATCTTTTGCCTTATCAACAGAAATCAAACAAACTACGATGCTCCAAACCATCCCTGGAGGCTCTGGTATATGCAGTAGTAACCAGAATTGCAAGCAAACCTCGAAAATAATGAATGAAGATAATGCTGAGCTCAAACAAGCATTGTTGATGATCAAGCAAAAGCACACAGAAACAATCACACCAGCTGGATGTGCTACCACCCTGCACAGGCCCCTGAAGTGTCATGGAAGCATCCACCATGCAGGCACATCATCAAACGAGCCCAATAGTAGCACAGAAGGTATGTGTTTTGTCAAAATTGCATTTATTACATTTAATCATACATACTATAGATTATACACCTGTTTCACAGTCAGCAGATCAAGAATCTGAGGCACAGGAGGAGTATGATGCAATACAAGAGGAGAAGGGACATGAGAACAGGGTGTGTTTTATTTTATTTTATTTTTTTTGCACCAAAGTTGAGCTGTACATACCAATACAACCCTCATTTATGCTCCCCTCCACTTGGTACACCCATTCCCCACTCCCTGATACTTGTTTCAACCTCTGGTACTCACTTTCCATGTTCTTGCACCTGTTGTTTACTCAATGCCACTTCCAACTAATTTGTTTGACTCTATATACCTGTCTGATACATCTGTACTTAATATCCATGTCTATAGATTCAAAAGCATGCCCACCATGGTCATGATCAATGCACTGAGGATGTACAAGGAATATTTACAAAAGAAACAGCTCATTTGATGCCCAGTGGGATTGCTGTTGATGGGTATTGGTGTGAAGTCTGTCAGTGAGTTTGTTATTTTAGTATATGACTTATTGTTTATTAGTCAATTATTACCTAGACATCTTAAGATTACTGTGGAAAAATGTTGGTTTACAGGGGGAATATCCTCCCTTAGGAAGCATATTGCTTGAAATTGGGGTAACCATGGAAATCAGTACCTTGGAAAATGCAAGGAGGCTGGTATTTCTCCCAATCATTTTGCCATCCCACCTGGGATTGATCTTGAAACTGGTGAAGTGTCAAGTTCTAATCAGAAAAATCAGAAAAGGTTAGATCACTTTTTTGCCAAGCCTACAGTGTCCAAGTGGTCCAAGGAAGGGCTTCTTGCCCACATTGTTGAGTTTGTTGTTTCTGAGGACCAGGTTAGTCATTTCATTTCTATCATGGATCTTCACTGAGTCATAATAGCCATTTTCAGTTATAGACAAGAAGTCTTTCAGAAATTTACTTAGGTATCAACATCCACAAATTACTGATTCTGACATTCCCCACTCTACCAAGCTCAGAGATGAAATCTTATCCCTTGCCAGTGAGACAAAGCTCAATCTTAGAGATGCCCTTCAAAAAGTCCCAGGGCAGGTCTCACTTACCTTTGATGCATGGACATCAAAGTCTTTTGACCCTTATTTGGTTGTTACTGCCCACTATATTACTGCTCTCCCTGACAAATCAAATGAGTGGGAGCTAAGGGCCAGGATCTTAGCATTTACTGCTATTGAGGGTGATCATGGGGGAGCAAATGTAGCAAGCATTTTATTGAAGATAATTGAGGATTATGGGCTTTCTAGCAAGGTGAGGTGGATCACATCAGACAATGCAAGCAGCAATGATAAAGCCATGAAAATTCTCCAAAAACCCCTCAATACTGGGCAGCACCCCTGGCTTGCACAACAGAGGAGAATTAGGTATGTAATATCTTCATTTAATTTGTTTCATGTCAGATACTGAACATATTTAAGGTGTATGGAACATACACTTCATCTGGGTGCAAAAGCATTTCTGTCAGACATCTGCCCAACTCCATTTACAAAATCCAGAAGAGGTAATGATGTTGAAGAAGATGAAGATTTAGCAGAGCCAGGGGAAGATGTTGAAGACTGGATTTACACAGCTGAGGAGGAGGAGGTGGATGATGTTGAAGAGTTTGAGCCTGGAGACCTTCTTGGGAAAGTGCTTGCCCTCATTACTCAGGTATTGTTCTGATTTTACACCCACTCACATTTCCATTTTTTACCTTGACATTAGATAAGGCTATCTCCTCAAGCAAAGGCATACTTTTCCACTGTGTGCAAGGAAGAGGGTTTGAAACCACTTGAACTGATCAAGTGGATTCAAACAGTGGGGATCCATGTATGATTTAATTGAATGCATGGTACAGAACAAGATAGTAAGTCTACCCTTGCCTTTCTGTTTTTACTTAAGCTTACTTGAAATTGAATAGGCAGTGAATAAGTTTTGTCTTTTAGCTGATATCAGCTCCAAGGTACCCAAGCTAAAAGGTGGAAAGAGATATTCATATTATGCTGTCAGAGAAGAGGAGTGGGCAATGTTGGAACTGATTAAAGAAGTTCTCAAGGTAATATTTATTTAATGGTATTGAATAACTCTGATGTATGTGTAGGAACCAAGAGATGCACAGTCATCCTTTTCTTCAGAAAGGCAACCAACAGTTTGGAAGGCCCTACCCACTCTTGAGGCCCTCCAAGATAGATGGGAGACTTTTTCCTCCATGGGCAAGTTTTCCAGACTCAAGATATCCATTGAGAAAGGAATTGAGAAGATGAAAAAGTACTACAGGCTACTTGACCAAAATAATGTAGCTTTTATTTGCCTTGGTCAGTTTATATTTCTACAATGATACCAATTTACTCTAATATATGTAACAATCTCTCCAGCTTTGGATCCTAACTTCAAGCTTGAATATGTGAAGGAGGCATGGGATGATCAGTACTTTGCTGAAGGTAAAGCTGCTTTGGAAAGAGAGGTGTGTTTCCCAAATCATGATTGCCATGTTTAACTGGTATCAGTTTGATTACTATGCTGCTAAATTGGTTGCAAAAGCTCCTGCTGCTGAGTCCAGTGCTCTTGAACCAGGTAAGCATGATCTTCCAACTCAGCCAATCCTGATATATTCCATACAGCCTTTCTCACACAAAGTGGAGGTTATGGGGCTTCCATGATGTATAAAAAAATTAGGTATCATCTGGAAAGAGAACAGAGTGAAAGGGCAGCACACCAGGAGCTAAGAAAATACCTGGAAAGTAATCTGGAGCAAACCAATGACCAGATTAAGTGGTGGGGTGTAAGTTCATACTCTAAGCAATGTGACATAATGATATCAGCTAATCCTAATCTTCATTAGTATCACTCTCAAGAATACCCTGTTTTGTCTGCCATGGCTTGTGATTATCTTGCCATTCAGGGGTCTTCAACTGCATCAGAGTGATCATTTTCTAAAGCAGGCCTGACAGTGACCCACATAAGAAATAGCTTGCCTGCTGAAAGTATCCAGGCATTGCAACTTTTGAAGAATGCATATTCAACAGGTGATCTTGATACTAATGTAGAGGCCAAGAAATGGGAACCAAAGGACTGGGCACCCAGCAAGGTGGATTAGTAAATAAAATATTTGCTTACCATATACTTTCTGTTCTTTAATTTGCTCTAATCTTATAATATGTTCATAGTTCAGTTAGTTTTGAATGCCTTGCTACAATGTCACTACCTCGGTGCTGCTCCATGATTAGTTTCCTTTCCCAGCCACACTCATTTTTGCCTTTGTTCTCAAGTACTTTCTGCCTCACTGCTATATATGCTTTTATACTGAATCCCAAGGTGCAGGATGACTGTAGGAGATGGAGATATATTCCAATCTTTAATTACACTTGATATTTCCTAAATTTGGATTTTTCCCATGGTTCAGTCAGTTCAGGCAAGCTCTAGGTGGTCCAGGTTCAGGTTCAGCAAAAGATAGCCCCAAACCGAACTGAACTGAACTTTGGGAGCCCTAGGTGGTTGGCTGAGGGCAAGGGCAAGTAGACATGAGGACCCATGCAAGTTCTCACAGTGAGTAATGTTGTTGGTATAGTAGTAAATTTGTAACAAGTGAAGAAAAAGCATGCCTAGGGTTCATGGGGTTGTGAGAGGGTGAATATCATTGGGTTTTTCCTGTGAATTCAGTATGGTATCAATTCATCATGGGATATAACTTTGCTAGATAGTGTGACAACCATCAAAGTGCATGGATATTCTGCACAGCTGGTGCCATGAGGATAATGAGTTATTAAAATACCCATAGCATTGAGAGAAAACTTCAGATTGCCAGAAATGGTTATGGTTCTCTATCAGAGCAGACTTCTTTCCCAATATCACAGTTGTGACAGTGTAACATTCCTTGTTATCCTTTTGATACTTGCACTTTATTGATTGATTATATACACATAGGTCTGGATCTCATTGGTACACTGTAGTAGTTATAAAGGGAGATCCCCCATGACAATATATTTCCATGATTACCTTACAAGGATGAGACTACATGTAGCAAGGTTTGATCTGTTGCTAATGTAGTGTCACCACTACCACACCACCAATGTCTGCCTTACTGCTCCCTATGCATTTATGCTAAATTGAAGAAGTGCAGGACTGTTGTTTAAGAATGCAGATGTGTTCCAATATGCAATTACACCTCATATTTACCAAATATATAGTTTTCCCATGGTTCAGTTGGTTTGAACCAAACTGAACCTGAACTGAACTCGAACTTATTGGTTCAGGTTTGTTCAGGCAAGCTCTAGATGGCCCAGGTTCAGGTTCAGCCAAAAATTGCCCTGAACCGAACTGAACCAAACTTTGGGAGCCCTAGGTGGAAGAAGCCATGGATAGCAGAGTCAGTGGATGAAATGGTGGCAGGCTGGAGTATTTGGTTAAGTGGAAAAACTACCCTGTAGAGGAATCCACATGGGAACCAGTGGAGAACCTTGCCAATGCTGAGAAGGAGGTTCAGAAATTCCACAGGCAAAACCCAAGTGCACCTTGTTGATTGGCACTCACAGACTTATGGTTCAAAAACTGGCATAACTACATGGATACTAAGGCTCCCAAATGGTTGTTTGGTTGGGAAGATGGCAAATTCAAGTGTGACTACCTCAAGAAACTAAAATGGAATTGGCAATGATGGAAAGGCGACTGCAAACTCATCTATGCTGAACCCAACATGGAAGGGGCGTTCTCAAGAGACCTTGAGCACGGTGGGCCAGTTAAACCCATGCTTAATTCCCCTAGGCAGACCAATGCATGACTTCCTGGGACATGAAGTCTTGAGGAGGAGGTCATGTTACAATATGGACATTTTTTGCTATTTTTCTCTATTTTATTCAGAGGCCTATGGATGCATAATGAGACACAAGCATACAGCGAGGGACCCCTATCCAGATATGGCAGGAGGATTATATAACCCAGGGTGGCTATATGATCAAGGCCAATAGGGGATATTGAGTGAAATGGCATTTGCAGGAAGGGACTGGGAGTCTGGATAGTGTTACGGTCGATGTCCACAACGTCGTTCAGCGTCCAAGTCTACAGCGACAAACAGAGTCTCGGTCTGTTCCCAATCACTGGACGAGGGTTCTAGGCACTAAGTCTGACGATGACGAAGGCTAGAGAGAGAACAAGGAGAGCGGTTGAGGCGACGAGCAAAAGAGCGTTCAAGTTATGGATATGATTCGACTAAGTTGGAACTAAAGAACTACGGTACATGCAAGGGGTTTATATATGTTAAGAGAACAATAAGAATATAAGGGGAAAGCGCATAGCTATCTGAGAAAGGAAAGATGAAGGTAGCTACCGAAGGAGATAACGTCCAAGCGTAACTATGGGTTTGTAACAAGTGAATGTAGTCCGTTAACAAAGGGAAAAGAGAATTGTAACATTACCCCCTTTGTATGCGAGAAGTCACCGACTTCTACCAACCAGAAGTTGTCCAGCCATGATCTGTTCTCGATTCTGCCCATTTGACGGCGTTATCGAGTTCTTTTGTAGACGTTTCTACCTTCCATTTGAGCGCTTCAGCAGCGCGGTGCAGATTTTGAGCATTCCGCAGGAAAGAGTCGCGTTCCTCGTAGGTCATTTCATGCAGGTCAATGGTGAGGGTGAGGGCAGCGAGGTTGTCAGTGGCGGAAGTGAGGTTGGTGATTGCGCAAGTGGTGGCAGCAAGAGCGTCTGCGACAACGGTGAGGGTGGTGTTTCGTTTGACGAATTGGGCGAAGTGGGGAAGGTGATGATCGTCGGGGTATACCTGCGGAAGTAGGATGGCCAGGTGAACATGTAAATCGTCGTCCTCGAAGTGGACGATGGTGGTATTTTCAATGAAGACCTCGAGCGGGAGGTCTGGGACGGCGAGGAAGGGTGAGAAGGCGGCAGCAGTTTCATCAATGCGCCAGTGAGCGCAGGAGAGGAGGGCCAAGGTGATGAAGTAGGCGGTGAGGGCAAAGAAGGTGAACATGGTTTCTGGTTATGAGGTAGGTTGGGTGTCTTAGCGGTGATACTTGAAAATTTATATGGATGCCAAGTAGCTGATTTCCTCGTCTGAAGGCCAATTTTCTGTATTTAGTGGATCTTCGATTGCAGGGTTGGTGAGTAGTTCTCGTTCCTCTGTGATGAACCTAGTTAACGCATTTAAATGTTCAATCCCTGATGTCGTTGTTGGGGTGATTAAGAATCTTCTGATTCGTCTAATGATATCCGCTATTACCCCTGCCATTGCAGTAGACAAGTAGTCAAGATCATCCAGGATGTCTTCCATGAGAATGCGAGGCCTTCCTGGTATTCTGATTCTTCGGCTGATTAGCCAGATTTGTGCGCTACACTCCCGTATTTGTTTAGTGATCTCATCCATCTGCTTGTATTCTTCCGGACATAGCAGTCTTCCATAGGCGCTTTTATAAACGTCACTGTTTCTGACAGCTCGAAGTTGATATACAGGTGGATCGTTGTTGTAGAGAGGTAGATCGTCGGCTGAAAATCGTAGGTCGTGGTACTTGGGAAGATAATTCTGGATATTATTGCAGGGGAATTCTGTTGTTCCTGAAGGGTTCTTTTGGTGATGGTGATCAAGTCGAGGGGTGCGATAGTATCGTGTGACTAATGCCACAGGTCGGGTAAGTTTTCCTGGCGGGTTCGGTGCTCTGGGGGCGTGTTGTAGGGGGAGGTATTGTATGTGGGTATAGATGGTCTTTTCTTTAAGAGCTATAGTGTATCGAGAGAGTGTTGAGCAGTTCCGTTTCGTATAGTGGTAGTTTTGTTTCAAGATGTGGTGGTTTCTGTATCGTGTCATGGTTCAGAGGTGTCGACGTTGTTGATATTCAGACAAGATATCAGTGGCGTTTGCAAGATTGCGAGCGGGTTCCCAAGAATTATCATTCGATCCATAGCCTTTCCATTTAACCAGGTAATGGTAGCCTGCGCCTCGTTTCCTATGGGCTAGAATTGCCTCTACCTCGAATTCCTCTTGTCCATTTACGAGATCAGGGGGTGGTTTCACATAGTTCGGCCCGTGCGCAGTTGTTTCCCTGTACGGGGTAAGGAGTGACGCATGAAACACAGGGTGAATGCGCCATTGTTTCGGAAGTTTCAATTTGTATGTCACTGGTCCCATCACTTGTTCGATTTCGAAGGGTCCTTCTCGTTTTGGTGCTAGCTTTCTAGACTGATATGGTATGTGAAGATTTCGGTTCTCAAGCCATACTTTGGTACCCTTTTCAAATCGTATTGCTCTGTCCTTGCGTCGTCTTGCCACTAGTTGTCTTGCTAGTTCATGTGCTGCTAGTGCTTCTTCTCTGGCTTTCCTTAGGAATTGAAGGCGCTCTTCTGCTGCTGGCGTGGTCATTCGTGTAGTAGCTGTGGGGAGTGCAACAGGGTCCATCCCATACATTAGTCTGAATGGGGAAGTTTTGATAGTGTCATGATGTCGGTTATTGTGAGCAAACTCGGCTATTGGGAGAAGCGGTTTCCATAGATGCGGTTCATTGGAGCAGAACATTCGAAGGTAGACTTCTAGTTCCTGGTTGACTCGTTCTGTTTCTCCGTTGGTTTGGGGATGGTAGGCTGTGCTCATTCTATGATCAATTCCTAATGCTTTTCGTATTTCCTGAAATACTTTTGCAGAGAACTGTGGTCCTCGATCCGAAATCAAAATGTCGGGTAGGCCAAACCATTTGAAAATTTCAGAGACGTAAAGTCCTGCGGTGCCCAGAGCGTCGATTGTCTTCTTGCAAGGTGTGAAAATTACCCCCTTTGTAAGACCATGGTCCACCGTGACCAGGATTGAGTCAAAGCCATCGGAAAGGGGTAGATCAGTGATGAAATCAAGGGTTACTTGCTGAAAGGGGCGGGTTGCTTTCGATGAAATTGGGTGAAGGGCTGGTACATTCGGATGTGTGTTAATCTTCATCTGCTGACAGAGAGCACATCCTTCTATCCATTCCCTGACATGTTTGAACATTCCGGGCCACCAGTAATCACGTTTAAGGAGTTCAAGGGTCTTTAATTGTCCAGGGTGACCTGATGATCGTGCTTCGTGCGTTTCCTTAATCAATTTAGTTCGTAATCCGTCTTGGTCAGGGATGTAAGTTTTGCCAAGATAGTGAATAATGCCATTGGTATAAGACCAATCTTGTATGTTCGATTTGATCGGTGGGGCGCGGTGCGTGGTGATAACTTCTATTAGAATGCGTCCGAAATCGTCTTTTGACATTGCTTTCTGAATCTCTGTGGCTAGATCTTCCGCAATAAGACGAATAAAGCGATCCTCTGGTAGGACTATGATGTCTTCTTGTAATTCACTATTCCCCATATGATCAGGGCGTCGGGATAGGGCGTCTGCTTCAAACATTTTCGTGCCAGGGACGTGCTCGATGCGTAGATCAAATTCTGATAATAGGGATGACCATCTAGCTTGTCTGGGCGTTAAGCGTTGGGCAGTTTGGTAGTAGGATAGATTCTTGTGGTCGCAATGAACTATAGTGGTGTGGGGTGATCCGTGTAACAAATGTCGCCAGGTCATCAATCCTTTGATAATTGCCAAGAGTTCCCAATCATAGATCTGGTAATTCTGCTCCGTTTGTGTTAATGCGTGTGAGATAAATCCGCAGGGGTGTAGAGATCCTGTTTCATCTGCTTGTTTCAAGACTGCTCCTATTGCCTTATTTGATGCATCGGTTTGGAGGATAAAGGGTCGAGTAGGATCTGGCATTAATAATACCGGCATAGATGCAAATTGTTTCTTTAGAATTTCAAAAGCGTTGTTCCGTTCAGTGGTCCAGTCGAATGGTTCTGTTTTCTTAGTGAGGTCGGTAAGTGGTTTAGCGATGGTAGCAAAATTTCCAATGAAACGTCGGTAAAAGTTCCCAAATCCGAGGAATGATCGGACTTGTTTGACAGTGGTAGGGACTGGCCAATCGGCTATCCCTGCTAACTTTATCGGGTCCATCTGGATGTGTCCAGGGGTGATGATCATTCCTAGGAATTCGACTTCCTGCATGGCGAACTTGCATTTTTCAAGTTTCAGGAATAGATTGTTATCTTGTAGCTGTTGTAAAATTTGTCTTGTCCGCTCCTCCAGTTGCTCTAATGTTTCTGCACAGATTAACATGTCGTCCATGTAAATGATCAGCCATCCTTCGTTGATCATGTCCCTAAAGTACTCGTTCATCATAGTTTGAAAGGTTGACGGCGAGTTGCATAATCCAAAGAACATTACTGTTGGTTCGTAGAGTCCTCGGTTAGTGATAAAGGCTGCTTTCCATTCGTCTCCCTTCTTGATGCGAACATTGTTGTATCCCCATCGGAGGTCTAATTTGGTGAAATATTTGGCGCCTCGTAATTTAGTCATGAGATCGGAAACAAGGGGAAGGGGATATGCGTTTTTGACGGTCCATTCATTCAAGTATCGGTAATCCTGACAGGGTCGAAGTGCTCCACTTTCTTTTTTTGCTACAAAGAAGAATGGTGACGCCTGTGGTGATGTGGATGGTTTAATGTATCCTTTCTTGAGTTGTTCATCAATCCATTCGTCTAACAGCCCTTGTTCCTTGACCGACAGAGGATAAAGTTTACTAGCTTTTGGAACAAAGCCTTCCTTTGTGTTGATTGCGTGATCCCATGGTCGGCTGGATGGGAAGCGTTCTGATGCCTTTTTGTCAAAGATGGTGCACCATTGCTCATATTCCGTAGGTAATGCGGTGGATGGTTCGTCTTTCTTTAGCCTGTGCTCTAGTTCCTGTGATGCGGACGTTTTAACTCTAATCCAGTAGTCATCTTCACCCCATTGCTGAGAATCGAGGGCTAGCTGCCAGATTGCTTTTGACGACGTGTCCAGATCTCCGATTTTCAGAGATTTCTCTCGCCAGTTGATGATTGGGTTATTTTCTTCTAACCATGGTATTCCTAGAATCATTCGTTGATCGCCTAGCTTAGTGATCCAGAACCAATTGATAAATTGCTGTCCTTCGATCATGTAGCATATCTTGGTTTGATGTGTGATCATTCCTTTCACATTTACTGTTCCATCTGCATTTCTAACTTTGATTGGTTTCTTAAGTCGTTCTTTCCTGAACTCCTTTACTGCTCCTTCATCTACGAAATTTCCTTCTGCTCCACAATCGATTAGGGCAGATGTTCCAGCGGGTAAATTGGTCGATTTGATAGTTAATGAAATGCGCTTGTCATTGTTGGATAATACTATTACAGAATCAAGCGCTAACTGTTCAGATCTCGATAATAAGGAAGGGCCAACCGCTGAGTGACGCTTCCTAACTAAAAACCCTCATTTTCGAATTCGTTTAAGAGGGCATTCTTCTCTTCAGTAGACATTGCTGAAAAGATGGCTCTAATTTTCTTTGCTGGTTCGTCTTCTTCCTTCTGTTGTTCCTCAGTGACGGAATGGACTGCTTTATTCTGGTAAGAAGACCTGGATGAAGACGCATCATTGCGTTTCGGGCAGTTCCTGGAGATGTGTCCCTGTGTTCCACATTTGAAACACTTGCCAGTCTTTCGGTATTCCTCCTTTTGATCGTCTGTCAATCGGCTAGGGGTCGTGGTATTTATAGCTCTGATTGTTCCAGATCGATTGTTGTTTCAATTGAAACGTGTTCCAGATCCATCAGTGGTTCTCCTGTTTCCCTGTCCTGTCATGTCCCATGCATTATGGTGATCCTCGGCCTTATCATAGGCTTCCTGCATTGTTTTGATCTTCCTTTGGTCCTGTAAGATCGTCCTAGCAAGTTCTAGAGGTAATCCTTTGACGAACGCCTGCAACTGAGCGGGTATTCCAGTAAGTCCAGAGGTTCCTATGTCCATGTGAAATTTTCTGATGTATTCTGGGACTGAAACGCCGTTTCCAACTCTTAATTTGGATAGATTGTTCAGGGCTCGAAGGGCACTGTTGACTTCTCCCCAGTCATTGATGAAACATGTTTCAAATGCTTCATAGTTGCTCCATTTGAACGTGGCTGTGGTACTGCTTCTATTGTCATTCAACTCGCTTCGGATAATAGTTTTCCAGTCGTCCAGTTCTGGTCCCATGCACGCAAGCGCATATCTGACTTTCTTTTCATCTTTTCCTTCATAGTTCTGTTCATTGAGGGTAAAGTAATCCTCAAGCTGTCCTAAAAATGACCTTGCTTCGATTCGTTTGCCTGTAAAGGGTCGTATAGGCTGCGGTTTGATATCTCCTTTAGAGCTAGCACTGGTTTCAGACGCCATTCTTGGTTCAGGAGTGATCGGTGGTTCGGGGTTAATCGGTGGTTCAGGGGTTGGTGTTCTGGTGATTGGTTTCGGTTCTGGAGTAGGGGTTCTACTCGGGGTTCTGGGTTTCGGAGATGGGGGTGGTCCTTGTTTCAAGTAATCTGTATCAAATGGATTTTCCTCAAGCTTGGCTTGTTCAATTTGTAGTAATTCCTCCCACTCTGCTAAAAGATTAGCTGCGATTCCGTATCGGTCGTTGTCTCCAAGGAATTTCCTATAGAGGGTCCTAAATGGTTCGTTTTCTGGTTCCTTAACAAGGTAGAGCGGTTCTCCTTGTACTTCACTACCCCAGTCTAGGTAGATTTGATCGGGTAAATCGAATTCGAAGGCTCCTGAGTAAAAATCTCCTGAAAAGTATTGATCTGGAACTGGTTCGTTTCGTTTCCGTCCTTCTGTGACAAAGTGCCAGGTTCGTTGGTAGAGAAAGACTTCTCGTCGTCTGAGATAGGTCTTCCCCTTATAGGTGACGGATCCGTTCGGGGGTCATTCCTGAGAGCTACGGGTCTCAATGGTGTCGGCTAGGGATGATACCCTGAGCTAGTCCTGAGTTCCAACTTATGTTACGGTCGATGTCCACAACGTCATTCAGCGTCCAAGTCTACAGCAACAAACAGAGTCTTGGTCTGTTCCCAATCACTGGACGAGGGTTCTAGGCACTAAGTCTGACGATGACGAAGGCTAGAGAGAGAACAAGGAGAGCGGTTGAGGCGACGAGCAAAAGAGTGTTCAAGTTATGGATATGATTCGACTAAGTTGGAACTAAAGAACTACGGTACATGCAAGGGGTTTATATATGTTAAGAGAACAATAAGAATATAAGGGGAAAGCGCATAGCTATCTGAGAAAGGAAAGATGAAGGTAGCTACCGAAGGAGATAACGTCCAAGCGTAACTATGGGTTTGTAACAAGTGAATGTAGTCCGTTAACAAAGGGAAAAGAGAATTGTAACAGATAGGTCTGGACAGGTCTGGGAGATGGGTCTGGGTCTTGTTGCTGTGCATGCATAGCCTTAGCGACTGCACAGACTGTGCACACAGACCAATGACTCAGGTATATAAGGTGTGCATTCTGTAGGTAGGAGTCCTTAAGACTCTAGATTGTTTCCTCTTTGTAGGTTACAGACTATTGTGTCTTAGCTTCATCTCTATACACTTTTTCTCCTCTCGAAGCTTGTGATTGTGTCAAGGATTAGTCCTAACACTTTGGTACATAGACTTTTCCTTGCCAGAGGATAAGTCCTTGTTCTAACTCCCATTCTCAAGCATTAAGTGTTTTAATGCCAGCCTTTTTCATAGATTCTATTGCTTTACTACTGCTTCATCATCAAATTTTATTTAACAGCTCCTTTTCTGAGCTATGAATGAAAACGTGCCCATAATGTAGTGCAGCAATCCTGGAAAAATCTGGTTTAAGGAGTGTGACATCCTTGTTGTCAGCATCCACCCCCTTTTTATGGTCTGGCCTCCTGGACAGAGAATTGGCCTTTCCCATAGTAACACCTGCTTTATGATGCAACACAAAATTAAATTGACTTAAGTACAAAGCCCACCTGGCTTGTCTGTGATTTAATTTCTTTGCACTCATAAAATACTCAAGGTTTTTGTGATCAGTCCAAATCTCAAACTGTTCACATTCTCCTTCCAAATAATGACACCATTGTTACGAGCTCACACTCAACACAAACCCACAAGCCTTGCAGAGAGAGGAGGAAGATAAGAAAGAGAGAAGGAAATGATATTGAGACTACATTAGACAGAATCTAATGCCCATACAATGAGCATAAGATAAACTATCTTAAGTCTTGGGGAACCAAGACTGCCTACAGCTGGTCTTATATACTATTCTACTAAGACCCCTTGTGACCCTTCCCACTGGCACCTCTACAGCCTCAGTGACTCATACTGCTTGAGCACTGCTTCTAAACCCTTGAGCACTGCTTCTGGACTTCATCTATCTTTAGCGATGCTGTGTGCCCTTGACAGTTCCACATGTGCCCATGGCCTAGAACCTTCCCCTCAGCCTGGTGCTCCCACAGTCTCCATCTGGGCCCTATTCCATGAGGCATACTGCTCACAGGCCTCCTGTGATCCCCAACAGGGAGTTGCTGTTGCCATATCAAGCCGTCAAGCATTGCCACTGATCCCATGCCTTATTGGGGTGATATACTAATGCACTGATGTGATCTGCGCGCACTTCCACCCAGGGTTGCAATCTTCTTCCTAATATGTAGGTGGTTGGCCCAACTAACCATTGTCTTGTCTTCTAGTGAGCGCTCCCATGCGCTAACCCATGCAAAGTGTTCCTATAGTCCCTTCCATGATCCCAGATCATGTATAGATGTCCCAGAGTGGTCCCAGACCACTAGTAAGATAAAAAGAAGAAAAAGACGTGTTAGGATGGATTCCTAACATCACCTTCTCCTCAAGGCTTCTTGTCCCAAGAAGCCAGTGTGCAACTAGCCCTGTTGCCCCACTTCTTAACTGTTGTTCTTTAAAGACCTTTGGACATTGGTCTATTGGCTCTCTTGATCTCCATAGGAGAATCCATATCCCAACATGCAGATCCCTGCTATTCCATCAAGTTCACTCCAATTGAGTTTTGATACTCCAGCCCCCTACTGGACATTGTATGACCTTTGACAAATTCCAGACCTGCTTCTCTGGGACTTGATCCAATCATCCTGACTGCGATCCTCTCGGCTCTTCCTAAGCAGCCTTTCCTAAGTGCCTTTGCTTAAGGCTCCCACTGTCATAGACTTGAACTTGCTTTTGGTAACCCAGTGCATACTGGATGACAAATGCCCTGGTAACTCAGCACTTCTCCTTGGCTTGCTTTTGATGACCCAGCACCTTACTGGGTTCGGATCCCAAAAATCAAATGGCAGAAAAAATTAAATTTTCCCTTGGGCCATTATTTCGGAGGGTGAATGGAAACTCATTCATTCCACAATCCTCAGTCGTCCTCGCCTTGCCTCACACTTCATTCAGCAAGCCCTTGGAGTCCCTCAGGTTGCCTCCATTCATCTCATTTCCTTTTCCCTCTTCACTTTCACCTCAAAATGTGGATTCCAGACACATTTGATGGATGGTGTGTGAAGGCTGGCTGACACCAAGGAGGACAGCCACAACACAGCCATCCTACCAAAGCCCCCCTCCCCCACAGAGAAGGGTGAGCAAGTAATGTGAGAAAAAAAATTCCACAATTTTCGGTATTTCCATAGCTATAAGGTAGCAACCCCTTTCTGTTGTTCCTGCTAAATATCCTGTATAGCTCCAGCAATCCTATTACTTTGGCAATTTTTCCTTATCCATGTGTTCATCCCATAATGTCTGAACCTAAGTGGACTTCCCAACTGCCCAGGATTTTATCACATAATATCCTCACATCCCTAACCAGGGAGTGTCATTGCTTTATGACTCTGAAGATCTTCTGATCTTTGACAATAATGAGTCAACCTTCTCCTCAGGCCTGACCCCATCCTTTGTTTGATCAACTTGTACTCCTGTTGATCCTGATGGACCTGGGTGGTTACTCCTTCAGCTTTTAACCTTCAGCTGGTGACTTTGTTCTGGCAGTTAGTCTCTGCCCTGTTCCTGTGACTGCAACTGTTCTTGGCAACTCAAGTCCTGTAATTCTGCAGATTTTTCTTGGATGCATTGAATATCATCTCTTATGAAAAAGAGAGCATTGTCCTGCTCCTATCCTTGGTTTCCAGACTACTTCTTATGCCAATTAAATTGCCAGCCACTTTTGCTATTCGCTGTCTAACTTTGAATAGCTCCCAAACACTGCAGTCTTTACTGGCACCTGCATTTCCACCATAAAACACTGAAGGAATTCCTGTTCCTTGAATCCTTCCTGATGAAATAACTGCCAAGATAATCTGTCCACTGGGTCATGATCTATCTCTGGCAATCATACATGCTTGCACTTTTTTCCAACTGGAGTGCCCCCAACCAGTAGACCTTTTAAGGAGATATCCAGCTCCATGTGGAGACACAATAGTCAATAGCCTACAAAGAGGCTACCATCTAGAATCTCAAATTGCCCAAAGTCAATATTGATCTGACCAGTTTGGCTAACTCCTCCCTGATGGCACACAATTGACCTGTTTGATAAAGAAATGGTGGACTTGACAATTTAAGTTGTTCATACATAACATGTAAGTTACTGTCCATTGCCAAGGTTGAAAAGAGAAATATGCTTTTGATATCCCAGTGCCTTACTGGGGTTTCTTGCGACTGTGACCCACATGCTGGTATGGTGTCCTTGTCCTTGTTCTAGAGTCTATCTTTAATGTCGCACTCTCTAACAACAGTGATCATAGACAACCTTCCCCTCAGGTTGTTCCTTAACTATAAGATCCTGGACAACCTTCCCCTCAGGTTGCCCCTTCAGGGTTCTCTTGACCTTTAATACCCTGGTTCCTAGGATAGTCTTGTACTGGCACTATCATTCCTTGGCTGATGATCCTGATGACAATTCACTCAGCCCTCCTTGATGGTTTCTTATCCAGGGCCATCTCCCTGATGCAATGACATATGCCTCATTTGTTCTGCAGGTGGCTTCTGCATTCTGCAACTGACTGTTGCATGGTGATGTTCTTTCCTCTGGCATCCATCTTTCCATTGGTCCAAAATTAATCCAAGCACTCAACCAATATTGCCCAGGTGATCCACTATTACACTCATCACCATATCACTCTACTGTGTGAGGAGCAGTGTGTGACTCTTGTGTTCCTGGATATTGCAACAACTACTGGGGCTGCATTGGATCCCTTCCTTTCCACTAAATGATTGTGGTGACTAAAACTATGTCCATTTGTTACAGCAGTTGACATCTGCTTTCCTTCATCTTCAATTGATCCTGGGCACTCCACCAGCAATCAATCTCTTCCTTTGGCTTATCCTGAAACATAGTGACACCTCCTAGACAGGAGGGATGCTGCCTCTTCTTCAGTGATTGTGCTTCCTAACACAACCACAGCTCAATGTGGTCAATAATGCACCCACACTTGAGTCTTCGATTTAGTTCCAACAACTGACCAGATGACATGATGCCTGGGACTTCACTAGAGTGTCCTCATGCTCAGATCAACAGATCTGATACATAATTGGTATCTCTAGACTGTACACCCTTGATACATGGCATGCCAAATGGTTTTCTTCAACAGTTCCACTGTCTTTTCTGTAGTACTGATGCTGGTGCCTGCAAGACCCTGCCTGGTCAACTACAGCATGCTCCAAGCTCTCAGAGTTCAATACTATTTTGTTGCCAGTAACCATAAATGGTAGTAGTCACTTGACAATGGTCAAATGAGTCTATCTGTTGTTGGTGTCAAAGTTGCCTAGATCCTTGAGGCTGCCCACAGGCACATGGTGTGATGTGTGTGAGGTCAGGTGATAAAGCAGGTTTTTAACTCTTTGTCACTGTGATCTGCAATGAGGGGGATGGGCTCATTGCTGTGAGTCATGATGAGGGGTGTGGCACAAAGACTTAAGATTATGTTATGAGCTCATGCTCAATATAAACCTACAAGCCTTGCAGAGAGAGGAGGAAGATAAGAAAGAGAGAAGGAAATGATATTGAGACTACATTAGACAGAATCTAATGTCCATACAATGAGCATAAGATAAACTATCTTAAGTCTTGGGGAACCAAGACTGCCTACAGCTGGTCTTATATACTATTCTACTAAGACCCCTTGCAACCCTTCCCACTGGCACCTCTACAGCCTCAGTGACTCATACTGCTTGAGCGCTGCTTCTAGACCCTTGAGCACTGCTTCTGGACTTCATCTATCTTCAGCGATGCTGTGTGCCCTTGACAGTTCCACATGCGCCCATGGCCTAGAACCTTCCCCTCAGCCTGGCGCTCCCACAGTCTCCATCTGGGCCCTATTCCATGAGGCATACTGCTCACAGGCCTCCTGTGATCCCCAACAGGGAGTTGCTGTTGCCATATCAAGCCATCGAGCATTGCCACTGATCCCATGCCTTATTGGGGTGATATACTGATGCACTGATGTGATCTGCGCGCACTGCCACCCAGGGTTGCGATCCTCTTCCTAATATGTAGGTGGTTGGCCCAACCAACCATCGTCTTGTCTTCTAGTGAGCACTCCCATGCGCTAACCCACGCGAAGTGTTCCTATAGTCCCTTCCATGATCCCAGATCATGTATAGATGTCCCAGAGTGGTCCCAGACCACTAGTAAGATAAAAAGAAGAAAAAGATGCATTAGGATGGATTCCTAACAACCATGTTTCCAGACAACACATTATGCCAAGCATTTATTTGTCATGGACATTGTAATTGCAATCAGTATCATTGAGCAACTTTGATACAGGCCTCCATTTGTCATCTTGACATAGCATAGATAATACCCTGCCCATGGCATAGTCCAATGCATCTGATTCAACTTGGAATTTCTGTCTGAGTCTGGGGCAACCAAAAGCAGCTGTTCAGTGAATATTTTTTTTAGTTTTTAAAATGATTTATTTTGTACCTCTGTCCATTCCCATGTTTTATCTTTTCTAACCAAATTGTGCAATGGTTGTGCAATTTTTGCAAAGTCCTGTACAAAGCACCTGTAGTAGTTTGCAAGGCCTAAAAACCTTTGTACATCTTTGACACATGAAGGTGTGGGCCAGTTGACAATGGCTTTGACTTTCTTTGTGTCCATTTGAATTCCTTTGGGTCCAAGGACAACCCCTAGGAATTTGACTTCTTCAATGCTCCACACACATTTTTCTGGTTTTACATACAGATCATTTTCTTCCAATCATTGCAACACTTGTTGTACAATTGCATCATGCTCGTCTTTTGTTTTTGTAAAGATGAGGATGTCATCAATGTAAACAATGACTTTTCCTGCATTGATCATATTGTGGAAAATGTCATTCATCATTGCTTGGAAAGTTGCCAGAGAGTTGGTTAACCCAAAGAACATCACTACTGGTTCAAAAGAACCTTCAGGAGTAGTGAATGCTGCTTTCCACTCATCTCCTTCTTTGATCCACACATTATTGTAACCCCATCTAAGATCCAGCTTAGTGAAGTATTTTGCACTTCCTGCTCAATCCACAAGCTCTGATATCAATGGTAGTGGATAGCTATTTTTAACTGTCCACTTGTTTAGATAACAGTAGTCCTGTACCATCCATTTCTTTCCATCTTTCTTTCCATCTTTCTTGCTAACAAAGAAGACTGGTGATGTTTGTGGTGACTTTGAGGGTTGGATGTACCCTTTGGCTAGCTGGTCATCCACAAAGTTCCATACTTCCTGCAGCTCATCCAGGGACAAAGGGTAGACTTTCCCTTTTCTGGGCTAATAGCCTGGTTTGGTATCAATGGCATGATCCCAGGGCTTTCTAGCCAGCATGTGTTCTGAAGTTCCCTTCTCAAAGATTTTGAGATATTGATGGTATTGTTTAGGTACCATCTCTTTAGCTATGAGTTTTGCTAACTCTCACACATGTACCACTGATCTGGCCTTTGGTCTGGTGGATGCAGATGGGAACACTGGTAGAAATGGGTATTTATCCCCATATTTATATTGACCCAGGTGCTTCATTTGTTCCATGCACATGAGATCTTCTCACTTTCCTCCTTATCTTTGAGCCAGTGTGCAAAGTCTAGCTCCTTCTCCTGTTCCCACAGATACTCCAGAACACACCAGTGTTCTGCTGATCAGACCTTTTGCTCCTGTTTCTTGGTCCATTCTCTCTGCCTATGTCCACAACTTTGTGGGTAACATGTCAATTTGACTTGACCAGTCTCCCAATTTATCTCTGGATTATGTTTTCATAACCATGTAGATCTTGGTTTTTCCTAGCTTGCAGATTTCAAATGTAGCTTGCTCCTTATGCCCCTGATAAGATAGAAGATCAACCTCATGGGTAATCATTCCTCCTTCATTATTGGTTCCATCCACATTCTGAACTTGAATGGGATGTTCCAAGGGTATAAGTTTAGAGCTCATTTCCTTTGCATAAACTGCATGCATAAACAACCCTGTTGCTCCTGAGTCAAGCAATGCTGTTTGCTGGGTTTGCTTGTGCATGTCCAACCTTTCCAATCCTATTTTCATCAGGATTTCATCCTTCTGCCCAATTGATCTAATTAAAAACTCTTTTTCTCCTTTTTTCAACATTTGTTTAGGACAAGCAGTTTCAGTGCTAAGTGCTATATCATGCTGCTTCCTTCTAAAGTCCTCTTGTCCCTTTGTAGATACTTGTACTACTGTATTTGGTACTGTTACAGTTCTCTTTTCCCTTTGTTAATGGATTACATTTACTTGTTACAAATCCACAGTTATGCTTTGGATGTTATCTCCTTTTATAGCTACCTTCACCTTTCCTTTCTCAGATAGCTATGCCTTTTCCCCTTATGTTTCTATTGTTCTCTAAATGTATATAAACCCCTCTCATGTACCATAGTTCTTTAGTTCCAACTTAGTCAAATCATATCTACAACTTGAATGCTCTTTTGCTCGCCTAGAACCCTCGTCCAGTGGCTGGGAACAGACCGAGACTCTGTTTGTCACTGTAGACTTGGATGCTGAATGACGTTGTGGACATCAACCATAACATAAGTTGGAACTCAGGACCAGCTCAGGGTATCACCCCTAGCCGACACCATTGAGACCCGCAGCTCTCAGGAATGACCCCCAAATGGATCCATCACCTATAAGGGGAAATACTACTTAGGATGATGAGAAGTTTTTCTCTACCAATGAACCTGGTACTTTGTTACAGAAGGAAGGAAATGAAATGAACCAGTCCCAGACAGATACTTTTCAGGAACCTTTTACTCAGGAGCCTTTGAACACAATTTACCCAATCAACTCTACCTAGACTGGGGTAGTGAAGTACAAGGAGAATCACTCTACCTTGTCACAGAACCAGAAGATGAATTAGGAAAGACTCTTTACAAAAGAATCTTTGGAACTAGCAACCAATATGGAGTAACAGCTAGTCTTTTAGCAGAGTGGGAGGAATTACGACAAATTGAACAAGCTAAGCTTGAGGAAAACCCATTTGATACAGATTACTCAAAACAAGGACTGCCTCCATCTCCAAAACAGAAAACCCTGAGTAGAACTCCTACTCCAGAACTGCCCCCATCTCCAAAACCAAGCATCCTCAGTGATGCTGAGGTGAATCACTTTGCCTCTCTAGGAGCATAGCAATGTGTTCTAGGAGATAGTTAGTCTCCTTTGTTTTCTCTTCCAGTTTCTGGAAGTTCTTGGAGAGGCTCATGTGGTTGTCTTATTCAGTTGAGTGCTACAGTAACATTGTTGGGGCTTTTTAACTTAATTCTCTCAGTGTGCCATACACTGAACCAATATATTTTGGCATGTAGTGCAAGTGCAAGAAAAGAAAGAAAACTGATTACATAATATATTTGACACACAACAAAAGGTCCCTGAGAAAGGAAAGGTGAAGGTAACTATGAAAGGAGATAACATCCAAGTGTAACTATGGAATTGTAACAAGTAAATGCAGTCTGTTAACAAAGGGAAAAGAGAATCATAACACCATTGACCTGGATGAGATGACATATGAAGAACATGACTAATTCCTTCAAAACACCCAGAATCTGCACTGCACCACCAAGGCACTGAAGTGGAAGGTGGAGACATCAACAAAAGAACTAGACAATGCAGTTAAATGGGCTGAGTCTAGGATGGATCATGCCTGGACAACATCTGGCTGGTAGAAGTTGGTGACTCCTCACATACAAAGGGGGTAATGTTACAATTCTCTTTTCCCATTGTTAACAGACTACATTTACTTGTTACAATCCCATAGTTACACTTGGACAATATCTCTGTGAAGAAAACACAGTTGGATAATGTGCACAGAGAATGAATTCTGTGAGCAGAATATGATTGTTACAGTTGATGTCCACAATGTGATTCAGCGTCCAAGTCTACAGCAACAAACAGAGTCTCGGTCTGTTCCCAGTCACTGGACAAGGGTTCTAGGCACTAGGTCTGATGATGACAAAGGCTAGCGAGAGAGCAAGGAGAGCAGTTGAGACAAGTAAAAGAGTGTTCAAGTTATGGATAAGATTCAACTAAGTTGGAACTAAAGAACTATGGTACATGAGAGGGGTTTATATACATTTAGAGAACAATGAGAGCTAAAGGGGAAAAGGCATAGCTGTCTGAGAAAGGAAAGGTGAAGGTAGCTATGAAAGGAGATAACGTCCAAGGCATAACTATGGGTTTGTAATAAGTAAATGTAGTCCATTAACAAAGGGAAAAGAGAATTGTAACATTACCCCCTTTGTATGTGAGAAGTCACCAACTTCTACCAGCCAGAGGTAGTCCATCCATGATCCATTCTGAACTCGGCCCATTTGATGGCATTGTCTAGCTCTTTTGTGGAGGTCTCCACCTTCCATTTGAGTGCTTCAGCAGTGTGATGCAGATTCTGAGCATTTCGTAAGAATGAATCGTGTTCCTCATAGGTCATTTCATGGGGGTCAATGGTGAGGATGAGTGTGACAAGGTTGTTGGTGGCAGAGGAGAGATTGGTGATAGAGCAGGTGGTGGTGGCAAGGGCATTGGTGACGATGGTGAGTGTGGTGTTCCTTTTTACAAACTGGGCAAAGTGGGGAAGGTGGTGGTCATCAGGGTGTACCTGGGGAAGGAGGTTGGCTGGGTGAAGGTTGTTGTCCTCAAAGTGGACAATAGTTGTATTTTCAATAAAGACCTCGAGCGGGAGGTCTGGGATAGCAAGGAAGGGCAAGAGGGCGGCAACAATTTCATTGATGCGCCAATGAGCGCAAGAGAGAAGGATGAGGACAGTGAAATAGGCAGCAAGGGTGAAGAAGGTGAACATTGTATGCAAGTAGGATGATTGTCAATACTGGGTGGTCTGTTCTTTTATAAATCATCTTCATCAAGATCTGGGTCTAGGTCTGAATTGTCCACTTCTATTTGATTCAGGATATCAGGGTTTGTGAGAAGTTTGTGATCTTCCCTGACAAACATTTCTAATGCCCTGAACTTATAGATGCTAAGGTCAGTGATGGGTGTGAAGAGGAGTTTCCTGATCTGCCTGACTATATCGAGAACTATGTTCTTTTGTTCATCAAGCAGGTAGCAGAGGTTGTCAGTATAATCATCCATGGATAAAATTGGCCTTCCTGGGAGCATGATTCCTTGGTGTGATAACCAGATCTGTGCACCAATTTCTTGTGCCTTTTTGGAGATTTTGTCAAGTTTCTCATATTCTGCTGGGCATAGGAGTCTGCCATGGCTCGTGTCATAAACATTGGTTTTCTTTATTGCAAGGAAGGTTCTGGTAAATCTGTGGGCCTGTACTGTAGAGTGGTAAATTGTTGACTGAGAACCGTAGTTGATAAAATCCAGGGAGGTATTGTTGTACTGTGTGGCAGGGGATCTCCATTGTCCCTGATGGGTTCTTCTGATGATCATGATTAAGTCGGGGAATGCAGTAATATTGTGTGACCAATGCCATGGTTTGAGTAGGTTTTTCTGATAGATTCAGTGCTTTAGGGGTGTGTTGGATGGGGGGATATTGTATGTGAGTGTAGACAGTCTTTTCTTTAAGGGCTATAGTGTATTGAGAGAGTGTCAAACAGTTTCATTTTGTATAATGGTAATTCTGCTTTAAGATGTGGTGGTTTCTGTATTGAGTCATGATTCAAAGGTGTCGGTGTTGTTTGTATTCCAATAGGATGTCAGTAGTGTTTGAAAGATTGCAGGCAGGCTCCCAAGAATTGTCATTTGATCCATAGCCTTTCCATTTAACTAGATAGTGGTAGCCTGCGCCTTGCTTCCTGTGGGCTAACATTGCTTCAACTTCAAATTCTTCTTGTCCATTTACAAGATCAGGGGGCAGTTTCACATAGTTTGGGCCATGCACAGTTGTTTCCCAGTATGGGGTAAGTAGTGACATATGAAACACAGGGTGAATGCACCATTGCTTTGGAAGTTTCAATTTGTATGTCACGGGTCCCATCACTTGTTCAATTTCGAAGGGTCCTTCTCGTTTTGGTGCTAGCTTTCTGGACTGATATGGTATGTGAAGATTCCTGTTCTCAAGCCATACTTTGGTGCCTTTTTTGAATCATATTGCCTTGTCTTTGCATCGTCTTGCCACTAGTTGTCTAGCTAGTTCATGTGCTGCTAGTGCTTCTTCTCTGGCCTTTCTTAGGAACTGAAGGCATTCCTTGGCTGCTGGTGTAGTCATTTGTGTTGTAGCTGTGGGAAGCACCACAGGGTCTGCTCCATACATTAGCCTGAATGGGGAAGTCTTGATTGTGTCATGATGCTGATTATTGTGGGCAAATTCAGCAATTGGGAGAAGCAGTTTCCACAAATGCAGTTCATTAGTACAGAACATCTGGAGATAGACCTCTAGTTCTTGATTGACTTGTTCTGTTTCTCCATCTGTCTGAGGGTGATAAGCTGTGCTCATTCTATGGTTGATTCCTAACACTTTTCGTATTTCCTGGAATACTTTTGCAGAGAACTGTGGGCCTTGGTCTGAGATTAAGATGTCAGGTAGGCCAAACTGTTTGAGAATTTCGGAGATGTAAAGTTCTGCAGTGCCTAGAGCATCGATTGTCTTCTTGCAAGGTGTGAAAATTACCCCCTTTGTAAGACCATGGTCCACCATGACCAGGATCAAGTCAAAGCCATCAGAAAGGGGTAGATCAGTGATGAAATCAAGAGTCACTTGCTGGAAAGGGTGAGTTGCTTTTGATTGAATTGGGTGAAGGGCTGGTACATTTGGGTGTGTGTTAATCTTCATTTGTTGACAAAGGGCGCATCCTTTGATCCACTCTCTGACATGTTTGAACATTCCAGGCCACCAGTAATCTCGTTTAAGGAGTTCAAGGGTTTTTAAGCATCCAGGGTGACCTGATGATTGTGCCTCATGTGTTTCTTTGATCAATTTGGTTCGTAATCCGTCCTGATCAGGGATGTAGGTTTTGCCAAGATAGTGAACAATGCTGTTTGTATAAGACCAATCCTGCATATTTGATTTGATCAGTGGGGCACGATGTGTGGTGATAACCTTGATTAAAATGCGTCCAAAATTGTCTTTTGACATTGCTTTCTGAATATCTGTGACTAGATCTTCTGCAATAAGACAAATAAAACAGTCCTCTGGCAAGACTATGACATTTTCCTGTAATTTGCTGTTTCCCATGTGATCTGGGCATTGAGATAGAGCATCCACTTCAAACATCTTTGTGCCAGGGACATGTTCAATACGCAGGTCAAATTTGGATAATAGGGATGACCATCTAGCTTGTCTAGGCATTAAGCATTGGGCAGTTTGATAGTAGGACAAATTTTTGTGGTCACAGTGAACTATAGTGGTATGGGGTGATCTGTGTAGTAGGTGTTGCCAGGTCATCAATCCTTTAATGATTGCCAAGAGTTCTCAGTCATAGATCTGGTAATTCTGCTCCATTTGTGTTAATGCATGTGAAATAAATCCACAGGGGTGTAGAGATCCTGTTTCATCTGCTTGTTTCAGGACTGCTCCTATCACTTTATTTGATGCGTCAGTCTGAAGAATAAAGGGTTGAGTTGGATCTGGCATTAATAACACTGGCATGGATGCAAATCATCTCTTTAGAATCTCAAAGGTGTTGTTCTGCTCAGTGGTCCAGTCGAATGGTTCAGTTTTCTTAGTGAGGTCAGTAAGTGGTTTAGTGATGGCAGCAAAATTCCCAATGAAGCATTGATAGAAATTTCCAAATCTGAGGAATGATCAGACTTGTTTGACTGTGGTGGGAATTGGCCAATCAGCAATTCCTGCTAGTTTTATTGGGTCCATCTGGATGCGTCCAGGGGTGATGATCATTCCTAAGACCTCAACTTCCTGTGTGGAAAACTTGCACTTCTCTAGTTTCAGGAATAGATTGTTATCTTGTAGCCATTGTAAGACTCGTTTTGTCCATTCTTCCAATTGTTCTAGTGTTTCTGCGCAGATTAACATATCATCCATATAGATGATCAACCATCCTTTGTTGATCATGTCTCTGAAGTATTTGTTCAACATAGTCTGAAAGGTAGATGGTGAATTGCATAATCCAAAGAACATAACTGTTGGTTCATAGAGCCCTTGATTGGTAATAAAGGCTGCCTTCCATTCATCTCCCTTTTTGATGCGAACATTGTTATATCCCCATTGAAGGTCCAATTTGGTAAAGTACTTGGCACCTTGCAGTTTAGTCATAAGATCGGAGACAAGGGGAAGGGGATATGCATTTTTGATGGTCCATTCATTCAGGTATTGGTAATCTTGACAGGGTCAGAGTGTCCCACTTTCTTTCTTTGCCACAAAGAAGAATGGCAATGCCTGTGGCAATGTAGACGGTTTAATATATCCTTTCTTGAGCTGTTCATCAATCCATTTGTCTAACAGTCCTTGTTCTTTGACTGATAGAGGATAAAGTTTACTAGCTTTCGGGACAAAACCCTCCTTTGTGTTGATCGTGTGATCCCATGGTCGACTGGATGGGAAACATTTTGATGCTTTTTTGTCAAAGATGGTGTGCCACTGCTCATATTCTGATGGTAGAGTGGTAGATGGTTCATCCTTCTTTAGCCTATGTTCTAGTTCCTGTGATGCCAATGTTTTTACTCTGATCCAATAGTCATCTTTGCCCCACTGCTGAGAGTCGAGGGCCAGCTGCCAGATTGCTTTTGGTGATGTGTCTAGATCTCCAATCTGCAGAGATTTTTCTCGCCAATTGATAATTGGGTTATTCTCTTCTAACCAAGGTATTCCTAAGATCATCTGTTGGTCGCCTAGCTTAGTGATCCAGAACCAATTTATAAATTGTTGTCCTTCAATCATGTAGCATATCTTGGTCCGATGCATGATCATCCCTTTTGCATTTACCGTTCCATCTGCATTTCTGACTTTAATCAGTTTCTTGAGTCATTCTTTTCTGAGCTCCTTCACTGCTCCTTCATCTACAAAGTTTCCTTCTGCTCCACAATCAATTAGGGCAGATGTTCCAGCAGGTAAATTGGTTGATTTGATAGTTAACAAAATGCACTTGTCATTGTTGGATAATACTATTACAGAATCAAGTGCTAACTGTTCAGATCTTGATAATAAGGAAGGGTCAACTGCTGAGTGATGCTTCCTAACTAAAAACCCTCATTTTCGAATTCATTTAAGAGGGCATTCTTCTCTTCAGTAGACATTGCTGAAAAGATTGCTCTAATTTTCTTTGCTGGTTCATCTTCTTCCTTCTGTTGTTCCTCAGTGATGGAACAGACAGCCTTATTCTGGTAAGAAGACCTGGATGAAGATGCATCATTGCATTTTGGGCAGTTCCAGGAGATGTGTCCCTGTGTTCCACATCTGAAACACTTGCCAGTCTTTCGGTATTCCTCCTTTTGATCATCTGTCAATCGGCTAGGAGTCATGGTATTTATAGTCCTGATTGTTCTGGATCAATTATTGTTTCTGCTGAAACACGTTCCAGATTCATCATTGGTTCTCCTGTTTCCTTGCCCTGTCATATCCCAGGCATTATGGTGATCCTTGGCCTTGTCATAGGCTTCTTGCATTGTTTTGATCTTCCTCTGGTCTTGTAAGATCGTCCTAGCAAGTTCTAAGGGTAATCCTTTGACAAATGCCTGCAACTGAGCGGGTATTCCAGTGAGGCCAGATGTTCCTATGTCCATGCAGAATTTCCTAATGTATTCTGGAACTGAAATGCCGTTTCCAACTCTTAATTTGGATAGATTGTTCAGGGCTCAAAGGGCACTGTTAACTTCTCCCCAGTCATTGATGAAACGTGTTTCAAATGCTTCATAGTTGCTCCATTTGAACATGGCTGTGGTACTGCCTCTGTTGTTGTTCAATTCGCCTCGAATAATGGTTTTCCAGTCGTCCAATTCTGGTCCCATGCATGCAAGCACATACCTGACTTTCTTTTCATCTTTTCCTTCATAGTTTTGTTTGTTGAGAGTGAAATAATCCTCCAACAGTCCTAGAAACGATCTTGCTTTGATTTGTTTACCTGTAAAAGGTCATATAGGCTGTGGTTTGATATCTCCTTTAGAGCTAGCATTGGTTTCAGATGCCATTCCTGGTTCAGGGGTAATCGGTGGTTCAGGGTTGATCAGTGGTTCAGGAGTTGGTGTTCTGGTAATCAGTTTTGGTTCTGGAGTAGGAGTTCTACTTGGGGTCCTTGGTTTCGGAGATGGGGGCAGTCCTTGTTTTGGGTAATCTGTATCAAATTGATTTTCCTCAAGCTTGGCTTGTTTGATTCGTTGTATTTCCTCCCACTCTGCTAAAAGGCTAGCTGTAATTCCGTGTTGGTCACTGTCTCCAAAGAATCTTCTATAGAGAGTCCTTCCTAAGTTGTTTTCTGGTTCCTTGACAAGGTAGAGTGGTTCTCCTTGTACTTCACTACCCCAGTCTAGGTAGATTTGATCAGGTAAACCGAATTCAAAGGCTCCTGAGTAGAAGTCTCCTGAAAAATATCTGTCTGGGACTGGTTTGTTTCATTTCTGTCCTTCTGTAACAAAATACCAGGTTTGTTGGCAGAGAAAAACTTCTCTTTGTCCAAGATAGTATTTCCCCTTATAGGTGACGGATCCATTCACAGGTTGTTCCTGAGAGCTGCGGGTCTCAATGGTGTCAGCTAGGGGTGATACCCTGAGCTGGTCCTGAGTTCCAACTTATGTTACAGTCAATGTCCACAATGTTGTTCAGTGTCCAAGTCTACAGCAACAAACAGAGTCTCAGTCTGTTCCCAGTCACTGGACAAGGGTTCTAGGCACTAGGTCTGATGATGACAAAGGCTAGCAAGAGAGCAAGGAGAGCGGTTGAGATGACAAGTAAAAGAGTGTTCAAGTTATGGATAAGATTCAACTAAGTTGGAACTAAAGAACTATGGTACATGAGAGGGGTTTATATACATTTAGAGAACAATGAGAGCTAAAGGGGAAAAGGCATAGCTGTCTGAGAAAGGAAAGGTGAAGGTAGCTATGAAAGGAGATAACATCCAAGGCATAACTATGGGTTTGTAATAAGTAAATGTAGTCCATTAACAAAGGGAAAAGAGAATTGTAACAATGATATCCACTGTGTAGTGTATAGATGACAACCCATCCTTCTGCAATTTTTTGCCTGAAGATGTCATTCATCATAGTCTGGAATGTTGCCAGAGAATTACAAAGACCAAAAAACATTACTAGGGGTTTGAACAAGCCCCTATGGGTTTTGAAGGCCACTTTCCACTCATCACCTTCCTTAATCCGGATATTGTTATATCCCCAACAAATATCCATTTTAGAGAAGACCTTGGCTTTTGATAGCCAATCAATTAATTCTCCAATCAGGGGTAACAGGTATCAGTTCTTTCTCATAATGTCATTCAGCTTTTGGTAGTCTTGTACTGGCCTTAACTTGCCATCTTTTTTCTTAACGAAGAAGAATGGGGATGCTTGTTCCGAAGTACTGGGCCTAATCCTTCCAGATTTTAGATTTTCTTCAAGAAACTCATCTAACTGTTACCACTCTTCCTTATTCAGCGGATAAACCTTACAATCCATCAGCTGTCCTCCCAGAATAAATTCCATGGTGTGATCCCATGGCCACCTCAGTGGTAACTCATCAAAGGTTTCCTTTTCAAACACCTTTCAGTGTTTGAGATAATGTTGTGGGACTGTTTCTTCCAGGGACTGTTTTTTGCTAGCCAGCACTTCCTTGGCTGCAATATCTTGCTAATGGTCATAATTTCATCTCTCCTGGGCTGATGTGAACTGCCAGGAGATGTTCCCTGTCTTCCAAGGACTCGGTTTTGTCTACCTCCTCCTCAGGTTCTGCTACACTGGATTGATTCCAACATGTTCCTGGACATCTACTAAACATTACTTCCTGTTTTTTCCAGTTCATACTGGGGTTATGCAGTTGTAACCAATCATGTCCTAAAAACAAATCCATCTTTCCAAGTCATGCCACACAGCAGTCCATTACTTCCTCATGGTCTCCAATTCATAACTTGAACTGGACCATGTACTTGATATTCCCCATAGTGTTGCGGGTTCCATCTGCATTATAGACTGGTACTGGTCATACTAGATGTCGCTTATTCATCCAGTGTTTCTCTATGAATTCATCATTGATGCATGACCCTGTGCATCCTGAGTCAACTAATGCTAAAACAGGAATTGTGGATCCTGTATCCATAGTTGTTATCATGCCTTTCAAGTTCATTTCTTGTTTTCCTGAGGCTTTAACAATCTGCTGCTGTAACTGCATTAAATTCCATATTGCTTCCTGTTCTGATTGTTGATTTAATTCTTTCAACAATTGAGTAGTTACTTCTGGTAATCATTTACTGTGAACCCAGGCTCTTAAACATTCCATGGCAGTTTTTTCATCTTGCTGCCATATTTGTCTCATGACCCACACAGGGGTCCACTGTTTTATCCTGGGTTTTGCGCTCACACTTAGGTTTCAGATCTGATGAATATAAGAGGAATATTCATATAATAATTCTGGTACTTTTACACAAGAATCATTGTCCAATTCCAAAACTCTATTAGCCAGCAGCGCTGAGCACTTGCCTACTGGCTTTTGCCAAAACCCTTTTCCATTCTGAGTTTTTTTCATTGCTCCTTGGTGAGCTCTTCAATCCTCCCTCACTTCTCTTGCCTTCCACTTCCCTTTATCCTTCCATCGAGGCTTCCTAGGGTCCGGGCAATTGCATGCAAAGTGTCCTTCCTTTCCACAGTTATAACAACTGCCAGTAATTTTCTTTTTGGACTTATCAACGTCCATTGCATCTGGGTCTTTTGATGTCATCAGTGTGCTATACTGGAACTGGTTTGGTTTACTATCTCTAGCAATTGGCCTTTCCTTGTATCCACCCTTTTGCCTATCCAGTCCATATGCTTCCGTCACTTTCCAATATGCCCATGCCAACTCTATTGCTCAATCCTGACTGAATCTGTTTCAGGGTCACACCATCTCCCAAATTTCCATGTCAAATTGAATCTTGCCTGAGTGCAGGGTTGAGGTTTTGTTTGAATAGTGAAATTAATGCTCTCTTGTCCCAACCAACCAATGGTCACAAGGCATTGAATCATACTACATGATCCTCAATCATTGGATTACCCTGTTTTAGTGCCATGATCACATCAGTTGCCTTTTCTCAAGTCTCTGTGGACATGCATTTGCATTGCAAAGTCTTCCCAATTTGTAAAAGGAAACTGATTCTTTAAGGGTCATCAAATTACATGATCATCAACTGTGACACCTTGATTGAGCTCTTCCCAAGACAGGTTTGCTGGCCAACCAGACATATCTATTTTGTCCTGATATTCTTGTTGTGCATCCTGAACTGCTTTGAGTTTTACACCTGCCCAATCTCCTGCTCTGTTTTCCTTTCCCTTCCTGATGTGGTAAAGATGAATGGAGATTTTTCGATCCATCTTAACTTCTTGGGCCAACAGAAAGTAGGTCTGCATCTGGCATAACCACCCATCTACCATCTGGGGATCTCCCTCATAGTAATCTGGCATATCCGCCCTTGTAAGCAGTGTGGGTGGCTGTTATGATATGGACATTTTTTCTATATTTTTCTCTATATTATTCAGAGGCCTATGGATGTACAAAGGGACATGAGCATACGATGAGGGATCCCTATCCAGATATGGCAGGAAGATTATATAACCCAGGGTGGCTATATGATCAAGGCCAATAGGGGATATTGGGTGAAATGGTGTTCATGGGAAGGGACTGAGTATCAGGATCCCTTTGTCGAGACGACGCAGGGCCCCACTAGTAGACTTAAGATGAGGAGGATGTGAGGAAGGGATAAAACCCGAGAGAACTTGGCTGAGGTCTCTGGGTGCTAGTTGCACTCCTTATATACCTAGGTACATGGTCTGTGCGTACACTACACGAGGTAACGGCGAGGCACTGCGCATGCTGCACATTGCTGTTCAATGAGTCAAGGTGTTGACTCATCCTTGCCGTGATCTGCTATCTAATCTTATCTAATCCCTATCTTTTATCTAAGCGCTGACTGACAGGCACCTGCTTAGTCAGCCAATGTTATATAATAAAGAGGAAAATGAATATAAAATGACTTAGTGAAAACAAAGTTTTCAGTCGGTCATGACAGTACCCCCTTTTTAGAATTTGGCTTCCTAGACAAATTTAAACTTCATCATCATCATTCAGCGCATCACGCTCTATCATGGATGATGAATTGTTATCCTCTATTTCTTCGATAATGGGTGATAATGGCCGTGATGGCGGTGTTTCTAAAGCATACTTGGCTTGGAGTTTCTGAGTAGTTGTTTCAGCGCGTTGCGCTATATCATGCAACTGTTGTCGAAGACACATGTTACAAGTACATCTTCTCCAGGTTCTGTTGCCAAGGTTTCCAGGCCTTTCTTGCCTTTCCACTTTTGCCAATTCCGTTCCCATTCTGCAGCTGGTGCTACTGCATTGACGTTGATTCTGGACACAGCTTTGTCCAAGGCTTCAGTGAAGTTTTCATAGGTTTTGAAAGCTAAACCATCAAAGGTGGCCTTGTCAAGCCTTCTGATTGCTCCAGGGTTTTTGTCGTAAAAATGTTTTATTTTCCTTTTTGCATTTTTCAAATTGTCCTTTGGTTCCCAAGAATTATGTTCTGCAGTGTATCCTTTCCACCTGACCAGATATTCCAGCTTATTTCTTTTTAATCATACATCCAATACTTCTTCAACTTCATACTCCTTTTCTCCTTCAATCTCTATTGGAGGAGGTGGTTGAGCCTTCTGTCCTCTCATTGGTCGTTTCCAAGGACGTATTCTAGACACATTCACAACTGGGTGTATCTGTTGTGAGAAAGGAAGGTCCAATTCAACAGCATTTGATGAGATAATTCTCTTGATTGGGTATGGACCAATCCATCATTCTGCCAATTTCCTGGTTGGTCGGCCTGTCAACTGTAGATCCTTGGTTGACAACCATACTTTATCACCAACTTTGTATTCAGGAATGTCCAACCAATGTCGATCTGCATACAACTTCATCTCATCCTGCAATTTATGGAGGGCAGCTTGGGTTTCCTCATGTATTTCCTTCATTTTTTGAGCAAATTCCTCTGCTGCTGGATGACTCCCTTCTCTCCTGGGCTCTATTCCCATTCATGGGTGTTTTCTGTAGTTTATGAAAAACGGTGTCTGTTTCGTAGATGCCTGTATCTTGTTATTGTAGCTGAATTCGGCAATAGACAGCCACCCAGACCAATCCTCTTGTCTATGGTCTACAAAAATTCTCAGAAACTGTTCCAAGTCCTGATTCATCCTTTCCGTTTGTCCATCAGTTTGCGGATGGAACGCAGTGGACAAGTCCGTTGAAATCCCCAGCATTTGATTTAACTCCTTCATCATTTGCACTGCGAATTGCGGACCTCTATCCGAAATAATGGATTCAGGGAGTCCATGTAATTTCCAAATGTAATCCCTGAATAAACTTGCCAACCCCTGGGCTGATGTCTCTTCTGATGTGGGTATAAAATGAGCCATTTTGGACATTCTATCACAAACTACCAAAATCGCGTTGTGACCATGTGATTCTGGTAATTTTGTAATAAAGTCTGCAGAAATGTGCATCCAAGGCCTTGCTGGTGCCGAATTTGGCATTAGCTTTCCAGCTGGAGGCTCAGGGAAGTTCTTGTTCTGCTGGCACTTATCACATCCACTAACATATTTTTTAATATATTTGGTGATACCTGGCCACCAATAATTCCTTGTGACGAGTTCAATCGTCTTCCATTGACCTCCATGTCCTGCAATGGGTGTGTCGTGATGTAAACAGACTATTTCCATCCGTAAATTTTCGTCTTTTGGGACATAGACCTTTCCCTGCCAGAGGATAAGTCCTTGCTCCCACTGCCATTCTCTGCTATTCAGCGTTTTCACACCTGCTTTCTTCATTGCTTCTACTGCCTTTACTACTTGTTCATCTCGTGCTTCTGACTTTCTGATTTTGTTCAGTAAGGCTTTTTCTGAACTATCAATGAGCACATGACCATGCTGTAGGGCAGCAATTTTGAAAAAATCAGGCTTCAAGAGGGTGACATTTTTGTTATCATCATCCACCCCCTTTTTGTGATCTGGCCTCCTGGACAGAGAATCCGCCTTGCCCATTGAACTCCCAGCTTTATGTAACAACACAAAATTAAAGCGACTTAGATAAAGGGACCACTGAGCTTGGTGCCAATTAAGCTTCTTGGCACCCATGAAATACTTGAGGTTCTTGTGGTCTGTCCAAATCTCAAACGTTTCCTTTGCCCCTTCCAAATAATGCTGCCAGGTTTCAAGGCAGCGCATAATCCCTAGCATCTCCTTGTCATGAACGTCATAATTACGTTCAGTATTATTAAGAGATTTGGATAGGTAGGCTACTGGTCGCCATTTTTTATCGTCACATTGCATGGAGAGAACACCTCCCATGGCATAATCAGATGCATCAGACTCAGTGCGGAACTTCCAATCTGAGTCAGGTGCCACCAACAATGGTTGTTCTGTAAAAATCTTTTTTAGAGTTTTAAAGGCATTTTCTTGAGGCTCTGCCCATTCCCATGCCTTATCTTTTCGAACCAAATCATGCAGCGGCCGTGCCACTTTTGCAAAGTCTTGAACAAACCTTCAATAATAGTTTGCCAATCCCAAGAAGCGCTGCACGTCCTTGACACATCCTGGTGTGGGCCACTGGACAATGGCATCCACCTTTCTCGTATCCATTTGAATTCCTTTTGCGCCAATGATTACGCCTAGGAATTTGACTTCCTCCACACACCATGTGCACTTCTCTGGCTTCACATACAGATCATTCTCTTCCAATTTTTTGAGGACTTCCAAAACAATCTTATCGTGCTCCTCCTTTGTCTTGGTAAAGATGAGGATATCATCAATGTAGATTATTACTTTTCCTTGATTTATCATGTCTTGGAAAATGTCGTTCATCATTGTTTGGAAAGTGGCTGGTGAATTGGTAAGCCCAAAGAACATTACAACTGGTTCAAAAGAACCTTCTGGTGTTGTAAAGGCAGCTTTCCATTCGTCACCTTCCTTAATCCATACATTATTGTACCCCCATCGAAGGTCCAACTTCGTGAAGTACTTTGCACCTCCTGCATGATCTACTAACTCCGAGATTAGCGGTAAGGGATAGTTATTTTTAACTGTCCACTCGTTAAGATACCGATAATCTTGTACCATCCTCTTCTTTCCATCTTTCTTGCTTACAAAGAACACCGGTGATGTTTGTGGTGACTTTGAGGGACGTATGTACCCTTTGCTTAACTGATCATCAACAAAGTTACGTACTTCCTGCAATTCGTCAGGAGATAAGGGATATGCTTTAGCCTTTCTTGGTTGGTAGTCAGGCTTTGTATCAATCGCATGATCCCATGGCTTTCGCACTGGCATTCTCTCGGAGGCTTTCTTTTCGAAAATCTGAAGATATTGATGGTATTGTTTAGGTACCATCTCACTAGCAGTGATTTTTGCTAGTTCCTGCACACGTAAGGATGAGCCCGCTTTTGGTCCAGCAGATCCTGATGGAAACAAAGGTAAAAATGGGTATTTCTCCCCGTATTTATATTCCCTTGGATGTTTCATTTGTTCCAAATATGTGAGGTTCTGATCTTCCTCTTCTTTTTCCTCAAGCCAATGAGCGAAATCCAACTCTTTCTCCTGTTCCCACAAATATTGCAGTACCTGCCAATGTTCGGCTGTGCATACTTTCTTTTCCCGATGTTTGGTCCACTCCCTTTGCCTATGTCCACATGACCGTGGGCATCAAGTTAACTTTACTTGTCCATTTTCCCAATTGATCTCTGGATTGTGCTTTCGTAACCATGTAGATCCAATGATCACATTTGTTTTGCCTAATTCGCAAATTTCAAAGGTAGCCTGTTCCTTATGACCTTTAAAAGAAAGCAGAAGATCAACCTCATGGGTGATCATTCCTCCTTCATTATTGGTTCCATCCACATTCCGTACTTGAATGGGACATGTCAACAGAATAAGTCTGAACCCTTTTTCCTTTGTGTATTTGGTATTCATAAACAATCCAGTGGCTCCGGAATCTAGCAAAGCCTCCTGTTGTGTTTGCTCATGGGTGTCCAATGTTTCCAAGCCTACTTCCATAAATATTTCATCTTTCTGGCTGATAGTTCGGACCAGATGATGATGTCTCTTAGGCTCTCTTGGTTGAACAGTTACAACTTCAGCACGAGGCGCTATATCACATTGCTGCTGTACTATTTTACTTGTAGATGATGACAAAAAAGAGGAATTAAGCACAGATTTAACCGCTCTGCCGCGCTCGTGGGGAGTGACACCTTCAGCAAAAGGCGCTATATCACAGTGTTTCACCTTTGAGATCGCCTCCTGCGGAGATGTCTCGGATTTCTCCGAGACATCTGTTTCTACTGTAAAGTCCAAATCAAGTACCAAGAACCGATTTCGAGAATCTAGTGTGGGACTCACTGATCCTCTTGCTCTTTTAAATGTTCTTCTCCTTTTGCAAAAAACTCCCTCATTTCTTCAAACATCATTGTTCAAATGTCCAAAGTTGATCTACAGTTTTGTGAGATATGTCCTAATTTTCCACATTTGTAACACCGGAGTGGTGGCTGTTGGTTCCGATCTACATCCATTGCGTTTGGGTCGGGCCGATTTGCTGTATTATTTGAACTCCCAGAGACTCCAGCTCCCAATTGCCCCTGACGCGCTGATCCAGATCCAAATTTCCATCTGGGTTTAGGCTGGCCAGGAACTATCGTTCTTGCCAGATCCGGGCCTTTGGACGCTCCTTCGCTCCTCTTAGCGGAGTTACTGGTCCAGGAGGAATAATACTGCTCCTCAGCTTTTGCTTGTCTCCATTGTCGATCTAATTTGACTGCTCGACGGTACCATTCTTCCACGGTGTCCGGAATGGTTTCTGATTCCATGATTCTTTTTCGTAATCCATTATTCAATCAATGCTCTCCCAAAGTAGCCGGTACCTCGCGCTACTTTTTTAAACTTTTGCACATGCTCCTCACATGTGCCGGATCCTTGCGTCATCGTGCGTAATTCCGATATTTTGGACGACTGCTCATCAGTGTCTCCAAATTCGTTCTTGATTCTCCTAAAAAGGGCCTCCACCGTTTGTGGAACCGTATCATCATCATCTGCCATTGCTTCTAATAGATTGTCCTGCCAATCTACTGCAAATCCTTCTGATACATAGGACAAGACCAACAAGATTTGCTCCTCATCATCCACATTTGGCATTTTGAGTTGCAAATACAACCGACATGCATTGATAAAATTGTTTACTTCGGACATCTTGCCCGAAAACACCGGTGGTTTAGCAACATCAATTTTTGATGCACCATTTCCGTTCGAGGGAATATTGAATACTGTCCCTGGCGGTATGTTAACGACGTTTGCTGGTTGGGGTGGCTGTGCTGCAGCCGCAGCGGCTTCGGCAGCATTTGCCTGGAGTTGGGTTAACTGGTTTTGGAGGTTGGTGATGGTGGCGGCTTGCGCATTGAGAAGATTCAGCAGTTCTGCTGATGTCATCTCCTGTGCTGCTGCCATTTCGACATAAATGGGTGGTGGTGATACCAGGGATAGTGATAGTGATGGTGGCAGTGGTGAAAAAGGTGGAGCGGGTTCACCGATGAAATCAGCGTCTGAATTGAAAAGTAGGTTTGGGTTTAAGGTTGCGGGATTAGCAACAAGAATGGGAAACGGTGCTGCTTCCCACTGATGTGGCTGTTCAGTGATTGAGTTTGATGAGACTGATGAGGAAGGGGTGTGCAATGGTGGTATTGAATCTGAATCTGATACAAACGGATCTGTATCTAATCCTTCTAATACTTCTTGCCACAGAGGATCAATCTTGATGGAAGTGAGGGAGGTCTGGGCCTGTCACTTATTTGGGATGGGTAAATACGTACGTATGGGGTGCACTCAGGGTCCACAACCCTCCCTGCAGTGCTACAATATAGGTACGGTATTTAAAGATTACGATGACATGTGAAAGTTTATCGAAGTGGGGGCCGAACGGTTGTCCCACTGATGCTACACCGTATGGGTGCGGTCCTCTCTTGGAAGCACATGAGCAAGCGCTGGCTACTTCTGAGGTGTATGAAAAAAGGGGTAGTTACTGTATCTACTAGTATAGCCTTAAGGGGCCTAGGCCAGGGCAATTTAATGTGCTAGGTGTTAGGACTAATCCTTGACACAATCACAAGCTTCAGAGGAGAAAAGATGAATAGAGATGAAGCTAAGACACAGTAGTCTGTAACCTACAAGGAGGAAACAATCTAGAGTCTTAAGGACTCCTACCTACAGAATGCACTCCTTATATACCTGAGTCATTGGTCTGTGCGCACAGTCTGCGCAGCCGCTAAGGCTATGCACGCGCAGCAACAAGACCCAGACCCATCTCCCAGACCTGTCCAGACTTACCCAGACTCTCGGTCCCTTCCCGCAAATGCCGTTTCACCCAATATCCCCTAATAGCCCTGATTGTATAGCCACCCTGGGTTATATAATCCTCCTGCCATATCTGGATAGGGGTCCCGCGCCGTATGCTCGCGTCTTGTTATGCGTCCGTAGGCCTCTGAATAAAATAGAGAAAAATACAGAAAAAAGTCCATATCGTAACATGACCTCCTCCTTAAGACTTCACATCCTGGGAAGTCATGCGTTGGTCATAAATCGCTTCAGCGCTGAGCGCTACATCATGCGATGGTTTGCCTTTAGGGGAATTAAGCGTGGGTTTAACTGGCCCACCGCACTCAAGGTCTCTTGAGAATGCCCCTTCCAAGTTGGGTTCAGCATAGATGAGCTTTTGGTCACCTTTCCACCGTTGCCAATTCCGTTTTAATCTATCGAGGTAGTCATGCTCGAATTTGCCATCTTCCCAACCAAACAACTGTTTGGGAGCCTTTGTATCTGTGTAGTTATGCCAATTTTTAAACCGTAGGTCTGTGATCGCCAGTCGCCGGGGAGCACTTAGGTTTTGCCTGTGGAATTTCTGAACCTCTTTCTTAGCATTGGCGAGGTTCTCTGCTGGTTCCCATGTAGATTCTTCCACTGGGTAGTTTTTCCATTTGACCAAGTATTCTAATCTGCCACCGTTTCGTCCACTGACTCTACTGTCCATGACCTCTTCGACTTTGTACTCGTCATCCTTGGATTCCTCCACCATCTGTGCCTCTTTACGTTTGGCAATCTTTTTGATTTGGTTGGGGAATTCTGGGGTAATGTACGGTTTTAAGAGTACTTCATTAAAGACGTTGTAGATTTTCCAGGCTGCGGGAATCTTTAACCGATATGCAGATGTGCCAACTTTCTCAACCACTTCCAGGGGTCCCACAAACTTGCCGTCCAACTTCTTAGTTGCTCAAAGTGTTGGCAAATTTTCTGTACTGAGATACACCTTGTCACCAGGTTTGTAATCTCGTGCTGGCCTTCTGTGAACATCCCACCACTTTTTCATTGCTTCAGCGGTTTTCTCTAGCACGGTTTTGGCCTTGGCATGGACATCCTTGATTTCTTTAACTAGTTCCTCCATGACAACCGTTTTTGGCTGATATAACGGATTCATCCCCTTATTGGGATGTCTTCCGTAGTTCATAAAAAACGGTGAGAATCCTGTGGATGAATGTATACAGTCGTTGTGGCAAAACTGGGCTACCGCAAGCCAATCACTCCAGTTGTCCTGTCAATGGTTGACGAACATGGTTAAGAATTCCTTAACCTCCTGATTAACCTGTTCTGTCTGCCCATCGGTTTGTGGATGATAAGCCGTAGACCTATTAGCCTGTATTCCTAGAATCCCATACAGATTGTCCATGAATTTGGAAGCGAATTGCGGTCCCCGATCGCTAATAACCTTTCTTGGTAAACCGTGTTCCCTGAAGACATTGTCTCGGAACAAAACCACTACTCCTTGTGATGTAATTGATGATGTTGTTGGAAGGAAATAGGCCTTCTTTGTGAACCGATCTACCACAACCATGATCATGTTGTTGCCCTTTGAGTCTGGCAATGGTCCGATTAGATCTACCAAGATGACTTCCCATGGTGCGTCAGGGACCTCATTTGGATTTAATGGCGCTGCTCTTGGCTGTCAATCCGGTTTTGCTCTCTGGCATGTTTCACATCCTCGTATAAAGTGTTCAATGTCCTTTCACATTTGCGGCCACCAGAAATTGCGAGTGAGACTTTCCACGGTTTTGACTACCCCTGAATGCCCCCAGGAGTGGTGAATCTGAATCAGGTCACCCCTGATCTGCGCATCTGCTGGAACGTAAATTCAACCCTTCCATTCAACTAGTCCCCTCTCAATTTTAAAGTCTGGGTCCTGTTGTTCGATACCTTGCTGAACCTGAGTTTCCCATTGCCGAGCCGAGACCTTCTGGATTTCCTTGATGATATCCTCGATTGCTCAATCATCATCATAGACTCTTACGAACAAATGATCCTTCAGGAGTATCACCCCTTCATTATCATTTTGTCCCTTCTCATGTCCTGCTCTTCTTGACAATAAATCTGCTTTCAAATTAGACTTCCCAGACCGATGTTTGATGACAAAATTAAACTCCTGCAAGTCCGTGACCCATCGTGCCTGTCGCCTGTTGAGGTTTTGCAGTTTTCGGAAATATGTGAGGTTTTGATGATCCGTTAACACCTCGATCTGTTCCTTTGCACCTTTCAGGTAATGAGACCATTCGTAAAATGCATGCATGACTGCAAGCATTTCCTTGTCATAGATCTCATAATTCCATTCTGCTTCATTTAACAACTTTGAAATAAACACCACAGGTCACCATGTGCCGTCCTTGCTTTGTTGGGACAAAATTCCTCCAATTGCAAAATCAGACGCATCTACTTCAACACGAAATTGACCGTCGTCGTCGGGAATTTTGAGGACTACCTCCCTCACCACAAGGTCTTTCAGTCCCTGAAAGGCCAACGTCTGCTGATCAGTCCAGAGCCACTCAACCTTGCCAGTAAGACCCGTCAGCGGCTTCACTGTCTTAGCAAAGCCTGGCACAAAATGCTGATAGAAGTTAATGAAGCCCAAAAACTGTTGAAGTTCACGCTTGCACGTAGGGATAGGCCAATCAACCACAGCCTGTACTTTCCCCTTTTCCATCTGAATGGAGTCCTGACTAATGACTAGTCCCAAAAAGTCGATTTGAGGTTGATCGAACCAGCATTTCTCTGGTTTCAAAGATAACTTGTGATTCTCTAGTTTTGCTAAGATGCGGTTAACATGCATCGTGTGTGCATCCTGTGATTGGGAGAACACCAAAATATCATCCATATAAATGACGACCCAACCTTCTGCAATTTCTTGCCTGAAGATATCGTTCATCATTGTCTGAAATGTTGCGGGGGAGTTACAGAGACCGAAAAACATGACTAAAGGTTCAAACAGGCCCCGATGAGTTTTAAAAGCTGCTTTCCACTCATCACCTTCTTTAATCCTAATGTTATTATAGCCCCATCGGATATCCATTTTGGAAAAGACTTTGGCTTTTGATAGCCAATCAATCAATTCACCAATCAAAGGTAATGGGTATCGGTTCTTCCTCATGATGTCATTCAATTTCCTATAGTCCTGTACTGGTCTCAATTTACCATCCTTCTTTTTGACAAAGAAGAACGGTGATGCCTGCTCAGACGTGCTTGGTCTAATCCGTCCAGACTTCAAGTTTTCTTCTAAGAACTCATCCAACTGTTCCCGTTCTTCTTTATTCAACGGGTACACTTTACAGTCAGTCGGCTGTCCTCCTGGGATAAACTGGCATGATCCCATGGCTGTCTTGGTGGTAATTCATCAAAAGTTTCCTTCTCAAACACTTTTCTGTATTTGAGATAATGTCCTGGTACCGTCTCTTCCAACAATCGCTTTTTACTAGCCAACGCCTCTTTTGCTGCAATGTTGGTTGAGAGTGGTCATAATTTCAACTCCTCTGGTCCTATATGTACAGCAAGTAGACGTTCCCCATCCTCTAAGGTTTCGGTTTCATCTACCTCCTCCTCAGGTTCACTTACACTGGACTGATTCCAGCAAGTTCCCGGACAACGGCTGAAAGTTACTTCATGTTTCTTCCAATTCATACTGGGATTATGCAATTGTAACCAGTCATGACCTAAAAACAAGTCTGTTTTCCCTAGTCTTGCGACACAACAATCCATGACTTCTTCATGATCTCCAATCCGCAGTTTGAACTGAACCATGTATTCAATATTCCCCATGGTATTACGAGTTCCATCTGCATTATAGACTGGTACCGGTCGTAAAAGACGTCGTTTGTTCATCTGGTGTTTTTCTACAAACTCATCATTAATGCACGATCCTGTGCATCCTGAGTCAACTAAAGCCATAACAGGAATTGTGGATCCTGTATCCATGGTAGTTATAATTCCTTTTAGGTTCATTTCCTGCTTTCCTGAAGCTTTGACAATTTGTTGCCACAACTGTGCCAGATTCCACATTGCTTCTGATTCTGATTGCTGATTTAGTTCCTTCAACAACTGTGGTGTCACTTCAGATAAGCATTTCTCATGAACCCATCCTTTCAAGCAATCCATAGCAACAGTTTCCTCTTGTTGCCATATATGTCTCATTACCCAAGCAGGGGTCCATTGTTTAATCCTGGGTTTGGCGCTCACACTTAAGTTTCGAATCCAATGAATATGAGAAGAATATTCATATAACAATTCCTGTATGTTTACACAAGAGTCATTGTTCGATTTTGAAACTCTATCAGCCAGCAGCGCTGAGTGCTCGCCTACTGGCTTTCGCCAAAACCCTTCTCTTTTCCGAGTTCTTTCCACTGCTCCTCGGTAAGCTCCTCTATCCTGACTTCTCTTGCTCTCCACTTCCCCATATCCTTCCATCGAGGTTTCCTAGGTTCTGGGCAATTTTGTGCAAAGTGTCCTTCTTTGCCGCAATTGTAACAACTTCTGGCACCTGGTTTCTTACTGTTATCCACGTCCATGGCATTCGGATCCTTGGATGTTGTTGGCGTACTGTATTGGAACTGGTTCGGTTTGCTATCCTTAGCAACCGTTTTTTCCTTGTATCCGCCTTTTTGTTTATCTGGCCCGTATGCTTCTGTTGCTTTACAATAAGCTCTTGCTAATTCTATTGCCCAATCCTGGATCTGTTTCAGGGTTGCATTATCCCCTAGGTTTCCATGCCTAATCAGATCTCGTCCTAATGCAGGATTGATGTTTTGTTTGAATAATGCAATCAACGCTCTATTGTCCCATCCGACCAATGGTACCAGGGCGTTGAACCTGACTACATGATCTTCAATCATTGTGTTTCCTTGTTTTAATGCAAGAATTGCATCCGTCGCCTTTTCTCAAGTCTCGGTTGACATGAAGAATTCATGCATCTGCGTTGTAAAATCTTCCCATGAAATGAAAGGGAACTGATTTCTTAAGGGACATCTGATTTCATGATCATTTACAATAACACCTTGATTTAGCGATGCCCAGGACAGGTTAGTTGGCCATCCAGAGTTAACCATTTCGTTTTGGTATTCTTGGTCTGCATCTTGAACTGCTTTGAGTTTCACTCCCGCCCAATCTCCTGCTCGATTATCTTTTCCTTTTCGGATCTGGTATAAACAGATGGATATTTTTCGATCTAACTGAGTTTCTCAAGCCAGTGTGAAGTACGTTCTCATTTGCCTCAACCATCCATCTACCATGCGGGGATCTCCTTCATAATAATCAGGCATCTCAGCTTTGGTAAGAGGTGTGGGTGGCGGGATTGGATTGGCTCGTCGATACTCATTTACTATTCCAGCCACCACCTGTCCAATTGCTGTGATGGCTTCTTCTCGTTGCACCTGTTGTCTCTGGATGACATCTTCCTGAGCCGCTATTTGAGCCGGGGTGGCGCCTGCAGGAGCAGGTAGTTCTGTATCTTCAGCCCATGCGGTCCGCCATCCAGTCAGAGCATTGTACAAATGTGCCATCATGTCAGTTGTGAATCGGAACGCTCCGAGCCGTTTATGTCCTGACCCTTTTCATTCTAAAAAGAACATATATCTCCAGGCTTGAAGTCCATCCATACAAGGCTCCACATGATAGCAATTATCAACCCCTTGAGTGGGTCTGATGGTGATCCATGCTCTGGTGTTCCTCAATCTGGGATCCCATGACACCAATTCAAATATTTGGGGATAGGCTGGCCAATTAATTGTATTGATTCCAATACTGCACTTTGATCATACTGAGGTAACAATATCCAGGGATATCAGGATGAACCAAAAAATTGCTGTATCGACAATGGACTTCTACTGCTCCTTCTATATTCCCATTTAGGGCATGCATTAACCGATTCCGTTCCTTGGCGGTTAAAACCAGACCGTCATGTTTCAATGTATAGGTGTTGAAACTGATCAATAGTAGTTTAATATTTGATGGCATATTGAATAACGCCTCCCGTATGGCCGATCCAGGTTCCAACTGATTTAGAACATCCTCCAGGGTTTTCTTTTCCCTGGCTATCTGCTGCTCGAGCTCCTTGAACCGACACTTTTGTAATAGTTGCTCATGGCGTATTTTTAATAGCTCCTGCCATGCGTCTTCTTGTTCCTTAATGGCCACTTCTTTGGCGCACCATTCCGCTAGTTTTTCCTGACGTTTCATTTCCTTTTGAAGACGTCTTTGTTCCTTCTGCCAGCGCTGCCAAGCCCTGACATGTGCATCACAAGGTCGGTTGTCAGTCTGAACCTCCTCAATTGATCTGATGGGTAATTTCTTTTCTGCGCACCCCTGCGCCCATTCAATCGAGAAGATGATCCCGATTTCTTCAAGGGTCATGCTGGCCCTTGGCAATACGTAGTTGAACAGCCCTGCCATTCCAATTGTTTTTGATCTTCTTAGATCCGCAATTCTGATGACGCCTCAAGTAGAGGGATGTCGCCTCTTCTTCCGTAATAGTACTTCCTAATACTACTACTGTCCAATGCAGTCAATAACGCACCCGCACTCGAATGTTCGATTTAGTTCCACCAGATGACCCAAGTGTGTGGTGCCTGGGTTTTCACTGAGATGTCCTCGTGCTCAGATCAATAGATCTGATACGTAATTGGTGTTCTCAGACTGTATCTCCTTGATACACGACACACAAATGGATTGTCTTTGAGGGTTCCACCCCCTTTTCCGCAATACTAGTGCTGGTGCCTGCAAGACCCTGCCCGGTCGACTACAGCGTGCTCCAAGCTCTCGTCTAGTACTGTTTGGTTGCCAGTAGCCAATTGGCCATAGTCACCTTACAACAGTAAGATGAGGCTATCTGTTGTCAGAGTCGACGTCACCTAGAGTCCTCGAGGCTGTCTGTAGACACGTGCTGTAACGTGTACAGAGTCAGATGGTTTTTACTTGAAAGCTGAACTCTCTTTGTCACTGTCCGCGACAATGAGCAAGACTTGCTCTGCGCTATGACCAACGATGAAGGGTGTGATGTAGAAGACTCTAGATTATGTTAGGACTAATCCTTGACACAATCACAAGCTTCAGAGGAGAAAAGATGAATAGAGACGAAGCTAAGACACAGTAGTCTGTAACCTACAAGGAGGAAACAATCTAGAGTCTTAAGGACTCCTACCTACAGAATGCACTCCTTATATACCTGAGTCATTGGTCTGTGCACACAGTCTGCGCAGCCGCTAAGGCTATGCACGCGCAGCAACAAGACCCAGACCCATCTCCCAGACCTGTCTGGACTTACCCAGACTCTCAGTCCCTTCCCACAAACGCCGTTTCACCCAATATCCCCTAATAGCCCTGATCGTATAGCCACCCTGGGTTATATAATCCTCCTGCCATATCTGGATAGGGGTCCCGTGCCATATGCTTGCATCTTGTTATGCGTCTGTAGGCCTCTGAATAAAATAGAGAAAAATACAGAAAAAAGTCCATATCGTAACACTAGGGGGCTGGCGAGGCTGATCCCTAGATGTGTGTCACGTATCATGTGACAAAACCGGCACTGGTATCCTGTGCACAGGTAACCCTATCGACCAGGTTAGGTCCTTCAGTTTGCATAGACCGGGAACGTAATGCCAAGTAAGTCTAGGGCCACGAGGCAGGGCCACAGGTGCTTGGTTTTATAGTGCCCGGCAACTAATTCCGCAATTTTAAAGTCGGCGTACAACTGTAGAGATCCCCCTGATTCCTGCCACTAAAACCCTGTGGTCCGGGTATGAGAATGTGGGGCAGTGAAGATGAGCTAGCCGAGTTCTACTATCAGGATCCCTTTGTTGAGACGACTCAGGGCCCCACTAGTAGACTTAAGATGAGGAGGATGTGAGGAAGGGATAAAACCTGAGAGAACTCGGCTGAGGTCTCTGGGTGCTAGTTGCACTCCTTATATACCTAGGTACATGGTCTGTGCGTACACTACATGAGGTAACGGTGAGGCACTGCGCATGCTGCACATTGCTGTTCAATGAGTCAAGGTGTTGACTCATCCTTGCCGTGATCTGCTATCTAATCTTATCTAATCCCTATCTTTTATCTAAGCACTGACTGACAGGCACCTGCTTAGTCAGCCAATGTTATATAATAAAGAGGAAAATGAATATAAAATGACTTAGTGAAAATGAAGTTTTCAGTCAGTCATGACACTGAGAGTCTGGATGGATCTGGACAGGTCTGGGAGATGGGTCTAGGTCTTGTTGCTGCATGTGCATAGCCTTAGTGGCTGTGCAGACTGTGCACACAGACCAACAACTTGAGTATATAAGGTGTGCATTCTGTAGGTAGGAGTCCTTAAGACTCTAGATTGTTTCCTCCTTGTAGGTCACAGACTATTGTGTCTATAGGTTTCATCTCTATATATTCCTCTCCTCCTGAAGCTTGTGATTGTGATAAGGATTAGTCCTAACATAATCTAGAGTCTTCTGTATCACACCCTTTGTCATTGGTCATAGTGCAGAGCATGCATTGCTCATCGTCATGGACAGTGATCTGTGCATGTTACAACACGTGGCTACAGACAGCCTCGAGGAATCTAGGCGACACCAATTACAACAGCAGGTAGCCTCAGTTCACTGTTGTGAATTGACTATGGCCACTTGGCTACTGGCAACCAAACAGTACTAGACGAGAGCTTGGAGTGTGCTGTAGTCAACTGGGCAGGGTCTTGCAGGCACCAGCACTAGTATTGTGGAAAAGGGAGTGGAACTCCTGAAGAAAATCCATTTGTATGTTGTGTTGCAAGGAGAACAGTCTGAGAATACCAATCATGTATCAGATCTATTGATCTGAGCATGAGGACATCTCAGTGAAGCCCCAGGCACCACACATTTGGGGCAGTTGAAGGAATCAAATTGAAGATTCGAGTGTGGGTGCATTATTGACTGCATCGGACAGTGAGTGTATTAGGAAGTACATTTACAGAAGAAGAGTCAGCATCCCTCTACTTGAGGTGTCATTGGACCCACGGATATTTTTGAAACGCAAACTATACTCAAAATGGCAGGGGTATTTCAATTTGTATTGCCAAGGGCCAACATGACCCTTGTTCAGATCAGGAAAGCATTCTCAATTGAATGGGCACAGGGATGTGCAGTAGAGAAATCATCCAAACCAGTGCAAGACCAGACCAACAACTGGCAACATGATACTCGCATGCAAGTATGGAAGCTCTGGACCAAGGAGCAGGGACATCTTAAATGAGAACAAAGACATCAAGAAAAAATAGCAGCATGGTGCACTGAAGAGGCAGCCATCAGAGAACAAGAAGACACATGGCAGGAACTGCTAAAAATATGCCACAAACAATTACTACAAAAGTGCTGGTTCAGGGAACTGGAGCAGCAGATTGCCAGGGAAAGGAAAACCCTGGAAGACATCTTGAATCAGTTAGAACCTGGATTGGCAGTACAGGAGGTGCTATTCAACATGCCCTCAAATATTGAATTGTTATTAATCAGTTTCAACATCTACATGTTGAAACATGACAGACTGGTGCTAACCACCAAGGAGCGGAATCAGCTGATGCATGCTCTGAATGGAGATATCAGGGCGAGTCATGCAAAATGAGAGGCAACTCCAAAATGAGGAATGGCTCCGAGGGGAAAGATATGATCCATATCTTTCCACATATATCCAATGGAGGTTGCCAAGGAACCATACACTGCCCTGCATCTCCCAATATGGGGAAGATGAAATTTTCACACTGCCAGATCATGATTATTTTCTGTCCAAATTAGGGGAAGATGTGGAATTCACACAGTGCTGGGTCCAGGGTGTATTGTATCAGAGGAAAAACCCATATTACCTGGGTCCTATACAATGGCTATTCCTATATCAGTGCTGTGGAAAGTAAATGGGTATTGTTACTTGTACCTGTTTAAGAAAGAATTCCATAATCAGTTCCATTGGCCTGAGTGACCTACATTGAAGCAGATTCTCTCATGGGAACCAGAGCTCAGGGATTACTCGGCAGTTTTTGGGCTGCAAGATAATGTAAAACCAGATAGATTTCATGTGCTGGAGTGGGCGGAACTGAGTCTTAAAAAGGACAAGATCTATACCTGGAAAGTTCTGGAGTGCCTAGAATGGCATGGGAAATTCAATAAAAAAGCCAGGTTTGGAGGACAAGGAAAGTCCAAGAAGCCCAGATCCAAGTCACCAGTGACAATATCATCCTTTGTACAAGGAATGTCAAAAAACCCATCAGTCAGATTGTTACCCAAGCTGGGACAAGTCACAGTCAAAAGGTCCTATTCCCAAGTGGTCATAAGTGCATTTGGACCAAGTAAAGCACTGACTAGAACACAAGGGGCAGACTGGACATGGAATGGCAGATCAGTAGCTAACCCATTGGATTGGCTCAAGGAAGATTTGGATGCACCTAGCTCATCTAACACTGAAGCCCAGACAAGAAAAATTAATAATTGGAGGTGGGAAATTAAAAAGGACATTTCCACTCCATACCCATACCCAAAACCCCGATATGATAGGCACATGCTCCATCCGGACATCCCTGGATTCTGCCTGCCAAAATTCCAGAATTCCAACCTCCTGGTATTGAGAGCTTAGATATTGATCAACTTCTATGTCCAAAGTCTGTGACCTGGTTTCTGGTTGCTGTTTCTTTGTAAATAAAATACTTGCAGCAGTTTGCCTAGAGGATCTGGTTGCAGCCTGCTTCTGAGGTACATCAACTGGTCTTGCTTGGCTCTGATATGCCCTTAACTGTCAGAAGATGAGATATGGTTAGAAATATGATTTGAAGGCTAACTCACTGCATTCAGCAATGTCTTTTTGGCCAAGTAAACCCTATCTTCTGGCAAATAAGTAAACTTGCAGTGAGGATCAATGGCTAAGAGTATATTAGCCCATGGCAAACTATAGTTGTCAGCATACCCATGGCCAGTACATATGCAGGGGTTTTGTCCAGCTCCTCTTCATACTCTGCCAGTTTGTCTAGACCTGGTTGGATGATACTCTCCCAGTGCACATTTTCCTCTGCAAACTCTTTCCACCTCTGACTGAAAGCTGCAAAAGCAGGGATGATATAAGGGAGGGTAGGTGTCTTCTCAGTTCCAAGCATGTGCTGGAATGCATGAGGAACCTTAATTTGTATTGACGCATGTTCTGCTAGACATAAACTCTTACCTTGAGAATCTCATTGTAATCTGTTAGTGTTTCCCAATCCTCCTCAGTTATGTTAGGAATCCATCCTAACACATCTTTTTCTTCTTTTTATCTTGCTAGTGGTCTGGGACCACTCTGGGACCTCTATACATGATCTGGGATCATGGAAGGGACTATAGGATCACACTACAAGACTCAATCTAATAGATATGCAAATTAACTGTATGCTTACTTGGAGAGCACGTCTAGATGGTTGACAAATTCTTACTGTTAGATAGAATTTCAGTTCTGACAATTGACTTTTGCATGTCCACTCACCATGGCCTATGTCACCTAGCTGAGGCTCTTGGCCTCCAAATAAATCAGATTCTCCTGGAGCAGAAGATTGATGGGCCACATTGTCAGTTCCTGTTGCTGATGGATAAGGTATTATCATCATTTCCTGCAATGTGACCTGCCACTCACCAAATGATTTGCTAGCCTCATGGGCTAATGATTTCTGAGCAGGCTGTTCAGTAGGCTGTTTGACTTTACAAAATAGGTGAGAAGTATGCAGGGCACAGGCAAAAAATATATTCACCTATAGTTCCTGACTTGGTTCTCATTGTATTAAATGCACCCACCTTAGAGTAGTCTGTAGGTATCATACATAGTAAGCCAAATGGTACCTCATTGCATGCATCTACTTACCAGCAGATTGTTTAGCTTTTCCAGCATTTTTTCGAGTCTTTCTTGCAGGGGGCATGGTTCAAGCAAGAAGGAAAATGATAGTAACCTAAATATAGATACAAATATGGAGATGGTCACAGATACACCAGCAAGGTCAAGCAAGGGTAGGGTAAGGGCACAGGTGGCAAGGACTTATCACATGACATTGTCCTAGAATACTATATCAATGTTAGAACTGGCTAGGTGTATAAAATAAACCAAGCATAAACAAAACTAACAAAGCCAGCTCAAGTTCCAGGCTAAAGTAATAGTGTAGGTATCAAGTCAATTGGGGGGAGCCCCAATAAACTGGCTATAGCTGGCTACATAGCTGCTTTGTAGCCGAAAAATCGGCTATGGCTACATAGCTATAGCCGAAAATCGGCTACGGCAACTTAGCTTAGCTGTAGCTTAGCTAAGCCAAGCTTTGGCAACACTAGCTGTAAGCTTTATGGTTGCAAAGGGAGCCATTGGTGGCCACTATGTAGATCATGGGGTTGGTGTGCCAAGCAGACAGTCAGTCCTGAAAGCCTTCAAACCAGGCTGAGAACAAGTCGGACTGAGCCTTAGGGGGGTGGTCAAAGTGCAGGAAGGTCTGCTAGAGGTCCAGTAGGTGGGAGCCCTGAATATTCTCCTCATGGACTGTGAAGAAAGGTTCAATGATGGACTCAGCAGTGGTGAGCAAGGCAGGGAGTGGGTTATCAGGAGTGCATGTGCGCAATAAGGTAGTGGTGCATGCAGGTGGTGTTGTGGGCAGGAAGCGATGGGTGTTGTGTCAAAAGGTGCAGAGCATGGTGCTGGTCCAGAGTGGCAATAGGTCGCAGTAAATATGCACCAGAGGGGAGCCCATGAAGAACTCAAGGGCACCTACCAGGGTCATTGAGAAGGCACCAGAAGCCCATATCAGGGCAGTGCATTGGACTCTCTTTAGTGGCTGGAGTAGATGATGAACACCTTTGCCATTGAGCCAGTACCACAATGGGAGTCCGTAGGTCATTGTAGGCCAAATGCAAGCCCAGTATAGTTGGAGCCACTTGGAGACTGGTAATCCACAATCCATGTTCCCAATCATCCAGAGGGCCCTAACACAAGAAAGAGACTTATTAGCATAGTGATCTACATGTAATCAAAAAGAGAGAGCAGGATCGAGGAAAAAACCTAAATAGCACCACTTATGTGTTCAGCATTGAACAATGTTCAACAATGCACTGTGACACACATCACATAGTTACAAGTAGTATATAAATACTTGCCCTCCACTCTCCTACCTACAGAACATGCACCTTATATACCTGAGTCATTGGTCTGTGTGCACAGTCTGCGCAGCCGCTAAGGCTATGCATGCACAGCAACAATACCTAGACCCATCTCCCAGACCTGTCCAGACCCACCCAGACTCCTGGTCCCTTCCTGCAAATGCTGTTTCACCCAATATCCCCTAATGGCCTTGATCATATAGCCACCCTTGGTTATATAATCCTCCTGCCATATCTGGATAGGGGTCCCTCACTGTATGCTTGCGTCCCTTCATACATCTGTAGGCCTCTGAATAAAATAGAGAAAAATAAAGAAAAATGTCTGTATTGTAACATCAAAGGGGAGAAAAACAAAGTAGTGGACAGTTTATCATGCTACTATACAAATGATAGACCTGACAAGGTCCACAATGTTGCAGCTTATGTTAACACTGATTTGAGATTAGATCTGGAAGGAGAAGATCTCTCATTAAACAGGTGAGACAAATTAACTCAGTCTCATGCCCATTTAGCAATTATTGAATTGGAAAATAGTCTGATTCAAGATAAAATAGAGAGTCGAGAAATCGAGTCAAGAGAGTTAACTTCCAACAAGGAAGTTGAACCACCTGAGGTCCAAAACCTCAACCTGAATGACAACTCATTAAGAGCTGTCTTGAACCATATTCCTAAGGAATACATTAATGACAAATTCTTCACAGAAATATGGAAGAATGTAGACTGATATGAAAGATTTGATCTAAAGAAAGGGATCCTTTGGACTACCAACAAGATCGGACAAAAAGTAGTCTGTGTATTGAACAGACTGCTTGAAGGGAAAAACATTTGAGGTGTTATCATCAACACCTGCCACCTTACGTTGGGCCATTTGGGAATGCAAAGAATGCTAGGATATACCCAGCGTTGGTTCTGGTGGCCTAATATTACTCCACAGGCTACAATGACAGCCTTAAATACAATGTTTGGCACCAAAGGCATTGCAAAGTATTTCATACTTTACAAAGCAATCTTCAATTGGTCCATGAAATCTAGTTCAGATCCCATTCTAGCAATTACTAAACTTATGAAGTTGGTATCTGACCTAGGAACAGAAGAAAAATATCAAATTCCTGATTTTGTCATTTGTTTCTTCATCTTGCACAATCTTAATCATTTATATAGTAACCTTGTTACTAATATAATTGATACCAAGATTGAAGATTTCACCATTGACAAAATTGTTCCTAGGATTCAGAATGAATGGAATCTTATGCAGTCTAAAGGAAAACCTAGAACTGCATATAACAATATTGCAAACATTGGATCTAGTATTAACAAGAATCCCAATACAAATCCTAATTGGAGGGATCAACACTCCAATAACACATTCAGACCTAGAGGTTCTTTCAGAGGACAATTCAATCAAAGGAAGAGCTTCACACCTCATCAGAATTATAATCGTTTTAATAACGATTCTTCTTTATCAAAAGATGATAAGAAGAAAAGGAATCAGCAAAACAGAGCTAACAAGAAAGCTAAAAATAAGGCTCTTGTTACAGAATTGAAAGAGTTGAAGAAACAAGGCAAATCTTCAACACCTATTCATTTTGCAAATCCAATGATTGTTGATTCTTACCCAACTCAGACAGTTGGAAACATTGATGAAGAAATCTCTGAACCTACATCTAGCAGAAAATTGTTAGATAGGATTGGAGATGTTCATATATCTTTATCAGATGATAAGGATGAAGAACAACTTGATTATGGTGAAACTGACACTGATTACAGCACTGGTGTGTTTTACAGAACACATGATACACCAGATGTCTCTCCACACCAAGTGGATTTCACACTCCAGAACCACAGTATCTCAATCCTGAAGAGGAATTAGAATACTTTGGTGAACCTATGAACATGATGGATAATAGTAACATTGGGTCAGTAAATTTCTCTAATAATAATTACTCATCTAATACTGCTTTAGTGCTTGATGACTTAACCAATAAGCAAGTGCTTGATGCACAATATCAAGACCAAATAAGTAGTAGCAGTACTTACAAATATGTATATGAGAATTATGAATCTAAAGTTCCCGGTGAACAAATTATGATTCTTAACAAGCATGATAAGTGGGTTATAGACTCAGGTGCTACACATCATTGTACACCATTTATAACTGATTTCACCAAGTATAAGAAATTTATTACACCAATCAAAGTTACTACTGCAGATAAAAATGCAAAGACACTTATTGAAGGTGAAGGACAAATATGTTTTCGTCATGAAAAACATGTTCTTAACTGGAATGTGTGCTATATGCCAATGTTACCATACAGAATTATTTCTGTACCACAACTAACTAGTATGGACTATCATGTCCACCACACAAAACACAAAACTATTGTACATAAAGGAAATATTACACTAACTGGATATCCTATAGAAACCAACTCCATTCATTGGTTATCTACTGTTATTAAAAGACCTTCTCAACATTTGTTAATCAACAAAAGCCCTAAGACTGTTGATTATTTTATTTGGCATCAAAGGATGGCACATGCAAGTGATAATGTCTTAAGTCATATGTTTCAGAATACTGAAAATAGTGTTAAAATTAATAAATCACATGAAGGACGTATTTGTAAGACATGTGTAATGGGTAAACAAACCCTATCATATATCAACAAATAGAGCAACTCAACTATTGGAGTTGATTCATGTTGATCTTATTGAATTACCCATTCAGTCTTATCATAAACAAAAATATGCCTTATTAATCTTAGAAGACTATTCTTCTTTTGCCTATTTGGCATTGTTACGATCTAAATCTGACACTTTTAATGCTATTAAAACTTATGTTGTGTTCACTGAAAATCAGTTGAATCAGAAGCTTAAAAGTGTGCATTCAGATCGAGGGGGAGAATTTGTCAATAAGAAGTTAATTGACTATTTTCAGGAGAAAGGTATTAACCATGAACTTAGTGCTCCACATGTTCATCAACAAAATGGAAAACACCTTATGAAAACATGATGACAAAGAAACCTGACATATCACACTTTAAAATATTTGGATGTTTGGCATATGTTTATATTGTTAAAGAATGACATAAAGACAAGTTATCACCAAGAGCTGAACCAATGATATTCATTGGGTATGAAAGCAAATCATACAAATTCATGAATGATAAAAATACAATTGTCATTGCCACACATGCTATCTTTGATGAAAATATATTTCCCAAGTTATCCAAGAATACAAACATTCACAAGCAACAACAATACCCAACTTTAGAATCTGACATAACAATTCCAACAAACAAACATAATCATTCTAATCATGACACTACAAAAAATGATAAAAGGCTATCATTTCATGATAATAATGATTCAAGTGATAATGATTCGTCAGATTCAGATGATCATAAGTCTAATAAGAAATTGGACAATCATTTGAAAGACAGTACTTCAAAACATAGCAAGGAAATACCAAAGACAAAAACTGCCAGAAAACTTAAATCTAAAGCTGATAGAAAATATGATAAAGAGTTTAAGAAATGGCAGATTAAAAATCTCGGTCACTATGATCCTAAACTAGATGATCATGATGAATCAGCATCTGATAATTCAAGTTATCACTCAGATTTAAATCAAGAAGTTGAAGAACCTATTGAATCTTCTACAGTTATTGATAAAGGAAAAGGAAAACATAGAGATGATCCTCCTTCACAATCAAAATCATCTCATAGTAATCCTGATGTTGATCTTAGAAAGATTAGAAGTATATTTGATAAACATGATCAAAGTTCTTCTAAAAATATTAATGATCAAATAAATAAAGTCATTAATAAGTCTAAAACAACATTTCCTAAATCATATTTTGATAATAATGCCTGGATTCAAAGAAGAAACCAAAGACGAGATAAACTTCTTTTATCCAGAGCAGCATCTAAACTTATAGATCAAGAAAACAGAAAGAAAAGGATACCTGTTGTATATAGAGATCTTTTGAGGATGAAAGATAATGATCCTCAACTATATCAAAAATGGGTAGATGCTATGAAAGAAGAAATTAAGTCTATTGAAAGTAGACGTGTTTGGGAATTGGTTGATAGACCTAAAGATCGTAAACCTATAGGTTGTAGATGGGTTTATGCTATAAAGCAATCAGATAATAGATACAAAGCGCGATTGGTTGCTCAAGGCTTTTCACAAGTACCAGGAATAGACTTTGGAGCCACATTTAGCCTGGTTTCAAGATTCGAAACTGTCAGAATCTTATTAGCACTTGCAGCTTTAGAGGGATGGGTACTCAAAGCTCTAGATGTTAAAACTGCTTTTCTATATGGCCAATTAGAAGAGGAGATTTATATGGAACAACCAGATGGTTTCAAAACCAATGATAAAGACAAAGTATACAAATTGAATAGAGCTTTATATGGTTTGAAACAAGCATCTCTAGCTTGGAATATACAAGCACATGCTAGTATAACCAAGTTAGGATTTAAAAGATTATTTGCCGACACAGGAATATATGTACAATGTAATGGAGATGATATAATTGTAATCATCTTATATGTTGATGACATAATATTCATGGGCAATAATGAAGTTGCAGTGAACAATTTCAAGAAGAAATTTATGGAAAAATGGGAAAGTAGAGACTTAGGTGATCTAAGTGAATATTTGGGAATGAACATTGTGATTGATAAAAAGCAACACACTGTTACTATTGACCAAACCAAGTATGCTAAAAAGATAGTAGAAAGGTTTGGACTAATCAATGCAAAACCAGTAAACATGCCTTTACCAGCTGGTTATGTCCCAAATAAATATACAGAAGGTAAAGCCACACAAGAAATGATCACATACTATCAACAATTGATAGGATCATTATTATTTCTTGCAATGTGTACAAGATTGGATATTGTATATGCAACTATATTGATGTCTCAATTTGTTAGTAATCCATCCATGGATCATATCAAAAAGACATTGCATATTATCCAATATGTTGGCAGTACACTTAATCATTGCATTAAATATGATGGAAGAGATGCATATGGATTGATTTGTTATGCAGATGCTGATTGGGCTTCTAATCCAATTGATAGGAAGTCAACAACTGGTATGGTTGTAAAATTAGCAGGAGCACCTGTATACCGGAAATCAGCAAAACAAAAAACCATAGCATTGTCTTCAACAGAAGCTGAATACATGGCAGCCTCTGATGCATGTCGTCAAATATCTTGGTTAAAGAATTTGTTTGAAGAGTTAGGATATAACATTAAATCCATTCCCCTAATAATGGATAATCAAGCAGCTATTTACATGGCTTCTAATCCAGCTCAAGAACAAAGAACAAAGCACATGGATGTAAGATATCATTTTATAAGACAATGTGTCAAAGATGACCTGGTTGATCTCTATTATATTAAAACTGATGATCAAGCAGCTGATATCTTAACTAAGAACCTAATGTTGAATAAGCATAGTAAAATGCTGGACCTCTGCAGTATACATGTTCAGTAAAATATTCAACAAGGGGGAGTGTTAAAAGATACATGTAGAATGTATTCACTTAATACTCATCTGTTTCACTTCTTATCTTATCTAATCTAATCTTGGTAATCATTATCTTATCAAATATTATATAATCGTTGATTGGCGATTAGATAACGATTAACGGATTAGATATGAGCAAGATAATGAATTAATAGTGAATAATTAGTGTATTTCATATTTAACTGTTATTATATTCATGGTCTAGAACATCTATTGATAGAGATGACATCATAAGGCATGATATGATATCATCAGGTACATAATGAAGTCATAAAGAACTTTATGATATTATATAGAACATATTAGAAGGAATATAATAAGACAAGGTACAGAATGACCTCATCCACAGCAATGCTCAGTCATCTGCTGTGCAAGATACAGCAATCATACTGCATTTGGATAGCTTTTACACAGCTATAGCTGTGTGTACATAGCCTTGTAGTTACTCCATTGGTAGAATAATGTGTATGTAAGCTAGGGTTCCAAAATGCATAAAAGGAGGGCATTCTGGATGACTGTCCCTCAGTTCCAAGAACTACATAGTCAACTACTAAGACTAACCAAGCTAAAGATGTAAGTAGTTAATCCTTACTTAGCTTGAGTCCTGTGCTGCTCTCCCCTGATTTAACAGTTGCATGTCAAATTAATTACATAATTAGCTTTACTTTTTGTTCTCATACCAGCACTACATGCCAATACATCTTGGTTTAGTGTATGGTGCACTGCAAGAATTAAGTATAAAACCCAACAACCTTTACAATCAGAGACAAGGGGAAGGGGATATGCATTTTTGACAGTCCATTCATTCAGATATCAGTAGTCCTGGCAGGGTCGGAGTGTTCCACTTTCCTTTTTTGTCATGAAGAAGAATGGTGATGCCTGGGGTGATGTAAATGGTTTAATATATCCTTTCTGGAGTTGTTCATCAATCCATTTGTCTAGCAGCCCTTGTTCTTTGACAGATAAGGGGTAGAGTTTACTGGCTTTTGGGACAAAACCTTCCTTAGTGTTAATTGCATGATCCCACGGTCAACTGGATGGGAAACTTTCTGATGCCTTCTTGTCAAAGATAGTGCACCACTGCTCATATTCTGGTGGTAGCATGGTGGATGGTTTGTCTTTCTTCAGTCTGTGTTCCAATTCCTGTGATGCTGATGTCTTTACTCTAATCCAGCAATCATCTTCACCCCATTGCTGGGAATCTAGAGCCAGTTGCCAGATTGCTTTTGGTGATTTGTTTGAATCTCCAATCTGCAGGGATTTTTCTCTCCAGTTGATAATTGGGTTATTTTTTTCTAACCAAGGTATTCCTAGGATCATTCATTGATTGCCTAGCTTAGTGATCCAGAACCAATTTACAAATTGTTGTCCTTCAATCATGTAGCATATTTTGGTGTGATGTGTGATCATTCCTTTTGTGTTGACTGTTCCATCTGCATTTCTAACCTTAATAGCTTTCTTGAGTTGTTCTTTTCTAAGTTCCTTTACTGTTTCTTCATCTACAAAGTTTCCTTCTGCTCCACAGTCAATCAGGGCAGAGGTTCCAGCAGGTAAATTGGTCGATTTGATAGTTAATGAAATGCACTTGTCATTGTTTGATAATACTATTACAGAATCAAGTGCTAACTATTCAGATCTTGATGATAAGGAAGGGCCATGAACAACCTTGAGGAGCTAGATGACATTGACACCAACAGCAGATAGTGACTACTACCATTTATGGTTGCTGGTTACAAAACACTACTAAACAAGAGCTTGGAGCATGCTGTAGTCAAGTGGGCAGGGTCTTGCAGGCACCAGCATTAGTATTGCAGAATAGGTGGTGGAACCATCAAAGACAATCTATTTGTGTGCCATGTATCAAGGAGATACGGTCTAGAGATATCAATTACATATCAGATCTATTTGATCTGAGCACAAGGACACTCTAGTGAAAACCCAGGCACCACACACTTAGGTCTATTTGTGGAAATAAATTGAACATTCAAGTGTGGGTGCATTATTGACCACATTGGACAGTGATAGCATTGGGAAGTGCTATTATGGAAGAAGAGGCAACATCCCTCTACTTGAGGTGTCACTATTAGGAATGTGGAAACATATTGATTACTAGGAATGGCAGGGCTATTCAATTATGTTTTACTCAGGGCTGGTATGACCCTGACCAAGATTGGGATTGCTTTCTCAATTGAGTGGGCACAGGGGTGCACAGCAAAGAAATTACCCATTAGATCCATCAAAGAGGATCAGACTGACAACCAACCTTGGGATGCACATGTCAGGGCATGGCAACAATGGCAGAAAAAACAACATCTTCAAAAGGAACTGAAATGTCAGGAATATTAGCAGCATGGTGCACTGAAGAAGTGGCTATCAGAGAACAGGAAGATGTGTGGCAAGAATTGCTAAAAATATGCCAATTGTTAAAGGAGCACTGATTCAAGGAACTGGAGCAACAGATCCAAAAGGAGTGAAGGACCCTGGAGGACATTTTAACCCAACTTGAACTGGGCTTGCCAGTGCAAGAGGCACTCTTTAACACCCCATCAAATATTGAGCTATTATTGATTAGCTTCAATATTTATTTGCTGAAACATGAAGGGCTCATGCTGTCAGCAAAAGAAAGGAACCAGTTAATGCATGCCCTCAATGGGAATACAATGAATGCTGGGCAATACCAACGTGCATACAGGCATGGTGAAAACAAATCTAAACTATGGGGAGAACAATACATGGAATGGCCCATGTTGGAATGAATCCTTTCTTGGGAACTGGAGTTGAGGAATTATTCAATTGTTTTTGGACTACAGGACAACATCAAACCAGACAAATTCCATGTGTTGGAATGGGCAGAGATCAGTCTGAAAAAGGATGAGGTCTACACCTGGAAGGACCTGGAATGTCTGGAAGCACATGGAAAGTTTAACAAAAAAGCTTGATTTGGAGGGCAGGGAAGATCTAAGAAACCCCAATCCAAATCACCTGTGCAAACCATCCCTACATTTGTACAGGGAACATCCAAGAATCCATTGGTTAGATCATTACCTGAGTTAGGACAAGTCACAGTAAAAAAGTCATATTCCCAGGTGGTCATAAGTGCATTTGGTCCAAGCAAGGCATTGACTAGGACACAAGGTGTTACAGTTTTCTTACCCTTTGTCTAATGGACTCTATTTACTCATTACAAACCCATAGTTACACCTTGAATGCTATCTCCTTTTCATAGCTACCCTTATCCTCCCTTTTCTAGATAGCTATGCTCTTTCTCCTTTAGTCTCTTTTGTTCTCTAAACATATATAAACCCCTTGCATGTACCATAGCTCTTTAGTTCCAACTTAGTCAAATCATATTCACAACTTGAATGCTCTCTTTTGCTCATTGCCTCAACTGCTCTCCTTGCTCTCATTCTAGCCTTTGTCATCATCAGACTTAGTGCCTAGAACCCTTGTTCAGTGGCTGGGAACAGACTGAGACTCTGTTTGTCACTGTAGACTTGGACACTGAATGACATTGTGGACATCAACTGTAGCATAAGTTGGAACTCAGGACCAGCTCAGGGTATCACCCCTAGCCAACCATTGAGACCCACAGCTCTCAGGAACAACCCCCGAATGGATCTGTCACCTATAAGGAGAAATACTATCTTGGATGACAAGAAATCTGGTATTTTGTTACAGAAGGACGGAAATGAAATGAACCAGTCCCAGACAGATACTTTTCAGGAACCTTTTACTCAGGAGCCTTTGAACACAATTTACCTGATCAAATCTACCTAGACTGGGGTAGTGAAATACAAGGAGAACTGCTCTACCTTGTTTTAGAACCAGAAGATGAACTAGGAAAACCTCTTTACAAAGACTTCTTTGGAACTAGTGACAGATACAGAATTACAGCTAATATCTTAGCAGAGTGGGAGGAATTACAACAAATTGAACAAGCCAAGCTTGAAGAAAACCCATTTGATACAGATTACTCAAAACAAAGACCACCCCCATCTCCGAAACAGAAAACCCCAAGTAGAACCCTACTCCAGAACTGCCCCTATCACCAAGACTGAAACCAACTGCTCCTGAACCAAGAATGGCATCCGACAACAGTGCTAGCTCTAAAAGAGACATCAAACCGCAGCCTATACGCCTGTTCACAGGCAAACAAATCAAAGCAAGATCGTTTCTAGGACAGCTTGAGGATTATTTTACCCTCAACAAACAGAACTATGAAGGAAAAGATGAGAAGAAAATCAGGTATGTGCTTGCATGCATGGGACCAGAATTAGACAATTGGAAAACCATTATTTGAGGTGAGTTAAATGACAACAGGAGCAGCACTATAGCTATGTTTAAATGGAGTAATTATGAAGCATTTGAAACACGTTTCATCAATGACTGGGGAGAAGTTAATAGCGCCCTTTGAGCCCTAAACAATCTATCTAAATTAAGAGTTGGAAATAGCATTTCAGTCCCAGAATACATTAGGAAATTCCGCATGGATATAGGAACATCTGGTCTCACTGGAATACCTGCTCAGTTGCAGGCATTTGTCAAAGGATTACCCTTGGAACTTGCTAGGATGATCTGTTCAAACACAGTTTGAATACCAGACTCTGAAAGAGGATAATGGAGGCCAATGAAGTACCTGAAACCATCAAGGGATGGTATCAAAGAGCAGTGAAGTTGGATCGCCAATGGAGACAGGCAAAGGCTGAGGAGAAATATTACTCCTTGCAGACCAGTAACTCCACCAATAGGAGTGAAGGAGCATCCAAAGGCCTGGATACAGCGAAGCCAGTAGCCTCTGGCCAGCCTAAACCCTGATGGAAATTTGGATCAGGATCAGTGAGCCAGGGATGATTGGGAGCTGGAGCCTCCACGAGTTCAAGTAATACAGCCCCTCAACCAGACCCTAACACAATGGATGTGGATCAAAATCAAAGACTGCCAATCAGATGTTACAAGTGTGGCAAGGTCAGACATATATCCAGGAACTGCAGATCAGGGTTGGACATTTGTACAATGACATTTGATGAGATGAAGGAGTTCTTCAAAAAAGGTGAAGAAAATTTAATTGCAAGACAGTACCTACTACATATATGTATCAATGACAGAGCTATGGTATTAATTTACTTGCCTGCTAGATTTTGCATTGCTTTCCTACACATACTTTAATTATCTCAGAGCATTTCCCACACATCTCTCATGATTTGTTGATTTTTCACATGGTTCATAAAGTGAAAATTCATGCTAGAACATTTGTCCTGCTCTTGATTATTTTCATACAGTACTTTTATACATGTTGTAGGCATCTTGACAAACATATAAAATAGTAGTGGTAAATATAGAAAGGCTGTTGAAAGATTGTGACAGTGGTAAGTACATGGTGGCAGTAAGAAGTACATGAGGGTAGTCAAGCAGGTCCCAGGGTGAAGGTAAGGGTGCAAAGTAGGTAACAACAGGAAACAAAAAGCTAGTAAAAAGTGGTAGCCTGACAGGGAATTGCACCAGCAGAGCCAATTCAATGAATGAGGCAGTGAAACTTTGCTTGTAGTAATATAAGTACATTGGTAATTATTGGTGGTGTAAAGTTGGGTAAGGGTGGAGCACACATGGCCATAGACACCTCAGGCATATTGGGGACTTTCCTATGTCAGTTCAGTTCAGTTCAAACTGATGCTGGGGCTGCCTGAACCTGAACTGATGTTTGTTGAGATTTTTTGAACCTGAACCTGAACCAAAGTCAGTTCAGGTTTGCACCAAACTTTGGGATCCCTAGATACCAGAGCTCGGTGCTGATGACACATCACTATTACTACATGCACAGTTGTCTTACTCATACAGTACTATATTTAGCATAGGGCTTAGGGTAGTGCACAGACCACCTGTATTAGTATATAAGGGGTGAAATTCAGCACCCAGAGTCCTCAGTCAAGTTCTCTCAGGTTTCCCCCCCCCCCTCCCTCCTCTCCTTCCTTCTGTCTGTTCTCTATCTGGGGCTCTTAGGCGTCATGCTGAGGGAGTCCTGATACAATACCTGAGGATCTTCATGGACCATAGACAAGAAACTTGGTCTGGATGGTTGTCCATTGCCAAATTTAGCTACAATAATAAAATTCAGGCCTCTACCAAACAGACTCCATTCTTCATCAATTATGGCAAACACCCTAGGATGGGAATTGAGCCCAGAAAGGAAGGAAGTCACCCAGCAGTGTCAGAGTTTGCTCAGAAAATGAAGGAGATTCATGAAGAAACTCAGGCAGCCTTGCTGAAATCACAAGGTGACATGAAACTATATGAGGATAGGCATCAATCAGATGCACCAGAATATAAAGTTGAAGACAAAGTCTGGCTGTCAACCAAAGATCTAAGATTGACAGGACAACCAACTAGAAAATTGGTGGAAAGATGGATAGGGTGCTACCCTATTAAGAAAATAGTTTTGCCTAATGCAGTAGAATTGGATCTACCCTTCTCTCAGCAGATTCATCCCATGGTCAATGTATCTAGAATATGCCCTTGGAAATGACCAATGAGAGGGCAAAAAGCACAACCACCACCACCAATTGAGATAGATGGTGAAAAAGAATATGAAGTGGAAGAGGTTATTGATGTAAGACTAAAAAGGAACAAGATGGAGTACTTGGTTAGGTGGAAAGGATACACCACCAAGTACAATTCATGGGAACCTTTGGACAATTTACAAAACACCAAAAGAAAAATAAAAAAAACTTTTATGATAGAAACCCCAGAGCAATCAGAAGGCTTGGCAAAGCAACCTTTGATAGGTTGACTTTCAGACCTTATGAAAACTTCACACAATCCTTGGACAAAGTTGTGTCCAAAATCAATGTCAATACAGTAGCACCAGCTGCAAAGTGGGAACAAAATTGGCAAAAATGGAAAAGAAAAAGGGGACTAGATACCCTTAATGAACCAGGAGACACAGAAGGACCATGTCAATGTAACATGTGCCTATGTCAATTGCATGATATAGTGCCTTGTGCTGAAACAATTGAAGACTTAACCTTAACTCCACCTTCCCACCCACTCTCCCCTATCATTGAGGAATTAGAGGAGTCATCTGTGATAGAGTGCAATACACTGAAAGATGATGAAGAGGTTTAAATTTGTCTGGAAGCCAAATCTTAAAAAGGGGGTACTGTCATGACCAACTGAAAAGCTTTGCTTTTTCACTAAATCATTTTGCTTTTATTATTTATTTTTCCTTCATATTATATAAACATATGCTGACTAAGCAGGTGCCTATCAGTTGGCACTTAGATAAGTAGATAAGATACTGGAGCTCAGCACTGATGACACATCACTATTACCACATGCACAGTCATCTTACTCATACAGTACTATATTTAGCATAGGGCTTAGGGTAGTGCACAGACCACCTGTTGTAGTATATAAAGAGTGCAATCCAGCACCCAGAGTCCTCAGTCAAGTTCTCTCAGGCTTCTTCCCCCTTGTTCCCTCCAGTCTCCCTCTTCTCAGTTCACTACTGGGGCTCCTAGGCATCATGCCAGGGGGTTCCTGATACATAACACACTGATGAAGGAAAACTTCTTGTTGAGCTAGATAGTGTTTCCCCTGATGGGTGATGGAGCTGTTCAGGATTTGTTCTTGAGAGCTACAGGCCTCAATGGTGTTGGCACCCTGAGTTGGTCCTAAGTTCCAACTTATGTTATGGTTAATGTCCTCAATGTCATTCAGTGTCCCAGTCTACAGCAACAAGCAGAGTCTTGGGCCACTCCCAGCCACTGGACAAGGGTTTTAGACACCAAGTCTGATGATGATGAAGGTCTAAGATGAGAGCAAGGAGAGCAGTTGAGGTGACACACAGAAGAGTGATCAAGTTGAGGATAAGATTTGACTAAGTTGGAACTAAGGAACTATGGTACATGAGAGGGGTTTATATACATTTAGAGAACAATGGAAAGGAAAGGGGAAATGGCATAGCTATCTGAGAAAGGAAAGGTGAAGGTAGCTAAGAAAGGAGATAACTTCCAAGTGTAACTATGGGTTTGTATCAAGTAAATGTAGTCCATTAACAAAGGGAAAAAGAGAATTGTAACAACTATAAACATGGCAGTAGTTTGCTGGACACTATCAAAACCAAGCACCTGTGGCACTGCATTGCTGCCCTTAACTTGCTTTGCATTACATTCCCAGTCTATGCAAACCAAAGGACCTAACCCAGTCAATAGGGTTGCCTGTAGTGTTGCCATTGGCTAGGCTAATAGCCATTAGCCAGTTTAGCTTAGCTGGTTTTTAGCCAAGCCATAGCCTATATTTGGCTAAGGCTATGATTGGCTAAGCTATGACCAAATAGCTGCTCCAAGCCAGCTATAGCCAGCTGTTATGAGCTCACGCTCAACACAAACCCACAAGCCTTGCAGAGAAGGGAGGAGGATAAGAAATAGAAGAAGGAATGGTATTGAGACTACATTAGACAGAATCTAATGCCCATACAATGAGCATAAGATAAACTATCTTAAGTCTTGGGGAACCAAGACTGCCTACAGCTGGTCTTATATACTATTCTACTAAGACCCCTTGCGACCCTTCCCACTGGCACCTCTACAGCCTCAGTGACTCATACTGCTTGAGTGCTGCTTCCAGACCCTTGGGTGCTGCTTCTGGACTTCATCTATCTTTAGCAATGCTGTGTGCCTTTGACAGTTCCACATGCGCCCATGGCCTAGAACCTTCCCCTCAGCCTGGCACTCCCACAGTCTCTGTCTGGGCCCTATTCCATGAGGCATACTGCTCACAGGCCTCCCATGATCCCCAACAGGGAGTTGCTATTGCCGTATCAAGCTGTCAAGCATTGCTGCTGATCCCATGCCTTATTGGGGTGATGTACTGATGCACTGATGTGATCCGCGTGCACTGCCACCCAGGGTTGTGATCTCCTTCCTAATATGTAGGTGGTTGGCCCAACCAACCATCATCTCGTCTTCTAGTGAGCACTCCCATGCACTAACCCACGTGAAGTGTTCCTATAGTTCCTTTCATGATCCCAGATCATATATAGATGTCCCAGAGTGGTCCCAGACCACTAGCAAGATAAAAAGAAGAAAAAGATGTGTTAGGATGGATTCCTAACATCACCTTCTCCTCAAGGCTTCTTGTCCCAAGAAGCCAGTGTGCAACTAGCCCTGTTGCCCCACTGCTTAACTGTTGTTCTTTAAAGACCTTTGGACATCGGTCTATTGGCCTTCTTGATTTCCATAGAAGAATCCATATCCCAATATTCGGATTCCTGCTATTTGTTATGGTTGATGTCCACAACATCGTTCAGTGTCCAAGTCTACAGCGACAAACAGAGTCTTGGTCTGTTCCCAATCACTGGACAAGGATTCTAGGCACTAAGTCTGACAATGACGAAGGCTAGAGAAAGAGCAAGGAGAGGGGTTGAGGCAACAAGCGAAAGAGCGTTCAAGTTATGGATAAGATTCGACTAAGTTGGAACTAAAGAACTACGGTACATGAGAGGGGTTTATATACGTTAAGAGAACAATAGAAACTAAAGGGGAAAGAGCATAGCTATCTAGGAAAGGAAAGGTGAAGGTAGCTATAAAAGGAGATAACGTCCAAGCGTAACTATGGGTTTGTAACAAGTAAATGTAGTCTGTTAACAAAGGGAAAAGAGAACTGTAACACTATTGTTCACCAAGTGCGCCTTAACTGAGTTTTGATACTCCAGCCCCCTACTGGACGTCATATGACTTTTGACAAATTCCTGGTCTGCTCCTCTGGCACTTGATCCAATCATCCTGACTGCGATCCTCTCGGCTCTTCTTGAGCAACCTTTCCTAAGTGCCTTCGCTTAAGGCTCCCACTGTCATAGACTTGAACTTGCTTTTGGTAATCCAGTGCATACTGGATGACAAATGCCCTGGTAACTCGGCACTTCTCCTTGGCATGCTTTTGATGACCCAGCACCTTACTGGGTTAGGATCCCAAAAATCAAATGGCAGAAAAAATTAAATTTTCCCTTGGACTGTTGAATGGAAACTCATTCATTCTGCAATCCTTGGTCCTCCTCATCTTGCCTCACACTTCGTTCAGCAAGCCCTCGGAGTCCCTTGGGTTGCCTTCATTCATCTTGTTTCCTTTTCCCTCAGGCTGTTATTTCAGAGGGTGAACGGAGACTCATTCATTCTGCAATCCTCGGTCCTCCTTGCCTTGCTTCATACTTTGTTCAGCAAGCCCTCGGAGTCCCTCGGGTTGCCTTCATTCATCTCATCTCCTTTTCCCTCTTCACCTTCTCCTCAGAATGTGGATTCCTGTCATGACTGACTGAAAAGCTTTGGCTTTTTCACCAAGTCATTTTCATTTTATTATTTATTTTCTTCATATTATATAAACACGTGCTGACTAAGCAGGCGCCTATCACTTGGTGCTTAGATAAAGCTGTAGATAAGATACCAGAGCCCGGTGCTGATGACTCATTACCATTACTACATGCGCAGTCATCTTACTCATACCATACTATATTTAGAGTAGGGCTTAGGGTAGTGCACAGACCACCTGTCATAGTATATAAGGAGTGCAATTCAGCACCCAGAGTCCTCAGTCGAGTTCTCTTGGGTTTCATCCCTCCTCTCCTCTCCTCTCCTCAGTTCTCTGTTGGGGCTCCTAGGCGTCACGCCGGGGGGTTCCTGATAGTAGAACTTGACTACTCCTCTAGCAGCCCCAACGCTTGATACACCCGGACCACAGGGTTAAGTGGCAAAGAACCAGGGGATACACACTGTCACACGCCGACATTAAAATTGTGGTATTGGTTGCCAGACACTGTTAAAACTGCACACCCAGTGGCCCTGCATTGCGGCCCTTAACTTGCTTTGCATTACGTTCCCGGTCTATGCAAACCGAAGAACCTAACCTGGTTGATAGGGTTACCTGTGCACAGGATACCAGTGCTGGGCTGATCACACAATACGTGATCCATATCTAGGGACAAGGCTTCCCACCCCCCTAGCGTGTTAAATTGCCCTGGCCTAGGCCCTTGAAGGCTATAGTTTTAGTTTACATAAATACCTTTTTCACCCTACCCCTCGGAGATAGCTGGCGCTTGCCCACGTGTCTCTGAGAAAGGCCCACACCCGTACAGTGTAGCAGCAGTTGGACAACCATTCGGACCCAACTTAGATAGACCCTTCATCCATAAATAAAACAAGTAGTCAGTATAGTAAATTGTAGCACTGCAGGGGTGGTTGTAGACCCTGAGTGCACGTTTCATACATACGTTCCCAAGCAAGTGACAGGCCAAGACCTCCCTCACTTACGTACAAGTACAAAATAGGAGATACAAATAACGATACCTTTTGGGACGCTGTCACAGGTGATCTTGATCCAAATGACGCGGGTTTTAGTTCCTCTGAAGGAGAATCTACATCATCATCATCATCACATTCAACAAACTCTATCACAGAGGAACCACATCAGTGGGAGGCAGCACCGTTTCCCATTCTAGTACCAAATCCAGCCACACTAAATCCTAACCTACTATTCAACTCCAATGCCAATTTTATCGGAGAACCTGCACCACCCCCACTTACACCATCATCCACATCGCCACCGCCAAACTATCACAGTATGGTGGTGCCCCAAGAAATGACATCAGCAGAACTGCTGAATCTCCTCAACGCACAAGCCACAACCATCCAAGCCCTCCAAAACCAGCTGACACAGCTGCAAACAAACACTGCACAAGCCGTGGCAGCAGCAGCACACACTCCTCCCCCTGCCAATATTGTTAACATACCGCCAGGGATGGTATTCAATATTCCCGGGACTGGTAATGGCGGAGCATCTAGAATAGATGTAGCCAAACCTCCGGTCTTCTCCGGAAAGATGTCCGAAGTGACAAATTTCATCAACGCATGCAGACTATACATTCAATTAAAGATGCCGGAATCTGATGAGGAGGAACGGATCTTATTGATCATCTTGTACATGACGGAAGGCTTTGCCACAGATTGGAAGGACAATCTGTTGGAGCAAATGGCCAATGACAAAGAAGGAATTCCACAAACAGCGGAACAATTGTTTAGGCAGATTAGAAGGGATTTTGGTGACACTGATGAGCAGTCATCAAAGATCTTGGAGATGCGGACCATGACACAAGGGTCCAGTATGTGTGAGGAACATGTGCAAAAGTTTAAAAAGGTATCACAAGGCTCTGGGTACCTGGGGAGAGCTCTCATTGAAGAATTCAAACGTAGCTTGAATACTGGACTCCGAAAAAGGATAATGGAGGCCGATGAAGTACCTAAGACCATAGAAGGATGGTACCAAAAAGCAGTAAGATTGGATTGCCAGTGGAGACAGGCGAAAGCCGAGGAGAAGTATTACTCCTTGCGGACCAGTAGCTCCACCAATAGGAGTGAAGGAGCATCCAAAGGCCTGGATACGGCAAAGCTGGTAGCCCCTGCCCAGCCAAAGTGCAGCCACTAAGGCTATGCATGCGCAGCAACAAGACCCAGACCCATCTCCCAGACCTGTCCAGACTCACCCAGACTCCTGGTCCCTTCCCGCAAATGCCATTTCACCCAATATCCCCTAATAGCCCTGATCGTATAGCCACCCTGGGTTATATAATCCTCCTGCCATATCTGGATAGGGGTCCCGCGCCGTATGCTCACGTCTTGTTGTATGTCTGTAGGCCTCTGAATAAAATAGAGAAAAACACAGAAAAAGGTCCATATTGTAACATGACCTCCTCCTTAAGACTTCACGTCCCAGGAAGTCACGTGTTGGTCATAAATCGCTTCAGCGCTGAGCACTATATCATGCAATGATTTGCCTTCGGGGAATTAAGCATGGGTTTGACTGGCCCACCACGCTCAAGGTCTCTTGAGAACGCCCCTTCCGTGTCGGGTTCAGCATAGAGGAGTTTGTGGTTGCCCTTCCACTGTTGCCAATTCCATTTTAATCTGTCAAGGTAGTCACACTCGAATTTGCCATCTTCCCAACCAAACAACCATTTGGGAGCCTTTGTATCCATATAATTATGCCAATTTTTAAACCATAAGTCCGTGGTCGCCAATCGCTGAGGAGCACTTGGGTTTTGCCAGTGGAACTTCTGAACCTCTTTCTTAGCATTAGCGAGGTTCTCTGCTGGTTCCCAAGTAGATTCTTCTACTGGGTAGTTCTTCCATTTGACCAAGTATTCCAGTCTGCCACCATTTCGTCCGCTGACTCTACTGTCCATGACCTCTTCAACTTCATACTCATCATCCTCGGATTCCTCTACCATTTGTGCCTCTTTTCACTTGGCAACCTTTTTGATTTGGTTGGGGAATTCTGGAGTGGTATAGGGTTTCAAAAGTACTTCGTTGAAGACATTGTAAATTTTCCACGCAGCAGGGACTTTTAGTCGGTATGGAGATGTGCCAACTTTCTCAACCACTTCCAAGGGACCCACAAACTTGCCGTCTAACTTCTTAGTTGCTCGAAGCGTTGGCAAATTCTCTGTGCTGAGGTACACCTTGTCACCAGGTTTGGAATCTTGTGCTGGTGTTCTGTGAGCATCCCACTGCTTTTTCATTGCTTCAGCAGTTTTTTCCAGCGCGGTTTTGGCTTTGGCATGAACATCCTCGATTTCTTTAACCAGTTCCTCCATGACAACAGTTTTTGGCTGATACAGCGGATTCATCCCCTTGTTGGGATGTCTTCCATAGTTCATAAAAAATGGTGAAAACCCTGTCGATGAGTGCACTCGGTCATTATGGCAAAATTGAGCCACTGCAAGCCAGTCACTCCAGTTATCCTGTTGATGATTGACAAACATTGTCAGGAATTCTTTGACTTCCTGATTAACACGTTCTGTCTGTCCATTGGTTTGCGGATGGTAGGCCATGGATCTATTAGCCTGTATTCCCAAAATTCCATACAAATCATCCATGAACTTAGAGACAAATTGCAGTCCTCGATTGCTAATGACCTTTCTTGGTAAACCATGTTCCCTGAAGATGTTATCTTGGAATAGAACTGCTACTCCTTGTGACGTGATTGACGACGTTGTTGGGAGGAAGTAAGCCTTTTTTGTGAACCGATCTACTACAACCATGATCATGTCATTTCCTTTGGAGTCTGGTAATGGTCCAATTAAGTCTACTGAGATCACCTCCCATGGCACATTGGGAATTTCATTTGGATTTAGCGGTGCTGCCCTTGGCTGTCGATCCAGCTTTGCTTTCTGACATGTTTCACATCCTTGTATAAAACGCTCAATGTCCTTTCGCATTTGTGGCCACCAGAAATTGCAAGTGAGACTTTCCACAGTTTTTGCTACTCCTGAATGCCCCCAGGAGTGGTGAATCTGAATTAAATCACCCCTGATCCGCGCGTCTGCTGGAATGTAAATCCGACCCTTCCATTCAACTAATCCTTTCCCAGTTTTAAAGTCAGGGTCCTGCTGTTCGATGCCTTTTTGAACCTGAGTTTCCCATTGCCAAGCCGAGACCTTCTGAATCTTCTTAATAATGTCCTCGATTGCCCGATCATCATCATAAACCCTTACGAACAAATGATCCTTCAGGAGTATTACTCCTTTGTTATCATTCTGTCCCTTTTCATGTCCTGCTCTTCTTGACAATAAATCTGCTTTCGAATTAGACTTTCCGGACTGGTGTTTAATGATGAAGTTGAACTCCTGCAAGTCTGTGACCCATTGTGCCTGTCGTCTGTTCAAGTTCTGCAGTTTTCGGAAGTACGTGAGGTTTTGATGGTCTGTTAAAACCTCAATCTGTTCCTTTGCACCTTTCAGGTAATGAGACCATTCATAAAATGCATGCATGACTGCAAGCATTTCCTTATCATAGATTTCATAGTTCCGCTCTGCTTCATTTAACAACTTTGAAATAAAAGCCACAGGTTGCCATGTGCCGTCCTTGCTTTGCTGGGACAAAATTCCACCAATTGCAAAATCAGACACATCTACTTCAACACAAAATTGACCATTGTCGTTGGGAATTTTGAGGACTACCTCCCTCGCCACAAGGTCTTTCAGTCCCTGAAAGGCCGAGGTCTGCTGATCCGTCCAGTTCCACTCAACCTTGCCAGTAAGACCCGTCAGCAGCTTTGCTGTCTTGGCGAAACCCGGTACAAAACGCCAATAGAAGTTAATGAAGCCCAAAAACTGTTGAAGTTCACGCTTGCACGTAGGGATGGGCCAATCAACCACTGCCTGTACTTTGCCTTTTTCCATCTGAATGGAGTCCTGACTAATGACTAGTCCCAAGAAGTCGATTTGAGGTTGATTGAACCAACATTTCTCTGGTTTCAATGACAGTTTATGATTCTCCAGTTTTGCCAGGATGCAATTAACATGCACCGTGTGGGCATCCTGTGATTGGGAGAATACCAAAATGTCATCCATATAGATGACAACCCATCCTTCAGCAATCTCTTGCCTGAAGATATCGTTCATCATCGTCTGAAATGTTGCCGGGGAATTACAAAGACCAAAGAACATAACCAAGGGTTTGAACAGACCTCAATGAGTTTTGAAAGCTGCTTTCCACTCATCGCCTTCTTTAATCCTAATATTATTGTAACCCCATCGAATGTCCATTTTTGAGAAAACCTTGGCTTTTGATAGTCGATCAATCAATTCGCCAATCAGGGGTAATGGGTATCGGTTTTTCCTCGTGATATCATTTAATTTCCGATAATCCTGTACTGGTCTGAGTTTACCATCTTTTTTCTTGACAAAGAAAAATGGTGACACCTGTTCGGAAGTACTTGGTCTAATCCGTCCCGACTTCAGGTTCTCTTCCAGAAATTCATCCAGCTGTTCCCATTCCTCTTTATTCAATGGGTACACCTTGCAATCTGTTGGTTGTCCTCCTGGGATAAACTCAATAGCATGATCCCATGGCCACCTTGGCGGTAGTTCATCAAAAGTTTCTTTTTCAAACACCTTTCGATATTTGAGGTAATGCCTTGGTACAGTTTCTTCTAGTGACCGCTTCTTACTAGCCAATGCCTCTTTTGCTGCAATGTCAGTTGAGAGTGGTCTTAGTTCTCTTAACATATATATAAACCCCTCTCATGTACCATAGTTCTTTAGTTCCAACTTAGTCGAATCTTATCCATAACTTGAACACTCCTTCACTCATCGCCTCAACTGCTCTCCTCGCTCTCTCACTAGCCTTTGTCATTGTTAGACTTAGTGCCTAGGATCCTTGTCCAGTGACTGGGAACAGACCGAGACTCTGTTTGTCGCTGTAGACTTGGACGCTGAATGACGTTGTGGACATTGACTGTAACATAAGTTGGAACTCAGGACCAACTCAGGGTATCACCCCTAGCCGACACCATTGAGACCCGCAGCTCTCAGGAACAACCCCTGAACAGATCCGTCACCTATAAGGGGAAATACTGAAGGAAAAGATGAAAAGAAAGTCAGATATGCACTTGCATGCATGGGACCAGAATTAGACGACTGGAAAACCATTATCCAAGGGGAATTAAATGACAAGAGAGGCAGTACCACAGCCACATTCAAATGGAACAACTATGAAGCGTTTGAAACATGTTTCATCAGTGATTGGGGAGAAGTCAACAGCGCCCTTCAAGCCCTGAACAATCTATCCAAATTAAGAGTTGGAAACGGTGTTTCAGTCCCAGAATACATTAGAAAATTCCACATGGACATAGGAACCTCTGGGCTCACAAGAATACCCGCTCAGTTACAGGCATTTGTTAAAGGGTTACCTTTAGAACTTGCTAGGACAATCTTACAGGACCAAAGGAAGATCAAGACGATGCAGGAAGCCTATGACAAGGCTGAGGATCACCATAACGCCTGGGACATGACAGGACAAGGAAACAGGAGAACCAATGATGGATCTGGAACACGTTTCAATCAAAACAACAATCGATCCAGAACAATCAGAGCTATAAATACCATGACTCCTAGCCAATTGACAGATGATCAAAAAGAGGAATACCGAAAGACTGGCAAGTGTTTCAGATGTGGAACACAGGGACACATCTCCAGGAACTGCCCAAAACGCAATGATGCGTCTTCATCCAGGTCTTCTTACCAGAATAAAGCTGTCTGTTCCATCACTGAAGAACAACAGAAGGAAGAGGACGAACCAGCAAAAAAAAATTAGAGCCATCTTTTCAGCAATGTCTACTGAAGAAAAGAATGCCCTCTTAAACGAGTTTGAAAATGAGGGTTTTTAGTTAGGAAGCGTCACTCAGCGGTTGGCCCTTCCTTATTATCAAGATCTGAACAGTTAGCGCTTGATTCTGTAATAGTATTATCCAACAATGACAAGCGCATTTCATTAACTATCAAATCAACTGATTTACCCACTGGAACATCTGCCCTAATCAATTGTGGAGCAGAGGGAAACTTTGTAGATGAAGGAGCAGTAAGGGAGCTCAGGAAAGAATGACTCAAGAAACCGATCAAAGTCAGAAATGCAGATGGAACAGTAAATGCAAAAGGAATGATCATGCATCACACCAAGATATGTTACATGATTGAAGAACAGCAATTTATCAATTGGTTCTGGATCACTAAGCTAGGCGATCAATGAATGATCTTAGGAATACCTTGGTTAGAGGAAAATAATCCAATTATCAATTGGCGAGAGAAATCCCTGAAGATCGGAGATCCAGACACATCTCCAAAAGCAATCTGGCAGCTAGCCCTCGACTCCCAGCAATGGGGTGAAGATGACTACTGGATTAGAGTAAAAACATCGGCATCACAAGAACTAGAACACAGACTAAAGAAGGACGAACCATCTACCACGCTACTGACAGAATATGAGCAATGGTGCACCATCTTTGACAAAAAGGCATCAGAACGCTTCCCATCCAGTCGACCATGGGATCATGCAATCAACACAAAGGAGGGCTTTGTCCCGAAAGCCAGTAAACTTTACCCTCTATCTGTCAAGGAACAAGGGTTGTTAGATGAATGGATTGACGAACAGCTCAAGAAAGGATACATTAAACCATCTACATCACCACAGGCATCACCGTTCTTCTTTGTAGCAAAGAAAGAAAGTGGAGCACTCTGACCCTGTCAGGATTACTGATACCTAAACGAATGGACTGTCAAGAACACATATCCCCTTCCCCTTGTTTCTGATCTCATGACTAAACTATGAGATGCCAAGTATTTCACCAAGCTAGACCTCCGATGGGGATACAACAATGTTCACATCAAAAAGGGAGACGAATGGAAAGCAGCCTTTATTACCAATCAAGGGCTCTACGAACCAACAGTAATGTTCTTTGGATTATGCAATTTGCCGTCAACCTTTCAGACTATGATGAACAAATACTTTAGGGACATGATCAACAAAGGATGGTTAATCATCTACATGGACAATATGTTAATCTGCACAGAAACATTGGAGCAATTGAAGAATGGACAAAACAAATTTTACAACGGCTACAGGATAACGATTTATTCCTGAAACTGGAAAAGTGCAAGTTTGCCACACAGGAAGTTGAGTTCCTAGGAATGATCATCACCCCTGGACGCATTCAGATGGACCCAATAAAATTAGCAGGAATCGCCGATTGGCCAATCCCTACCACAGTTAAACAAGTCTGATCATTCCTTGGATTTGGAAACTTCTACCGACGCTTCATTGGAAATTTTGCCGCCATCGCTAAACCACTTACCAACCTCACCAAGAAAACTGAACCATTTGACTGGACAGTTGAATGGAACAATGCCTTTGAGATTCTAAAGAAATGATTTTGGATGTATTCTAATCGAGGTTATCACCACGCATTGCACCCCACCTATCAAATTGAATATACAAGATTGGTCTTATACAAATGGCATTGTTCACTATCTCGGCAAAACCTACATCCCTGATCATGACGGATTACAAACCAAGTTAATTAAAGAAACGCATGAAGCACGATCATCAGGCCACCCTGGACAATTAAAGACCCTTGAACTCCTTAAACGTGATTACTGGTGGCCTGGAATGTTCAAACACATCAGAGAATGGATCGAAGGATGTGCCCTCTGTCAACAGATGAAGATTAACACACACCTAAATGTACCTGCCCTTCACCCAATTCTGTCAAAAGCAACTCGTCCTTTTCAACAAGTAACCCTTGATTTCATCACGGACCTACCCCTTTCTGATGGCTTTGACTCAATCCTGGTCATGGTGGACCATGGTCTTACAAAGGGGGTAATTTTCGCACCTTGCAAGAAGACAATCGATGCTCTAGGTACTGCAGAACTTTACGTCTCTGAAATTTTCAAATGGTTTGGCCTACCCGACGTTTTGATCTCAGATCGAGGACCACAGTTCTCCACAAAAGTATTTCAGGAAATATGAAAAGCATTAGGAATCGACCATAGAATGAGCACAGCCTATCATCCCCAGACTGATGGAGAAACAGAACAAGTCAACCAGGAATTAGAAGTCTACCTCTGAATGTTCTGCTCCAATGAACCACACCTATGGAAACCACTTCTTCCAATAGCCGAGTTTGCTCACAATAACCAACATCATGACACAATCAAAACTTCCCCATTCAGACTAATGTATGGGACAGACCCTGTTGCGCTTCCCACAGCTACAACACGAATGACTACACCAGCAGCCAAGGAATGCCTTCAGTTCCTAAGAAAGGCCAGAGAAGAAGCACTAGCAGCACATGAACTAGCTAGACAACTAGTGGCAAGACGATGCAAAGACAAGGCAATATGATTCAAAAAAGGCACCAAAGTATGGCTTGAGAACAGGAATCTTCACATACCATATCAGTCCAGAAAGCTAGCACCAAAACGAGAAGGACCCTTCGAAATTGAGCAAGTAATGGGACCAGTGACATACAAATTGAAACTCCCGAAACAATGGCGCATTCACCCTGTGTTTCATATGTCACTCCTTACCCTGTATAGGGAAACGACTGTGCATGGCCCGAATTATGTGAAACCACCCCCTGATCTCGTAAATGGACAAGAGGAATTCAAGGTAGAGGCAATTCTGGCCCACAGGAAGCGAGGTGCAGGCTACCATTACCTAGTTAAATGGAAAGGCTACGGATCAAACGATAACTCTTGGGAACCTGCTCGCAATCTTGCAAACACCACTGATATCCTATCAGAATACCAACAATGCCAACACCTCTGAACCATGACTCGATACAGAAACTGCCACGTCTTGAAACAAAACTATCATTATATGAAACAAAATTGTTTGACACTCTCCCGATACACTATAGCTCTTAAAGAAAAGACCGTCTATACCCGCATACAATACCTTCCCCTCCGACACACTCCTAAAGCACCGAATCTATCAGAAAAACCCACTCGAACTGTGGCGTTGGTCACACGATATTACCGCATCCCTCGACTTAACCGCAATCATCAGAAGAATCCATCAGGAACAACAAAGTTCCCTTGCAATGCCGCCCAGAACTATCTTCCCCAATACCATGACCTACGATTCTCAGTAAATGATCTACCTGTCTATAATAAAGATCCACCTGTCTACCAACTTCTAGCCATCAAGAATAGTGATGTTTACAAGAGCGCTCATGGGAGACTGCTATGTCTGGAAGAATATAAATGGATTGATGAAATCACTAAACAGGCATGGGAGTGTAGTGCACAAATTTGGTTACTTGGACGAAGAATCAGAATCCCAGGAAGACCTCACATCCTTATTGAAGACATCCTCAACAACCTTCAGTATTTGTTTGATGAACAGAGAGAGATAATAGCGGACATTATCAGAAGAATCAGAAGACTCTTAGTCACTCTGACAACATCACCAGGAATTCAACATCTAGATTCATTAACCAGGTTTATCACAGAAGAACAAGAACTCCTTACTGACCCTGCAATTGAAGACCCACTGGATATGGAAAGCTCAGATTCAGACACAGATGTCAGCAATCTGGAATATGTATAAATTCTCCAAGAATGATCACCTAATGCCAGACTCACATCATAACAACATGTTCACCTTTTTCACCCTCATTGCCTACTTCACCACCCTGGCCCTCCTCTCATGCACTCATTGGCGCATCGATGAAACCGTCACTGCCCTTTCACCCTTCATTGCCATCCCAGACCTCCCGCTTGAGGTCTTCATCAAAAATACAACCATCGTCCACTTTGAGGACAATGACCTTCACATTCATCCAGCAGACCTCCTTCCCCAGACGCACCCTGACAATCACCACCTCCCCCACTTCGCTCAATTTGTAAAAAGGAACACCACACTCACCATCGTTGCCGATGCCCTTGCTGCCGCCACCTGCTCCATCACCAACCTCTCCTCCACAACTGACAATCTTGCTGTGCTCACCCTCACTATCGATCCACACGAGATGACCTACGAGGAACGTGATTCCTTTCTACAGAACACACAAAATTTGCACTGAGCTGCTGAAGCTCTCAAGTGGAAAGTGGAGACGTCGACAAAAGAACTAGACAATGCTGTCAAATGGGCCGAGTCTAGAACAGATCACAGTTGGACAACTTCTGGCTGGTAGAAGTTGGTGACTTCTCACATACAAAGGGGGTAATGTTACAGTTCTCTTTTCCCTTTGTTAACAGACTACATTTACTTGTTACAAACCCATAGTTACGCTTGGACATTATCTCCTTTTATAGCTACCTTCACCTTTCCTTTCCTAGATAGCTATACTCTTTCCCCTTTAGTCTCTATTGTTCTCTTAACGTATATAAACCCCTCTCATGTACTGTAGTTCTTTAGTTCCAACTTAGTCGAATCTTATCCATAACTTGAACACTCCTTCACTTGTCGCCTCAACCGCTCTCCTTGCTCTCTCACTAGCCTTTGTCATTGTTAGACTTAGTGCCTAGGATCCTTGTCCAGTGACTGGGAACAGACCGAGACTCTGTTTGTCACTGTAGACTTGGACGCTGAATGACATTGTGGACATCGACCGTAACACCCACAAGCCTTGCAGAGAAGGGAGGAGGATAAGAAATAGAAGAAGGAATGGTATTGAGACTACATTAGACAGAATCTAATGCCCATACAATGAGCATAAGATAAACTATCTTAAGTCTTGGGGAACCAAGACTACCTACAGCTGGTCTTATATACTATTCTACTAAGACCCCTTGCGACCCTTCCCACTGGCACCTCTACAGCCTCAGTGACTCATACTGCTTGAGTGCTGCTTCCAGACCCTTGGGCGCTGCTTCTGGACTTCATCTATCTTTAGCAATGCTGTGCGCCTTTGACAGTTCCACATGCGCCCATGGCCTAGAACCTTCCCCTCAGCCTGGCGCTCCCACAGTCTCTGTCTGGGCCCTATTCCATGAGGCATACTGCTCACAGGCCTCCCACAATCCCCAACAGGGAGTTGCTATTGCCGTATCAAGCTGTCAAGCATTGCTGCTGATCCCATGCCTTATTGGGGTGATGTACTGATGTGCTGATGTGATCCGCACGCACTGCCACCCAGGGTTGCGATCTCCTTCCTAATATGTAGGTGGTTGGCCCAACCAACCATCGTCTCATCTTCTAGTGAGCGCTCCCATGCACTAACCCACACGAAGTGTTCCTATAGTTCCTTTCATGATCCCAGATCATATATAGATGTCCCAGAGTGGTCCCAGACCACTAGCAAGATAAAAAGAAGAAAAAGATGCGTTAGGATGGATTCCTAACACCAGCTATAGCCAGTTTTCTCTACCCTCTCCCTTCCCTCAACATTCAATTGCACTCACTGTCGCCACTTGTCATCACCACCACCCATTGTCACCACCACCACCAGCCACTCACCATCACCATCACCACCCACCATCACTGCCACCCATTGCTGCCACCACCCATTGCCACCACCACCTGTCACTGCCACCCACCACTCACTGTCACCACCACCACCCATCATCATCATCACCATGGCCATCACCATGCCTCCTACTCACCACTATCATGTCACTGACTTGCCCCCTCATCCCCTTACTACCCAGACAATATCAATCTGGGCCCCTGTACATTTTTTTTTTTGTTTTTTTGAATAGCTACTAACATTTTTGAATCTTTTGTCCACTCTCACATGCACCCTCACTCCAAGCACTTGCACCCACACTGCACCCATACCTGCACCTAGACCACACCCACACCTGCACCTGCACCCACACCTTGCCTACCCCATGTGCCTCTGCTCCTGCCCACCACATTGCCCTCCCACCCATGTCCATGCCCTCACTACCCTCCATCCTTGCCCATGCCCACACCCTTGCCCTTGCCCATATGCCCTCACCACCCTTGCCCTTGCCTCACACCCATGCCCATGCCTGTTAGGACTAATCCTCACACAATCACAAGCTCCACAGAGAGAGGGTAGGGAAGAGATGTATTGTAGACACAGTAGTCAGTGACCTGTGAAGAGGAAACTATCTAAAGTCTTAAGGACTCCTACCTACTCCATGTCATAACAATGCCACACCCTTACTCACACCCATGCCTGTGCCCAACACCAACTGCCATGCCCACCCCCTCAGCCACCTACTAGCCCACTTGCTCCCTGCTATGCCCATGCCTATGTGCCTCCACTCCTGCCCACTGCATCACCCTCATGCCCATGTCCATGCCTTTGCCACCCTTGCCTTTGCCTCATGCACATCCCCATGCCCTTGCCACCCTTGCCTTTGCCACCCTTGCCTTTGCCTCATGCACATGCCCATGCCCATGCCACCCTTGCCCTCACTTGCCCATGCCCACACCCACACCCTTGCCCTTGCCCATACACCCTTGCCCTTGCCCATACACCCTCACCACCCTTGCCCTTGCCTCACACTGATGTCCATGCCCATGCCCTCTCCCTCTCCCTTACCTCATGACCTTGCCTCACACCACACCCATGCCCACTCCCTCACACCATGCTCCATCCCCTCACCCCATCCCAGCAACCCCACCATCATCACTCTCATCCTCACCATCACATCCCCACAACCTGTCTCCAACTCCAATCAGTATATATATTTATTGTAAATTAGGTTTTGTATCAATTAGTGTCAAATTTGAATTATTTGGAAATTTTTATTTTATACAATTGAAGTTTGTTCTGTATGCTAGAACACTGAGAGTTAAGAGACTCAGATCTGAGCCAATATCTTATCACATGACATTGTCCTAGAATGCTATATCAATGTTAGAACTGGCTAGGTGTATAAAATAAACCAAGCATAAACAAAACTGACAAAGCCAGCTCAAGTTCCAGGCTAAGGTAATAGTGTAGGTATCAAGTCAATTGGGGGGAGCCCCAATAAACTGGCTATAGTTGGCTATACCTGGCTCCATAGCTGCTTTGTAGCCAAAAAATTGGCTATGGCTACATAGCTATAGCTGAAAATTGGCTACAGCAACTTAGCTTAGCTGTAGCTTAGCTAAGCCAAGCTTTGGCAACACTAGTTACCTGTGCATAGGAGACCAGTGCCAGACTTACATATCACACAATACATGATATAACAACACTCAAAGTATCTTACATTAATAAATTCTGAAGTTGCCTTTTAAGCATACATATAGCTCTTACAAAGCAACAATTTCCAAATACCCAAATCAGGCCAAAGCATAATAATTTGCTAGTACCGTGAGAGGAATTATTGATATATATATATATATATATTACATAAGCATAAACTGTACATCCAATCAGCCCCATCCCTCGCATTTTGTGTCATCGAACGAAGTAGAGCGAAATGGCTAAGTCAAAAAAGTACGTCAAATTCGACAAGTGAATTTTCATTTTCATCCATGCCGTAGCCACACGAATCATAATCAAATAAAAAAAGCCCACCGGAATGGCATTAAGAACCCTCAGAGAACAAGGACACGTTCGTTGAAGGGTGTATGTGTATAAAACATGCTTTTGTACAACTTTCTGATTCGTCACTAGGTTGATCCAAAGGTCTAAACTCGCAATGCACTCATCCTTCGTCGAGAATTGACAATTTATAGTTCCGCCGTAATGCAAGATATGCCCTCATTGGTTCGGTGAGGTCGGATTCGTTGATTCTATTCAGCAGGCTTACCAAACTCGCAGCACAAAGCACGTCTAGAGGCTCGAAGAGCTGCTGCGTCGTAGTGAATAATTGGCTGGTATATCATAATGTAACTTACCCTCAATGACGAGTTGAGCGTTGAGCGTTGAGCGTTGAATCAGCATTGTTCAATTGCTGCCGGATGAAACCTACATCACACGGATATAGATAATATCATTAGCCAGCACAGATGCACCATACACCACTTCTGAATTGGCTCGAAGCAGGTAGACTTGGTGCATCGCTTCATCCCCAGAGGCAGCTAATGAACTTATGATGGTACCCCTAGTCTTTCCTCTTTTCGCTAAGCTGTCTCTATCCATGCTAGGGTACTTAATCTACCACTCAACATAATTAACTACACCATAAGGTAACACACCCATCTGCACCTGCACTTAGTAACCAGGGTTGGCGATGACACCATCTAACTTGAAGAACGCCCAGTCCTTCACGGACATGATGACCATGGAGGATTTTTAGGGGTACAATCAAGGGGTCCGTCATCAAATCGCTATACACTCTCGAATGAAAAACTTGTATTGAGCCGTCATCAGAAGATGACGCAAATAACGGATAGGATGGATGGAAATGAAGGGAACGAATGGCCTTGGCATGGTATCTAAATAAACGTCATCTCGGAAGGAGGGAAATTTTCAGAAAGGTTCCCACCGTAAAACCTTATATGGCTTGTCACTTAATTCCAAATCAAACCAACACAATTTCCTGTCGTAGCCGCCAACTATAAGGTGGTTACCTAATGGGTGTATATCCATTGAGGATATCCACTTGATGCCAGGCATGTAAGTTTTGATCAGTTTCTGCTCCGCTAGGTTATATGACCGTATGTATTGTTGGGTCTGAAAGAGTTATTATTTTAAGTCAAGGATGAACATTTGAACAATTTTACCGCGACAAATAAATGGGGCTTTAATGGATGAAATAGTACCAGCTGTATGATACCCTTGACTTTTTTGAATGGAGCCTGCGAATATCTCCTGGAGATTTGATGAATCCAAACACCCCTTTGCGTGTCCGAAACGGCTGACAGATCTTAGCTGAACCAAACCCAAACAAGATGCTTACTTACAAACTGTAGCGAAGTAGTCGCCTAGGCGATGCCAAGCGATTTGTATAGGAAGCCCTGATGTGGGAGGTAACTTGACGGTTAGGATTGCTTGGGCTAACGACCATGTAGTTAGTGACGTAGAATACCATCTGACTGGAGAGAGGGTGCTTGAAACGGGAGGCGAGGTTGTTGGAGCAAGAAGGGCTTGTGTAAGAGTGAACATTGCGCTGCTGAGATTTGGAGGAATTAGGAAGTGTAGAGTCTCTTCACTAATTTCCTGTCAGCATTCAACACGCCAAATCTTGCGAAAATCACTTACACAGTGACAACGAAGAAAGTAACGTCTGTTCGTGGGCACCAATCAACGGCACCAATTTTTTCTGAAAAGGTCCAGCGTTTGACTACACGTCCTACATTCACTTCCCAGAGAATCACTGCGCCACTTTCGTCACCACTTACTACCCAACTTCCATCAGGGCTTGAGCTTATACACCTCACTCGATGAGTTGATTGGTTAAGCTTCAGGCTTCTGTAGTTGGGGAAAGGTCTGAGGCTATTTGGACTAGGCAGTTTTGGAATAAGTGAGCTTGAGTCCATATTAAGTTTCACTCGCTGAACACGCGGTGCAAGGTACAAATCGAGTTGACGATTGAATCTCTCTTTTATGAACAGACCAAAAGCAGGAACCAGCCTGAGGGAGGAATATTTCTGTGGCAGGTAGTCTTGCTCTCTGTCTTCCGGATCCATTTCTTCCCACTCTTTTCGTTCCAGTTCGGTAAATAAGTATTCCTTCGGAGGATTGTATGATTCAGAATGGCTCGGCAATTTGAGTTTAGGTGGCGGTGGTGACGGAACGACAGAAGGCATTATTTCAGACGACCAGATCGAGTAAACCTCGGATTTCGTCATGCTTTTTGGTTTAGACGGAAGGATGCGCCCTTGACGAATGGCGCGTACGATCTTCATGACCTATCTACGTTTAATGTATGATACTTACAGTCCTTAAGGAAATAAATACCTTTTTTTTCTCCCACTTGCTAGGTATCCATCTACGTTTTGGTTCTAGAGCACCTGACAGAGGCATGATTTCCTCTTTGCCTTTACCAGTGAACCACTCCGCCATAGGTTCGTATGGGTCATATTTTTCGTCTGGATTCTCATTTTCATATAATCTACGAATAATGTCCAGTTCTTCTGCGGTCACTGGCTTGTCTGTTTGCATGTTCTTGTCAAAAGCACTCGTCCTACAATTGGTCAGTGAAGAGTGCCTAATAAGACAAATCCAATAGCTACCATGTGGAGGGGTCTTCAACTGTTGCAAGGAACTTGTCCAATTCATCCCCTCGAGCAGGACGCAGCACCTTTTTGCCGTTCATATCGTAACCAATATGTGGCAAATCATCATACCAATACATTGGAATGTTCCCCACTCGATTTGGCGCCTAATTTTACGTCAAGTGATTTTTTTTCACATTCCTATGAGTTGCTTACATCTTCCGTAGACGAATCGGAATCATACTCGGCTTCAATCTCAGGGTATACGCGTTTAGGTTGATCAGTGATATCAGATATCACGGTTTTAGGTTGTGGGTATATACGTTGTCCCAAAGCGTCAGAGTTGGTGTCTTCTTCCTCGTCTATGAATTCATCCTCTTCATCCTCCTCCTCGTCTTCGTTCTCACAATCGTCATGGCTTTCATCTCCGATTTCGGGGAATTCGTCTATTTGCCCATCATCCGAACTCGCAACCCCGTCATCCTCCTCGTCCGTCAACATCTCAAGATTGGTTAAGCCACCATTTGGCTCATTCGAATCATCATTTTCATCTTCGAGTATTTTCTTGCGTTTAAATGTCTTCTTTTCCACAGATTTTTCCGCGGCCATGATGTCGAAAGGGAGAGCTGATTTGAAACTAAACAAATGACAACAACTAACTATTTTGGCAAAATCTTGTACTTCTGGATACTATGGTCAACTATGGAGGAGGTATGCGCTGTCTTATCCCCGTGCTCTCTGTTCTTATACTAGCATAGATGAAGTTGCGGCGCTAGTTGTCGACATTGGGACGTCTTCTGTGCGCGCGGGCTACGCAGGTGATGATACCCCAAAGGCAATAATTCCCTCGTATTATGGGTATATTCCGGTGAAGGAAGATGTCCTGATGGGAGATGGCACAGAGGGTAGTGAGCCACCTCCAAAAGCAAAATTATATGTTGGATCCTCTGGACCATCTGTGTGGCGCAAGGGCATGGAAATTGCTAATCCAATTGTTGAGGGAATGAGTACAAATATCTATTTTCTGCCTGTAAGATTACTGACTGACTTAAACTAGTCACTGATTTCAACCCTATTCCAGCTCTTGTTCGACATGCCTTGGAAGATGTAATGCGCTGCACGCCCTCCGAACACCCGATATTAGTTACAGAACCTACCTGGAATACTCAAGCCAACCGAGAAATAATGGCAGAAATATTGTTTGAAGAATTTCGAGTTCCTGCATTCTACATCGCTAACACTGGTGTGCTCAATGCGTAACTCGAACATTAACTTTAAAAGCATTAGCATTGAACAGAAACCTAGATTTGCCGCCGGAAAAGGCTCGGCTCTCGTCATTGATGTTGGCCAATCTATGGCAAGTGTCACGCCTGTTGTGGACGGGTTCGTTCTTCGGAAGGGTATGTCAACGTTCGCAGTAATTTTCATATTAATCATGGGCCTTGTCATGAAGGCCTTTCGTATTCGCCTCTTCCCAACTTTATACATGCCCATGCTCACCACCTCTTGACAACGGCGACGATGCATCGCCCAGGAATAGAGCTAATACCTCACCAGCTAATCGCAAGCAAAATGGTGCGTCAGTCTTATCAACCCACGACCTCGCGCATACTATACTATCCTAGCCTGTCGAACCCATGGCACCACCGAAATACACTTTGCGTGAGGACCGTTCTGCTAGTACCACAAATAGCTGGCGGATGTGGGCCGAGCAGAAAGAGGTCGACGATTGGATTCAAAGCGTCGCAGGAGTGCTGGAGCAAGGGTGGAATGATGCGTACGTACAAATCTCACTTCATCCACGAGGGGCGTCATCCGCGTTCTAGTGCCGCTGCGAACAGGCCTCTGAAACAATACGAGTTCCCAACGGGATACAATACACCATTTGGTCCAGAACGTTTCCAAATCGGAGAAGAATTTTTTTGGCACACTGTTAAACTCGCTGTACGTCCCTTTTTTCTGAAAGACAGGTCTTACGTTTTCCTTCCAACAGGGAACAAATGCTCCTCCGAACCTCCCTAAACCCATTCCACCCCTTATCACGGAATCTCTTCGAGCATGCGACCCCGAGTTACGGCAAGTACTTATGGGAAATGTCGTCCTTACTGGCGGTGGGAGTCTCTTTGCTGGTTTTGCAGACCGTTTGAGCTCAGAGTTGGCGAGGTCATTTCAACATGTTCGTTACTTTCCTATAGCCCATCGCATCATTACATTCATTTTACCTGTAGGTCAAAATTCACGCCCCAGGAAATACCGTTGAAAGACGATATGGAGGATGGTTGGGTGGGAGCATACTCGCCAGCCTTGGAACATTCCATCAACTATGGATTAGCAAGGAGGAGTGGCAAGTAAGTGCATTGGTCTATGATAGGCTTAATTTTTACTCATCTGTTAGGAGCATGGTCGATCAATTGTTGGTCAGCGCTGTAAATAATATTGAAGATACAGTGAGGAAAATGTCGCATTGCAAGGAACGTAGAGTGCATGGAATTACAAGGTGTTGAGACGAAAGTACTCGATAGAGGTACACACATCATGTACTACGTGTATTAAGAAATGGGTAAAAAAGAATAAGTCCTCTTCTGATAAATGGTAAGACTATTGACATGAAAATTTTGTCCACCACAACATCGCACTGATAAGCAGAAAGCATGGAATGAGGGAGGGAGGAAATGTGAATCGGTCACCAGCCATGTGTAGAGATCAAGTCGCCAGCATCTTGTCATAACAGTTGGATCAATTGTTACCAGCACCCATGAACAATGGAAAGATATAGACCAGAATATCACGCCTATTTGATGCAAAACAGAGCAGGCAAGTTAGTAAGCTTCGACAAAAGAATCCCTGCGCTCGCGTGCGCCCATAAGTATCCCAAGACCTCCAATGGCTTGCCTTCGGATACGTGTAGCAAAGTTCTTTGGCCCTAACTCATCCGCGCCCGACGGCGGCCCACGGGGCTGCCTGGTCGGTTGGCTAACCAACCTGTGGCTATGTACCACTTGCGTGGGTTGAAGGTGAGAGTATGATACGGGGAAAATATAAGACTGTTGAGGTTGTTCGAAAGAATTTGCAACGGCTGAGACTGGACGACCAATACCAAGCCCTTCATAAAGCTTCTTCGTCGCTTCCTCGCGCGGCGAGAGTTGCGATTCTTGATTTGAAGGTGACGAACGGGTAGTGGGGGATGAAATATTGGAAGATTTCACCGATGTTGAGCCAGAAGATAAAGGTACCTCTGTGCCATCAGTCGTTTCAGCTGCCACCGTAACAACGGGCTGTGGTCTGGCAGGCAATATAGTAAGAGGCTGTGGACGACCCTTTGGTGTGGGACTTGTCACGGTTATTCCCGGCGGGGGTGAGATCCGTTGATGATCTGCTGGCGGTGGAGTAATTTTGACCGCTGGAGAAGAAACAGCACGATAACTAAGTCCCACGCTATTGTTACCATTTCGGCGCCAATTTGAGACTTGGTCTGATCGGGAAGGCAGTGTGCCCGGAATAATGTTGTCAGAGGGATGATGACCAACACCACTAATGGGAGTGGACCCAGGTGTCATTGAGACTTGGGCAACATAATCCTCTGTTTCTTCTGGGATATGCCGAGAAAGATGAGTGGATGCAGTGGCCATCCGGCCACCAAATCTCCCACCCAAAGCAGCCGTCATGGGGACCTGCTCCTCGGCCAGACCCAACTGAGCTCTGAGTTGTTCTGCCTGGTTGGCACGGCGCATCTGAGCGCTCAGAGTGGCTGAACGTAGATCAAAAGCAGAGACATGTGGGGCTGCAGTAGCGGGAGGATTTGGGAAACCAAGGCTGACTCGCCATTCTCTGGCCTGGGCTTGGGCCTGGGAGTGCTGCTGCTGGCGTTGAGCTTGGGCAACAAGCTCAGCTTGAAGTTGCTGAGCCTGTAAGGCCTGAAAATTTTTAGAGAGGAGTGAAGGGAGGGGGGAGAGGACGAACCTGGGACTGGATGCGCATCATCTCGATTTGTAAAAGTTGCATCTGAAAAGCTTGATTTTGAGTCTGAGAAGAGTAAGGAGCGGGGGTGAAGGAGACACTGTTTGGATTCAAGGGCATAGGGGCAGCTTGCTGGTGAGCGAAACGATTATTAGAGCCGTCGACGGCGGCGGAGACTGGGAGAGGATTTGAATCTACAAATACGGGAAAGTCGTCTTTATCTGAATACAGGGATGGCTGGAAACGAGCAGAGCGGACGCCGCCAGTGCGCAGACCGGCGAGGAGGGAAGCACGGTTGTGGGTGGAAGACATGAAGAAAGAAAGAGAAAGAGGAAGATGTGGCCGATAACACGCCCGCCACAAGTCAACGCCGCAGCCCCCGGCCACCGTCACATCACTGTCACAGGTGCTTCTTGGCACTGGCGCGGACACGCGCATCAAACACGCTGCTTCGGATTGCGCGCTGGCCCGTTTGGAATGGGTTCAGCGCCGCTTTCACGTACAGCTCCCATACTTCCCCAAAGAACACTCGGATCCCCTCCTCGTTGCGACCTTCGTGCAGCAGCACAAACTTGGTGTCTGTCCCATCATTAGCTCCGCCAAACCCTTGCCTGCCACGTACTTCCGACCGTGATGAACCCTGACACACTCCATTCGTTGAACCGGTCCACTGACTTTAGGTACATCGCGCTGTCCTTCCGCATCACGTCCTCAATCACGTCCAAGCTCGCATTGGCAATCATCTGGATCACGTGTCGATCCTGCCCGCCCCCCATCCGTATCCCGCTACTCGTCTGGTGCGTTGCGCTCGACGCTCCTGACAGCGCAGTCAACGTTCCGGCAAACGCTGACGTCGACCATGCCGGCAGATTTGCTGACAGCGGCGATGACACATTCGGCGCAGGTTTTGTCGAGTAGTGCGTCAGACTGTAGAGCGGCGTATCCGACGGCGACAGGATGAACAAGTGGTGGGACATCTTACGGGTCACGTCGGCACGCCAGCTTTTCGCAGCCCGGCAAACACGTCCAAACAACGCATATACGTTATGCTTTGCCACCGCCTACCCGTCCAGCATTTGCGCCTCAGTACCAGGTTCTTCTCTTCCAACCGACAGCTTCTGCAGCGCTGGGTGAAACATCCCCGTGATGACCACCACCCAAAGAAGAACCGCTTTCTCAAATTTCTCGACGGCATTCCTCAAAATACCATCTTTAATGGCATCCTCGTCGTAAACGGCGTCGTCTTTGCCATGTGGTACATGTCATCACAAAGAATGGTATGCACTCAGGCCTATTATTCACCCTTGCCACTCACGTGATTTATAAGGAACATCAACACGACGCTTCTGCGTATAAATGGATGTTCAACAACTTTGTCTCAAGCTGGGCCCACGTCAAGGCAGGCCACGTGTATGTGGCGACCTAGACCCATGTCGTCCTGTTTAGATGTAGTACTAGGTGGACGCTAGTCACAGCGTGTTTTTCGCACAAAGATCTTGCCCATATTCTCTTCAATGGCTTTACATTCTATTTTATGGCCAAGCCAGTCCTTTATATGCTCGGCAGTGGCCAATTTATGGCCCTCTACTTGGGCAGTGAGTTCAAGTACCCTCCACATTATCCTCTAAAAAACATGTCATCACTAGGTGGTATAGTGGCAAGTCTTGTCAGCATGGGGTACAGTAATCTTATTGTTGAACGTGACAAGGGCAGTATGGGTGCAAGCGGTATGCGTGTAATCTAACTTTTATCTATTCACCTGTTCTGATACTATCGTCCATAGCTTCCATCTACTCCACCATCTCCTTCCTTGCTTGTGTCGCCCCAAAGATGACATTCCAACTCTACGGCATCATTCCCATTCCTGCTTGGTTAGTCGTGTCGGGTATATTTGCATACGACACTTATTCTACTTTGGCAAAGAATGTAAGTCTTTGTACTATTCTCTTGCTGAAGCTTGTAATGCCGTGCCTTTAAGCGTACCCAAACTGATACCGTCGGTCATATCGCTGGGCTTCTGTGCGGAGTTGGCTATTTCCTATCTCGAAGGAATCGGCTGTTCTTCTAGCACCAGCGGTATAGGTTTTGGGCATCGCATAGAAGTATTGTACAGTCATCGTCCCATTAGACATGTGTGAGTCGCCTGCAGCTACTCCAGTAAGATGTATCTCCTCCCCTCATGCCGCCCCCTGGGTTTTGGAAAGGAATCCATCATATATTACATAACGAAAGAACATTCCCCTAAACCCGCAGTGGGGTACTCATACGCGTATCCAGACGCCTAATCTCTTTTTCTAGCTTGTCCATCCCGAGCGAACCTTGTGAGTGGCGAGTTGGGGACATCCCACGCGCCCCATGCTTATCAAACAGGTACGTTAACAGATTCTTCTTGTCATCCGTAAGGCCGTCCAAAAGTGCAAACAAGTGGGTCTCATCACGTAACACCAACTGCGCTGCGATTATAGACGCGGCTGCGGATTCGCGCACAATCAGCGATGCCCTGTCATTCAAAGCCTGTTGAAGCCTTCTCAGCTCGCTGAACCTTGTACCCACGATCACGGACTCACCGTTATCAGTGTTTGTCTTAATCGCGGTAGTTCCTCCTCAGCGATCTCCGCAGGCAAGCGCAGGATGAACTTGCCAAGTGCGATTAGACCAAATGCGTAGGAAGTAGCTTTCATGGTTTCCTCATGGTCTGTGATGGGCGCCTCTGCATGGAAGGCACGCAGGCCGGCATGCATCGTAGTCAAGCCATATACAGCCTCTATCTTGGACGTAAGATGATCCCGAATGATGTTCGTCGCTTCAAGCACCTTGAAAAAAATAGTCATATCAATTGAACTCCGCCAATAATGGTTGATTTACCTCATGCCTGTTGCAGTATCGTACTCGTAAAAGAATAGAGAAAAGCTCCGCTTCTTTTCCTTCTAAGTACAGTGCTTGATTTTCTAGCATCTCAAAGAGCAGTATTAATGCGTAGTCCGTGGCTTCAGAATCCTAGGTATGCATCAGACTTCTGCAAACTGTAAAAAGTTTAAAGGCAAAACCTTGGCATCGTTAAGACACTGCATGAGCGCTCTGAACAGCCTATTGAACGTTTTATCCTTCTGCCATATGTCAGAGTGCAGGGAAGGTACAGATTGCGATGTATTGAACGGCGAAGGGCTAACCGGTCCATCAACCATGGGACTCAATGGCGGTGATGCATCGGCAACTTTATTGGCCATACAAATAAAGGCCAGTTGCTGCAAAGTTGCTATTTCAGGCTCCCCACCTTCCAGAGCAGTGATGGACTGCTGCAGAGTTCCATACATATCTTCATCTGCAATTTTAGTAAACGCTCTCCTGTCCAGTACTGTCGAGATGTTTAATACTTAAGTGTCACCCTAACAATTTTTACTTACAGGCTTGGCGCTTAACCCACCAGCCCGCCTGGTGCTTGTGGTCATTTTGAAGTACGTCAAGTAGTGATGGTATCTTTCCATTATACGCTGGGCTATCCCTGAACATCGCAGCTTGGTGTAAGATGGATGCAGTACGATTCACTGGAGTTTGAAGTACTGTACAGTCTTGAACAGCAGCTGTCACGATGTCTTTGCTCTTGGTTATATGACCATTAGATCCCCTGACTAATAAAGCGGCGGGTATAGCAGGTGTATCTTCATCTTCAGGTTCTACGAGTTCTAATAGCCTCTCTGCGGCACTTTCAGCTTGTTCTGCCCTGGCTCTGAGAGCATCCTCAACAACAGGTTGTCCAGGGACCCCGTCTGGGAGCGATCCTGAGGACATCCCATTTGATACAGTTGCAGTCGGTTTGGAAACGTCCGATTTTGGCGAACGAGATAAGTGAGGAGAATTAACATGCGGCACGGTCGGCATCTGAACACAGGGACTTGACAGGGACATCACATTGACGAAATCTTCTTCTGAATCAGTGTCGCCTTGTTGGGGTAGTGGCACAGTCTGTGCGAGCAGTAAGGATTCGTCCTCAAAGTCCATGAAATTGGGTAGTATACTTGAGTGTCGCGATGGCACCGGGACAGGCGCCTGTCGAATTATTCCACTAGTCGGGCGTGGTGAAGGCGAAGCTGAAGTTGAAGGGTGTGTAGGTGAATCTGGTAGTGTTGTTTGAAGGGTTCTACGGATTGTTGACGATCGTCTTGGAGATGAGCTGCGATCTAAAGGCGTCGAGATGCGTCGACGATAAGTAGAATAATCAGGCGATGGAGGGGACAAGCCACGCTTGGAACCACCGGAGGATGTACGTGTATGCACTTGCATTGTATTTGAGGCAACAATAGGTGTACTTGTCGTGCGCGTTATCCCCGGCGTCATTGCCGACACCACGCGAAGCTTTGTGGCCGTAATCGAGGTTGAAGTTTCTGACACCTTAAGAGGGGATACGGGCCGTGTAGTCGAATTCTGTAGTGAAAGAGGTGATCCTGAGCGATTTGTGGAAGCATAGAGACTAGAACTCGTTTGTTGTCGGACAATGGGTGGAGCAGTGGCATTTGCCTTGGCTTTTGCGCGAGTGGCGGCAATCGCCGCTGCAACGCTCGACTTCTTGGTTACTTTTGGGGTTGTAGGAGGCAATGACACGAGTTCAGGATCTGGACAGACGCTGTCCAATTGTTTGCGTGCCATGGAGTCAAGCGAATCCCCTATGCTAGTGCCTCTATCTTTCCATATGTCATTGAAAACCCAAAATGTGACTCGGGCGTTTTCTTTAACGGCAGGATTGGGATCCCCGAGAGCTTTCTTTATGATTTTCTCCATGACATCCAAGTTACCTGACGATTCAATGACAGTTTTGGCGCGTTGTCCGTGGACCTCCAAGTATTGTTTCAGATGACTAACTGCAGTAATTCTGGCTTGGGCTGACTTTTCTTGTAGAGTGTTCCATAGTAAGGGTATCACAATCCGGGGTTGAGAAGACGTATGCGATATAATCGCGGTCACGGTACCTTGGGATTGCTGTGCGGCCATTTTCTTGGTTAAACTAGCCATTTTCAAGAGATTGGCAAGGAGGACTTCACAAAATGGATCCATTGCAGAACCTAAGACAGATGCCATCTCGCAATACAAAGAACAGGTGTTTGTGGTTACTGTCGTCCGCAAACTAGCGAGCTGGGAAGACAGCGAGTAACAAAAAGTTCCTTTGAACAATAAAACGTACTCACAGTCTTCAAGGACCACTGTATAAAGCCTTCCTTTAGTAAGGCAATGAAGGTGTCCGAGAAACGTTGATAGACGCCGCCTTTAAGCATGCCACGAACGCGTGTTATAGCTTGATCCCTGGCACCCCAATTGTGTTCTGTTTCTTTGCCCTTTGAATAGTCAGTTCCTCTCTGATATTGCGATAAGGTTAATAATCACACCTCGAAAGGTTTTATCATGTTCGCAAATTCGTTCTCCAGGTCCCTACTTGATGCTATCTACCCCTATTATTTAGACCAAGCTGGTAGTAAGATATAGGACACCCACAAAGACAGTCAAAATCTCGGAATTCTCGCTAGTTGGGCTGGTGACAGGTGGGGATACCATTGCAGACCGACTAGCTGGCCTTGAGGACAATTCATTTGCGCTCCCTTGACTGTTGGATCTAACGTGCTCTCCCGTTCGTGAACTGGTGCTCTGACTGCCCACTCGCGGCCGGCGCCCTTGCAACATAAGGCTCGGTGGTATATATTCCTTCGGCGCTGAGGATTCCCCATTTTCTGAACCTTCAAGACTCACAAGAGCACTTGCCGGGGTAGTATTATTCAATAACTTCATAAGGACACTGTCCACAATCGTTTTGCGCACGCCTTTTTTTGTCATTTCTTTCTTCAGATCAGCACGGGCGGCGTCTGTGACGGCTGGGCCTGAGAATAACTCGACGATGGATTGACGCGCGCAATCGCGAACATGAGGATCAGTATCCTCAAGACAATCAACAAGCAGCGAGAGATAGGGTCGCATGGGGAATGTAGGGTGAGACCGTCGAATAGTTACTAGCGTCAGGATTGACTAGAAAGTCAAATTCAACACGAGAAATGGACAGCATGAGTCACGCACCTGTTCCCTAACCTTCCAAACTTTACTAGACAAGCCAGAATCTTTCAGAAACCGCTCAAAAATCATGAGTGGCGTTTCTGGGCCTTTGCCATTGACAGACCGGGAAGTGAGGGTACTTGAAGGTGCTACTCGGAACGCAAGCCCACCAAGAATAACCAAACAATCACGAGCCTTTGCCTGTACTTTGTCCTTGTCACCTAGACGTTCAATAATTCCACCTGCTGGAAGAAAGGCATTGAGAGATTGTCGGAGCGTAGCGGCATCTACTATGAGTGATGCTGAAGAGGTAGATTTGGACAAGGAGGCGGCATGATTCGAGTACGCAGTAATTGGTCTGGTGATGAGAAGAGGGAGAAGGGATGGCAATGCAGACAGCGTCGCGGTCGTCAAAAGCAAGTTTGATGTTCGAAGACATGATTTAAAGACGTTAATAACGGAGTCAGGATCATTGATCTGGTGAGAATGAGAACAAAAACGAAGGGTGGGGAGTGCAAGAATACTTCAAGGTCGGATTCGAACAGGGCTTGGAGTTTTGTGAGTGCATCAACCTTGACATCCACGTCTGCGGATGGCGAATGTTTAGACCGAACAGCGATGGCGGGCAAGCTCACCGTTGCTCCTGCATTGTGATACGAGCTTCTCCAATTTTGAAGGATTGGAGTTCATGAGGAGAAGAAACAGGAAGGATGTGAGATTATTTGTTACATTTTACACGAACAGTACAGTTACGGCGTCTATAGTACTCCTTCTCCTTTCTTGTCTGAGTGGCCAAGAGATCTACCAGGCTGTATTATGTCTCTGATGCGTTGCTTCTGCAAAAAATATATCAATGGGTGCCTCGCGTCCTTGAGAATCGCATTACCATAAGTTTCAGCTCTGGAAATCCACCTTCTACCTTACGATCCCATATCAGCTGAGCCGATTCAGCATCGTTAGAAAGCCACACTCGGAACCGTCCCGCCGCCTCGTCCGAATTCAATGGTATCAATATTATACTTTCAATTCCGGGGGAAGGGAACGTCAGAAACAACTCCGTCTGAATCCAACTCGCTCGATGCAACCTGCATTATGGCGTAAATGATGCCTGATAATCTCTCATATTTGCTCACCAGCGACACTATCTTACAAATTAGCCTTGTCCACATTGGCCTGGATTAGCCTACCCTATCGCAGAACTCAATGGTGACGGATGTCCCTGCTAAATGGCCAGGAAAGACAAAGGTCGACGGATCACAATCAGATGGCATCGTGGTATGAAGTTGTGACGTATGTACGCGTTATTTGTCCCAGGGCTATCTTGACGCCAAAATGAGTGCTCAAGTTCACAGTATGCATATTTTTCAGCTCTTGCTCACACTTGCTCACACTATCCAGTTGAAGTTCGTCTTAAACCCCGAGCAGCAGCTCGATTTGATACCATACGGAATCTCGTACACTCCTATCTCAAAACCTTTGAGCGCATTGGCTTACCTTCCACGATCGATGGCTGGCAAGATGTACCAGAACTAGCGGCATCCGTAGAGCGTATCGTCGCGTCTGAATCGACGTGTCCTTTTCAATCGCTGCCTTTGGACGAGATAGCACTTCAGATACACGTGTATCAGCCTTCTGATACAGACTCCTTCGAAGAATATGCAAATCCTTCAGGTGTAAGAGATGACGACGACGACACAATGGCCGCTGGCGTATGCGAGTTGCCAAATAGAAGTTGGGAAGGACTTTGGGATTCCCTCATATATGCGGACGACATAAAATTGAAATTGTTGAATTATATCCATGCCACACTTGTCCTGAGTGATGCAAACATTGACTGTTAGTCTACTTTCTTAACTCCTTTTGCTCAGCCATTGATATTTATTCAGTCAATCTCGTTTCATGGAATCGCGTGGTGTTGTTACATGGTCCGCCAGGTACAGGCAAAACATCATTGTGCCGCGCATTAGCTCAAAAGTTGTCAATACGCTTATCCCATCGGTGCGTTCGAGCTGATTTTAAGCTTAAACGGGCCATACACTTATTGATACATCAAGCTATACACACGCAAGACTATTAGAAGTCAATTCCCATTCTCTCTTCTCAAAATGGTTTTCTGAGTCTGGAAAACTGGTTCAACGACTTTTCAACAGCATTGCAGAACTCGCCGACGAAGAAGATACATTCCTAGTGGTGCTGATAGGCTCGTTCCCATGATTCTGATCTACAAATATGCATAACTGTGTTATAGATGAGGTCGAGTCGTTGACAGCAGCTCGTGCAGGTGCTATAGCTGGCACAGAGCCTTCCGATGGTTTGCGGGTATGTCCGATTTTGGATTGCATATATTTAGTTGATGTTATTCCATAGGTCGTCAATGCCCTGTTGACACAACTGGACAAGCTCAAGCATCGCAAAAATGTTCTTGTAATGTCGACGAGCAATCTCGTAAAAGCCATTGGTGTGTAACGGTTAACCTCGTTTGATTCCAGTCGCTGAGTCTGTTTAGATAGCGCTTTCGTTGATCGGGCGGATATAGTGCAGTATGTGGATTTACCTCCTCGCGAGGCGATATATGAAATCTTGCGGACGTGCTTGTGTGAGATGATCGACAAGAACATTATAATACCCGCTGTACGTGCTAGTGTGAAATGTGTAAATGTCTTGCTCATTCACCCACGTCAGATCGTCCCAACATTCAAGCAAGCACACATGTATGAACTAACAGTGAATGTGTCGCAGTCGAGCGCCCATTCCACTGTTTCAGGTGATGCTCATGAACGCTCTAAGAACGTAGGCATAAGATTAATGGCTCTGGCAACGCAATGCAAGGTATGCTTGATTCTGGATGACTCCTATCATTACTCACTTGACAGGCCAACTCCATGTCTGGTCGTGCTTTGAGACGACTGCCTGTCTTGGCACTGGCACGCTACATTGGCATGGGTCGAGTCAAATCAAGCACCGATGGCCCACAGAGTGGGCGAGACATGGGGATGGATGTAGAAATTTGGCTTCAAGGAATGGAGAAAGTTGTTCAGGAGAAGGTGAAGGAGCTGCAACACCTGGCATCATGATCCAAGGACTCGGTTTCATACCACATTACTCATACCACGTGTAACTTAGGCAAGTATCATTTGTGAGGACGGGGGTTTGCCGCTTTAAATGCAATTTCTTATACATGGCAAACCGCTTTTCCATCAGGTCTCTGAAAACGCGTTGCCACCTTGGCCATGCCTCTAGAACGAAGTGTGGTGAAGGCGTAACTTCAGGCATGAGACCTTGAGATCCTAAGATGTGAACATTATTCAGGAAAACCAGCTTAGATTTAGTCCGCAGCATACCTGACGAGTCGGCCCATAGGTCAGCGCTTCAGCTCCAGCGTAGGAACGAAGGCAAGTAGTTCCATGTTGGAAAACTATCATGAATCTCATGTTGAGCCCTTGATTCTATTGGCAAATCGTTCACTGACACCATCGCTGCAGCCATTGGGGGGCCGGCAAGGCTAGTGTACGATCTCGATTTCACCACAGGTCGCTTGTATTTCCGCAAATTTGGATTGGCAAGTCCAGAACGGCGAAGTGATGTGCGATGAACATCTTCACCATCGCCAGGCTTGTAACCACGGCGGGGTTTGAAGTTTACGATTCCTGTCCACCCAGAGCGCGAAACTCTCACTCTTGAATCTTCAGTTTGGAGGTATATATCCTTCTTACCCCACACTCTTCTTCCCAGCCTCTCCTTGACGCGTTGAATTGTCCGACCCATAACATAATCAACTCGGCTGGCTAGTTGTTCGATTCCATGCAAATCTTGCTCAAGAATCTTGATATGCAAGTCGAAGTTGAACAGTTTGCTTTCATGTGAAGGCGACATTGTGGGCTGGTCAAGGTCCACATCAAAGGCGGTCCCCGCTTGTGCAAGATTCCAGCGTACGCGAGATGATAGGTTCCGGGCTGAAAACCCTTGTAGTAACCGGGAGGAAAGGAACACCGTGGGCTTTGCTAATGGAGACTGCGGTTCCGAAATGTCAGAAAATTCAACTGGTGTTATGGTTAAATCGTTGAAATGCATATATTCCTGTCGATAGCGGAATGCCTGTGTATGTGTCCACTCGTCACGCAATCGTCGGAAAAATGCCACTTCAGCATGTTTCCTTTTTATAATCTTGGGGAGCTTGGAATTCAACCATCGCATAAGTCCAACGGCTTTGTCTCGATTGCTCTCTCCAAATGCAGGGAGAAGTGCGGCCCTGGTAATAGCAATGCGGGGTGCAGCTATCTTGTCCAGTGGTTTACTTTTCAAAGAGTCACGGAGGATCTGTTTGCTTCTCTTCTCCAACTCCATCAGTTGTAAAAGATAATGACGAGCGAGAATAGTGTGTCCTGCCCGACATAGGTGGCGAATCAATAAAGTAAAAGTTGTGGTATTTGGCTCAGCGCACGGAGTAAATGAGGGTGTGATTGGAACTGTGACACCGAAATCGTCGTCGTCGAACGAAGAGAACAGATGCTGATTGACCAGAGGTACAGGTTGCGTCAGAACCTCAAAGGCTTGAATTAGCTTGGAGACGTTTCCGATCCGTCCAAGCATGTCTATTGTGGTGTTGAGGGCCGCAGTAGAAAATGGTAGTGATGCAGGTAACGCAGGAAGTTCGATATCGGGTATACCGACATCGACTTTCCTTTCTTCAACTTCGGTATATTCTAAAGGAACGCGATCTGGATTTGACAGGTCGATCCCGTATCCCCATTTCATCAAAGAGTAGAAGCCGTCACGGTCAAGTGTTTCTTTGAGAATTCTTGTGCACAAGTCAAGGTTCATGGACGTAAATGGTACACGGTATTTCTGCATATCACTAAGCAACTCAGCAGTCATTTTCTTGGTCTGAATTATCAACCGAGGATGATTGATAACCAGAACAGGTAATGTAAGACGATGTGCAATCGCTTGAAAGCATAAGCCGAAAGTCTTGGGCTTCGGCTTGAGTCCAAGGTATAAAAGTTCCTTGTATACATGCATGGCGCCAACATGATGACCAACTGCACCGAACTGTTCCAAGATGAAATGATAGTCATCCAAGTCTGGATTTATGCCCAGAGCACGAATAGCACGTATGACCACTTGAAAACGCCCTTCGTGCATGTGGGGAGTTGAAGGTCTATTTCCTACCAACAATCTTCGCGTGCCAGAAAACCGAAGTTCTGTGCTGGATGGCGTACACTTGCGCAAGACCTGTTGATGTATCTCCAGCGGTAGTTTTTCATGGCCTATGTAATTCAGCAGGCTGGTATATTGCGACCAAATACGTGACGGATTCCCTGTTATAGAGAGAGAGTATTTGAAGTCCGAAAGTTTTCGTGAAAGCAGAAGATCGAGTCCTTCGGAGGTTGTTGTGAAATATGACTCGTCTGGATTGACCAGGGTTGACATGGAAAGAGTGGGAATGCAAGCCAATAGACTGCGTGCCGTCTTTTGTCTGCCATTGCTGACAGTGGTGGGCAGCTGAGCAACTCGGACCAGAGGCCGAGTTGACATTGTGCTTGACGTCAAGACGTTATTTGCCACAGTGGACGTAGCATAACATTGCTCATCTTTACGACGCACGCGACACCAGGCTGTAAAATGGCGAATGCTGCAGCCAAACGCATCGGTATGTTTGACGCGTCTCTATCAGGTTAAATGTTCTTAAGGTGGAGTTTAGCGAATCAAAATGAAATAGCGGTCAGAACTCTAAGGCTTGGACTGTTCATGCCGACTATTATTTCCTTTCTCCTCCGGCTGTTGCTCAGAAGGTCTTCACTACCCCCATCCAAAGGGTCATTGGCTGTTTACATTGTCACGTTCTTTCCGGCCTTCTTCCTCTCTCATTACCTTATCAAGATTGGCACGACTCGACGTGATCCCACCACTGGCGCTCTGATCTCATACGGAGAAGACCTCAATCAACCAGGAGTCATCGAATGGTGCTTTGATATACTATATGTCACATGTCCGTCCTTCCTAACTGCAGCGCATTTGTGAATAATGTTTCTTGTAGGGGCTTGTCAGATAGGCAGTGGTCTCTTTGGTGACTGGTTCTGGTGGTTATATACGGTTGTGAGTTCTTCATTACAATGCTTGTATCGCATAATAATTCCACGTTCCATGTTATAGATTCCACTCTATGCCGTGTTTAAGATGTGGGTCTCGATAGTCTCTCCCCTGATGCCAGGAAAGTCGAAGGATAAACCGACATCTACCGAGGGTTCAAGCAACGAGGAACCCACGAGTAAACGCCAGCAAAAACTTCGAAAACGGAGCGACCGGGGCGATTCTCGCGTGAAGGTTCAGACCGGGAAACGATGATTTATCGTGGGATTAGGACTTGCATGTCTCTTGCTCATATGTACAACATTTAAGTTGCTCTGGGTGCAAGAATGTGTGTGCGATCTGTCATAGACGATCCGCGTCTAAATCTAAATTAGACCTCAATAAACGCCAGCTCTTCTCGTCCGAAACGATCTTGCCACCGCTTGCAGATTCAATAAATGGAAGATCATCTGTACGCCTTGCACTGCATCACTGGACAGCAGCCTTCATTGCAGAAAATCGAGGTAAATCACGTCGTACCCGTATATATATTTATGTAATATATGCGCATACACCTCGTAGGAGGGAAACGTCACTACTGGGATTCCAGCATTACGCTCTCCGGAGAAGCTGGACGACTCAGATATCAAAATGAGCGTGACGAACAATATAGACCGTTCGGTGAGTCGTCTGGGCCTGAAGCACCCAGAGATTAATTATGGAGGCATTCAGGTGCTTTCGTCTACTTTACTAAATGATACAGATGGCCATAACATCCCGCATAATGGCCCCATGTCGTGTCGAAGTTCATCATTACCTCTGCAGGCTGACTTTGCGCCATGCCCAGAGGTCGGTGAGTCCCAAAATCCGACTGATTCTTGGTCGCAAATGCAACTTGCTATTCCAGTCGAACGTAATAATTCCGATTGTCGGAGAGAAACTGAACTCTCAGGAGAACTCACATTCCTCAACTCCTCGTATGATGACTCAACCACAACTTGTGCATCATCTCCGGTCTCCGAGCAATTACAGAGTAATGCATCTGGGATTACAATGCGAGAAATTGATAGCGAGAAGATGGACTGGATACTTCCACCCAGCTCCAGTCCTTTGCAATGTTCAAGCCAAGTAGGGACAATGTCATCTCCGATCAGACATGCCATAGCCAAAGAAGACGAGAGAGTAAGGAAACTGGATATCATACAGCCATATTTTCATCTTTAAACCGCAGGACGTGATGGAATCCGTTCATTGTTCCGCAGCGCGTTGTGATGTACACGTGAGACACAGCTGACATGGAACTTAGTTGACTCGTGATGTCTAGGTCGACGGCATGAACATAGCTCGATCAGGGAAGCGAAAGAGAAGCGAGGTACATGTTTGGTGTGTTTCTACTCGCGATGGGCTGATTCGGGCTTTAGTCGCTCTCAGCCCTGGACCAAACGAATGAACCACTCCTTTCAGATGTTTGTCATGACTTCGTTGTTGATATGCGCGCCAACTAATATTAATTTGTAACAGAATATAATCCCAAAACCCAAGCGGCTCACTGTTAGGTCTCAACATCTGCAACATGAGAAGCTAAAGACACCTTTTCGGTCGCCTCTATTAAAGCAACCGGAATGTCGCAAAGGCACCGAACTGCATTTGTCAGGGGCTGTCGATAGAATGGGTAAAAATGCCTTGACTAATGATATGGCAAACAAAATTCCGTTGAAGCCGGGCTCGGACGACGGGAGCAGGCTGCACCGGATCCAAAATGTTAAAACGAAATATAGGACAACCAAAGCGGCAACACAATTCAAATCCCCTCTCTTATCAGAGGTTACGACGAGGGTCGGAAATATGGTGCGGATGACACCAACCATTCAGACATTAGAGCGAAAATCACAAATTCTAAAGCGTGCTCTCAAGATCAAACATGAAGATCAAGAGCGTGATTTAGAGAACCTGGTGCAAAAATGGATTGACGCGGGCCAAGAGATTGCTTGGGAATTGTGGGGCCTTGTGAAGGACAACGATACTTCGAAATATGGGACCTCCATTAATGACCAGGGCTGGAACTGGAGCGAAGAGCAAAAACCAGAACGTTGTTACACATCCAGTGTTGAATTCGGAAACGCCAGCGACGGTATTATGCACTACCAGGAAGACCGAGGTGAGGCAGGACAGAATAATCTGGGCATTATGCTCCGGCACCTTGGTATTGACCCTGACACGCTCGGCTGGGATGACGAGGAGGGAATGTTCGTAGATAAATGATCAAATACAAGCTTTGGGAACAGCAGAAATAAGACAGGATTGGCGTCTCAGAACCAGTTGAACCACAATTTGTCTTTGCTACTACGCAGTCTAACTGGTATGCTCTGATAGATCTCATAGGCACATCGGGACTTCGAGTCAAGGTCCTCGATTTTAGGATGCGGTGGCTGAGAAAGTTTTGACTGAATGGCTTCGTAAACAGATGCGAGCTCATCCACTAATGAGTTGTAAGCAAAGCGACACGAGGAGGCGTTGCTACACCTACGCGAATTAATATCATGCGACGCAAGCATACGACGTTCGTCCTTGCTCAGCACCTTCTCCCAGAAGAATACATTGTGCTCTGGTCATCCTGTTAGGATTGGTCTCGCGAGCACCGAGGTTGCAAACCTTGCAGGTCATCCGTTCCAGGGGAAGATCCTTTCTTCTTGTATTTTTGCAGCAGTCTCTTCTTTTCTTCGTCTTCGTCCTTGATCTTTGCCTGAACTTTAGCAAGCTGCGCTTCTAATCTCTGGATACCTCCATTACGTTACACACCAGAGGGCTGTCAAACATGTGGATTACCTTAAGAAGGCGCTCGTCGCGTTTTATCGAAGCGTCGAGAGACCCTACACCACGCTTTGTACGAACCAATCTTGTCTGCATATGAGACAAGGACCATGTTCGTGTCACTAAAAGTTGTGGGCGCAGCAGCCGGAGGCACGACATGGTAGTACTTGTTCAAGCGGGAAAAGACGATACCGTATTGGCTATCCCAACTAGTAACTTAAGGAAAGACATTTGGTACAGACGGTGTTTAGCGCGAACGATAACAACCATGGGCGCGCGCCTGGCTGCGGACAAGGAGGCCGTTTGCGCGCCGCGGCCTTGTGGGGAGTCTAGCTTATGTAATATCTGAAATGACATTATAGGCGTTGCCGCTTTGGGCTGCCAGGCGCCTACCCTTGGATCGGCCCCCCACCTTGACACCTGTCCGTCTCTGCGACCGCCGCCGCCGCACCGCCCATCTTCCATACACTCGTTCTGTCGCGCGCCAAAACTCGCCGAGGCCTCTGCCAACTGATTTCAGCCGAGTAAACGTGTGTTGATGTCGCTCTTCGGGTTCGCGTGTGCACCGGCGAAACGCTTGTTCTTTTCAATCCAGGTCCGAAACAACGAAGAGGATATGTCAAAATCACGGAGCGCAAGCGTAGACGCGAGTAAACCCGAAGAACGCGAAAGCCTGGCGACCGTGATGGACGCCGCCTTCCAGTCTAATAGCAAGCATGATGAGGACGCAGAGAAATCTGACGATCACGATGGGCCAGACGCAAGTCAGCCCGACATTCAGCAGCCTGAAGGCTACACTGTACGTCCCACCGCCCAGTCTTGGGGGTCGTTGATATATTCGGCAACAGCTTTCGGCAGTCTACCCGCCACAGCCATGCGACCGCTGCATCAGGGCGAATAAGACATGCAGAGGGATAGCCGGCGCCCGCTGTGAGCATTGCAAAAGACTCAAACAAAAGTGTTCCAACTTTAGTAACGCCCCGCCCAGAGGCAGACACGCAGGTATGTGGCTGATTTCGACAAGAATCAGCAGCGCTGAGGATTGCGATGCGTATATGTTAGCCGCCGCCAAGAACGCTGCCCTTGCATTGGCGCAGGAGAAATCCAGACCCAAGCGCAAGGTACCGTCGAAGGCGCTGAACGGCGATATTGTGTCTGAGGAAGAAACCGACGAACTGGATGATGACCAGTCTGTTCAACCGACCAAGAAGCGCCGAATGAGCAAAGTGCCTGGGTCGGCTGGCGACCGGAGGGCATATCTTTCCAAAATGATCAAGGATGTGGAAACACAAGTCGCTCGCGTGGTTCAATCGCAAGCGAACACAGAGCGAGAAGTGAAAAAACTACAGGAAAAGGTTGCAGCCATGTCTGCAGCGATACAAGAGTCGGACGAAGAGTAGCCGTGCTTTGGCGCGGTTTTTTCGCGATGTGCTGGTGTCTGCTTTCGAGAAGCCCTTTGTCATTTATCAAGTATATGAAGCTGGGAGTCCAGAGGCTTTCTTTTTTTTTGTAGTTTAGGGTGTGCTTGGTTTCGGTCTACGTACGTGCAATTGAACTGTTCTGGACATGTCGCTATCAGTCGTTGACGTTTCCACGTGATGCTTCCAAGTCGTGTATATATAAATGAAATGTCTTCCAAGTCCAAGTCTTTCCTCTATCATGCCTGCCCAGCCCAGCCGTTCCTGCTTGCAGCTCCAACCACCCGCGGTTCCTCTCCCGTCTTCGACAAAAATTATCCAGCATATATACTACGCATCGATCAGCATCACCGGGGGAGATTAAAAGACACATGTTGTTAGACAATTAGATTTGCCTTGGCCACAGAAGATCTGGCGGACTCTCTGCTAAAGATGCACCTCGGCGAATCATATATGCACATGGGAATCTTCTCCGGGAGCATTCTGAATCCTGAAAAGCGACCTTCCGTTATGGATTTGGATAGGATTATGTCCACGTTTCAAGTCAATACATTCCCTCATCTTCCCGCCAAACTGCAGGGCGAACTCCTTGGTCCTTCATCTCGGGTACACTTATTCGGCGCGTCTCGGCTCCACCGGCGATAATAGACGCGGCGTTCGGTTCTCCCGCTGGTTGGAAGCTTCCAAGGCTGCTCTCAACCAAGGTATCTGATCTGTATTTAGAAATGAACGGAACCTAGGCACTCTCAGACTGCTCGCAATGAGCGCAGATGCAGCCGAAAATGGTTCTTGAATGTCACTGGAACGTCTTAAAAGGGGTAAGGTTGAGCCGAGATGATTCTTTTTTTCGAGAGACTCGCATAGTATGCTCCCTGACTCCTGTGGCGCGTCGAGACAGTCCAACAAGCTCTAGGGAACGAGAGTTGCCACCACTTCAGTTCACATAATCGCAGAAGATATTTATAGAGGTGATCTCTAATGAACTTTAACCTTAAAATCACGGCGCCCAGTGAGTGTGATGTTCCCTGCTGCAAGATAAACTTCCAATCATGATGCGATGGCCCTTGAAATTGCCTTACAAATCTACCCTTCTGTTGGGCACACTAGTTTCCGGACCTCTGATTAAGGTTCGCGCCCGTGGATACGCACCGTGATGGATGTCATTTGAGACGTGATCAATTAAAGCCACGGTCCATATAGGGTGCTTCTGTGCAAGTGATGATGAGAAAGGGACGACAGGCAAGAGCGTCGTACTGGATTGATTCTCACCTTATCGTAGTGGGTCAACCTGCGATCCTGGGAAATTACGGCTGTTTCCCATCTTCTTTCAAGTGAAACATATGTCAACAGCCCCGCTCACGACCCGGCGCCACATCCCATGTCCAGCGATGACTTGACTACGCTTGCCATTACAGCCCTTAAATCTCTTTTTGCATCAGGGAAGATCCATGCACCGATAAGCTCCATGAGCTTACTTACCCGCGTAATCTCCTTCCATTCACCTGCAGCTCGCACTCCGAGGTTCAAACTGACCGACTTGGCGCGGTTTGAAGACATTCTAGACGGCATTTCGCACACCTGGGACGACGGTGCAATTTCCCTAACCCGCGATAACGGCAACATGACTATTCTTGATTTCTCATTGGATGTTGTCAGTGAATGCGGAATCGCCAGCGGGTCAAATCCTCGAAAGAGGAAGCGAGTGATCGACGAAGATGACGACTCTGCTGCAGGTGATGCCGCAGATGATTCGTCCACGTACGAGGCAGTCGGGACTCCCGCGGCGTCTACACTGGTTAACCTGAGCAAAGACATGAGAGAAGCTTACGCTATACTTCAGCGAAGCACTGCGAAGCGCAGGTTATTGGCCGAACAGGTACGTATGTCATTGTATTGGACGAATGTCTATGATAACAACAGTCACGTAGTTTCAGTCCGCCGAGGAGCATTTTGAACCCATATGCACCCACATAACTAAAGAAGACTGCGCAAAGGCGAGGCAAGAACTCATGCGCCATGATCAAGAGTCTGCAAGCGTGTGCGATCGCGTTCATTTTCGCCCTCTCATCCGCCCACATACAGACCCTGCTCTAGGACACTGCTCGTACTTGAATACATGCTACTCTGAACCGACGTATGCACAATCTCCATCTATCCCTTCCTACCCTGGTTCGGTGTCTGTACGCGGCCCTGTTTCCTTGCCTTCAGGCCTGGGCGCAGGCGGACGAGGCAAGGAGAAAGCACCGTGTAGATACCTGCATTATGAAGTCGATTGGGATGAAGGCGACGGAAGACAGGCCGTGAACGGAAAAGGAAATGAGCTCATGAGAAAGAAACGCCATAGAGTCGAGGTTGGGTTAGGACCATCAGGGACAGGTATGCGCATTGTGAGCTGTGTTCATATCATATTGTTTGCATTTTCCCCTGACAGATTCATAGTTGCCACCACAGTGGATTAACTGTGACCTTCGTCGGTTTGATTATTCAGTGTTGGGAAAGTTCCATGTTATCATGGCAGACCCTCCTTGGGATATACATATGAGTGTATGATCGTATTCAATTTCTCAGACATGCGTGTTCATTGTACCAATACAGCTACCATACGGAACTATGACAGATGATGAAATGCGAGCCATGCCAATACCCACTCTGCAAGATGAAGGACTATTATTTCTCTGGGTTACGGGGCGCGCAATGGAAGTTGGCCGTGAGTGCCTGCGTGTTTGGGGTTACACGCGTGTAGATGAGGTGGTGTGGGTGAAAACCAATCAGGTTACTAGTACTTTAGTATCCTGACATCTACTGACCTTACATGTTTGATATAGCTTCAGCGAGTCATTCGCACTGGGCGCACAGGTCACTGGTTAAACCATACGAAAGAGCATATGCTTGTAGGAGTCAAAACCGTCACTGATTCCAATGGCGTGCTCAGATATCCTTCATGGGTGAATCGAGGACTCGATACAGACGTGATTGTCTCCGAAGTGCGAGAGACGAGCCGTAAGCCGGACGAGATATATGCGATCATAGAGCGGATGTGTCCTGGTGGGCGAAAGGTGGAGATCTTTGGACGGAAACACAACACGCGCCCTGGGTGGTTGACTTTGGGCAACCAACTTGGTCCTGATCAGATTTTGGAGGAGGAGCTGGCAGCGAGGATCAAAGCAAAGTAAGCTAACTTGGCCGGCGGCGACAATCGCTCGTTCATCGTGTTATGCAGATATCCGGATAGACCTATTCATATACCCGCCCATTGATAGGCAATCTGTGCATTTTTGGCATTGCAATGCATTGTATACTATTGTAGCATAATATGAATACAGTCCGTAGTGACGACGAATGTAAATGTAAACGAGATAATGATATAAGGTACTGCCTACGATTCTACTCTTGAATGGTTCTATTTAATTCTTTAACAAGAAGTCCATTGACTGCTTCGTGATTATCCAAGTACACTGAAATATGTCAGCTAGACGTAAATCAAACAAGTTTATGACATACCATGATGGCCAGCGTTGTTAACAATATACATTCTTCCCTGTCCATTCCCTGCTTGTCGCAATCGTTCTACACTATCGATTCCACCTTGTGGATCCATCCAATCCTGTTCTCCATCTGAAACTATTAGTCCATATCATCGTAAGTATGATTTGCGAACAAACTTACAAACAAAGGTAATTGGAATTTTGAGCGCCGCTATCCGATCTACGAGAGGGAGATGTGCATGCGCACCAGGTGCGAGGATATGGGCTAAAATTGCACAATAAAGAGAGAGCATTTGTGAAAATGATCAACTAACATATACAATATTCTCCGGACCCCTTTGCCAACGTGATGTTCATGATGTAATCGTGCATATCACGCGTGTCTTCTTCCGCTAGTCCAAAGAATCTCCGGGAAGAATACTGAACTCATAAGCAATGTCGCCCGCAGCTTAGATGAACCACTTACTTTGCCAATCAACCATGGTCCCCAAAATAAAGATGCCCGGACAACTTGGAATGGACTCCAGCCCTCTTCCCAAAGATATGTAAACAGTCTCCTGGTTCTACTCTCCTCCCTTTTGGCCACCTCTTGCTGGCTCTTAATTCTTGTCAACTTTGGTGCAGAAACGGGCTCGGCGTCTCCGCCCAAACTCTGTGTCTCGCTATCATCCGTCAATTCTCGCGATGGCACCGTCGTATTTGGACCATGGGGTACCCCAGCGGGAGACAGGAGTATGAGCTTGTTTACACGCGAAGGATATTTGAGAGCGTATGCAACGCTGAAGTATGCACCCAGTGAGTGACCGATGAGTGTCATTTGCTCCAATCCAACCTTCGCGCGCCATTGTTCTAGAGAGTCTATGAAGAATGATTCTGTTTCACGGACGCGTCCTGAGATGTCATCCCGCTTGGCTTTGATAGAAAAGGGCACACGGGCAGAGCGACCCATGCCAAGCCAGTCTACCGCATAAACGGCAGACTTTCGTTGACCCGCCCATGTCGCAAGACTACTATAGTTGCGGAAGAAGAATCCCAGGCCTGCCCCGTATCCATGCAGGAGAACAGCGGGTGGCGGCGCATCTGGTGAGGGGTTCGTTGATTTGATATACAATGTATTAAGAAAGTGCTTCGGGGTATCAAGTTCGAGGCGTGAGGTATAAGCTAGGACAGGTCCATCATGGGCTTGAGAGTCCTGGGACATTGCGGGTCTGAAGAAAGGTAGGCGCCTGCATGCCACCGATCAATACCAGCAGGCAGTATGCTTAATGTCCAATCACACTACCTTAGAAGGCGCTCTTCGCTGATCGCACTCTGCTTCTCTCCCACAGACCACCTAAAATTGTGGTTCTCAGCATGTCTTCAACATCAAGCATGCAAGACATACCAGCTCCTTAAGCTTGCAGTAAAAGCTGAGGGAATCTCGCGGGCCGGCGGAAGAGGCTCAAGCAGAAGGGCGCTCATTGGGATGGACCGCAGGCCGTGAATGGTTGAAAGGAAAGCTGCGCAAGCACAACGAAGAGGAGGTCTTTAAGATGTTACTTACGTAATTTGCTTACATATACAGCCGAACGAATGACGAAGTCATCCAGGCATTTGCTGACTAATGGACTGCAAGTTTTTGTGGTTCGCCATGTACAACGGCATCGGTCTTACGACCCCTCGCGGAAGGTGAATTGCCTCCTACTCATGCTTGCTGTGCTGACGCGCGTACAGTGGAACAAATGGCTATGTTGTCCGCAACCTCTCCGTCCTACGCAAATTCGAGACTCCCCAGGACCGTCAGAGTGCATGGGACGCCGCACCCCCAAAGCATCGAGAACCAGACGAAGCCATTCTAGAGCACGAAAGGAAACGCAAAGTAGAGGTCAAGTGCCTTGAACTGCAACTCTCCCTTGAGGAGGATGGTAGCATCGACGTGGAAGATATTCGAAAGCAGGTTGATGCCCTGCGCCAAGAATTACTCGCCAATCTGGTTGCGTTTGCACCTGCTGCAAAGAATCTTAAAGTATCTGACACGCATGCATTGGCCGCAGCCAAGAAAACCGAACTTGACAGAATGGCCCGTGCGCTCGGAACCCGCACAGACTACAAAGAGGGCGATGCTTTTGATCGGGAAAAACAGGAAGAAATGAAGATGAGACGTGTTGCAGAGCGAGAAGAACGTGATCAAAAGAGACAGGAAGAGCGTGAACGCAGGAAGGAGGAAGAACGCGTGCGCATGGCGCAACAAAAGGCCCGATGGGAGGCTGAAAGGCGAGAGCGCGACAGACTCAGAGCACTTGATAACTCTGTTCCCACTGGTCCTCGAGCAGGGCGAAGGGATGAAGACCGTTTCGCAGATAAGCGAGGTCCCTATCGAAGAAACAACGAAAGACGGAGTAGGAGCCCTCGACGACGTGATATGCCGCCTCCTCCACTCCCAGCTCGAAATCATGAACGCGAGCAGCGTTCCCCGCCTCCGCGATCAGATACTCGTCCCCGCGAACGTGAACGAGAAAGAGAACAAAAACGTTCCCCGCCTCCACGACCAGGTGCTCGCGAACGCGAGCGAGAAAGAGACCAGGAGCGTTCCCCGCCTCCGCGATCAGATACTTGTGCTCGCGAACGTGAGCGAGAAAAGGAACGTTCTCCTCCTCCGCGATCAGATACTCGTGCTCGCGAACGTGGGCGAGGACGGGAACTGGAGCGTTCTCCACCCGCACGATTAGGTATTCCTTCTCGCGAACGTGAACGAGACCAGGAGCGCTCTCCGCCTGCACGATCAGATTTTCGTGACCGGGACCGCGGGAGAGACAGAGACAGGGAACTTCGTCCAGTTCCCTCTCGATCAGTCCGTCCTGTTTCCCCTCGACGACGCCATGACTCGCGGTCACGCTCCCGCTCTCCTCCCACAAGATCTTCCCGCTCTCGTTCCCGGTCGCACTCCGTGCCTCCGCAGAAGCGTAGCCGTTCAGCTTCTGTGGCATCAACCGGATCTTCCATGTCGGTCAGCTCGAGATCTAGTGTTGGCTCACGAGGTCGTAGTCGTGACTAGGAATCTCTCGCAGCACATATGCTTGTATTGTTTCATCATCTTGTTATCTTGAAAGTGTATGTCATCTGCAGGTTAGCAGAATGCGATCATTTATTTATGAAGCGCTTCATTTGATTACGATCACATGTGCTGCGCGGCGCCCATCGCTACAGAGAAATCTACAAAAACTATCTCAAAGCTACTCTACATCTTTGTCTTCATTCCAAAAAGCGTACATTTTCCTCAAATTCTGACAACAATGAACGGGACCTGAATAGTATGTTAGAACTGTTGCTGTCATATTACATACCGAAACAAACCTCCACATCTTCGCCTTGCTCATCTGAAACCATAACCTCGACCGTCAAAGTTTGCACATGTGGTGGTATCGGCTTCTTGCTAACATGTTCCACCAATTTGCTGAATTTCATGGGAAGTCGCTCCTCACTCTGTTGTCCTTGAACGTCGTTCTGGACAAAAACGATCGAAAAACTTACCTTTTTCTTTCCAATAAACGGACTCCAGAGCATACTTACACCCTGGCTAACCATGGATACATCTAGCTTGTGATTCTCCTGGAACCAATTCACGATTTCTTGCAATGTGGGGTCATTCTTGAACTCGAAGCGATCCCACAGCGTCCATTCTGTGTCTCCGTACTTCTGCTTTGGTGCAGCAATGGGTTCAGAGAAGCCGAAGAAAGGCAACGCCAAATTCACAAATCCGTTTTTGTAGCTCTCAAGCTTCTTCTTTCCGTCAACGATCTAAAGAAAGCCAGGTCAAAAGCGGTCTTGTATGATTCTCAGATATACCTTATACAGCTCCAAGCAGATCAACCCTGTGACAAGCGATGTGGTAGTGGCAATGGCAGGAATAATTTTTCCTGCGATTTGCTTGGTCGTGTGGCGGTCGGCAACATTGATTCCATAATTGGTTGCACGCAAGTTCGAGGCTGCTGTGATAAAGTCAATGTGGTGATTGGTGTCATCGTCCTTCTCAAATTCGACTGGCGTCAAACGGTAACCAGCCAGTGATGACGGAGGCGGAAGCTGAGATTTCAATTCTTCCAGATCATCCTCAGCTGAAGGTGTATTAGTCGCGACACGAATCTAACCATTCTTCTGAACATACCGCTACCGGCCTGAGGAACTGGGTCGTTGTCATTGATTTGGACTTTCACTCCACTCTTGGGCGTAAACTCGGGGACGATGATGGAATCAGCAACTTTTCGGAAGATGGCGGGATCCGTTTCGCCTTTTAGTCCGTAATTGAAAGCATGAAGGTTGGCAGCGGCGATGATGTATTGTAGGTGCAACAGCTGAAAGAAAATGGTTAATTCCAATCAGGACCCGGAAAGATACTCACGTCATTTGCATTGAACGTCAATGGATCGGGAGCTCTCTTCGGCCCACTCCAGAATGGTTGTCCAGTACTAGTCAGAGCATCCTTCGGCAAGCTAAACAACAGTTGCCGGATGTCGTTATTGTAATCTCTTTCAAATTGCAGACGAGCCCAGACTATGCATTCCTCGAAAGTGAGGGGCTTATTTGTCACCAGGTATGATATGATCTGCTCGATCTGTTCTTGTTGTTGACCCGAGTACTTCACAGCATTTTGCAAATAATTTGGTTCTGATAAATACGCATTAACAGCTTGGGCAGGCTTTACAAAGAGATTATCAAATTGCGTCCGACTCCACTGAAAGGCAGGTGGTTTGTTCAATGCTAAGCGAAGAGAAGCAGTCATACCTCAATCGTGTGATTGATCGCATTTGGGAAGTTCTTGATGGTGCAAGACGGAGTTTCCTTCTCAGGGGGATCTTGAGAGGAGGCGTATGACTCTGTTAATTCAGGTACGACGACTTGAGTGTTGCCCTTCGTGCCCAAAGTGCCAGATTCTAGCAGAGGCTTTTTGTAAAAGACGCAACGCTGATCCATGTATAGACCTTGATGACAGTGAAAATGCAATTCTACGATGTGGTAACGTACGTACGAGCTTTGACGTTATCCAGGGCGTTCGTAACACCATCGATGCTGATAAAGAATTCTTCACTATATACATCTAAGTGATGTTCAGCATTGCACACAAAGAGGTTGACCTCTGGAAATACCTTCTGTGTTCGGGCCAACAGGGTCCTGCCTGGCATGAATATTTCCTACCAAGTCAGGGTTCATATCAGCAACTGCACTAGCTGCCACTTCCGCCTTGAACTTTCCGAGATCCTTGGGCCTGAAAAGGAACTGACGGTTAAGGTTGCTTTTCTCGATCGTATCCAAGTCAGTAACGTGAATGATTCCCTTAGGACCCGAGGCTAATCCTATCATGCTCCAGTTTTTGAGCATTTCACAACCAATGGCACCTGAGCCAACGAGGAACTGTCGATAATTGCTCAGCTTCTCCTGAAATTTCTTTCCAAATACGGCAATCTGGCAGTCGTACCGAGACCCTTGTGGTTGACAATCTGCCTCTGAAGGAAGTTCATCGGGCAGAGATTCGAGTGAATCAAAGTACAAGTGCTGTACCATCGGATGAAACTTGGCAGAACAAGCTTTGAGTACCTCTTGGGCAACAAATCCACCGATGACGGCGTTTATGGGTGACAAGTCGCCCGTGGCTTGGTATGCCAGATCCGTTACAATTTTCTCATCAGCGTCTGTATTGTGTTTCTTCGCGAGAGCAACAAACTCTGCTGCATCCGCAGCATTCCTGGGTCGAGGAAGACGTCGGTACTTTGTCTGATATTCAAATAGGGCTTGGAATCCGGCATGAAGAGTTGCAGGCCGCTCGAACTTGCCAAAGTCAGTGATGAAGAATTCTGGCTCTTTCAACGAATCCGCAAGAGATTTCTGCAGACTAAATTAGACAGGCCAAGTTCACAGAATTCAACTACTCACAAAGTCAATAATTTTGGGCATCTTTACTTGAGTAAAGATACCTCCAGCCTTGTAGTCACCAAAATTGGTGGTATCACCAATCGTAAACGTGTAAGGACCCTTGACCGAGATTTTTCGTGGCTCGCAACCATTAAGATCACTCATTCCCTGCACTTCTGTGAATGTGACAAAATCGCCATCCTCAAGCCCATGTCTTGTCTCGTCAAGGCATGTGACTAGAGCATCTTGGCTCTGGACCAAACGTTGAGAAGAAATGTACTGTGCAAATGTAACGAACTTGCCTTGTCTACGGACACTATCATACCCGTCAGAGGCTGTTCACCTGTGGGATCTACACAGGTAAACTTGGGACCAAAGTCATTGAAGACCGATCTTGCATACCGTCAGATGATTGAAAATATAGAATGTAGATCATACCCAAAAAGTCCGCGGGTGTCTGCTGAGATGAAAGCAACCCCGTTCTTATGAGTCCAGTCATTAATTTCGACTTGTTTTTTGGTAGGTACACCACAAAGAACGACCACCTCGAAGCAAATAAGGATCAAATCTCAGCATAATCCATATAGTTCACCTGAAACCCCTTGATCAAGTCGATAGAGATGTCTTGCCCTGCCTGTCCTCCAAGATCTCGCACAGGTACGTATGCGTTTAGCTCAGCAAGTCGCGGAAGAGTGGCAGCAGCTCTTGGCTTGCCCACGTCCTCTTTTCTCAAGAAAAACTAGACACATTTATCTGAGTGACTGTGCGAGTAAAATCATCTTACCTGCGAACTCAGGTCCTGGACGCTGACTGGCTCCGGATCGTAGATCGTAACGGACTTGACACCAGCAAGGACGACATTCTTGGCTGTTGAAACTGATCAGAATTAATGCCTTGTTGGCTCCTAGCGCCACGCGCCTATTTCAACTCCAAGACCCTGCATCCCAACTATCAGCACGTTGGATGCGGCCATCTTCTTCATAGCTATATCGAGGTTAGCTTGGACTCCGGTAGAGGCATGATAAACGTTACCCTCATGGCCTAGGACGTATCTTACAAAGAGTGTCAGTGCTTACCAATTCATGTGCAAGAGGACCAGTGAACATACAGCTGACGTGAGTAGAGGCCCTCGTCTATGGCGGCCTCGTCGATGTCCATTGCAGCAGCGATGTTACTGGAGGGAGACATTGATGAGAGGAGCGAAGATGATAAGGAATTGTTGTTTAATAAACAGTTGTGCCGCGATTGCCACGTGCGAACACCACTATTCTACTCCTCATATTGTACAACATATCTTATGGCGATCTAAATTATGGACTATGAGAGGTTTGTCAGTCGACCGTACAACACACATCGAAGCGCCATCTCAGGGTCTAACCAGCCCATTGGCGACGTCATAACCATGGTGAAACAGGCACGCTATCTTGTAGCGCTCAAGCCCTCGTGTTGACTGCCACCTAGAACACCTGACAGTGAGGAGAAGCCCTCCTAAGCCATGATCGGCATACTAAATCTATCAGTAATAATGCCATGCTCCGCAAACACGTTTGAGAAGGCAAGAGTGCGAGCAGTGCGTGAGCCAGGAGGAGCGTGTACTAGATAAGGAACGGATCGGTTTGTCGGACGAGCGATGGGTGATATTCCGAAACTTCTGGGTCTCGTCAGCACGATGGGGTCTGCTTCGGGATTCCAGTTGGTCGAATGGGACTGAATCCGGAGTAGCAGTGGGGCGGTCGTTAATTCGAGCCTGTCCTCTAGATCATATGGCTCAAGAAGGTCGAGCACAAGCTGGTATGAATTTCCTTCGGGCGTGTAGAGAAGCCGTAGTTTGTCATTCTCTGTGGACAGAGCAGAGGCGTCGTCCATGAGTCCATATAGCACCTCAGTGACAGTATGATCATCGGAATAACGGAAATTTTCGGTTCGGCAGTAAGACTGTAGATATTTGATCCATCTCTGCCACTCGACATTTGATATGTAGATGTTGTGATCCAGAGCCCTCAAAACGGTTCGTTCTAGAGCCTTCACTGACTTTGGAGATAACTCAAAGTAAGGTTGCCTGCAAGTATTGCGTAGTCAGAGGATAGTGCATCCCTAGCCACCAATCGATGCTTACCAGGCACTGAATGGATGGGTGGTATCGTCCAGCCATTTCTCGGCAAGCATATTGCAAAGGAGAAATATTCTCCATGCGATCGTGCCACCTTCGGAACTTGCAAACATCTCCGAATGCATAAATCCGTCTGGGAACAGACGGTCTATGTACCAAAACGCCAACAAGACAACAGATTCCGAAAGCCCAAAATCCCAGAGAAGTCCCGTGATCCTTCTCCACAATTTGTCGTAAACAGCAGCGCTCCTGCAAATGTTGTTAGATTACTATCTCACGTAATAATTATGAACATTAATGAATGTGGACTCACGTTGAAAACTTGCCGCGGAATTGAGTTCGGCTCAATGCAGTAATGAGGTAGTCAGTGTACCATCTTGCATGCCAAACAAGCCCTGATGAAACATGTCAGTATCGCCGCCATTTGGGTGCCCTACACCTTACCATCTGCCTCAACCCGCAGGCGTTTATGCGTGAAACGTACTTCACGCTTGATGCCATCAATTAAATCTTGGGCAAACAAGCCTTGTCCGATCGAATTTGTTCGGCAGCGCTTCATGGGACGCGCAATAGGGGAACAACCGTCAACAACAACCGAACGTAGGGCACTCGACTTGGTTTGAGCCGTTGGAAACAGAACGGCATTGCTGTGCAAGCCGCTCAGATGACCGCCTATCGTCCCAACACGCTTCATTATTGACACCGGTGACAAATTAGGTTCCATTCGCTGGATGTCCTCCAACGTAGGAGGAAGTGGAAAAACAGAAGCATCTACAGAGTGAGTTTGAGAAACAGGAAAGACGCGTTTTTGATGAGCAAGAGCCGGAAAATCATCCAGATATGTAGGGAAAAAGGCGTCGGGTGGTACCAGCGGTACCCCAGGGGCTGGCTCAAATGCAATCGGTAGGTCCAGCAAATCCAAATGGGGTGGAGATTGGATTTGGTCTACTTCTCCAAAGATACCAAAGGATGGAGTGGCAAGGCTGTCAGGATCAGGAGCCTGGAGAAATCTAGGACGGTTGTAGTATTTCTTCCTGGAAATACTGGAAGAGATCAAATCGCTAGAGTTGAATTCGGCGACAGAAGGCATCGCGTTGTCTGCAGAGGGAAGGGGTGCAAGAATGCTCGAAGGATAGTAGGAGGCAGTCAAGGGTTCCGAAGTGAACGTACAGAATCATATGCGCTTATATAGGGCGATCCAAAAGGCATGCCACTGATGGCCGTCAAAGCATCATCGTCAGACGCGTTATTCCACGAGGTGAAGATGAAAGTAACCTTAAGCTGTGACCACCATTTCAGCAATGGAAACTGCGCAAAACACAAAGCGGTGTGGCCTAGCTGTGGCTACAAGAGTCAAAAATGGTAATAGGATCATATCAGTAGAAGCACGAGGCGATTTCGTGCTCCGCGTGCCTCCGTTTTGACTTTGCAAGCGTCAGGGACCTGAATGTCAAGCGTTTCGAAGACTGTGAGGCAACAGGTAAAGGCCGCATGTTTCAAAGTAATTACAACAAGGGTACTTTACAGGTCTGGGTGGCACATTGCTACTTGCGATAGAACTACATGAGAATGTCAGATGAAGTCGTGCAATGATACATGTACTATGGTACTTACGTTACGTCGGAAGTTGAACCAAAGAGAAAGACAGCCACGGTCAAAGCTACTTCGGAAACCGCTAATTGCAGCAATCAGACTGACTGCCTAAGTCATCAAAGAGGAGTGAACCGCACCGTTTATGAGAATATTCCCATTCACGATTGACGATGCGAAAGGCGATATCCTCATAGGGTGGGCCAGCACTAAAGTGGAGCAGAACTGTTTCCTCATTCCCTGGTTCCTTCACAATCTTATAAGTCGGAGCTTTTGATTTGTCAATGAGATCAGGATAGAAGATATTGAACTGTGTGGGATCTGAGTACACGAGGATTGTTGGGTATCAGTTGACGCTTACCTTGTATCCCTGAACGACTTTGGGTGGTGGATTATCGGTACTTAAAAATTGAATACGAATGACATGAGATGTACGATGCAGCACTTACTCATAATGAGTCTGGTTATACTTGTTCCACTCGTACCCTGTGTGAACACGATTAAAGTACCTGGGTTTGCGTGGCCTGTATTTGTCTTCCCAATTGTAGCTTGTCGGATGGGCGATATTCTCTTCCAAGTTGAAAATTTCCTCCTCTTCGTCCAAGTCTTTCTCAGCCTCTGCCCTATATAGAGCTTCTGAGGCAAGATCCGCGCCACTCGCTGCCTCTTCAACGGGCTCTTCAACGACTTGTTTCGCGGCTTTGGGAACAAACCGGGACGCGGCAACGGAATGGCGTTTCTGGTACTGAAGTGATGGTTAACGGCTAGAACTGATTCGAGCAAGAAACATACTAGGTCTTGCTTGTCATCCTCTTCATTGACAATGCGGATCTGTCTATCATCCGAATTAAGTTTCATAATGTCCAAACGCTCGGGGCTCATGGCTCGGTCATATGGCTCGGTTTCTTCTGGGACTCCATAAAGGTCTGCTTGCACCGATAATATAACACTGTCAGATGCCTTTTTCGACGCCGATTTGGCTACGCCAGCGAGGAGTTCTTCTTGCGCGTGCAAGGCCTCATCACGCTGCCTTTTACGTAGCTGTTCTAGTCTATTGCGGACTACGACCTCATGCAAGCTTTTAAGTTTTGCCTGAGTGGGCATCGTCAAATGTGTTGCGACCCAGAGAATCAGAAAGACTCACCTTAGCTTTCCAGACCAAAAGTTTCTTGAGTAAGTTCTCCCAATACTCAGTGTCTACTGGTTCGCCGCTGGTAAGCTTGTCGTGAACCTTACGTTGTAAAGTAGCAAGTTGGTCGTATGACTTTCCCGAGAGCAAAGCGGTGATGTCCGTTTCCACTGCAGCGGCGGCCTCCATGCCCATGCGCTCATTTGATCTAATTCTTTCCAAACGATCTTTGCAGACAACCATCATGTTCTGTCAAACGCGTGGATCAGGACAGCCCTGACAGCCATGCAACAACCAATTCGCCGCACCGTCCAAAAATCAATGTTCACATCCACGTGCTCAAGAGAGAGATAACGTTCAATATCGTCATGCAGCTCTTCTATTTGTTGTCCCGAGAGATTCTACAGTACAGCGTCAAGGCAGAGAACCACTAGGAAAGTATAAACGCACGTCTAGTATATTATAGGGTTCATCAAGGTCTATTTCCAAGCCAGCATCATCGTTACCGGTTGCTGCGTCTCCCTCAGAGGGGGGATTGACGTGCTTAAGGTTGAGAGCTAGGAAATCAATCGCCTTCGCTCTCTTCTCCTTGATACGAATGGCGGCCCTCATGCGTTCCTGTTCGAGCTGAAAGTCGCCCTCCTTGGACAACCACTCAGACATCTTGGCTGATTCCTGCAGCCGCTGCATGCGCAGCTCCTCCTCGTCGCGGATTTTCTGCTCGGCCTCGCGCTCTGCGCGTCGCCTGTTGAGGCGATCCAATTCTTCCTTTGCGTCCTGCCTCCTGATCACATCTCTGCGCTGGGCCTCGGAGGGCGTGAGACCAGCTTTGTGGTCCTTTTCTATCTTCTTATGCCAACGGAACTGCTGGCCGAGGTTGACGTCGTGGAATGGATTGTCTGTGGCGCTGTATACGCTGAGTTCAGCTACCTGCCTGGCATCCTCCTCTTCCCTGATCCTCTTCTTCTCAGCCTTTCTGGCTCTACGTTCCTCAGACCTGTCCCTCTTGCGCCTGACAGCTGACAGTCAATATGGGCGCATACATGTGGGACAGACTTACTTTTTGTCCCTGCGACTGTCATGGTGGAGCTCTGGCATGTGGTGTTGTGTCGTGTTTTGGTGTTCGGGCGAGCATGTCGACATATTGGATGTCGTCTGCGTAGTAACTAACTGTCATTACTAAAGGCAGGGTTGTCCACTTGTTGAAGTTCTAAAAGCATTGCTCGTGAATACAAATGTAATGGCGCTGGTTACTAAAGGTCTGTCTACTTAAACCGACCCGCTGCTCTCTTCTCCTTCACTCATCCATGATCACCCGCTACTCACTTCCAGCTGCTCGTCTATTCGTCCGCTCCATACGCACTCAGCCGCTGCACGACAACCCACTCGCTGGTCATCCAGATGCTCCCTACTCGCGTCCCCCAGGCCTTGGTCTTGCCACGCCCAGAGAGGTTCGCTCAAATCTGCTGATCGTAATCGTCTGACTCCCCGCCAGCTCGTTGACTATCTCAATCAGTTCATCGTCGGTCAAGAGACAGCAAAGAAGGTTCTTTCCGTCGCGTACGCTCCCGTGCTACGCATTCCGTTCCGCACCGCTGACCTTTTTTTCAAGCGTATACAACCACTACAATCGCGTCCGCGCAAACATGGCCCGCGCCGTGGACAGCGCTGACGATGTGACGCGCGACAATGGTGACATATCGTCCGCTAGACTACGCCCGCTCCGCAACTCCCCATCTTCCCTTCTGTCACAACGGCAAATCCCTGTGTTTGAAAAGAGCAATGTCCTGGTAATGTATGTCATACGTGTGCTCGTTAAAGTATGTCACTTAGCAGCTTTCAGAGGTCCAACAGGTTCAGGTTGGTGATCAGAATTCACATCTGGCTGCTCTATTCCAATACGCGAACATCAGGAAAAACTCTTCTGGCCAAAACGCTGGCCAAAGTGCTCGATGTCCCTTTCTCTGTCAGCGATGCCACATCGTTCACTCAAGTCAGTTGTCACATTAATGTTTCCACGACCGTGATAGCTAACCATCATCTCAGGCAGGGTGTAAGATATTTTCTTGAAATAGTTCATCGCTTAACTCACACTGGCACAGATGTCGGAGAAGACGTTGACATGGCCATACAGCGATTGGTACGTGTCACATTCTTAAATGGATTCGCAGTTATAACATTATGCCACGCAGCTCCAAGCAGCAAATTGGGATCCCGTGCGCGCAAGGTAAATCAATCAGCGAAACCCGATTCCGATACTTGACATTTGACAGCATGGGAATTGTCTATATTGATGAGGTGGACAAGATTGCGAGAAAGTCAGGTTCGGCAACTGAAGCGTCCCGCGATGTCGGTGGCGAAGGCGTCCAGCAGGCTCTGCTTCGTATGATGGAGGGTTCAACCGTGACCATACAGACTAAAGGTGCCCCGCCACCAGATATTATGCCATTCACAGATGTGGCCTCAGGCCATCGTCCTCCAAATGCCGTCAATCGTAAGTCACATCCACCATCAGATATGTCGCTGGCACCTGAGTAATGATTATAAGACAAACCTGACGCTTTCCACATTGAAACGTCAAACATTCTTTTTATACTTAGTGGTGCATTCGTCGGTCTGGATACCATTATCAAGCAAAGAGTTGCCAAAGGCGTAAGTGTACTTTGGTCACGTCTTTCTTTATCAGCTACCCAATGGTCCTTTATAGTCCATTGGTTTCGGCGCCAATCTTGTGAAAGATGATTCCCCGCTGTTCTTTACCTCTAATTCCAAACAAACCAACAATATTTTCGACCTCGTCGAAACGAGCGGTAAGTTGTCGTATTATTCATATTCCTTCCTACTCTGACACCATGTAAAGACCTTACCAAATTTGGGTATGAACGTTTTCTGCCACTTTTAGTGACTAGCGGCTAATTGTACCTCTCAGCTTCATACCCGAATTCATCTCCCGCTTGCCGGCTGTCACGACGCTATCGCCTCTGACAGTTCCCGATCTCAGACGTATTTTGACCGAGGTCAAAGGTTCCCTAATATCGCAGTACCAGTCGTTGTTTGGATATTCGGGAGTCGAGATACGGTTCACAGATGGGGCTCTTGAGGAAATTTGCAAGAAAGCCGCGGAGCGCGGTGGTGGCGCCCGAGGATTGCGAGGCATTATGGTGAGTCTAGATCCCTCACCGTGTTGGAATTTTCTGTCAACAATTATAGGAATCGTTATTATTGGAGCCCATGTATGAAGTTCCGTAAGTGTGAATAGCCATTCCTCTCTGGTCCATGGTCATTGACAGGCGATATTTATACAGTGGATCGGTAAGTTTGACATGGTCATGTGTGTAGTTCACTGCCGACATTTGCAGGACATCAAACATGTTTTAATAACGGAACAAGTCGTTCGTGGGGAAGCTTCTCCAGGGTATTGGCGGAAGGGAGAAGGTGTGTCGTTCTTTGAAGCCTGGGCGAACGCGGAGGGTATGAACAGTCTATGATTTATGACCGGGACATTGCACATTGTATTATAGCATGTACTTTTCCCCAATACAGTGTAACAACAAATTCTCAGGAAAGGCACGTTTCTTCTAAACTATATGAAAAAAGGTGGTATGGAGAAGCATCACTGAGAGGAAGCAGCACTCGCCTACACTTTCATCCTACTCTTCGCCCTTATTTTCATCCTCCTTCTCCTTTTCATCCTCCTCTCCTTCGTCCTTCTCTTCTTCTGCCTTCTTCTCATCGGCATTATCAGGAGTCAACCCAATTTCACGATTATTTTTCTGGGCATCCTCAAATGCCGTCTTGAAGTGTGCAGCGTCTATAGAAACACAACATGAACAGCACGACACATCGAGAGTCATGCCACTGACTCTCAGAGTTGGCAAATCGGATAGCAAGCGTTTCGGACGTTGGCGGCGATTCCGAGTAATCTGCCGCAACTTTCCAGACCCAGCTTCTGTCCGATGCAATGTTGGGCTGGAGCCGCATCTCGGAAGAGACTATCAATGAGAATTAGGCGTGATGCACCTTTACGACACGCGCGCGCTCACTTATGTGGTTTGCACAAACTTTGTGAGTCTTATCACGTCTCATCACGAGACGGATCTTCTTGGTCTCCTTGTGCTTGAGCAGACGGACATCGCCCGTTCCGCGTTCCTTCCACTCAGAAGAGCCGCTATCGAAGCGGAAAAGCTTGGCACGCCTACATCGGATTGGCGGGCAATCGCGCATATGAAAACAAGACGACGCACATTTTGAACAAGACATCTTCGTCTTCTTCGTGCGTCTTTGTCTCTACTTGCTCGGTTAGCTTGATAACGGGCTCGAAGTGGAGATCGGCTTCCTCTTCCTGGCTTGCAATAAGGAGGGGTGAGATAAATGAGTGAAAAAAGGCGCACTCTTGTAGCAAGGGGATTCTGTTCGTCGGACATGATATCAAGCTGATCTCTGGTCGTCTGCAAGATCAAACTTGATCTTCTCGGCAGAGGCTAAGACCCCTGCCACCTCACCCCCTATTTGGGGTCCTTCCGCCTGCCAATCCTCCATGTTGCGACTCCCCCTAGTCCTCACATGGCTTGCTCTCTTCTCGTCCCTCGTCGCCTCCCACATCATTGAGGTATCTGCGGGGAACAAGGAATGCTTTTTTGAAGACTTGCACAAAAATGACAAGGTCTGTTATGCTGACAGTCATCGATCCGCTCACTGACCCTTGCAGATGACCGTCACCTACCAGGTCGGAGGAGGTGGACACCTCGACATTGATTTTTGGGCTAGTGCACATGACGTTTCGCACACGACTCTTGACTTACTCCGAACAGCTGACAGACCCGTCAAACGCCGTGTTGGGAAAACACATCAGACAGGACACCGGTTCAGTGGCCATCACTGCGACACTGGACGGGCGACATGAATATTGCTTTTCGAATCAGATGAGTGCCATTGCGGACAAGATGGTCAGGTATTGATCTCTCTCCGGCTTGTATCTGACTAAACCGTACTCATCGCATTCACCATCTAGTTTTAATGTACACGGCGTGCTCTATGTCGGGAACGACGGTAAGCATTCCCCTTGTTCTTTTTCGGCGCATGCGCCAACACGCATACCTTCAGATGTCGTCGCACCCATAGAACGCGAAATTCGTTCGTTCGCTATCGCTCTCACTGCCGTCAAAGACGAACAGGAATACATTGTAATACGTGAACGGACGCACAGGAACACGGCAGAGTCGACCAATTCACGAGTGAAATGGTGGTCCATCCTGCAGACAGTCGTCTTGTTCTCCGTGGTGGCCTGGCAGGTCTACTACCTAAAAGTATGACCTTCCTTCCCCTGCCGCAATCTATTATCTAATACTACCCCCAGTCATTTTTTGAAGTTAAACGCGTGATATGATCCGTGCTATATATTTTTTGGTCACCTAGCTATTATATTTGAGGACAACGCAATACAGCATGGCATCAGACATCAACTATTATTATCATATATACGAAATTGACAAGAGACATAGTACTAGTCCATTGTGAGGTATTGTAAGGTGATATACAAGAGAAACGCAGCCCCACTATATTAGATACTTAAATGACTGATAAAAGAATTTCGTCAAGACAAAAAATATCATTAATTGCATGTCGCATACAAATTACTTCCAAGCCGCTCTGCTTGAAGGCCGACTATCGCTTATACTAGTGTCCAAAGATCCCGTGAGTCGACGAGTCCTTGTCAATGGTCCGGCAATGACCGTATTGGTTGCTCTTGTCAATGACATCCTTTTTGTCCTTTTTGAGGGACTGGGAATCAAGGCTCTCCGAGCTGGCACTTTACTCTCTCCCGATGATGCGGCGCTACCAGACAGAGCGCTTGGCGATAGCTGTGGTATCATACTCGATCTTCTTCTTGACTTTTCCATTCGTACTGGGCCAATGTTAGAACGTCGCCGACTATTGCTCGCGACAGTGGATGCATTGGGCAAAGTTGAAGCAGATGATGACGGCCTGCTTGGTGACGACGGGGCCCGCCTCGTCGCGCTCCCGCTGCTCTCACCACGAGATTTAGGTATATGAAGGGTATTTTCAGATACCGAATCTTGAGATGGTGAGGCAGAAGAGAAATGGTTGAGATTCATATCTGTCAACGGATGGTGCTGTTGTCGGCATGAGGGTCGTGTCGGGCTTGCAAGTTCATCAGTCTCTTGCAAACTGCCAAGTGTTGATCCTTTTGCACGAGACTTCAGATAGCTAGGGTCGAGGCGGTTAAGCCGTGACCGCTTACGAGACGCTTGGCCCGATAAGGACGCAGATGAAAGCGAGAAAGACTCTCTTGACAAGTTTTCGGTAAAGCTTAAACTTAAGCTATCTTCTGTCTTCTCGTTATCATCTTCCCACTCGCTTTCCGAGCCAGTTATAAGTGATGGTGCCGCTATTGACGTATCAGAGCTAGAGCTCGCAATCTTATCTGAATTCCATGCATTTGGCCCATTTGCAGGGCTGGAAGGTTGTGCTGACGGTTGCCTTGAACTAGGAACTTGTTTCCCGCCATCGTCCAGAGTGCCTTGCCCAGCTTCGTCCTTCCACTGTACAGACTTGACGCTTTTCTTCTCCTTGTCTGGAATGGCCCTCCTATAAGGCTGCGAAAGACTAGACCGGAGGGACTTGCGTGGCGATCTGTGACCTCTCCTTGTAGGTGACGCAACTACCCCTGACAAGCGTCTTGAACTGTTAGTAGTTGACTGTAACGCCGCCGGCCCAGAACTAATCCGACGCGTGAACGTATAATTCTTATAAGCATCTGCCAGGGATGCATTAGCGCTTGACATATTCCCAATAGCATAGCCAGCTGTTGAATGACCAACAAGCCGTTGAAACGTCGCGTCGTTCACTTCTTTAACATTTTTTAGCAAAACCGCGGCAGCCTTGGCTTGGTCCTCCAGTACGACACCTTCTGCTGAAGGTTTCAGGGCAACAGCGACTTCACCAACAGCTACCGTGCATCGCCCAAGCATCCCTACGAGTCCAACAACGACACGAGCGAGATCTTCAACAGCATCCCGCATTGCATCACGCTCTCCGTTAGCTTTGGCCGCATCTATCTCCGCCTTGTACCGCATGGCGTCCAATCGAATGTTATCCACGCTGACTTCGTCCAGCTTTTCAGAACGTCGCTCAGAGACGGCCTTCAACATTCCGTCAAATATCGCGTTCGAATTATTCGAACGTTGAAGCTGAAGGCTGAGTGACGAGTCAGACAGTACCGCTTGTTCTTCGGGTTTTGCAAGTGCAAGTAACAGCGCACGCTCCGCTTCAAGATCAGCTGACAGTGGTGTTACAGACGAGGATAGTTCAGACAATCTTGCATGAATGGCACCAAGTTTTGTTTTTGCAACGGAAAGTTTGGCAGCGCAAACGGCACCGTCCAGAATGGAAGTCTTGGTGTACTCAAATCTGGATTTCATGTCATTCTTGGATCTTTCAACCTCTGCCACCGCTTCTGCTTGCTTTCTCTTGATGATCTCATTCTCTGAATTTCTCTTGCCAGCTAATTTCTCTTTCAGTTCCGCAACCTCTATATTGAGCCTATTAATGGCTTCAACATATTGACCAACGTGCCGATCAACGTTCACAACGTTTCTAGTGACAACCTTTGTGCGGATCCTTGTTGCCCGTTCTGCATAGACAAGCGTGTTGTGTGTGTCGTCAAAATGATTGGACGTTGGCGCAACACAAACAATCATCACCGTCTTGCAATTTCCTCCCAAAGAAAACTTAAGCAAGCGTGTCAATTTACTGTTTCGGTAAGGGACATGGCGTATAGCTCCACCACTCTCGCAAAGTGCATTGATACAATTTCCAAGAGCAAGAAGGGACTTGTTGATGTTTGCTCCCTCGACCATCCGCTGGCCCATGTTGGTCGTAGCCGCTGCACGTTCGCTGCCTGCTAAATCAATAATCGATAATGTCGCTGTGAGCTTTTGCTCAGTCATTGACGCCGTACGCGGCGACTGAGTGACATGGACTTGCAGTACAGCATGAGACCGAGAGCTGGTCTCGTTAGCGTGGGTAGGACTTTGAGTTCGACGTGTGTTCCCTAACAGGACAATCTGCTTAACTTCCTCGGCGGACCGTGGTGTGAGTTCGGCGAGCCCAACAACTTTGACATTTTTGTCTTCGCGTATACTGAGTCCGCCGCGTGGAGCACACGAACCAGGATCAGCTAGGAGGTCCCGGATTTCCTCGTTGTATATTTCAAGAAATGTCACCATGACCTCAATATCCCATTCTTCTCTACGGTCTTGGATCCGTTGAAAGAGATCGGCCATAGTAAGATAGATAATTCCAGGATCTGATTCCGTACCACTGATGGTATGAGTCTTACCGCATCCTGTTGCCTGAATTCGTGTCAGTGGAGGTGAAAGTGGATGGGGCGAACACGAACCCCATAGGCAAAGACAGTAGCGTTATATCCATCCAATATTCCCTTCAACAGTGGCTGAGCGGTTGCCTCATAGATGTCGTGTTGCGTTGCGCCATGTCCAAATACGCGATCAAACATAAATCGCTTGTCTTTGTATCTCTTTGTTCCCGGTGGTAGGAAACCACGTTCCATGAACGCTCGGGCACGATCTTTCTCATCGGGATCAAAGGTAATGATACGATCGTCTATAATTTGAACAATGGCACGTAGAGGTGCAGAGTTGACAACTTTTGGTGTTGAAAATGTGCCATCCCCGCGTATCGTCGTTTCATAATGTGTTTCTGGCAGACGAGCGGCCTCCCAAGCAGTCGGAGGGCGCACGCGCACTGTGAAGAATAAGAAACCCAATAAATCACACGATTAACTACCGGAAACGCACCTGCGACCGTGATAGAACCAGCTGCAACCATGATCGTGAATGGAGAAAGGCAACACTGTGGCTGGCAGTTCCTGGATGGAAGTGAACCACACGCGCGACATCACGTGGCCGTGTTTGTCAATTCTATCTTATCTTATCACCATCCCTCACTCTCACTCTATGGACATCAGCTCACCAGCAGACTTTCATGTTCACCTACGCCAGGGCTCCATCTCAGAGCTCATTGTGCCTCACGTTAGAAATGGAGGATTTCACCTCGCTTATGTCATGGCAAGTATCCCAGCCAAAGTGGTCGATCAGTCAGATTGATTGTGATCAGCCAAACCTGAAGCCACCCATAACAACCACTGATCAAGCTCTCAAGTATAAGGCAGAGCTTGAGCGTATCGATCCGCTTACGGAATATCTCATGACCCTGTATTTATCACTGGATCTGACGCCAGCAGAGATCAGAAAAGCCAAGGCAACTGGCATAGTAGGTGGGGATCGAATCCAATTGACGGCTTCCACTGACAAATTGCAGGAGTCAAGTCTTATCCTCGTGGGGTGACAACAAATTCGGATGGCGGAATTGAATCTTACGAGGCCTACTATCCTGTTTTTGAGGCAATGCAAGAAGTTGGTATGGTCCTCAATTTGCATGGCGAAATACCTTCTGATCCAGCCACCGTATGCTCTGCGGATCTTTGGCATTCTTGGAATAACAACTTTTCCTAGAATACCTGCGTTCTCAACGCCGAGGCCCACTTCTTACCCCATCTCTTGAAAATACACGCAGCATTTCCTAGACTGAGAATAGTCCTCGAGCACGCTACAACTCGAGCAGCCGTCGAAGCTGTTAAATCATGCGGCCCGACCGTCGCATGTACGATTACTGCACATCATTTGGCGTTAACTGTGGATGATTGGGCGGGTCAATCCTTCCACTTTTGCAAGCCTGTCGCCAAATATCCTGATGACCGCGAGGCATTGAGGGAAATTGTAAGAGAAGGTCTGCCTTCGTATTTCCTGATGAAACATATTGCCAATAAATTTGGAATAGGACATCCCAGATTTTTCCTGGGTTCGGACTCTGCACCTCACCCTCCCCAAAACAAGTCTACAGCAACAGCAACGCACGCGTGTGCCGCTGGTGTTTACACTTCACCTGTTCTTCTGCCTCTTGTTGCACACTTACTTGACTCTTTTGAAGCACTACATAGACTTGAAGACTTTGTGAGTACATTTGGTAGAGCATTTTATCAGAAGCCGGCGACACCGGGAAAAACCATCAAGCTGAGAAGAACATCGGAGAGGAAGATAAAAGAACTATACCAGCTCAACGGTGACAGTTTGGTTCCGTTTTGGGCAGGGAAGGCCATTGGATGGGAAATTGTCGACAGCTAGCTGGTCCAGGCTATGTCATCACAGCTTCCATACTTCTCTCGATGTATAACCCATTTCACCTAAAATGCCGCCCACCGACCCTTGGGAGAAATTACGACCATAAGGGCCAGAAATGGCATTGATCATCCTGTCGGAGATGAGTTATCGCGTCCATAGAGAGAATTAACTTACGGCTCTGGCCCACACACAAGAAACAGGATTCTCTTTTGCGGCGTTTCTTCTCTCTTCCAGAGGGAAGACCACCAACCGCCATTATCTGCCTCCAAGCTCAAACCACGTTCGATCACTGCTTTCCCGATTCTACCAATTTGGAATAAACTGGGATATGCTACATGCATTGAATTGGATGGGATTGAATCAACCAAGAAATGCATTTTAAAGATGTCTGGGCGTTCCGAAGCAAATTGCGCTAGAGGATCGATTATAGCAGGGGGCGGAAGGTCTGCAAGCGTCCTTGAGCCGTGAAAAAGAGTATATCGTGTGCGCCGTCTGTCCTTGGAAGGATGTGCAAATATAGAATGCAGGAACTGATAAAAAGGTGTAATTCCTGTACCTCCTGATATCTACCAACGACAAAGCTTGTTAAATCAAAAACACACTCATGAGATGGAGATAATTGACCTACCATGACAACTTCATCCCACTCATCGTCGTTCGGACGCCATGACAAATCCCAGGTGAGCTCTGGACCCCGCAACTCCACTACATCGCCCACTTTCCGGGCATGGAGCCAGCGACACACCTCGCCTTTCTCGTATTTTTTAATCCAAAATTTCATTCTCCCTTCCCTGTCGGCACATTCCAGCGGTGTGTACGGACGTTCAACTTGAATATCAGAATCCTTCACAAAGACACTGTATATGCGGCCGGCTGGCACCGAATGCTGTGTGAGACGGGTCGGTATTAGAGCAGGGTTTACGTGTAAAGTGATGAGCTTTGTATCTGGTGAAACATCCTCGCTTGCAATAACGGTCGAAGGGATGAAATGCCGAACTGACAGCTGCTCGGGAGCGGCGCGCGACTGAGCGGACCGCCAGAAGAAGTACCCGGAAGCGGTACAGGCGAAAGTTGCCAGAAGAGCGGTGCCAAAGCGCAGTCTCGAACACTGGTGAGCCTGAACGGTAGTCAGCTGTCGTGTCAAGAAGACAAGTCGAGGACGGTAGCGAGTGCCAGTCATCGAGCAAATAGATGCAATTAACGCGTCCTATAAGAAACAGCCACAGCCACGCCCAATCGCTTATTAGTCCTCTATCACAACAGGCACACCGCTATGAGCGTTCAGCCTATTTCTAACGAATTTCAAAGCAATTTGGCCTTACTTCGTACATCTGGGCCTGGTGCCACTCTCACTGGTCTAGGCATAGAATGTCCCGACTTTCCTAACACTTCAGAACCTGTACTGGATACTGGATCAAGAATCGCAATTTATACCCCTTTCTCTTTATCTTGTCTCTTTCAACCTCTACCAAGTAATCTAGTCAAGAGAAACTACCAGTCTACTATATCCCTTCAAGATCATGCACACTTTACAACACCCACTTGCTGCACGTCAACGTCAACCTGGTCTCCTTCATTCGATAGTCCTGCTGTTCCTCAAAATAGAGAACAGCCTGATTCCTCAAGCACAGAATCACCGACAGCCTGGTCTTTGCATGCCTTGTCTGCGGTATCTGGTCTATCTCCGGACATCCTAGCCACACATATCTCAGCGTCTGCGGAAATCGCTCTTCAACTTCTCTCAAACAGTCAACCTTACTTTGCCAATGCGGGGACAAACAAATCTGCACACAGTCACCATGAAATCCAGCCCTGGTCACTTCATACTCCAGAAATTATCCCATTTGTGGACATGAGTACACGCGAATCCATGGACATTCAATCAACAGATGTTGGCATCAACCCCATCGACACATTTTTTGATTATCCTTCCGTCAAACCTGTACTGCCTGATTATTATCGGTCACCGAATAGCTCACGCGTTGACGCAGTATATAATGACTGTGATGGAGATGTACCTAAGGCTAACTTTGGTGACAACGAGGCCAACAACAGAGTCGTCGATGAGGGTAATGACAACAAGCCGAACTGCGCTAGAGACAAAGTGGATATTGCGTCGCCTTTAGACGCCAAATATGTGGAAAGTTCGCCCCTCACTGAACTCGCGGACGACTCGGTGGGAGAACAGGATATATGCGAGGATCATGAACCAAGTGAATATGAACCGTCACTTCTGGGAACTCCGTCCGATCAAGACTACGTGCCTTCCATGCCTTCCTTTTCAACACCTAGGTTTCGCCGTTTTGTTACACGGAAAGTTGCAACGAACGATTCAACATTCCCCGAACGTATTTCGTGCCCGTCTGACCAAACTCTGGGGGCACATTCTATCAAAGCAGTCGCCAACCCTAACGTTGATCTAGGCACACCTGTCGTAAATGCACATAACGGAATAACCCTGACAGAGCTACAGGATAAGGCAGAGCGGTATCGCTTAAGGAACAACATAACTTTGTCGGACATGGACGAAACCGACACCGGATACGATAAGCGGTGGCTTTTGTCCTTCGTGGGGAAGCTTTCTCAACAAGGCGAAGTTATTCGCGAGTTTCGGTGCTATGTCGTGGGGTGTGCTCAAACGAATAAGAGGCGAGATCACATTCTCATTCACCTCGGTGGACATCTGGGACATAGGCCATTCAGATGCACAGAATGGTACGTATCCCTACGAGCTTGTCTTAAACGTGACAATTGTACACCACTTGTCTCTAACATACCGCGCATGCATTCAGTCCGGCGAGATTCCTGCGCAAAAATGAATGCAAACGGCATGAACTGAGTCATAAGAGCGAGCGGCCATTTATATGCGTTCAATGCCTCGTAGGTTTTGTCCGACAAGATTTACTGAAGAGGCACACGAAGAGAATTCACAACCAAGTAGCACCTACAAGCAAAAGGAAACTGGATGGCGCTGAACCTTCTCAATGTCCACGTAAAAGAAAAAAGGCATACTGAGTATCCTCCCTGAAATATTCATCAGATACAAATGTCCAGGCGATATATATGAGGAAATGAATTTTATGTTTACACGTGTGTCCTAGCATGGAGGATATCTATGCAATATATATAAAAAAGGGACTTCGAAAACAAATGCAATGTCGACAGCCGATATATTAAAGTGCTCGCCATTTGCGGGCTCCTATGGCCAATTCCTCTTGTTCCATAAAATTGAAGAGCGTAAAGTTATTAGAGACGTCAAGTCCAAGTGCGATGTCATTATAATGGTGCAACGAAATTAGTAAAACCGGGCAAAAGAATGTCGAGAAAAAAGAGCGAAAAGCACAAATTGATAACAGACCAAAAGATATACAATCGAATGAACGTCTAGTCCGCTTGTCAGGGCCGCCACACGCCCTGCCTGCTGTATGACTGAGATGGGGTGGGTGGTGGCGCGTTCCTTCCCCGCGATGGTGGCTTGGACGGGGTAACAGGACGGCCTATCGAGTCGAAATCCGCTCGCCGAATGAATTGCATGGGCGTCAAGGGCGAACTCTTGGTCGACGGCGACGAAGCGGATTGTGGACTGCATCCCTGCGGTGTTGTGATGGCGAGTGAGGGTATGGATGCATTTGAACCAGGCTCTGGCGTTCTTGGAGATTTGGGCATTATAATGGCTTGCGACTGATCTTCCAACTCTATCAATGTTGCTGGGCTGATCCACTTTTCTTTCGGTTCAATTTTGAGGGGCGGAACATCTGAATCGGGCATAATTCGGAAGCTGTCAGCAAAATGATCTTTGATGAACCTGCAAATGGGATGAGACACACGATTCAGAATAAAAGGGTGTGCACTGACGTTGATAGCTCCGACCATCCGCCACCGACTCTGACCATAACAGTATGAGATCGCAGGATACGGCAGAAACATAGCTTAGGATCCTGGTTGCCTATCCAGTATTTACCACTCTTATCTTTCCAAGTGTCTGTTACTCCCTCAACATTGATGCCCACAGGTAGCTTATTGACGACATCGCCAACGGCAACATCAAGTTTACTTTTGGGATCGGGAACGTACTTCTTCCTTGGCCCAGAAAACGGGGCAGGAGGAGTAGGCTTCTTCGATTTTGGAGGACTGGTTAACTGCGGAGGGATGAAGGAAGACAGGGAATTTCTGGGAGCGCGAGACCATGAAGAGCGAGTCGATGAGCCAGTTGAGGTTTTTGAAGTTCCAATAGCCGAATGAGACAGTGTCGACGATTCAGACATGGCAGGAGACGTGCTGCGCTGCTCTTGCGGGATAGGCGCACGACTACGGACCGGAGTAAGGTTGGGTGGTGTTGAAACTGAGTCCGACATGCTCATGCTCTGAGTGCGTTGGCGGGAGGAAAAGGTGGTCCCGTATACAGATGGCCTGAATGTTTTGGGCGTTACACAGTTCGAGAGTTGGCTAGGAGGGCGAGACGCTGGCTTGGGTGTTTCATGACCTCCAGAAACGGCACGGCGGGCCCCAAGGTTTAGCGGCACAAGGAGACGCGCACTGGAGGTACCAGCCACATTGGTCGAAGCAGAAAGATTCATATAGCTGTTCTTCTTGGATGAGTTTGTCCGTGCATTAATGATTGGGCTGTCCGTCCGAGTGGGATTCGACCTGAGACCAATGGCACTAGATGGTCGCGCCTTTTTCCCACCTAAGCGATCGTTTGCCATTTCTTCCAGCTCTGCCCATGTCTGTTGCACAGTAGAATACTGTGCGGCAGCTCTCGCCTCATCTTTTACTAAGGCGAACTTGTGTTTCATTTCATTGAAACGTTCCCGTGTGAAGGTAACACGAGCACCTAACTGCTTTTCGGGAGGGAGAGCAGTTGGTGGGCGAAAAGTGGTCGATAAGACACCAAGGGGAGGCGATGGAAAACTATCAATATGTTCAAGAAGGTCGCTCAGTGCTGCTTCGCAGTTTTTGATGATTTGGGAGAAGTTTGCAAGATCTTTGACACGCTTCATAAGATTGAACGATGATTCTAGCTCCGCTCTCAGAGAGCGAAGTTCCGCGTCAACTGTAAAATCCTCTGGAGATGAGGGAAGGCAAGCGACGTCCCGGGAAACTAGCGTCAGAGCTTTGCTCATCTTGACCACTTTTTCCTGAGCTGGCAAGGGTGTTGTTGGAGTTGTTGCTTGCAAGGCATCTCTGATTTTGATCTGTCGTAATCGCTTGCGCAAAGCAAGTATCTGCGCTTGGAGCTTGAGCATCTTGGGAGATCTTACTTGTTGAATATCTGGAGCAAGACGGAACCCAAACACGTCTGAACAGCATCCGTCAGCTCTACATCAATGAGGGGAAGATAACTTACCTTCATCCTCGTCCTCATCCTCGTCCTCATCGAGGGTCGACCTATTCGGTTCTTCAACGATAATAGAGAGGTCAATGCCTCTCTCAAAGTTGTCCATATCATCCAGCTGATGGAGCGCTTGTGCACTGAGAGTTCCTTTTGACACTTTTGATAACGTCTGTGAATCCAAACGCTCGCGTTCTTCCAGCGGTCGACGCTTAGCAAGTTTCTCTCTTTCTTCAGCTTCCACTCGTTCCCTTTCGGCTCTATCGGCAGCGATACGACGTTCCTCTGCCAATTGCCCTTCAACCACCCTTAATCTCACTTCTACCTCCATTCGTTCGCGATGCAACCGTGCCTTTTCCGCTTCTTCGGCAGCCTGCCTTAGTCGTTCTGCTATTGCCCGCTTCTCCTCTACCAACCTATGCTCTTCTAACCGCCGCCGCTCTTCGGCCTCACGACGCCGACGTTCCAACATTTCCCGCTCAGCGTCCTCTGCCGCTCGTCTAGCTTTTTCCACCCTCTGCCTTACTTCCCCAGCCAACTTCTCTTCTTCCAATTTTCGCAGTTTTTCATTGACTAATCGTTCATGTTCCAGCCTTGCCCTGTCCGCCACTTCTGCCGCAAGGCGTCTAGCCTCTTCCTGCTGTCGTTGCATCTCTGATCGTCGCATTCCCTCTAACCGTTGAGACTCTTGGCGGTGAGCGTTTACTATTAGATCCTTGAACCCATTGATATCTTCAAACCAGTTGTTTAACCGAAGTTCGACATCATCGACAGCACGAATACGAGATAGCAATAGAGATTCGTGAACCGCAGCATCTTGGGCACCTGGAGACTCTTGCATGCGTCGTACGGTCTCACGGATGAATGACAAAGTTCGAGATATCCGTGTCCTGTGCATGCCAGACAACCTCTCAACGTCTTCCATCAATGAATCAAGCTGCTTTAACTTCTCTTCCTCGCCTAAATTTGCGAGCCGAGATTTCTGTTCATTCAAAGACGCATTGATGCTACTAATGTCATCAATGAGAGGTTTCAAAGCATTGTCCACCTCTTTCGACAGCTGCGCCAGTTTGAGATGCGCGTTCAGATGCAGAAGACTCTCAATCTTGCCATTGAGAGTAATTGTGTACGAGTTGGAGTCTGCACGGACCGCATCGTCTAGTAAGCTTAATTCAAATGGTAGTTCTAGCGCGTTTCGTTGTTGTGACAAGCCTGTCTTAGGGTCTAGTGCAGAGTAACGCCTTTTCACGAAAGTAGAATTGGTACTTGGCGTAGGGGGGCCACGGTCGACGAACAGTACTCGTCGCAAGAGACTTTCAACAAAGGTTTGAACCTTTGCTTCAAGTGTCTTGGTCTCGATTTGGAATGTCTCCTCATTGTGGGCAATATCGTCGTCCATAATATGATTAGCGAGGACGTTATCAATACTGGCTTTCAAATGGATCTTGAGGTCCTCTATGGAAACTTGGATGCTATTGCACTCATCTCGGATGGCATACATAACAGCAGCTTGCGCTTGAATTGTTTCCAGTATTTCGATCAGTTGCCTGACAGCATCAAAAGTATGTTTTAAGCCGAGGATGCTTTTTGAAAACCATTCCTTCAGAGAAGCCTCAAGAGTATACGATAAAACAACGAATGGTGTTTCAATGTCCTGTGACAGCTTAGGTGCCAGCTGTCCTAGTTGCACCAAGAGTTCTGAATGAGTCAGAATCGTGGATATAGGTGTGACAGGCGGACTGTCAGGGGTGAGAGTACCATCAAGTGTAGTTTGCTGGCGCCATTTGTACTTTTCCATTGCTTCCTCCACAGAATTGCGAACTTCCTGGAGACTGATAACAAGAGTACCCATCGCAGTCCAAATCCGGCGTGCCTCCTTTAATCTGTAGACACGTCCGACGGTATCTTCGCGAACAGCTTGCAACCGAGTACGCCGAGAACTGAATTTCTCAATGTCCCTCCTCGCACTGGCCTTGAAGGAAGGGTCCACACCGCACGATTCCAATGCCAAAATGGCGGATTGAGATTGCCGTATGAGCTCAAGTGCAGCCTCGTTCGCCTTCGCTGCTTGTTCTAGCACGTCCGGCAGTAGCGCAAGGTAGACGGAATGAGACGTGGGTTCCAAGCAAGACTCTGAACTCAGATCTGGAGGGGAACCATCTCCTTCATCGTTAGAAACACCCGAGAGCAGTTTGTCGGTAGTAGTTACAAACTGAGAAGTCAAATTTTCCATATCCTGTAACAACGCCTCAACCCGCTTGACAGCGTCAAATGCCTTTCTATAATCTTTGGCAGCTGCATCGGCATTCTGTGCCTGAGTTGTTGCTTGCGCAATCTCCGCCGCAAGTTGGGTCACCAAAGCCAGGTTAACGTTATACTGATCAAGAAACAAAAAGTGATCTGGACGAGGGAAGGAGCTTGTGGGTAAAGCAGGATTGCCTCTCACGGACAGTCGCTTGAGAAGACCATCTGCGCGGGAAATATATGACGTGCACTGGCGCGCATTTGGGTGATGAAGCTTGGCTATCTCGATTTCTTCGAAAAGGTTTTGTGCCATGACCTGGTCCTTCTTCGTTTCGACGTATATCTCGTCAGCCCTGTCGCATGTAAGGAAAGCTCTAACCAAAAAAAAAAGATGCCTTACTTCCGCCACTGCATTACTAGACTCATCACGAATTTGCCAACATGTTCCATCTCATTTATACCCTTATCTTCAAGTTTTTCTTGCTCATCGAGCAGGACATCGGGGACTGGCTTGCGGCTCATGTCAATGAGTTTATCCAAAGCTTTTCCAGCTGCAACAATTCTTCCATGTCGAAGGTTGCTTGTACGGCTTGCAAACTGGGCTGCGTCTCGAGACAATAGCTCCGCAAGTTTGAATCTAGCGCCGCGGGAAAAGGCCGCAGGAGCATTCGAGGATTCAGACGCTGTGGATGCCAATGAAGCCACGGAGCCGCGCCGCTTGATTTCGCGCTTGGTTTCGTTAGAATCTTCCTTGAGGAGGGTCGTCGCGTCATACACAGAGGGTGTCCATCGTGCTCGAGTAGTTACAAACGTTTTGAGATCGTCGATCAACTTGCGGAGGTCTCCCCATGCAGCAATTCTGTTTTCTTCCCAAGTGAGCCTCACAGCCAATAACTCCAGATTCTCCGTACGCCCTCGCAGGAGATGCAGCAGCCTATCCAGTTCATAAATGGTCGTTAGTGTCAGTTCAATGATATCAGTGTCCTCTGGAGAAAGATTTCGCTGGGTTGCAGCTGATATGCATGAGCAAAAAACACTCTTGCCAACGGTCAGGCAGAACTGACCTTTGGTTAGTTGTCTAAGTTTTTTCAGTTCCCCCTTATCAAAGATCTCTGTCTCTTTTTCTATAGCATCATGTTCTGCCATCCACTGCTGAAGCTGCTCGCGAGTAGGCAATCCTGGGACATGCTCCGCAGAATCAGAAATAACATCCAGTCCAGTAAATACCTCTATGGGAGGCATGTGCTCAAGGAACTAACCAGAGCTGAGCGTCTGGAAAGGAGCAACAAAATGTTTGACTAACCTTAATTTTTCCCTCTATCCATGCCTTCCTCTCGCTAAAGGTTTGCAGCTCAATGACCTCATGAGATTCTAGCGCTTGTTCATCGCCTTCTCCGATCATCTTCGCATCGTTAGATGTCACGGTAGGGTTGGTCATCTTTACAGATAGTTGGGCAAGATGGAAGACAGCCGTGCCGGACGCTCCACCTGCGTCCCCAGGTGAAATAACCCGGTCTGTTGACAATTTTTTGGCAGATGAAATGTTGAACGAGAGACGGTAGATATATACTATGCAATGACAGTCATGCACCGCCTAGCAAGACCCCATTCAACAGAGGCTATGGGAGCATACGCGGGTGGAAGTAACGCGTAGTGAGTTAAGGTCAAGAATACAAACGTGCGAGATTTGTTCCCGCTTACGCCCTCAGGCCTCAGGCACACTAACCCTCTACATTTTCTGTCCTCTGCTCCTTCACCACGGCTTTCCCCTGTGCTTCGCCCTGGACGCTCTTTAAACCAGCGCTGTCCCGCCATCAGATATCACTTACCTGCGACATACTAGGTTGCGAAAGGTTTTGCAATCTCAATGCGGTTATACGGAGTCTATCGACACGACGCTGTGCATCCCTGTTTAGTGGCTGTATTCCCATCTGCAGCTCTGTCTCGTGCATAAATGCAGCGATGTCTGCCAGTGACGATCCCAGCGCCCGCAGCGCTGCCGTCTGCGTCCTGTTGTGTTTCAGTAAGATGATAGCATGGACAACGATGTAAGATGCTACCGCGAATTCTGCGCTTCTGCTAGTAGTTTGCCACTCTCTGCCGCCAGGCCTGCTACCTGGACCTTTATGGCATTTCTGCCCTGGACCACATCCCGCAGAGTTGCCTCTATGCCTTCATGTTGTACTTTCCTGGCAGAAAGCTTGAGATGGGCAGCATCAAGCTCTCGCTGCAGTGCGCGAGTCGTACTTTGTAGCTCATTTATTCTGTACGCCAGGATTCTTGTCCGGCGCATGGTTAATAGATAAGGCACTAGGACCATTGGCAGCAGAACTGCCGAGAAAATAGCGACACGAATGGGAACATGTTGATTGACCGTGGGCTGAGTGCCTTGAATGTTAGGATTATGAATCATGTCGTGAAATGTGGTAAGTCGTGAAGGTATGAACAGATATCCAGATTACAAATACTATCTAACCATCGCAATAATCTACGAAATAAAAAGGCAGCATACCAAGATGACTTCCATACAAGATAAACACATTATGCGTTAAGATTTGGATTTGAAAAACTGCCACCATTTGCGCTTCTTTGGCTTCGCTTCCACTGGCGGACTGGGTGCAGCCGGCAATTCCTTCCTCTTGTTGGACACTCTGAATCACATTAATACATCAAATCTGGTTTCAATGCCGAAATATCACATACTCGTCGACAAAAACACTGTAGTTCTTGGGCTCCTTGAGTCCTGAAAGAACAATGTCAAGTTCATTTTGGAATCTAAGGCGGGCATTGTTAGGCACAGGAAGCTTTCGTCTCCATATGGCGATACTATTGCCAGATTTCGACGGAAGAAAGACAAACACGATAGCCTGGACCGTAGGATCATAGGAAATCACAGAGGTTTGTAGAGTTTTGTCAAATGATTTTTGCAGATCGTCGAAGGATAGATAATCCACCGCAAAGTCTTTGGGTCTATCAGGAGGGTTATAATCGGCGTTAATAAGCAAAGCTCCGCGTTCTCGGTGCTGAAGAAACTTGTGCAACTATGACCAGCGATCAAAACTTACACAATTAAAAAGTAGTCAGCCCATACCGCAAGAGTACCGAGGCCATATGACATCTCCTGGATCCAAGATAATGCTGCCCGGACACGTTCGTCTTTATCGGGAGAGAAGACCCAGTATATTCGATCTCGCGCTAATCTAGCTTGACCGAAGAACGCATTGTGCACCGGATGCAAGGCAACGCCTTTAGATTCATGGAACCGTCTGTTGGTAATGTCGTTGAGTTTGCTCTGAGAACCATGGTCTAGCCGAGTTTCGGAACCTTCATGCGCATAACGGAGCGTCAGTGACGGTATGCTGTAATGCAATTGGTCTTGACCTCCACCCCATCCATCCCAAACAGCCGATGCACGCTTTGAAGACGAGGAACGGGCCCTGTCTCCTTTCCCAGTCTCGTCTTCTCGCCTCACAACCCACTGGTCGTCTTCTAATCCCCAGCCTGTGCTATACTGAGTTTGTCTCTTGTTTTCTTTCCCGTGCTTCGTCTTCTTTGACGTTGGTTTATCTGAATGTCGAAGCTTCTGTACGGCATGATTCTGATCCGTCATATTAAGCAAAGAATTGAAGATTTGAGTTCGTTGCTCGGCCGACACTGGTGCTCTAATTGGATCCCCGCCAGAAGAAGTCCTATTCCCCATCTTGCGCTCGTCCCCAAAGCCGTGTGCGCTGCTTGGGTGACCACCCCAACCATTTGCTCCTTGACTCCGGCCACTCTGATCCCACCCAGCGGCAGCTGATTCGGCCTGACCAACATGCGGCCATGCCATTCCTCCAGGTTCTCTTTCTGCTTTACCCCAACTTTTTCCCCCACCTCCGTCATCGTCGGCCTCTCCCCACCCATCATCTTCAGTCTCCCCGCTTTCGTCATCATCTTTCTCTTCCCCATCTTCTTCCTCCCATTGAACGATTCGATTTCCAGCCCAAGCACCAGCGTTTTTGCTCCTGCCTTGTCCCTTCTTATTTACATCGTACCGTCCGCCACTGTTGGCTTGACTCCACCCACCGTCATTCGACCCATCGTAACTATGTTTCGCCTGATAACCTGCCCAACCATCGGCACTCGGACCGCGTTGACTCCATGGTGGAGCACCATGCATGTTCGCGTTTGGAGGTTGCGCCCAAGTGCCTACGGAAGCTCTTTTACTGTGCCCCATTCCCCAGACGCCACGCGAAGAATTAGAAGGTCCCTTGAGCGCAGATGTCGGCATGCCTGAATGGATACCTGGCGGCGGCTGCAATGGAGAAGCATGCGACACCGCTGGCGGCGGTGATACTGGGGGCGGCGGTGATACTGGGGGCGGCGGTGATGTTTCAACTCTGGGCTTATATGTGTCACTTCTAACCCAGGAATGCCAAGTAGCGACTGTCGGTGGAACATATTGAGATTGTGGTGCTGTCACTTGAACTTTCTTGGTCTTATCTAGACGAGCGGCTGCGTCTGACGCTGTTGAGATCACATTCGGCGGCGGAGGACGCGGATTGGGTACGGGAGGGGGGTTAGAAAAAGACGTGGCGTATACACCAAATGCTGGGCCAGAGTGCGGGGGTTGAATTTGTGTTACTGCAGTTGAAGTCCAATGTTGGTCTATGTTAGAGTCGGGAACCATTCCCGAAGGCTCCTCGCTTATATATTCCAGCCCGCTGTCGCTATTTGATTCAGGGACGCGTTCAAAGTCAGGGTCTGGCCCTAGGTTCCCCGCCGCGGCGGGACTTGGATAAGGGGAAGAGTGGAATTCCTTGTCGTACGATGCGCCAGGGGACTGCTCTGCCCATGAAAAGGTTTGACTGTGGGTCTCTGGACCTACTGAACCTGGAAAATCGCTGCGTTCCTCCTGACGAAATGACGTTTGACTTGGAGCGCCAGAGGAGTGCCAAGCTCCAGTGGGGCGAGTGACCCAGGAATCGGTTGCAAAGGTGGCAGGGTGCAATGTCTGATTATCGCCATGGACACTGTCTTGGGCTTATATAGAATGGTCAGTGCTGACTCTAGAATGCAGGTGATAGAAAGATGGTTCCCAGCAAGCGAAACGCGACTAACCGACATGACCGCTTTCAGCCTCTTCAGGTATTGGGGACGGGACAGATGGAGCAGGAGGCTGCGGAATGGACGACGGCTCATTCTCTCTGTCAAATCTTTTCTGCTTCTCCTGTTTATCAGACTTGACCGGTTTTATCTTCTTAGCGCCCTTTCCCATCTGGTAGCAATTTACTGTAGTCTCTAGACACCACTCACCCCGTTACCCGTGGTGTAGTGAATGGGTATGGTCGCGAGGTGACGGTGGCAAATGGTGACTCCAACCAGGCGCTCTGAGAATAGAAACACTATCGACGGGTAGCAACCACCTGCGATCTGAGCATTTGGGTCCTAAAGACGAGCACTGGGGAGAGCAGTGCGGGTCGCTATGGGAGTGAAAAGCACAGCCCTGCCAGGTGATTCCATCAAAATGATAAAAAGAGCGATGAAGCGGCGCCTGGCTTTGGACTGGTTTTCCGCCCTCCTTCCACCTGCAGCACGCCGTCCGTGACGGGCCTTTCGTGCTTTCCCCCAAAACATGTTGACCATGTGCAGGAGCTGGTTCTTCTTTTTCGTTACGTCGTTGCTGGTTCAACCTAGTCAAGCCCTCCACAATTATCATGACATCAGTAGCGTCCTCCACTCTCGTGAGTTGGTAGGCATCAGGGACATCTGGTTGCGCACTTTGTAAGTAGCCACATCAGATCCTGTTCGATAAAGTTAACTATTTCTCAAGTCGGTCTCTCTCTGGAAGGTCAATTAACAAAGGCACCAGTCCCGGAACGGTGATCGCTATAGTGTTGGCACTGCTTGCGCTATTAGCTGGCGCAGTGGGGACATTTATATGGTATTCGCGACGCAAAACACGCCAGTATAACGGCATACCAAGTACAGGGGCTATTTTTGGTTGGTGGAATCAAGTTCGGCACCCCACAAGACAGACGGATCTCGAGAAGGGGGCTCCGAGTGCGACTTTTCATAGTCGCTTCGCAGCCTTACGTAGTGCTGGGAGGGAAAAATTTGAACGAATGCCGCCACCTCAAGTCGTCGTCGAGGAACCGCCTGCACCACTCTTGCCCCACATACAGAAATATCCCAATGCTCTCGAGCGTTCCAGGACTAATCTGTTTCTTCCTAACCCAGCGGCAAAGAATTCTCAAGGTTCGCGTGTCTTAGTACCTCCTCCTCCTCCAGCGCGTGGCCGAATCCCTCCCCCCACCATGTCACCAACCGATTACATGAAATCATGGTTTCAAAGGTCCCAGAATCCAATCGTTACAAACCCTGATCAAGTCCCCCGCGACATTCCATCACCGCAAGATTCAGCAACGTCTCTTGTCCCGCTTGATACCCCCCCAGATACCGCTCCCAATCAGGTTAATCATCACCGGCCTGAGCCTGATGCAAAGACTAGAAAACTTGACCAAGAACGTGCCGAGCGCGTGCGGGCGTTGCACATGGATTTGACGCAAGATTTCCGGGGATTGGACTCTCCCTTGACACGAGCATCTTCCATGCGGGTTGTGTCTACTCAACAGCAGGAAGACAAGGACATGCCCCTGCTGAGGAAGGCAAAGACGATGAAGTCTGCTATGAAGTCTGCTAAAAATCTGAGGTTTATGTTGCCTTCCTCTCCTAGGAGTCCGCTTCAAGTAGCGCCTCTGCGTTCTGCTGCTGTGGATGGTAATGGGAGCCTTGGGAAGAGTAAATTGAGGCCCTTACTTAGCGCGTCTCACGAATACTCTCGCGACTGGACACCGCCCAAGTCAGCGTTTGTGTGAGGGGCATGCGTTATATTAATTGTGTATTTTACAGACACTACGCTCATGCGGTGTTGACAAATGAAATGCATTATTAGGGTGTCTGTTCTAATAGATAAACACTACAGCTTCTTCAGGATTGCTTCCAGAACCTCTTGTGTCGTACTGTCACCCTTCAAATCAGGCGTCAGGACTTTACCCTCTTTGAGGACTTGATCTGTGGCATTATCAAGTCTATCTGCACCCTTGGAATATCCGATGTGACGCAGCATTAGCGCTGCCGAACGAATAGATGCTATAGGATTGGCAATTCCTTTGCCCGCAATGTCGGGAGCCGAGCCATGTACGCTAGCAGCTTGCATCAGCTGAGTAGGATGAAAAAGAAGTCTAACATACGGTTCACCCATAACAAAATTGTCACCGGCGTTGACAGACGGCACAAGACCCAAAGAGCCTACTAATGCGGCAGCAGCATCCCTAAAGCATTCGTCTCACCAGGCTGACTTCACGAAGTAGCGTTATGATAATTACTCACGAAAGTATGTCACCATACAAGTTTGGCGCGACCATAACGTCAAACACTCTGTTTAGTCCGAGTTACGCGAGTGCTGACGCAGTGCTAAAAGCTTACTCTGGCTCTCGGAAGAGACTGAACACATTTGTTAGCCAAGAAGGCAAAAACCACTTGCAAACATACCGATAGACTGCACTATCGACGAGTTGTTCCATAACAGTAATGCCATCATATTTTCCATTAACGCCTGATAGTTGGGGAACTGCGCGAACAGTCTCACGGAAAAGACCATCAGTGATGGACAGAACATTAGATTTGTGAATGATGGTTAGATGCTGTATCACGTTTGTTAACTCCTGATCTTTAGATTTTACACTTTACCTTTCGCTGCCTGCCAAGTGAAAGCTCAAATGCCATCTGACCAATCCGACGAGATGCATATTCAGTAATGAGCCTGGTAGCCCTTGCCTCTTTCCCCTTTTTACCAATCGTTTGTTTCTCTTCTTTGACGTACTAAACGAACACGATAAGCGCGAGATAGCGGTGTTGACGATGACGTACAAGACATTCTGTGTTCTCGCGCACGACTACTAGATCGACAGCAGCTTTCTGTCCGGGCTCTGGTGACACCTATGCCCCGGCAGGTATACGGTCAGAGAAAAGTCTACAAGAAATGGCGGAGCAACGGACAGATGCTACTGGTCGTATATTGGCATATAGATCGAGTTCCTTTCTCAGGGCAACGATGGGAGAAGAGTAACCGATTACTTTCTTAGACGGCGAGCTGTCTAGATCTCAGCCAAAATATCATATTCCACTATAAATCATTCACCTCACAGAGCCGAAGAGAGCACAGTCGCATTCATTCCGTAAAATTCTATAGCGAATAATAAGTATCCAAAGATTCGGCGCAGAGAAAGAAAAAAGGACACATACTCAACTGTTTCCTGGGGCAAAGCGGTGCCAGTTCGCGTGAACGTATCCCAGCCTGCCAACAAATTGATAAATTCAAGTTTCGGAACATCAGAACCTAAGGCTTCGATGGCTGCTTTTGCTGCCTAGTTGACATCAGTATGAGAGTCTGCAACCTGAGCAAATACCACGAACTGGTATGACCTCTCGACCGACGCCATCGGCAGGAATCAAACCAATTTTTAAGGACGTCCGAGCAGCCGTTGATAGCAAGCGCGCGGATGCGCGGAACATGTCTTTAGGAAATGAAAGTAAGTCCCGCTGCTAATTCACACATGCCATAGCCAGGCGACACGGCGTCGACCGAACTTCATCCGAGTTACCAAACCTCTGCTACGCTAGCATCGACAAAGGCCGGCAATCTACTGCTCTACATCCTTGTAATCTGGCCAAAAGAGACTGATTACGGGAGACCGCACACGAATACAATGTCGGGGCAACAATTAAAGAAGAAGGTGTTACCAAGGACGAAACTCTCAAAGAAAAGAAAAGAACAAATCTACTAATCTCTTTCATACGTCTAGCGTAAGCCAAAATCATAGCCCTCATACACGCCATCCAGCTGAATGAAAATAAGCAAGGCAAGGCCGAGTTCATTGGTATTTCACACGGTTTATTCTAAGGAACAATGGCTATTGCACTTCAAACGCCTAGGTGTCTATGCCATTTTCAACATGGTATCAGTCGGTTCTGCGCAAACTGAAGCTGAAAGTACAACGATACCATTGAGCGAAACAAAAGGACCACAATCAAATATTCTCGTCAGTGTCGAGGATTTGAAATTGTATGGCCGCCTACCGCATTATATCGTCAAGTTCGCTTTGCAGACCAGGCCCACATCTGCGAGTAATGGCTTTGAAACTCTTTGTCCTCTGCGCTGCCGACAAAAGTGAGGTGGTTTGTAAACGAGCAGCGTCCAAAGTAAGGAAATATTAACCAATTGATTTTAATGTGCTTTGGTCATGAAAATTGATGGTGTAAGTGTCGATCAAGTTTAGATGACAAAAATGTTATCAATATATGTTGCCAACGCCATCCTTCAGAAGCACTATTGTATCTAATTAACGTGTTTTTTGGTTCATCTGGTCCATTTACACATTGAGGTTTTTCCTGATGTCGTCATCATCATCAGCCTCCTGGTCATCGTTATCAACTGGAACTTGGACTATTTCAACTTGACCGCAAGTGAAGACGGATAGAAATCATCTTCGTCGACAAGAATTATTTCCTCAAAGAAATCGTGACACTTGTCTTTTTCCATTCCATGCAAATCATTATGAAGGATAAAGTCTAAATATGATGTTCATCAGCATAAAAGTCACAAATACCAGACCTAAACGTACCGTCAAGTGTCATATCATCGGAAATGGCAGGTTTATCAATACTGTGATCAGGTTGGAAATCCTCAAATGCAATATCTGTTTGTTACCAACGCATCAGGACTAAAACACGTAAAGGAGAAGATATGCGTACCTGTGATTGTGTCGTCCTTTCGAAGGCACTCAGGTTAAGCTCGTTAGCCAGGTCGTCGTCAAGTACAATTTCTTCCAGAGACACTTCTCGCTCGTCGGTCTCTTCCTCAACAATTTCGTCAGTCTCTACAATAGAAGGAAGACCCACCTCTTCACAGCTGTCAACCCACCACGGCGTCGGCTTGCAATACCAGCGAGAGACAGGACAATGAGGGCAGCGGATAGATCGTGTGCGGGGGTGCGGACACCATGGTTATTAGGTGATGACGGTGTTCATAGTGGTAAGTGACAATATGGGTGTGGTTATGGGATATTGTAGATATCACAGTGGGGTGGTAGCAGCAATAGCTGAAGAGCGACAGCTGAGTGGGCGAGCAATAAATATCGGTGGCTGACATTCGGTTCAGAAGATCATACAGTATGATCATGCATCGTGCATCATGGATGACATGAGGTCTGATTGAACGGCTAGACATCCTTGAACAGATCATAGTTCTGGACTATAGATAACATGATAATTTTTATTCCTTGACCTCAATTATCAGCTGTGCACTACAGTCTAGCACTGCTGATGATATAATGCACATGACATTGGTGCTCTACTAGCATGCAGGAGTGGATAGCAAACAATTAAACAGGCAAGAAAAACTAGATAAATGTTGGCTGGTGCCAACTGTGACCTTGCTTGCATTGTGTTTGATAATGAAGGGATAGACATTTCATTAAAGTACAAATATATGAATATGCATAGTGAATGAGGTCTCAGTTTATGAAGCTTTTTTTTTCCCCTTTTTATTATCTGTTTTTTCATCTGCTGTTTCTGCTGAGATGGTTGGGGAGCAGCCATCATTCATTTCATTTGTTGGTGTGAATGAAGATGATGTGTCATATTGGAACTGTGAAGTAGTCATTAGTGAAAGTTTTTCCTTGGTGTGTGGACAAAGTTGGTATGTGCCAAATTTTCTCTTTTTCAGTGATGATGTTGTGGATGTGAATGTAGATGTTCACACATCAGGACTGAGGTTGAAGGCGATTGGCATGAAGTCAAGATGTAGTACACCTGAGTCTGTGGTTGACTTTGCATATGCCTTCGAATTTTATGCAAGAATGTGTAGTTGGTGTTGGAGTTCAAAAAAGGGTGCATGATGAAAAATGGCTTCAATTTCTACGTCGCCTGCGGAGTGGACTTGTGATGTTGAAGGATGTGGACATGTTACGGACCCTGATATTGTCGTCGTTTTCGAAAGACATGAACAGTAGTGAATGGTGAGATACATCAATGATCACTCCGCGACATGCCATCCGTAAAAGCTGGAACAAAGAAGCATGTCGAGAATTGTGTTCATCTTCTGATCAATCATTGTTCATATGTCATTCTAAGGACTGCATACTTGATCGCCTACTCAATCAGGAGGAACAGCTGAACGTGAAAAGACGCTTAGCGATGAAAAAATTGAAAAGCCTGCCGGACGAGATTGTGATGGCGATTGGCATGAAAGTCTCTTGACATTACTAATGGTGCTCGCGGGACAATTACATACATCATCTTTGATGATCGAGAACAATTTGAATCCTACTCTCCTGTGATTCACCTATGATATGTTCCGAAATACATTTTGGTTCGTATGGAGCGGAGTAAAATACGTCAATTGTCAACACTGGAGGACAATGTCATTCTCATTGAGCCGATGACGATGCAAATGGATGTATAAGTCGGCAATCAGAAGGAAGGGATGTGACTGTCCAACGCACCCAATATCCCATTATGCGTTCACGGACTATTGATCTCAAGGACAGACAATATCGCGAGCAATAATTGATATCGCCCCTCCTCCAAAGGGTTCGTTGAACCTTTTCAACTTATACGTTGCGTTATCTCGATGTGCCTCACGAAAAGACATCCATCTGTTCAAAGGAGAGATGTTACTCAAGAAACATGATGAAGACTTACTTGAGGAGGAGGACAGGTGACTGGACTGTTTAGACCGCCTAATGTTGGAGAAGAATGAATCCGGAGGAGACGGCGAAAGCAGGCTAGAGACATGCACATGTCGTCTGACCGTGACACATACGTGACTGCCATGAGTGACGGACATGATGTGTATCTATCGAAACTTGTACAGACGTGGCAAGCAAAGTGTGGAAAGAGATAGAGCGCGAAAGACATCCGTCTGCGGCTGGACAGTTTCAACAGCCTAAGGAGGGAATGGTGGAGAAGAATGAATCGGTAGGAGACAAAGGCTCACCGTGACACGGACGTCAGTGCCATGAGTGACTCACGGAGCTGTCCGTAGATTACTTCGTTGAACCGCGAGGATGTATACCGATCATGACTTGTACAGAGGTGACAAGCAAGAGTTACACGATGGGACGGCGCGAAATTTTTGTGGAGCAAAGATGAGACAGGCGCATGTGTACTGACCTGACTTGTGCAGCGAAGATAAAGCGGAAAGAGATAGACCACGAAACCGACATGACATATGCGCGAACTTCTTGTGGAGCAAAGATGAGACAGGCGCATGTGTACCAACCTGGCTTGTACAGATGTGACGAGCAAGTGTTACACGATAAGACTGCGTGAATTTTTTGGGCAGCGAAGATAAAAGATAGACCACGTGTACAGACGTGACAAACGTGACAAAGTGTTACACGACAAGACGGCCCGAATTTTTTGTGGAGCTAAGATAAAGCGTGGAAAGAGATAGACCACGAAACTCGCACGAATTAAGACCTTGCAAATAGTCATTGGGAGCCAATTAGAAGAGTCGGGCAACATCAGGCTGAACAATCCATGGAATGGCCTGGCTGCATTGCATCAAGCATAAAAGTATCATGTTCCATATACATGATACCATTTCGCACAGCTCCTTCATGCCACCCAATGGAAGATGAGTCATTCAAGCTTGAAGGATATCTGCTGATCCCATGTTTTCCACACCAATCGAAATCAACAAGCATTGGCACCTGTTTCTCGGTGATCAAGATGTTGGGTAGTCGGAGGTCACCAAAAACAATGTACTTTGCGTGAAGGATACCGATGGCTCGCTTGACTTTGTCATAGACAGCGTTGGGAAGTTGTGTCTTCGAATACAGCACGTAGGCATCTGACCCTTGCACATAATCCATTATCACCACACCCGGGCCTCCCGTTGTGTTTGAATTGGCATTATCCAGACTCGAATAATGAAGTGTCGGAGCCAAATCATGGTACGCGAGAAGACGATGCGCATCAGAATTGTACCGCTGAACAAATTTGACAATAAGCTGATGACCAGAAGTGGTTGCTGCTAAATAAACGGCTTTCGTTGGATTGAGTTGTCTGACCATCCAAATCAAGGTAAGAACAGGTAAAGGGAAACAAGCGTTGGATTTGGGGAAGATCAGGAGCAGACAGGTTACCATAGAATGTTTTGAGGTCCTGCAGACCCACTGACAGTGCCTTGAAGAGGCGTGCAACGGACTCCAACTCTCTGTCGTTGTAAGGATCACCGCCCGTCCAGGCATAGTTTATCAATTTTTGAACCACAACATTTTCAATAAACACAGCCCCAGATATACACATCCAAGGCCCTGCGATAGAGAGAATAAATGATGGACAGCAGCAAGCGTAGCGTATAGCATCAGACTGCCAATTAATTAGCCGAGTATGGCAAGACTTGAGGTATGCAATGCACCGCTGTTGAGACCCATGTCTTCCTATATGATAAGGATCCTTGAATTGCCGGGTCAGAGCTACCTGCACCAATCTCATTCTTTAATTCACAAATTCCCGCTGTCGCTTGATGATTGTCCGAAGTAGGTGTCATAATTGAGCCATCTGCCTTCATTCCATTGGTGTTTATGACATCAATTATATCAAATTGAATAGCTTCCTTCAAGCGGGTCAAAATTGCATTATATCGCAGATTTTCCGTCTCGTATAGTGCGGCTGACACACGCATATATTCATACGCTCTAGAGTAGTCGTCGGGGGCCAGGTTTATGCTAGGATCAACGAGTGTGCTGGAAATGAGAGAATGCTGGATGGAACAGATGAACAGGGAGTCCATGGTTCTCCATTGGACGTCCATTCATAACTGGCCGTGCCTCTTGTTCGCGTTTGAAGGCAGGAAGCTTCGCACCAGATGATGGTGGGGGAGCAATTATGCCTTTCTGGACTGACGTCGCATGCTCTGCAAAACGAATGAAAATCTTCGATTATGAAGTCGCGGGATACTGACGTTTCTCCAAATCAGGAAGCTCTTCTTCAAAAGGCTGAGGGGTGTGTCCTGATGGTGTTATGGGCACAAGAAATGGACATAATGGTAGTCAGCAGTGGCAGCAGGAATGCATGAAGCAGCATTGGAGATGGGTGGGTGGGCGGTTAGACGAGCAGAAGACTAATATGATGTGACTTACCACTGGCAATAGGTGGTTCTACCAAAATGTGTACATATTCATCCTCCAAAGCTTCACCGTCACCAAAAAACAAAGAGATCTTCTTGAAAGTCGGTAATTCCTGCCCCCCAGCGCCAGCGGCTGTGAGTTCTGGCGTAATTTTGTCCACAGGGAGAGACACCTTCCAGACCTTGAGCTGGAAGGCAGCAACGTGATTGAGGAGAGGGGGCAGTTTCTGTTTGATCAAGTCTTTGAGAGAGCTGATGTTTTTGGTGTTTCGAATCTCGACCGTGAAGAGTGCTGACGAGTCACGTCCAAGCAAAAAGCAGTTGAGGGAGATCTCCGACACCGTAGGTAGCAGTACTAAACTGAGTGACCATGTAGCCGTGACATAGTGCGTGTGACCGTCTGTCACCACGCTCTTAACACGACGCGACAATTACGTCTTGGCGTATGAACTTTGGTTGACCTTCATTTCCTATGCCCATGTCTCCACGCGAATGCACAGAGTACAGAAAAGCCCTTCACAACCGTACAAATACTCCGGAGACCCCCAGTTTTCGTCAGCAGGCGAAACGCGGCTCATCGTTCTTACCCACCCCGCCAGCGACGCGGTCACGCGTCGAAAGAAGAGGAAAACGACGCACAGTCAAAGACGATGCAGGAAATTGCAGAAAACGCATTAAATTGAGCGATAATCCATTCCTGGACGGTGTAAACTCGGATAGTAGCACTAGCGCATACGAATCTGACACGGATGACAAAGAGGCCCTTAATACCGTAAAGTTAAATGCCCAGAGGCAGCAACGAGCAGACGCAAGCATTCTTCGTACCCTAATGGACCCTCTAATGAAACCGGTGACGGTATTTGATAATTCGCGTGGTACGAACACTCGCGGTTACTAGTCGCCATAATACTGAATCACTACCCAGTGTCAACTCGAATCATTCTTCAGTCCTTTATTTCTTCTCACAAGTCCGACGTGTTTAAATGCGAATCCACGAATGCAAATACTTATTTGACACCACCATATGCATGTGCCTACACCCTCGGTAAAGAAAACCTATTGTTCACCATTATCATTTTCTAATAGTTTCCAGCCGCAAAGTCCGGGGGATTATCTACCCTTGCAGTTGGCACAGAGCAAGGGACAGTTCATATTCTCAACACCACTAAGCGGAGGGATTGGGATCCTGGTGAGATATTTAGCACATACACCTGAATCTATCTCAAACCTCGTCAAATAGAACCTCAGAGAACCAGTCTCCAGCTACACAATAATGGTATCTTTGATATCAAATGGAATACGTTTGATAAACTTCTAGCGACTTGCTCTGCAGACTGCTCAACACGAGTCACGTCCGTAGAAGCACAGAGTACGACGCATGTTCTGCGTGGACACGAAAGCACAGTCAAGTGCATTGCGTGGCATCCAAGCCACCACGACTTGCTCGCCACAGGAGGAAGAGATGGGTCAATTTGTTTCTGGGACTTGCGAATAGGCAAGAGGAAAACAAACGATGGCGAAGATGAGTATACCACTTGCGAACCTGTAGTCGTGATCAAGGGTGCGCATGAGGCTGCACATATTAATGGCGGAAAACTCAAGGCAAAGCGAGGCAAGAAGGATCCGCTTCCCAGGACGGTCACCGGCTTACTTTATCCTGACGCGGAGCTATATGGACTTGTCAGCAGTGGCGCATTCGATGGGTAGGTCGTAAACTGACATGGATGACTGGTTGTTTATATTTCTAAGCATCCTACGGTATTGGGATCTTCGGCAACCAACATCCCACATGTCAACATCTAAGCAAATGCGTACAACCAAGTCAAAGATACCGACGTGTCTGCGCTCGACATCCCATGATCCCACGACGTTAAATGGTTCCCGTCCACGGGGAATTATCAGTCTCGTGAGCGGCCATGGACCTACCTCAGGAGTGCTCTTCGGTTTGGGTGCGGATTCGCGAGTGCATACCTATACGTTGCCCCGTCTAGAGCCTCAGGAAAGTGTCGAGTTTACGCATGAGCATTTACAATCCAGCTCGTTCTACGTTGGACTTGGCGTTTCGCCATGTGGTCAATGGCTGGCTAGTGGAGGTGGGACGGGGGTTAAAGGCAGCGTGTTTTTATTTGATGTGGCCAATGCGACCAGACCATGGAGAGCACAATCGAAGAGTTTGAAGGGTGTAGAGCTAAGGGGGCAAACAGGAGAGGTAGGTGCTGTCGATTGGGCAGAGGATATGGTGGCTACGTGTGCAGACGATGGGACGGTGAGGATTTGGAGGCCAGACGTGGAACTATGGAGGAGATGTGCAGCTCAGCCAGAGGAAAGCAGGTGGGACTGGACTTGGGCAATGTAATTACATAATTAATAAATCCTGATGTCAGGGCATCAGATAATATTCAATTGATAATTCACGCTGGTGCCAGCACTAAATCATTCAATGAAATATCTGTCACCTCTGCGCATTCCTCAGTCTCGAGCTAGGTTGTATTCAAGCGCAGCCGCTCCATCTTTGCCTAGCGCACCTTCAACAAAGTACGCTGAAGCAACGTACCGATTTGCGCGGTTGCCAGAAACAAAGGAATTCATTCAACGTTCGAGTCAATACCTTTTGCCTGTCTATGTTCGCCCCAATTTTGTCCTATCGCACGGAAAGGGATCCCACGTATGGGACACGGAAGGGAACAAGTTTCTGGATTTCACGGCCGGAATCGCGGTAAATGCACTTGGGCATGCCGACGAAGGTGTAACCAAGGTACCCAATTTGAATATCCATAGCCGTCCCTCATGTCAAACGGAATATCCAGGTGATGACAGAACAGTCTGGTAAACTCTTGCATACGAGTAATGTCTATCATAACGAATGGGCACCGAAGCTTGCGGAGCTCATCATCGGCCTTACCCAAAAAGAGGGTGGTTTGGGGTACGCGACCCATTCTGCGCCTGAAGCGACGGCAAAAGTATTTTTCGCCAACTCAGGCACAGAGGCAAATGAAGGGGCGTTGAAAATAGCGCGCAAGGTTGGTAAGGACAGGTGGACCACGGAAACAAGCATCGCATGGGACGCCGATCCCAGCAGGTGCACTAAAACGCGTATTGCGTGCTTTGAGAACTCATTCCATGGGAGGAGCATGGGGTCCGTGAGCGTCACAGTCAACGCAAAATATCAAAATCCGTTTACCCCATTGATCCCGGGGGTGGACGTGGGCAAGCTGAACGACTTGGATGGAATTTCAAAGTTGGTCACTAAAGACACGTGCGCTGTCATTCTAGAACCGATACAGGGCGAAGGTGGGATCAATGCAGCTGAGCTGAGCTGGTTGCGTGGGCTACGAAAACGTTGCAACGAAGTGGGAGCAGTTCTTATATACGATGAGATACAGGTGAATGTCTCGGATGACTTGTGATCACGATTGCTGATTGTGCCTTGCAGTGCGGTCTCTACCGAACAGGTACACTGTGGGCACACTCGGCTTACCCTACGGATTGCCACCCGGATATAATAACCTTGGCCAAGCCACTCGCTAATGGATACCCGATAGGAGCTATACTCATGAGAGAAGAAATAGCGATGTCAATGAGCGCTGGTGAGTGTTAGTGGGGACAGTTAGGAGGGTAAGCTGAAACAGAACACAGGAACACATGGGACGACGTTTGGCGGATCGCCATTGGCCTGTGCGATAGGGCATCACGTCCTCGGCCGACTAGCTGATCCGTCATTCGGCGTCCGAATGAAGGAGACGAGTGATTACCTGAGTGCGAGACTGGGGTTGCTACCAAGGTGGTTTCCGGATATCTTGGAGGAGAGGATTCGTGGACAGGGACTGATACGTGGGCTTGGGTTCAAGGACGGGCAAGATGCGGGACGGATGGTGGAGCTTGCACGGGAACGGGGAATGTTTGTGCTGACTGCTGGAAAAGATGTGGTGCGACTTGTGCCGAGCCTGACGGTGTCGAAGGAGGAGATTGAAGTAGCGGCAGAGATTCTGGAGAGCAGTCTTGGACAGCTGCGGGTGTAGACCAGGGTGTTACCCGGAACAGAGCAAATACCGGCGATCCGATTGGTTCGGGGCGTTCGGGCGAAATATATAATAATCAATCCAAAGTTCTTTGCCATCATGGACAGACTCTCCTCCCTCGCCACCTTCAAGAAACTCTGCCCTTTCCTCGGCAAAACAACTGCCAACGCTCTCCGCTCTCTCTCCACCCTCGCGTCGCCCCGCTACCCCTCCTTGACCGCTCTCACCGAGCGTGCGACAAAATGCCCTGTTATGGGCCCGGCGCTCAATGTTCGCTCCAGGGAAATCGTGGCAGGATATGCCAGTTTCGCGGCATCCACAGACGTAGACAATATCCACAAGCAACATGGCGTTTTCCCCTCTCCTGGGGCTTCCATCGAAATGTGCCCCCATGCCTCCGCGGCTCGCGCTGCTGCCCGCATGGCTGAGGACTTGACCGCCGCTGCTAAAAAGTCAAAGCCGTCAGGCCGTCCTGTCCGTCAATCAAAGGAGACAGTCAAGCCCCAACACGTCGGATTTGACTATCAAGAATTTTACAAGAACGAACTCGACAAGAAGCATCAGGACAAGTCGTACCGCTACTTTAATAACATCAATCGTCTCGCCGCCAAGTTTCCTACCGCGCATACCAGCGATGTTAAGGATGAAGTTCAAGTCTGGTGCGCCAATGACTATTTAGGAATGGGAAACAATCCCGTCGTTCTCGAAACTATGCAGTGCGCATTGCCTCCTCTCCTCAAATCTATGATGCTAACATCTGTCATAGCCGGGCTCTGGACAGATATGGTCATGGCGCAGGCGGCACCCGTAACATTGCCGGCAACAGCGCCATGCATCTTGGTCTAGAGGAAGAACTGGCGGCATTACATCGCAAACCGGCCGCGCTCGTATTTTCTTCCTGCTACGTTGCAAACGATGCCACCTTAGCCACCCTCGGTTCCAAACTCCCGGGCTGTGTCATCTTCTCTGACAGGATGAATCACGCTTCCATGATTCAGGGAATGCGGCACTCGGGCGCAAAACGGGTCATTTTCGACCATAACGATTTAGAAGATCTTGAATCTAAGCTGCAGCAATATCCCCGGGAGACGCCCAAAATCATCGCCTTTGAGAGCGTATACTCCATGTGCGGTAGCATCGGACCCATTAAGGAAATATGTGACTTGGCAGAACAATACGGTGCAATTACTTTTCTGGACGAGGTTCGTATCAATGAATCGGGTCTTCTTGCTAGTGTTGATATATTCTGACAAGGTTCATGCTGTTGGTCTCTACGGTCCCCGCGGCGCCGGTGTAGCCGAACATCTGGACTATGATCTGCACAAGGCGGCGGGACAAAGCCCCGATCCCATCCCTGGAAGCGTGATGGACCGCGTGGACATTATTACTGGTAACGCATATTGTCTCAATGGTGGCTAGTCTAACCAATTTTTAAGGTACTCTTGGCAAGGCATATGGAGCTGTTGGTGGTTACATCGCTGGTTCAGATGATCTGGTGGACATGATTCGTTCCTACGCCCCTGGTTTCATTTTTACGACGTCTTTACCTCCTGCAACTGTCGCCGGCGCCCGTGCCAGCGTTGTCTACCAAGAAGAATATCTTGGTGATCGGCAATTGAAGCAGATTAACGTTCGTGAGGTCAAGAAACGCTTTGCTGAGCTCGACATTCCCGTTGTGTAAGCACTAATATCGATACACAAGGCGCTTTTGCTGATGATCATCGCAGCCCAGGTCCATCTCATATTGTCCCTGTCCTTGTTGGTGACGCAGCGCTTGCAAGAGCAGCATCCGATAAATTGTTAGCGGAATACAACATTTATGTGCAGGCCATCAATTATCCGACTGTTGCCCGTGGTGACGAACGCCTTCGTATCACTGTCACGCCTCGTCATACTCTTGAACAACAAACGAATCTCGTTCGCGCTGTCGATCGGGTCTTCACCGAATTGAATATCAACCGTACTAGCGATTGGAAGGTTTTAGGTGGTCGTGCTGGTGTCGGCGTTCAAGGCCAATCTGACATGGTCGATCCAATCTGGACAGACGAGCACCTTGGCCTGCATGACGGTACTAGTCCCCGTCCACTCAGGAATGGTCAACAATACTTTGTCGATATAAGAGCAGTCAACACAGCTCGTAGCCGGTTCAATGAACTATTGGGTCCTATCTCCGGAACAACGGAAACCCGCCGAGTATTTGACGGGACTTTTCTCAAAGTCAAGACTGGGGGCAGGACGATCGCTCCGGAGGGCACCATTCCTCGTCGTGTCGTCGTAGGTGCCTAGATATATAATGTTTCTTTCCATGCCATGTGCATTATATCGTCGTTTGCAGTGCTATAAGCGTTGTAGTGCATGACATAATCGAAGTCGAGCAATAAAAACAGTACTCATATCTGTTGCAGGACTAGACGCCATTCAATCACACCTATGTTATCCATGAGCGCTTGAGCTTCTAGAGGAGTCAGCGCTAGTCAGCCGCGATCACAATGTCAGCCACCGATACTTATTATAAGTGCTCGTCCACTCTGCTGTCGCTCTTCAGCTATTACTGCTACCACCCGACTGTGATATCTGCGATATCCCATAACCACATCCCACTATGAACACCATCATCATTCATCCTAATAACCGTGTTGTCCGCACCCCTGCACACGATCTATCCGCTGCCCTCATTGCCCCTGTCTCTCGCTGGTATCGCAAGCCGACGCCGTGGTGGGTTGACAGCTTCGAAGAGGTGGGTCTTCCTTCCATTGTAGAAACTGACGAAATTGTAGAGGACGTCGAAGAGACCGACGAGCAAGAAGTGTCTCTAGAAGAAATTGTGCTTGACGACGACCAGGCTAACGAGCTTAGCCTAAGCACTTCTGAAATTGAGGACGACACAATCACAGGTACGCCTATTAGAATCTTCTTTACGTGTTTTCAGTCTTGACGCGTCGGTAACAAACAGATATTGCGTTTGAGGATTTCCGACCTGAGCACAGCATTGATAAACCTGCCATTTCCAAAAATATGACACTTGACGGTACGTTTAAGTCTGGTATATGTGACTTTTATGCTGATGAACATCATATTTAGACTTGGTCCTCGATAATGATTTGCATGGAATGGAAAAAGACAAGTGTGACTATTTCTTTGAGGAAATAGATCTTGTCGACGAAGGTGACTTCTATCCGTCTTCACTTGTGACCAAGTTGAAATAATCCAAGTTCTAGTTGATAACGATGACCAGGAGGCTGACGACGACGACACCTTGATGGATATTACATTCACTGGAAATGGTAAGTTCATAATCTTGTTGATCATATCTTCTGTACTCAAAAGTTTTTGGGGACAGACGCTACGTTTAGGTTGCAGGGGCCACTGACCATTGTCGCCACCGAGTCAATTTCAGAGGACGAAGAAGAAGAGACTATCGACTGGGACCATTCTAATAGCAAAACCAATCAACTTCTTCAATAACGGAAACAGAGTCACCCCGGAACACCAGGAGTGTAGGATACTTGCTCTGGCAAAGCTTGGAACTGAAACTCTCTCTGTGTGATGACTTGCACTGCGTGCTAGTGGTGGGCTGGATTGCGTGACGGGAGCGGATATGACCACGGCACGGTATATCTTCAACTCCTTGATGATCTAGCGGTGCAGTTGTAGAGCACGACATAGGCTGTGGCTCGGCCCGTGCTTTTTCCGTGGGTGACTAAGATCGTCTGATTTGGATCCATGGTATGTGAGCTTTTCAACATGTTTCCAATTTCTTACTCGCCTTGAGCATAGTTCCATCCGCAACGCCGTTTAACCCGCCTGTATCCATCCTTGCTTTGCTAATATTTCTAGATCTCGTCTTGGTACCGGTAATTGGCGACGTTCTCTCTCTTCTGGTCGGCATCTGTGGTCTGGCAACTTGACTGGCAACTTGACTGGCAACGCTCTCTTCGGCTGCTGGACTTACTCCTTGCTATGCTCTGACTGTACTGTCAACCTTCCTGGATCTCTGGCAACTGATAGCTTGCGCCTTCTTGGATTGATCTCTTCATGATTTTATTAACATTTAGGTCAATTTGTGGCACTGGCAACGGGCGACCGCTTATAGTGAGTCATCCCGGTTTAATTTATTCATTATTTTGGGCCTCCTTCACTTGATCTTCTCGCGGGAGGCTAGGTCAAAGATGGCGACCCCCCTTTTATCGGTGCCCCTTCTGGGTTTTCCGCGGGCAGGAAAATCCTTGGTGAGTAAAATCCTTGCGTTGAGTCAAATAAGACCTGATCGCCTGATCATCTGCTTAGCCTTTTCGACGACATAGTATTCATCACAAATGCGCTCGAATGTCTTCATCGACCTCTTCATTCTTTGTCCGTTGCACGTGTTCAGTTCTCTCGCCTCATAAGACAAAAACACGAAAAAAAATCAGAAAAAAACAAAACAAAAAAAAAAAAAAAAAACATAGAGCACGCAGGCGTATTTTCCCATTTTTTCCGTCTCCATTTTTCTTACTTCATTTCTTTCCGGGCGAGAGACGGGATCAATACCAAATACCCAAATCTATTCTCCGTCCAAAACTGCAGAAAAAAATTCAAAAGTCCATAAACCCGAGAAAAAAACACGAAAAAATCAAAAAATCAAAAATCAAAAAAAGAGCATTTTGATTTTATTTTCCGGATCCGTTTGCATTCTCTGCCGATAACGTGACTAATTCTTGTAGATTTCCTTTAATTTCGGAGAGGATCCATCTTGCCGTTAAGCCTGTTCTTTTCTCGTTTTTCCCCTTTCACTGACGTCTGCTAGGCCTTTATCTTTCCAGAGCAGAGGAGGGCATAAGCCATTTGAAGATGTCGTTTAAGGTGTTCGTGAGAGATAAAAATCATTTCTATAAACATCCTTTCATCGACCACGACTGACTTTTTTCTCTTCAAGGTCCTCTGGAGCTGAATCGGATCGTTCGTTAGCGCCCACAGCAGAAGCAGTGCAGTTCTCAAACACCAACCATTCTCCCATCGCGTGACGTTTCCTGCCTTTGGATGTTCGGCATGAGTCTTGGCCAGACTCATTGTCTCAACGGGTATGATGGGAGTCGTTGAGTGTCAGTCGTGGCCAGACTGATGCTCGACGCTTCCTTGACCCATGTTTATTTTGCTTTCCGGTTCTCTTACGATAATTTAGAGTAGTAGTAGGTAGTTCCCGGGGAAGGTGAAGAGGCAGCGTCGCCTCTTTTCCTCGTGCTCCCTTGTCGTGGGCCCTGGGCTTAGACCTTAATGGTCGACCAAAGCACGTTAAAATCAATTGACTAATAATTGAATAAATTTCCTTACTTTACAACCACCTCGCTATCATTGACAGTGTAGAGAAGACGAAAAAGAAACATCAAGCCCTTAGTCTTTCGCAGATGGGACTGCAAATTCAGCCATATAATATGGAAACATTTAAATCCGATGTCCAGCAGATGTAGGCATCCAAATGTCATATCCATGATACTGACGCACCAGCAGGACAACTTTTGCCTTCCATTTTCGTTTCTTAGACATGTCAGAATGTCAGAAAGTGTCTTCAAGGCAGCACCGTAGTACGTTCAGCTTTGGTTTACGGGGGAACGACTGATTCATCGTTTGACAAAGTCAGCGAATTAAAGCGGTTGATAGCAAAGGGAACAACAAGCGAAGAGGATTGAAGAGAGCATCGAAAGGGGGCAGGCCAAAAGGCAGAGAACCATGAGGCTGGACAGCATAGAAAGTGGAATGGAGGGCAAAGACGTTGAGGAGAGGACTTATCGCCTGACTTGTACTACGATGGAATCACAAAAACCTGCTACCATTCTTGACCAAGGCTTCGCCAATGTCAGAAAGTATTCGGGGTAGCGCCGTATTGGAACTTTCAGTAATAATAATAATAAAGAAAGAGCGAGTGATACACATGGACGAAAAATTGCAGGTATTCATTGAGATATGTAGATCGGGAGTGTGGGGCTGAGTCAGATGGGCGAAGAAGATCTGAAGACCACTGACGCACTAAAGCTTATGACGTTCAACTTTTCGACCTAGGCCATAACTTCATTTTCCTTCTTGTTCATGTATGATCGCATCTTATTGACCAATCTTGGAATGGTTGCCGACAAATTCCCTACGGCCAACAGCTGGACGTCCAGCATTGGCACCATCATGTTTGTTGACTATCTCATGCTGTGCGAAAATGTTCAATTCGACATGCGCTTTACTATGATATTCCACGTTACCGGTATTTGCGCAGAATAACCGGCTGCCCCTATAGCAGCAGTGGCAATGATCACTCCTCTCGGAACCACTTCCCTTGCAAATGTCATTAGCATATTCAGTGTACGGAGAGCCGAAGGAATGGCCAGCTCATACTTGTATGAACAGATGGAACTGGTCAAGTATCACAGAACATGGGAGATAGTCAGCAAGCCACAGTGGGAGCTCGTGATGATACTAATGAGAGGATTGAGGGAACGATGGCCAGATGTAGGCAGGCTGATTTAGGGTTTGGACTCTGCAACGATACTCCTGGCATTGCATTAAAGGTTTCTAGAACATCATGACAAACAACCTGTTAGGTTTACCATTACAGCAGAGGGAATCTTGAGAGCTGTTTAACCAAGAGCAAGACCATGAAGATAGAATGGTAAAGCGGGCGAACTGAATGGTTGTGGTGCAATCTCGTTCAAGTCACGGCACTGTTGAGCCATAATATATCCATGATAGCCAGAAATTGAATTGAACATGCTTACCATCTTCTATGAGACACATTCTCAACTCACCATAGCCTTCAAATGTCCTAACTGCAGTCTCTGCGATCGCGCGCTCTTCGTTCCACTACCACATTTCTGCTCTGAACATGTTGTTGCACAGTGCCTCCACCAAATCATACTTTGCTATTGATCATTTACTACCAGTAGTGCCTCGAGGACGTGAATTCTTTGCTGGGTTGGGAAACGTCAAGATTATAGAGCTGCGGTCGGTTTGAAGCGCTGACAAAGCAAAACCGGATTACTACCTTCCGGTACCAGCGCTAAACCATGTTTATAAAACAGCGGTTTAAAATGAGTCTGGAGGTCCCGTGGTACTCGGCATGAATTTTCAACCGGACCCTAGTCTGCATCTCAATCCTCGAGATAATATGTCAGGTGGATATGTTTAGAGCGGCTGATAGAGGGTTACTTGTGAGATATCCAAATGTGAACATGTGCACTACGCATTTGCCAGCCAATGGTGGGTACTTCTTGTTAGTCCCCAAGATCCTTATGGTCAACGTTATCATACTCGACACCTTCCAGTTCAATAACGCCAAGTACAAGTCGGTTGAGCAAGCAGGGACCCTCATCTTCTACGGATGCTCGTACCTACTGCTTGCGTCCTATAGATGCCGCAGTTTACCCCTGTGCATCTTGCATGATGTTCTACGTCCATATTGAACAATTGCTTCCTGCTGCGCTACGTGTCATCACAGCTCAGCAATGTCTGCTCGAATGCGCGATTATGGGAGATTCTTTCTCGCAGGACAGTGAAAGCTTCTTTTCCCGGACTAGCATTCTTACATCCCTTTGCTTACTTTGCTTGTAACCTTCCTGCTTACCACACGCGACTCACAGTGCGTCGCTCCATTCCGGTAGTTTAGGGTATCTCAAATATATTCATTTTCATGCGGAAAAAAAGACAGTAAAAGCTATCATACAATTACTCACTCAACCTTGTCACATGCTCCGAGATGCCATAGGTGTGCGGTAAGAACAGGTGGCCCAAGCTATATATTCGTTATGGAAAGGCATTGAAATGTTGCAGCTGTGCGTACCACCTTCATTTATTCCTTTATAACTAATAACTCTCTCTCCGAGAAAATAACCAGGTACACGACTCGTAATACGACTAGAATACATGGTACCATGGTTGAAGTACAAACCCCGAAGACTGGCAAGGCTGGGGATGTCAGAAGCATTAGAGTTGTTGACTTTGACAGGTCAGGTGAAACCGCGAAAATATATCACCCTGTAGTGCAGAGTCCATCCTCGGGATAACTTGGTCGGCAAGGAAGATTATGATCGTCTTGACTCACAGTGGTGGCGAAGCCTTAGTCAAGAACAGTTGAAGGTTTTTGTGATTCCATTGTTATTGGTAGTACAAGTCAGGCGATAGATCCTCTCCTCAATGCGCACCCTCTGTTCCCCTTACTATGCTGTCTGGCCTCATGCTTCTGCCTTCTTTGCCCGCTCCTTTCCAATGCGCTCCATGATATTTTGGAACTCTTTTTCGTCTTCTCTACACTGTCAATGATAGCGAGGTGGTTGTAAAGTAAGGAAATTTATTCAATTATTAGTCAATTGATTTTAACGTGCTTTGGTCGACCATTAAGGTCTAAGCCCAGGGCCCACGACAAGGGAGCACGAGGAAAAGAGGCGACGCTGCCTCTTCACCTTCCCCGGGAACTACCTACTACTACTCTAAATTATCGTAAGAGAACCGGAAAGCAAAATAAACATGGGTCAAGGAAGCGTCGAGCATCAGTCTGGCCACGACTGACACTCAACGACTCCCATCATACCCGTTGAGACAATGAGTCTGGCCAAGACTCATGCCGAACATCCAAAGGCAGGAAACGTCACGCGATGGGAGAATGGTTGGTGTTTGAGAACTGCACTGCTTCTGCTGTGGGCGCTAACGAACGATCCGATTCAGCTCCAGAGGACCTTGAAGAGAAAAAAGTCAGTCGTGGTCGATGAAAGGATGTTTATAGAAATGATTTTTATCTCTCACGAACACCTTAAACGACATCTTCAAATGGCTTATGCCCTCCTCTGCTCTGGAAAGATAAAGGCCTAGCAGACGTCAGTGAAAGGGGAAAAACGAGAAAAGAACAGGCTTAACGGCAAGATGGATCCTCTCCGAAATTAAAGGAAATCTACAAGAATTAGTCACGTTATCGGCAGAGAATGCAAACGGATCCGGAAAATAAAATCAAAATGCTCTTTTTTTGATTTTTGATTTTTTGATTTTTTCGTGTTTTTTTCTCGGGTTTATGGACTTTTGAATTTTTTTCTGCAGTTTTGGACGGAGAATAGATTTGGGTATTTGGTATTGATCCCGTCTCTCGCCCGGAAAGAAATGAAGTAAGAAAAATGGAGACGGAAAAAATGGGAAAATACGCCTGCGTGCTCTATGTTTTTTTTTTTTTTTTTTGTTTTGTTTTTTTCTGATTTTTTTTCGTGTTTTTGTCTTATGAGGCGAGAGAACTGAACACGTGCAACGGACAAAGAATGAAGAGGTCGATGAAGACATTCGAGCGCATTTGTGATGAATACTATGTCGTCGAAAAGGCTAAGCAGATGATCAGGCGATCAGGTCTTATTTGACTCAACGCAAGGATTTTACTCACCAAGGATTTTCCTGCCCGCGGAAAACCCAGAAGGGGCACCGATAAAAGGGGGGTCGCCATCTTTGACCTAGCCTCCCGCGAGAAGATCAAGTGAAGGAGGCCCAAAATAATGAATAAATTAAACCGGGATGACTCACTATAAGCGGTCGCCCGTTGCCAGTGCCACAAATTGACCTAAATGTTAATAAAATCATGAAGAGATCAATCCAAGAAGGCGCAAGCTATCAGTTGCCAGAGATCCAGGAAGGTTGACAGTACAGTCAGAGCATAGCAAGGAGTAAGTCCAGCAGCCGAAGAGAGCGTTGCCAGTCAAGTTGCCAGTCAAGTTGCCAGACCACAGATGCCGACCAGAAGAGAGAGAACGTCGCCAATTACCGGTACCAAGACGAGATCTAGAAATATTAGCAAAGCAAGGATGGATACAGGCGGGTTAAACGGCGTTGCGGATGGAACTATGCTCAAGGCGAGTAAGAAATTGGAAACATGTTGAAAAGCTCACATACCATGGATCCAAATCAGACGATCTTAGTCACCCACGGAAAAAGCACGGGCCGAGCCACAGCCTATGTCGTGCTCTACAACTGCACCGCTAGATCATCAAGGAGTTGAAGATATACCGTGCCGTGGTCATATCCGCTCCCGTCACGCAATCCAGCCCACCACTAGCACGCAGTGCAAGTCATCACACAGAGAGAGTTTCAGTTCCAAGCTTTGCCAGAGCAAGTATCCTACACTCCTGGTGTTCCGGGGTGACTCTGTTTCCGTTATTGAAGAAGTTGATTGGTTTTGCTATTAGAATGGTCCCAGTCGATAGTCTCTTCTTCTTCGTCCTCTGAAATTGACTCGGTGGCGACAATGGTCAGTGGCCCCTGCAACCTAAACGTAGCGTCTGTCCCCAAAAACTTTTGAGTACAGAAGATATGATCAACAAGATTATGAACTTACCATTTCCAGTGAATGTAATATCCATCAAGGTGTCGTCGTCGTCAGCCTCCTGGTCATCGTTATCAACTAGAACTTGGATTATTTCAACTTGGTCACAAGTGAAGACGGATAGAAGTCACCTTCGTCGACAAGATCTATTTCCTCAAAGAAATAGTCACACTTGTCTTTTTCCATTCCATGCAAATCATTATCGAGGACCAAGTCTAAATATGATGTTCATCAGCATAAAAGTCACATATACCAGACTTAAACGTACCGTCAAGTGTCATATTTTTGGAAATGGCAGGTTTATCAATGCTGTGCTCAGGTCGGAAATCCTCAAACGCAATATCTGTTTGTTACCGACGCGTCAAGACTGAAAACACGTAAAGAAGATTCTAATAGGCGTACCTGTGATTGTGTCGTCCTCAATTTCAGAAGTGCTTAGGCTAAGCTCGTTAGCCTGGTCGTCGTCAAGCACAATTTCTTCTAGAGACACTTCTTGCTCGTCGGTCTCTTCGACGTCCTCTACAATTTCGTCAGTTTCTACAATGGAAGGAAGACCCACCTCTTCGAAGCTGTCAACCCACCACGGCGTCGGCTTGCGATACCAGCGAGAGACAGGGGCAATGAGGGCAGCGGATAGATCGTGTGCAGGGGTGCGGACAACACGGTTATTAGGATGAATGATGATGGTGTTCATAGTGGGATGTGGTTATGGGATATCGCAGATATCACAGTCGGGTGGTAGCAGTAATAGCTGAAGAGTGACAGCAGAGTGGACGAGCACTTATAATAAGTATCGGTGGCTGACATTGTGATCGCGGCTGACTAGCGCTGACTCCTCTAGAAGCTCAAGCGCTCATGGATAACAATAATAAGTATCGGTGGCTGACATTGTGATCGCCTTTGTGTTTTTGCTGAGACTAGCCATTTCATCAATAAGTGTACAACTTTAAATGACTTCCATCCAATGATTTTTGGATGACCGCGTTCAATGGTAGCCTATTCTTTGGGAGAACTGTCGGTCATTTCTCCAGCTTCGACTCGGACACCACTGCACGCACGATAAGAAAAGTGTTGAGTCCCTAATAGATTCCACACAGACATCAAACTGCTACAATATACCGAGGTATTCCATGTAAGCGGTTAGCCAGCACTGATTTCCAAAACGGGCAACATCTGGTCAACTTCGTTGTCCAACCATGGGTCTTTCTCTTTCGACTCTTCTCAACTCCTTGGCCTCGCTGGTTCGGTGGAGCAAGGACCAGGATGTGCGCATTTTGATGTTGGGCTTGGATTCGGCAGGAAAGGTGCTGTGCAGCCGTTCTTCTTTCGTCAATGCCCTTACGGTAGTTCAACTGTAGACGACAATATTATACCGTTTACAAGTAGGTCATGGCCATTTATTGGCAAATGATTTCGTTTTCATGCTTTGAACAGATTGGTGAAGTCGTTTCAACAATACCAAGTATGTGTTACTACTCGGTTCTACGTCATGCTCTCTTAGAACTTGATCCAATAGCTATTGGCTTCAACGTGGAAACCGTACAAGTGATTAGATGTTTCCCCGGGTCTGCCCTGAAATGACGGCTAATATATTGCTAGTACAAAAATATTAAATTCCAAGTGTGGGACCTTGGCGGTCAATCAAGTATACGGTGTGTGATACATATGTGTTTTTCTAACTCGGGTTCACAATTTCCCAGACCTTACTGGCGCTGTTACTTCCCGAACACCTCTGCCATCATTTATGTCATCGACTCTTCTGATGCAGCTAGGCTCGGCACGTCGAGAGCCGAACTTTTGACGATGCTGTCTGAGGAGGAGCTGAAAGGAGTACCACTGCTCGTCTTTTGCAACAAGCAGGATATGCAGGGAGTAATGAAACCTGAAGAGATTAGCGAACAGCTTGGTTTAGCAGGTGGAGAGAAGTCAAGACCATGGAGTGTGAGAGGAAGTTGCGCAACCAAAGGAGAGGGCCTGGAAGAGGGTCTAGATTGGTACGTACATCCGTATGGAAATCCTTGACGTTTCTTGATATGGCATGCCCATATCAGGCTAGTCAATGCCATTCAGAGCAAGTAATTCCGACTTCATATTCCTTCTAGCATTGCCATCCTGACCAGCATTTGTTAATTGATACATCACATGTAGTCTATGATCTGTTCCTCTTGCATGATCTTTTGATGTGATCTTGCGCGCCAGACCTGATTGTGATCATTCACATGATTGCGCAAACAATATTCCATTTGGTCTTTTGTGTAGAGTACATCAAACTTGAGCTTGAGCTGGATTTCGAGCAGCCTTTAACTTTATGATGTTACTGGAAACAGGAGCATGTTGCAACCGGAGCCCAGTAAAGCACAACCAACTCTACATGAAGCTACTTACCTATGTAGGTGACGGTTTCGGAATAAGGTCAGAAAGGTACGCGATGAGAGAAGAACCAAGAAAGGCTTGGATGTATCGAAGCTCTGCGTATAGATGGGGAAAAAGAACGTGGAGATATTTTTGGGTTTTATCATCGTTATATCGGGAGCACCACCCCCTAGAAATTGAAGTCATGAACGTAAAAGGCAAACAAAAACACAAGGCACTAAGTATTAGTATCGGTGAAAAACATCGTTAGACACCAGGGGGAATGCACCCGAAAGTGATGCGCCCTGATACATGGTCCATATGCACATGGGCTGATGCGGCGATGCGTGAATCGAAGTTCCAGTCAAAAATTGCGCGCAAGGCAGTGCAGAGGCCAAGGAGGTTCCATTTATCCCTCCCAAACGGAGAAAGCTTGAAGGATATATAGATATCATGCGCAGTAACGTCCGTGTAGCATTATAGAACAAGGAGGCGAATTGTGGACGGCTGATCCGGTTGACGTGTATTGACAAATTGCCGATCGGAAAAAAAGTACACAGAATGAAATCGGAACGAGTCAGAGACAGGGACTAGAAGTGGACGCCACAAGTGCTGACCAGAGTGATGTATTGTAGATGTCTCCAAAGAAATCTATGTCGGATTTGCAAGCTAAAGGAACTTTAAATGCGCTAAGTTCGTATCCATGCGGTTTGATGCACGACGCCAGGATGGTACGTATACGGCGGTGGAACATACGAAGGCGGGTTCGTCGCGTACCAATGAGTTGGCTCTTTATCGGCTGAAAGTTCAGGGGGTGTCACATAAACATTATTGCACCTGTAATTAAAGCAGCTCTGAGAATAAGTGCGTATGTGACCATGGAGTTGTGGATTATTCTCGTGAGAGAACGAATGTGCCCTCATATGAATCATGGGAGCTGCATGCGGATAGGGGTAAGGAAGATACGCGGGCGGATGATGGTTCGCAACTTCATAACCATATCCCATTGACAGCTCAATTGCAGTGGCGCTCCCACGCGAACTCCAAGCCTGTTCTTGACAATTTGACTCGCCTAGATGGGGATAAGGAGCAGACCAGACAGGGAACGCGGTTATACCAGGAGCTTGAACCGCAACGTAATTGCCACCCATTCGTTGCTTATCCCGAAGGATAGGTTCATCGCCAGCAGGACTCCATTTGGCAGGGGTAGGCAGGGTGTTGTGCTGCAACAACGGATCGTTTGAAGGTGAAACCTTTTGGAATGAATCGGACCCATTTGCACGACGCCTAGGTAGATATTCCTCTCTCAACGGCCCATCTTCATCGAGATTAATGTCTTCTATAGCCTGCTCTTTCTCCAATCTCTCCTTCTTACGCTCTTCTAAGCCTATGAAGACGGGCTGGGGCAAAGTCGTCGAGCTGCTGCGTAATATATCAATAGCATTGCCGACGATCAGATGCGGATTACTGGAAGGACGTGAAATTGGCTGCGTGTGCGAAGGGGGAATTGAAGACACGTGATACGAGCAAATGCGTTCCATCCACTCGAACCATTTCTCACATGGTATTGATAAGTTGTATAGGAAAAGGTCGAGAGCCAAAAGTTCTAATTCGTTCAACAGGTGGATCGGGACATTCGAGATGGAGTGCCTGCTCTAATACATCAGTATCAATTAGATGATACCCAATTGGGGACATACCAGGTCTTGTTGGAGAACGTGTGATCATCCAGCCACTTGTTGGCCAACATACAGCCGACGAGCACGAGGCGAAAAGGTACGCTTTCATCCACGGGTGATAACTGTAGAACGGAATTACCAACAGTTGTGGTCCGCGGCTCTCCAAATAACGCGGTTCTGAAACGCAACTCCTTCATGTGTTCTGGACCAAGAGCAATGGAACCACAGTACACAGGGAGTCGCACAATGTACCATAAGGCCAGGAAAACTGCGGAAGGCTGCAAAAGAGTGGAAAGGAGAATGGAATGGATTGATGGTGCGAGATTCCGGGGAGGAGAATCTAAAAAGCGTACAATTGGAATAGATCTGCATCCAGATATGTAAGTTGGTAAATCGAGACTGAACAATGAATAAACATACGCAGGATTAACGTAGTTCGACGGTAAATCTTGACCCGTCGTGCAAACCTTCCAAACATAGTGAGCCATCCATTCGGCAAGGGGCTCAGCCAATTTCCTGTATGCAGCAGCAGAACTAGTTATCGCCTCAGAAACAGGGACTTGAAGGAGCCGCTTGGGTGGCACAGCTACAGCACTAAAACTCGCCTGTCGAGAACCTCTCAAGGCTGGAGCATTGACACTATTCCTTCGAGGCATTACACTCTCCCCGTCATCAAGGACGATCCTGCAAGTTTGCTTCATTGAATGCACTCCAGCCACGGCTCGGTCGACAAAATCACCGAATGGAGTAACAGGCTCCATAGGACTAGATGCTACTTCATGTCCGAAACCCGGCGACTCTTCTTCAAATACGGGTGAAAATGCTCCGCGTTCATAGGAATGAGTAGTAGGAATGTCAATAGAGGAGGGCGAGGGGTTAGGAGCAGCAAACTCTTGAGGCGGTAAGTTTTCACTCATATAATCCATGCAAGGCTCCCATTTCCACTGGGGAAGATCGAAATGTAATTCATCGTCTATCTTGGTGGGTATTACTGTTTGGGACGAGTCCAGCATGGTACACAGGGGCGGAATACACGCTTGCGCGCGTTCTCCTTTAATGACAGCCACGTCTGCCGCGGCAGTCAACCCTATGTGAAAATCCTGTCCAGCAGATTGTTGGAAGTAACTAGTGGAGTCGTCCTCCCAGATGCGACGCGGCTTCTCTCTCCTCCACGTAGGTAATGACTCAATCCACTGCTCCCGTGTGCCGTAGGAGGCCGGAGGGTCAGGGGGTGAGATAGGAAGCGTGCGAGATAGATTCTGGAAAGGATTTGCGTGGAGAGCGCCAGAAGTCTTCTTGATAACTGGATGTGCTACCGGTTTGGATAACCGAGGGACAGGAACGGGCATCTGCAAAGGGTAGAGAGAGAGAGGAGAGGAGAGAAAGGTGTCAGCGACACGGCGAGCGTGAGGATGACAACCTAGACTCTGATCTCAAAGGCTCCTCGAAAAAAAGGAGCGAAGTCGGAGAGAAAAAGAAAACAGCGGTCGTGAGGATGTTCGTAAGTTAAGAACAAGGCGCTGATGAGAGGCTTGGTGGTTGGCAAACGCACAGCAAAGGCGTGCCTTTTGTGGAACCCGATGGAAAAGACGGAGGACGAAGGGGATGATGGTGGAGAAGGACGCCGCCCTCTTCGACTCTACCTGAGTTGTCGGGTGGTGGCAACTGGAATCGACAGAAGAGGTCGATCCGCTGGAAGGGAGTTGTGCAAAATTCTCGCCTCCGCCCTTTATATATGGGCATTATGTAAGCACCACGTTCGTCATGAGTCATCCGGACCATCCGCTATCGATGGCTCCTATTATGTAATTCAGCCACACGGAGTAACTCATGGCTTTCTCCCAGATCCCCAATTTCTTCACAGGCGCTTCCTCGGAAGCGAGTCCCAATAATGCCAATCAGGCTGCTGCTCTGGACTCCATAACTTTGGGCCAGCTCAGATCTCTTGTCGGCACCGGTCCCAAGCCGAAAGTATGGCTCGCTTTTGCGCCCATCTCCGGCCACTCATCCCCATCCTCCTTTTTAGCAATCTCTTTTCGATTTTAAGTACGATGACGAGGATACAGTTATGAATGAAATTGAGGAATTTTATTCTTATGTTGAGATGCCTCAGGCTGCTGAAAATCTGAGGGCCTGGGACGGTTCTTTCCCCGGAGGTATGCCCGCAATCTGCCAGTCCTGGCAATATCTTTATATCGTGCACACCTGTAGAGTGGACAAAAGCTACCTTGTCAGAGCGCAGAGCACATGCAGAGATCCTACTTGAAAGCCTCGAACACCGCAATGCCGAGGTCCGCTTCACCAACGCACGTCGCCTGTTCTACATTCTCCAAGGTTCGTGCCTTATTGGGAGCACTTGTACCATGTTGATTTTGGTTTAGGTACATTTGCTGAGGCAGTATCACCTGAACACCAATTGCACTGGATTTTCGAGAACTGCAAGGTTGTACGCTCGGCCAACGGCATCAGCTCCGTTGTAGATGCAATAAAAATCGCGAGCCACAAGCATGATCTGTTGTGGTGAGCCTTTGGTATCCATATCAACATGCAGCAGGTTTATTACATTTTGAACAGTGGTTTGACAGATCAAGATGCAATTCAGTTGGGCATATCTATAGCGGACAAAGCCGACCTCCTTGAAGAAATAATTACGGAAATATCTGTATATTTCGGAATGCTCTACCTCATGGTTGAGGTCTTTAAGGGTCATGATGATTTCGCCGACGAATTAAGTATGTATGATCACTGTTTCTGGCAGACGTTGAACTAAACACTATCAAGTGAGCCTGGATCCTCCCTTGCCAGTTTACCTGTTCAATCTTGTCGCAGGACTCCGAGACAAAAGTACAAAGGGTTATCCTATAAAAAAGGCGAGTTTTTGATAAAATTAATATCTTTCAACCCATCTGACACTCTATAGTTGCTTCTTGTACTTTGGAAGACATTGCTCGCCGTCTGGGGTGGGATCAGAGAACATGGGCGTGTCAAAAAAATAGCTCGAGATTTGGCAGATTTGCCACAGGTCCGAGAAGGTAGGTTAGCTATCTATATACAAAGGCCCTCTGACTTTGGTATCTTAGAGGACAAACTCAAGTCCACTCCCTTGGATATTGAAAGTTTCCGACAAGAGACCACCGTCAAATACCCGACCTTCGTTCCTCCTCCACCTCCTCAGCCACGCCAAGATGCATCCGCATCAAAACCAATTTTTGTCAAGTCAAAGTTGGCTGAGGCATATTCACCCATACCCGTACGACACCATTATCACCATGACGAGGAAACAGATGCCAACTCCATGTCCCAACAACATGGTTCCATCAATCCTTTCATGCAACAGCAAAATGCACCATTCCAGTCAGGCCCTCAGCCCGCAACACCTGCTCCTTCTCCTTCTCCTTCTCCCAAGCCCAAGAAACAGCAATACCAGACAGATCAGAATCGACCATTCTTATTTCCATTTTCAAAAAATAATGCACGCCTCGTTCCTTTTGCCATCGAGGAAGCAGATCGGCTATATAACAAGCATATATACATTAGTCTAGCGCTTGCTCAGATGTGGAAGACAAGGGAAGACTGCATGGTCATGGAAAGTGGACTGGACCATCTGCCTGGCCACGAAGGGGAATACAAGTTTTCCACCTTCAATGCGAAGGCTAAATCAGTGCGATGTATTGCTATTGAATGGAGTATGAGGTTAATATTACATACAGGACCCAGAAAATGCTGAACTGCTTCCTGACGTGGAGTTACTTGAGCGAAGAATTTCGGAGGCCGAGAAAACCATGAGAGAAGCCGAATCAGCTAGTGACAAGCGCAAGGCACAAGAGTTAAAAGAAGACTTGACGCGACTGAAAAGAGTAGAACAGATATATGTGCGAACATCATATCAACTATTTTCCAAATCCTAACAGCCTTGTTTTAGAGTGCTGTTTTGCCAGTCTTATCGGGTTGGGTTCTAGTTTTACTCAAGCTGCTGTTGGCAACAGTGTCGGCGAATACGGGAATGCAGCCACAATCTTCCACGGCTTCCGGTTTCACAGCAGGTAATATAATGACCTTTCCCAAATGATTCTGATATATATCTCTCTCTCAAAAAAAAAAAAAACAGATTTCGTTGTCCAGGAACAACCCCCTCAGCCACCCCCCACTCTTGACGAAATCGACGTGACACGACATCGTGAGATCACGTCCAAGGCTGTATCTGCAATTCTTCTTTTGGTACTGAAGTGGTTCAAAGTCTCCCGTACGTGTTTCAGCGAATAAAGGTTTTAAATGTCGACTCTTCAAAGATGTTATGAAATTTCATCAATTAGGCCAACATTTACTTGACACGAACTGTTTATTACTCATCCTCAAGATGTTTGGACTACAGGAAGTTTCCAATTCCGTCGTGTCAAAGGCTGATTCTCCAGAAAATAAGTGAGTACTCTTGATTTCATTCATCTTTAGGCCAACAAGTCGACTGCGACAGCTTTTTTCAATATTGCCTGAGGTTCTCCAAGAATCCCCAGACGACAAGATCTGAGGATATACCACCACGCCCGTCGAAGCAGACTGTGGTTAAAACTACTATCCTGCCTAGTGGCGAGAAACACGAAGAAGAAATCGAACATGTATTGGAATACTCATGGAGAAATTTCTTTTCGGCGATCAATTTTGCCCGTGTTATGCATCAATTATCCAAGGGCAGATCGCATCGCATTGGCATGCTTGTGCATTATAAGAGCTCCGTAAGTTCTCAAGTCCCGAGTTTGTGACTCGACCCTAGTTGGCAATCTAGGCGGTGTTGAAGCGCGTTCTTCGCGTAAATCATCCACTACTCCAATTACATATTCTTAAGTTGATCAAAAGCCAAGTACCCTTTTGCGGCCGGAAATGGCGCCAATGTAACTTCTCCGTTATTCTCGCACACCTGACTGACATTTGAGTCAGCAAACATGAAGGTGATAACATCCATTTATCTCAACTGCACACCATATCTCCGAGATGAGTGGCTTACGGGGATCGAAGCGGAAGATCCTGGCGATGCTCAGGCCCAAGAGCAAGCGTTGCGTCACCTTGTTAAATTCTGTCAGTTTCTGATTGTGACGACTTATTTACATGCGCTAACAACAGTCAGACAATGCACAGCGATATGGTCCTGCAGCCACTGCAAACCAACATGCTATACATCGCAGATCTGGTAGCATGTCCCATCACATCGAAGCGTTACATCCTGGACCGGAACTTTCTGCCCTTATTCGCCCAGTAGGCACACCGAACGTGGTTGAAGCAGATGTATTCCCCCCTTCTCGTTCACACGCCCCAGACCCCTCTATATTCTTGCCTTATATAGCAGAGGACATTGCCTTTGAGGAGGAGTGCGAGGAGTATCTCTCGGATATTGGATGGACCACAGAACAGTCCGGTGAGGCGCAGAGCACGAGCGGTGGGACATCTGCATGGCACCGCCTTCCTGAACTTGTTTCGGAGATGACGGAAGGCATCAGCGATAGTGAAAGTATAGGCCCAATAGGAGATCTTGATGACTCCCAACTAGATCCAAACAGATATGAGAAAGATGCAATTGATGAAAATTTGAACAATTGGGAGGTGAGATTGCATGTTACGACCGTTACAGTCACTTACCACGTACCACTAGCATCTGAGCCCGAAAACAATGGCGGCCCTCCCCAAGTCTCCGCATGGGCGTAGGTCAAGCGGAGGTGGTTTGCGCCCTGTCTTGCCGTTTGGCCTGGATGATGGCGATGCTGTTGATTTGGATGCTGATGAAGAAGACCCGGAACTCGGACCTATCCCACGGGAACAGAACGGACCATTCTGCCCGAGAGCGGGTGTCGATGAAGTAGAATATGCATATGGGTGAGTGGCATACTTTCATATTTGACAATATTTGATTGATCCTATTCATTCAGTGTTTAGAACTATGTGCGGGAGACAGTCTATCATACTTTCATTGTTGTTAACAGTGGCTTATTGCCGAACGATGTTTTGGACAGTGGTTTCTTAGAAGGAAGTGCGAATGTGATGTAGTGTAGTATGTAAAAACGCGAATGTGATTGAATTTTCTAGTCTTGTTCCATAAGTGAAAGGTCTGAGTTCCCCTCATGTACAACCCGTTCATAAGATGCTGCAATCATGGTGGTGGTCATATTTTGCAAAGCGACATCACCATCTTCGTCGTTGTTATCCTCGTGAGGATCATAATATAGCTTGACAAGCCTAAACATTAACCTGTTTCCAGCGGCACATATGGCTGCTATAGAAAATCCTTCGAAGATCCTAAACCATTGCGGCTAATGTGGCAACCTTAGTACATTTAACGAAGATATCAGTGCACACGTACTGAAAGCGTTAACCAAACCACAGCATTGATAGCCAATAGGCTTGACGTTCTGTGTACTTTGGGTAAAGGGGGTGCATGACCTATCGCTTCCGACTTACAGGAAGAAATAGAAGATGCTGTCCTTGATGAAAATTGCCCATGTCCCGATGTAATTCCTACCTAACGAATTTACAAGGCGCGCATGCTTGATAGAAACTCGCATTGCAACAGCAATGAAGACTAATTTATAGATCAAAGCTGGCATCCAAAATATAGCAGCGAAAGAAGGGACGTGAAGGATATAGCATTCAACTGGGCGCAAATATAACCTGGACCTTTGCGCTGCCGTTACACATCAGAGCGAGTATGAGACCTGTGGTCCGAATACCTTACCGTTGAAGGTAGTAGTGATTTTGATGAGTACAACAAGGGTTGCAGATAGACCGAGAACATAGCCACCGATTAAAAGCACCTTGATTTGCTTGGGGTCGCTATATATAGCAAAAGTGCGATGCAACATTGCGACTAATAACGTCCACAAATGTCCACGTGTGAACTAAGCATTATGCAAAACTTACATTGCAACAGCCAAGTCCATACAACAATGCCCATGAGCCAATTTTGAATTTGGAACCATGCCTGACCTGCATCGTTTTCCCAAGCTTGGTCATTTATGGATTAATGGAAAGAGAAAAAATACAGCTAAATGCAAAGAAGAAGAGGTTGTGAGTGGCGAAGCAAAGGAATGAACATCATTAAGCATACAACTACACACTTGTTGAATGAATCAGAAGTATCAAAGATGTATATTACTCACATTATCTGGCCATTTCTTTTCAAGACACACGACTGGTTTCTAGTTCAGAATGAATGACCACCAGTCTCTACAACATACCTAGAAATGCGAGCCTAGTTACAGGAGTTAACAAACGATCGCATGGCGACAGAAAATTTTGACTTACACTACGCAAGTGGGACCAAAATATCGGTTCTACTGAACTGGTAAACAATTATGGAAACCCCAAAATAAAAAGTAAAAGCATACAACGATAAATAAGAATTTTGCAGGTGATAAACGGCGAGGCTGATGAGTCCCGTCAGTTTAAGGGATGTACGATCATATAATCAGCCTGATACCCAGATGAGGTCGACCTGTGGTAGTGGGCAACTTTAAGCTCGCTAAACAATGGTTGACGCAGATTCCATACCTCCCATTCAAGTGTTATGACTTCCAACTTCAAATTAATATTTGCATGATGGTAGTTTGGAAAGACTTACGCCAGTCATACAAAACTAGAGAGGCAGAAGCGGCTTGGACATATGGCATGTTATTGGGACCCTAGCAAGGCCTGAGAATCTTAGGCTCACCTCGGCAGGACAGCGGGATTGCATAATCCATCCACTTACGGCCGGAGAGAACTGTACCCGGGCATGCAATGGACAGGAACCGTGATGGTAGAAAATTATCTGGCCATGTTTGCAGCAGCTTTTATCAATTGGGACCCTGATGACGGTCACAGAAGGGTCGGCCAGGCAGGGATTCCAGCAGACGTGAAAATTACAAGCGCGGATACAGCCGAATGTCACACTCGAAATCATGGATGGTGACGACCTAAAGGTAACGCGCAAGAGAACAACTGCTTGTAAAAAGTCGGGAAGGCCATTGACCTAAGTTTTCAGTTCTCTCAAGGATACTTAACCATGTAGCATGTCCGTGACCTTGGTGCACCAGGCCGGATGTTGGGGACGGAGAAAGTTTGTTTGCATGTATGGACTTGCTTTGTACCGTGTTTTATACCATTTGGACGTTGTCGGTGTATGTTGAACCTAGTGGCTTGTGACACACTAATCTTGTGTTTCTCCGTCGTGCATCCACCTTTGCTCCTCTGAAAATGAGCAGGAATCCGTGCATTCTCTGGCAATGATAGCCTTCTCCTGGAGACAGGTCCGTGCGCAATCTGTGGATTTCCCACGTATCTGACATAAGCAGGCTGAATTCCGGCTTTGTTTGCTTCCCCTCAACCACCATCACACCCCCCAGCAAACCAACCACAAACACTGTACATCGGCTAATTCGCTGTAATTCCGACATATGGCTCAACAACCTCCGCCACAGGGCATGCCGCCCATGCTTCCAGACCAGCAGCCACCCCCTCAAGCCTCGCAGCCTTCCGATCCCACCAACTCATATTATCAGCAAGAAAGTGATTTAACCGGCGGCTTGCCAATCAACCTTGACTCCCTGCGCGACGGGCCACCCGGAACCAAGCCATTCTATCCATACTCAACCCTCATTCGGTGCTTTAATATTTGACCGTTTCGTGTGGTGACTGTAGGCCTAATAAATCTCCTTAGCTACGCTATCAAAGGCTCACCAACTGGTAAATTGCTGCTAGAAGATATTTACTATGCCATCGAGTCCCGTGTAAGTTATCGTGAAAGCGTTTTCCGTGTAGCTGATAGATCGGAACAGTTTCCGTACTTTAGAACTGCACCTAGTGGCTGGAAGGTAAGTAGTTGGAGTATACTTTTTGATATGCGTGTGCGCCGTTTTGGTGTATGATCAACACGCGCGACCGCGATGTTTTTATTTGCCATCCCCTGTTTGTTTTGAGAAGTTTACGGTCGTGTTTCAATTCAACTTGATATTGTTTGTACGTTCTTGCTGACGTGACTGTGGTAGAACTCCGTCAGACACAATTTGTCGCTGAATCCATGCTTTGAGAAAGTACCCCGGCCTCTCACGGACCGTGGGAAAGGCTCGTATTGGACCGTAAATGACAATGTGGATCCCCGTACTGGAGTTCACCGCGTCCGTAAAAAGAAGAGTAAATCAGCAAAGCAGGCCCGCTCGTCGGAGGAAGCTGATGGAGATTTCCATCCCTCCCCCAACAGCAGCTTTGCCGATCCTAATGCTCCATATGTACCTCCCATGAATCCTGATGAGGCAGGGCCAAGTAGGCAACAACAACCGGCTGTACCATACCCACCTCCATATCCTCCCCCGTATGTTAGGTACCCATGTTTACATCCGTCTTCTAACCTTTATGTCCTCAGGCCAGGTTTGCCTTACAATTTTGATCCGAATTTCCACATGATGGCTGGCATGCGTTTTCCACCTCCGATCCCTGGCCCAATACCAATTTCTCCTGACGAGAATTTTGATCTTGATGAGCATGGGAACGTTAACTGGAGATTAGCATGGTTAAAAGAGATTGGTCATCTGCAACAGATCACAGCTGATCAGGAGAAGGCTGGAGTTGACCAAGAGTGGTATAGGATGATGTTGATTCGCGTGAGGAGTGCGCTCATGCCACCTCCACCTCCACCCATGAACCCGGAGGCAGTTATGCATGGGATGCCACCACCTCCGCACATGCAAGCACCTCCTCAGGGTAATCCTTCGGATATACAGCAGCCACAGCCTCCGTCGCAACAATCTCAACAAGCGCCTTCTTAACAGTGAGGGCAGGGACAATACATTGAAAATTTCGAATTCTGGGTAGTGGAACGAGAGTAGTACTATTGTCCTAAGCTTTAGGCTCAAGTCCGTGTAAACATTGTTTATTAAGGCCGAAAGGATCTTAGGTCATCTAGACTAGAAAGGCAATCCATGATGACTGTGCTGGAATCTACACCCATGACTGCATCGATATCCTCCGCCCCCTCTGTGCCACTTCCAAACCGTAAAAAGACAGACATAGCAAAGAAAAAGGCATTATGGACCCTAAGCTCGCCCGCCTCTCCACAAATCGATGCCGATTTACTCCTAACACCGGCAGACAAGCAGCGACCGGCTTCTGCTTGCGAGCCCACAACGGACGGGTCCAATCCCAAGCGGAAGAAAGCATGCAAAAACTGCACGTGCGGGCTTGCAGAACTAGAGGAAGAGGACATTAGAGCGAGTCAGGCGCAGGCGGTGCCAGCTTTGAATGGCAGTGCGGCTAGTGAGGGACAGACGGTACGGGAGGAGCCGAGCGAGCAGGAGAGGCTAGTACAGGCAGCGAAAGCGACGCCGTTTGCGAAGAGCAGTTGTGGGAGCTGCTACTTGGGGGACGCGTTCCGCTGCGCCAGTTGCCCATACCTTGGTAAGTTGTATGCCATACAACCATCTGATGCCGTTCGTTTTATCTGATAACGCCTCGCCGCACAGGGCTACCGGCATTCCAACCAGGAGAGAAGGTAGAGATTGATGTCAGCATGATGGACGACGACATTTGAAGAATTAGATGGTTGTTGGCATAGTTTCTGCTGCTCCTCCTGCTGCAATATAATTCGAATATATTTTTCAGGTCATGGTACTTGTCAAGTATTGTGTGATCATACAGTATCATGAGCTTGGACCACAACCACCACCATCAGCCTGATCCCAGCACGTCCGCCATACCTCCTCCCAGACCTCGATGCGCAGTTTGCCATCGGCTTGAAGCGATATATACATGTCCTGGTTGTTCCCTTCGTTCTTGCTCCCTTGCATGCTCCATTTCCCACAAAGGATCGAAAATTTGCTCGGGAGAGCGGAACAAGGCCGCCTATGTGCCTATGAACAAGTATACATGGGGCACGATGATGAGTGACTATGTTTTTCTCGAAGACATCGGTCGCAAGGTGGGCGATTGGGGAAACGAGATTGTGAGAGGTGGATATATGAAGGGTAGAGGAGGCAGACGAGGGACTGTCGGAAGAGGAACGGGTACCCGGACAAAGAAAGACGTCCTCAAGCTGCAGCTAGAAGCTCAAGGCATTGAAATGGAACAACTAGCGCAAGGAATGGAGCGGAAAAAAGTGAATCAGTCCTTTTGGGACTTCAAGTAGGTCTCTCCTGTCCGCAAACTAACCAGGTACTCACGTATCCTTGTAGAAAGAAAACGGCACAATTGACCATAGAATTTAAATTCCATGTGCCAACCGAGCCTCCGTTCAGGATACTCGCTCACAGGAACGACATGAATATGCCGCTGCTAAAGCTGGTACAAACGCATGTCTCGAACTCAAAAAAGAGCCGTGCTCCTCCATGGGCCAAGTTGCTTGTAACGCCAGAAGCTGACAGTCCCAAGAATTTTACACCACCGTACTTTGTCATGCCGGCGCAACGCGACGATTGTCCGACGGTAGAGTTCTTGACGCATCCCAACAAACCAGTATATTATCAACTTGACCCGACACAACCACTTTCTACGCTACTTAGAGGGACCCGGTTTGTTGAGTTTCCAACCATTGAAGTGTTTGAAGAATTCAAAGGGACTGTGATTAACACAGCGGGATCTGTATCCCGCTTTAGCGATGCCAACGAGCAGCCAAGAGTAAAGCGGAGGAAAATAGCAATGCAGAGCCTTTTGGAGGAGTACGGCAGTGAAGAGGAAGATCAAGAGGATCCTGGGGTCAAAACCGAGCCACGCATGTTGGTGGAATACACAGACAGTGTGAGCGAAAATGAAGAGTCGGCAGGGGAGAGCGACGGGATGGAAGAGGGGGATGAAGTGGATGTCAAGGTCGAACCGGCTGTATTATTGCAGCTAATACACGAGGCACGGGACAGCGGACGATGGGAAGACGAGGAGGTAGAGTGGAGTGAAGGAACGGAAGAAGAGGTCAGAGATCCTGTCGGCGCAAGTCTAGTAAGCCTTTCATGAAAATTTGGACCTCGACGATGGCATCAATATAGCGACTCAAAGGTTTCTCCTGCGTATTTCGAATGGGGGAGGCTGTTTTTACCTCGACCTCCCAAAGGGTATCGGCCTGTGCGGGGACAGGTTCCTGTGTTTTGGAATCGACCTGTGTTGGATGATGCGATGAGAGATTAGCAACAGGTTGATATGGATCGCCAATACCTGTTCCTGCTGAAACATGTATATTGCCAGAACACCGCGTCGAAAAACGTAGCCACGCTTATAGATTTGTGACTTGCGACTGCAGCGGCCAGATCAGTTACGTGTGGAAACGGTTTGTGGGGACATACACATAACCGAGGGCGCCGGCGAAGCTTAGTGCGTCGCCAACGACCTGAACTGTCGCCCACGGACGAACGGTGGCTTCTGGATGGACGCGTGCGGGCTCTGGCTTCAAGTATGAGTAGAGGACCCAGGGGGAGTCTGGTTCGCGGAGGTCCTTCTTTGCACGGAGAAGAACAGGATCTGAGCCAGCATCGCGCTGGAGCTGGGCGTCGATAGGCTCGAAGAGAACATCACGGGAGTGAAAAGGATCTGAAGACTGGCAGTGAAGAGTAATTCTGTTGAGGATGGGCTTGAGGTCGCGAGAGAAAAACTCGCCGAAGAGAGCGATTTCGTACGAGACGGAGGCCATGGATAAGCTCGCCCGCCCAACTACCCTGCTCTTCTGCCAATGCGATGCCTGACGGTCCTTATAAGCTCCCTGGCAACTGTAAGTCCTTATGAAACGTCTCTCGCTCAGGCTTCCTGTCTTACCTTTCTCCACAGACAATCCCAGAGTCGACAGCAGACCCACCTCGCCCTCCTCGTCAGAGTACTCTTGTGATTCCGATGCGCCCGTCCAACACACCCACAAGCCCTGCGCACTCTCAGATCCTGGTATTCTCAGCCGCCGACGCAGCTGCCGTCCGCGTTCAAAAACACATTCCGCAAGTGATCAAAATCAGCGACATGAACAGCCTCCCTCAGCATCATTTCCATCAAAACAGCCACCGTCCGACCTTCATGCTCCTTCAGTCGCCCTGGTGCCCAGCCGGCCTCTAAACATCGCCAAGTCAAAGTCTGGTCGCGACAACGCTGTTCTACTGCCTGCCCCGATGCAATCCCCAATTGAGCCTCCTAGCAAGCGCAGTGATGTATCCTTTCTTAATTACCAGCCAGGTGCGAGTCTAAAAGTCTTGTCCCTGCATCCTACCTTAATGTTGAGCTAGGCTTGCATGCTACCGCTGGCCCTCTTCCTCCCCCTCCACGAGCTACTTTTGCCATCGATTCAAGTCATCCACCACCTCCAAGACCTCCACGCATGCAAACTCCAAATCCACGTAGCAGAGGCGACATGGAAGCGGTCAAACAAGCGCTGCAACTTCCACCTTCCGTCTCTGCCGTTCTCGCATCGCGTCCATCACACGTGGTTTCGTCGGGGTCTTCATCAAATGTGGATTCTACAAAGCTCCCGTTAGTAGAAACGTCCCCTTTGTACGTTGTTAAATCTCATATGTCTGGGTCGTCTTGATGTTTGTAAAGGGTGGAGTTGGAACTGCCCAAGTCTTTGCATCGTCGTGAGAGAGCTTTTACTCACACTCCTGATCCTGCCAGTGCACAAATCTCGTCGTCCTCGAAGCAGAAGGACGACGCAACGCATGAGCCACCAGAAAGCGTCCCACCAAAAGATTATGGATCATCTAGTACCTGCAACAACATTGTCATAGTTACCCCGCCTCCACGTCTGGAGAGTCTACAGACTAGTCAGAACCAAGGAAACATACCTGTTCGTGAAGTCGCAACATCTCCAGAAGTTTTTGTGGAACGCCCGCTATCCCCAGAAAATTCTAACCCAACTCGTCCCAGGAGTTTTAGGAACAGCATCACAAGCGGTCTCAAGAGACTTTCTTCGATATCTCGCTCACCTTCACTATCGTCTCGTTCGGCCAAGCGAACGTCCATTAGTACAACTCACTCGTCGAGAACACCATCACCACCCTATCCATGTCAGCGAGATCTGATGGGTACCGTGCGGCCGCGTCGTGCCAAAACTATCGTGTTGGATCCAGCAGCGTTGTTCTGTCACGAGGTCTACACCATCAAGTCAACTGCAGAGAGATGTTCCATTTACGTCCAGAAAATCAACGAGCTTTATAATTGTGACACTGGCTTGATGGATTGGTTGGACGATGCCAAAAACAGAGGTGAGCACTTGTTTCTGCTGCATCTTGTCAATTAACTTGTCATAGGATCTAATGCGACGAATATCGTACCATCATCTCCTACGGATCCATTCACGCCACAGAGACGGCATGCTTCGGGTTCGTCCGACGCGACCTTTCCACTGCGCCCTGATGCTACTACCGCCACCGATCTGACATCTTCTCACCGAAACATCACGCCACCGTCCACCCAACCCCCTCCGCTTCCCTACCCATCGTTAGCTATACCCCAACAGCCGCAGCGCCTAGCGCAATCTGTGTCCGGCGCAGGCAGCACCACCTCCACCACCTCCATTCGCTCCCTTAATTCCTCCACACCATCCAACCCGCTCAAAGGCGGATTCTTTGCGTCGCTTGGCCGCAGAAGCAGTGTGTCTGGGCGTCGTGAGAAACCTGGCATCACGGCGCTTTCTCCCACCAACTCCCAAAACGGGGGCAGTGGGAATGCACCGACGAAAGCGCTACCGCAACAGCAGCCAGGCCCGCGCCCTATCAACATAGTTACGAGCCCCTCTGTTCCAGGAGGACCACGAGCGCCACCCAATCGTGTGAAACGTTCACAAACTCTCGTGACGGCTCCAGGTCTGCTCACAACTAATAAGCCCGAGGTTGAACCCACGAATTCGTTACCGCAACGACCTTCAACGCACGACCTTTCACATGACAATGGCATTATCGATATTCGACCTGACCCTGAGTTTGCCCGCCAAGTCGATAGACTGGCAGATTTGCTGCCACACGCTGATCGCGATATCCTTTCTGCATACCTGCGGCGAGCGGGGCAGGATATTCTGGCTATTGGGCTGTATCTAGAAGATGAGAAGAACGGGACTCTCCGATACTGATTCGCTTTTTACCTTTTTCCCTCCCTGGACTTTCCTCATCGTGTATGCTTTCGTTAAGCTATGTATGTATGTATGATGTCGCTGCCTGTTGTTACGTTACGTGCCTCATGTCGTATACGATCGTGCTCTAACATGATTATGATACACTTCTATCTCGGCCCTACAGCGGGCCTGAACCCTTGTACTCGATTATTATTGATAGGTGGTGCAAAAACTGACGACAATTTAGCAGTGAACAAGCACCTTGCCACGTCTTACCGTTACGTGCTCGCGGCGCCCGATTACGTTGTCCTGCAACTTGCCAATTGTTAAAGTTAGTTGGTGCATTCGCGTGTCGAGGTTGAGGATGCTGCGTGAGAATGTTTTCAACTTCATTAGCGCTATCCGAGCAATCAGAAACATGTCCGGAACGGTGCGAGCGATCCGCTGGGGCCGGGAAACCAGGTCGAAAAGAGTTACGCTGGGGCTGCTGTATCCAGGAGTTAGTCGAGGTATTAGGACCTGGGACCACTGCGCGGTTCACGAGAGGCGTTCGCTGGATCTATGACAGGTGACAGTCAGATGATACTGGGACACGGGAAACCCAACAAACTCCATTCGCTTCCATGCCCCCAACCACAGCTCCTACATCGAGCGTTTTGGGCCGGCCGAACTTGCTGATAATCGTATTCTGATCGACGATCGAATGTGCATTTGTAGAGGCATTGACGCAATTGCTATTTTCAACAGCACTAGCCCCCGTTACGAACAGAGCTTTCCGTTTAAGCTTATCGTGGGCACCCTTGGAATGTTCAAAGATACCACAAGGTTTGCACTATCGCAAACTTACTTTGAGCTTCTGATACTCCTTATCGCGCTCCCGGGCAACATCCTGTAATTCCCGATTCTTTCGCCTTTCAATCTCCAGATCTCGCTCCAATTCTTACCCATATGTCAATACGGGTTATACATATGGCATGACGAATGACTTGCCCGCTATCTTGCCGTTAAGCAACCCAATTTCGCCGTTCGCTATGGATACCAAGACCAACGTTCATGCCAAGGCACTATTCATAGTATACTCACCTTCCCTAATGACGTTATCAACTTGTTTCTGTAACTGGGCATTCTTGTCGCTGACATTCCGTAAGACTGCTTGCTGAAATACACTACATGTGACCAATGTTTTTTTCTTCTCATCAGACGGTAGCTCAATCGGGGTACCGCGGATATGACTACCTTTCCTGCTGTACCTGGTACTGCCAGAAGGAGATGGCCCTGACGGAAAACATTGAATGTGCGCTTGTAGAAAAAATGCCTCGCTTGACTTGCCTACTGCATATCTCCAAGATGATCATGGGGCCAAGTCCGGAAAGGACCGACTTGGTAACGTCAAATGTCAATACGTACGCGTGATGTGGATATATGCGTATCAAACTCACTGTTTTGTAATCATTAGATGGGTGGAGGGAACATATCTGAAGCGTAGATTCAGGAAAGAGAGGAGATGAATCTGTTCCAAGGTACTGACTACCACGTCATCTCTAAAGTCAGTGCATCAGTCATCTCCTGGAACAGGGACGCCAGGACGGGACGCACGGCTCCAGGAGGCTCGTTTCGCATGCTTTTAGAGACACATGAACCCTGCTAGCATCTGGGAAAAGTGCGGGAACGCACCTGGACATAGCCGTGATGCGTTGAACAGTTCGGTAGCGCATTCCACTACGCGATGTTCAGAGGGTGCGAAATGTTGACGGATGGAGGTGACGGACCGCAGAATATGTGCGAGCCTGATGTGTGGAAGCAGGCAGTTTTGGAACCTCGGGCGGTTTATTTCAAGCAACTCACAAGTCGTCTAGAGCGCACACATATACTGAGCGTTGAGCAATAGAAACGGACGACTCACCACTACTGCCTTGTCTGTAAGCACCCTTCTGCATGTGAGCCGGTTGCACTTTAGTTCAGTGTCCATATCCAACGTTGGCTCTGTGGCATACAAACAAGTTGCAAATTCAATCAGAGATATAACATTAGTGATATACGCGAGGCAACATGGACAATACATATTACTACAGAACGATAGAATGAGACGTGCGGTCTATAATAATCTTGTGCGAGAAGAACATAAAATAAACTAAGTCGAAATCATGCCAGGGTCATCTTCACCGAATATCTCGTCAAAAATCACCTTGCCTTCCAGAGACAGAGGTGGAAGTGGAATCGTCTGGCCAGATGGGTCTTCGCGTGATGCTTTCATCCGGTACAGGCGTTCTTCATTCCAAATATTTTCCAAGCATTCTGCGAGGTTTTTCAAACCAAGCAAGAAACCGCGATCTGGTTGCTCCGTGTAGTGCGGCGGGAACCGTGCAAATAGTAAACCTGTCTCTGGGTCGATCTCTGGTTGATATCCCTCTCCATTCAGCATGTTGTCATGTTCTTTAGTAGGGTAAGGAATCCAGTCTTTCCCAGTAGTGGTATGCGCAAAGTCAACGATACGGACATTGATTTCGCCGCGCTTGCGCCGTCCGCCAGGACGCTTGCCAACGGGGCCGACCAACAGATCCTCACTGTGCGATCGACGAAGTCTTTCTGGTTGGCTTCGCGATTCCGATCGTCGCTCAAGCGATTCGCCTCGTTTGCTGCGGGAGGAGGGATGTTCCAATACACACGTTCGGAAAGCTTCCTGTGATTCCCTATCGCCATCATAAATGAGAAGAAGGCTACAGCCATAGAACCGATAGCCTTTCAATCGGTTAATGATACGCGCCAATGCGTAGAGCTTCTCGAGCAGAACAGGAATTTGATATGCTAGAAGACACTCGCCGTCGTAGAGGAACGAGGCGAGCACTGAACCAAAATCCTCCTTACGAACTTCCCGACCCTTATACTTGTCCTGCATGACATAACTTTGAGTCACATGGTTCCAAACCTCGTAGTATATGAGTACTCGTCCTGCATGGGAAGGGCCAAAGGATACTTACTTGCATACCACAGACACGTACACCTAGACTTCTGCTCGTAGTTCTCTCGCATTTCTTGCGCTGACTTTTTTTCTTCGCCAAAGTCGCATCCATCCCATACTGCCGCATTCCCATCTTCAAGTCGAGAACACATGGATGTTTCAACCTGCCCGTAAGGTCTTCCATCAGGATGAAATGATTTTGACGAGTCACGGTGTTGTCATGTTCTCCTGACAACATAGGACGTTGCGATGAGGCGTGTGGTGAGGATAGAGATCTGGATCTGTTCCGGCGTCGAAGTGAAGCGCGAAAAAAGCCATCTGTATTTCGTCGTCGTTCTCTGTGTTCATCGACATCAAAATCCACATCAGATATGCCATCAGCATCTCCCTCGTGTTTTGAGTTAGCGTCGATAGGTGAATGGCGCATGTTGGAGACACAGCTGTCAGAGTGGGCAGATTGATATAAGTGTGTGTGACACCCCTTCCCATTTCTACGAATACGCCCTCTCAAAGCTTTCGCAAAGGCAACGTCGTCATCTTCTCCATCAGCCAAATGGCCTTCCTCGTCTGCTCTTGCGACACTTAAGCAACGTCCATGGATACGTTTCCTGTACCTGCGCAGCACCGTGCTAAACACATGGTCCTTCAACTTGGTATTAACTGTAGTGGAGCCTGTGCCTCCGAACCACGGTGATTGTGTCGGAAGTATAACATTTTCTGACAAGGATGGCCGAATGGGTTGGCGTCCGCAACGATCTTCAAATACCGGATCATGAAAGGTGGGAGTGCGACATATCATGTCTTGCAAGTTCGCTCCAGTCGAAAACGACTTTGCTAGTTCACAAGGCAAAGTGCTTGGTGGGATGGGCGACGTAACGGGTTGATTAGGGGATGGTGCTGAAAGGTTCGGACTAGATGCAACGCCTCGAGCGGTGCGCTGTAGACGATGTCGAGCCATGGTGCCATTAAGATTAGAATAAGATAGCGAACGATGCCGAGCACCAGCGAGCATCCACTGTGGTATGATATGCCGGTTGCGATCCAGAACAACCTCTGGAAGCTCTGCCTCTACATCTGTATCGTTTTCTGCAGATATTGGCGGTTGCTGTGTCATGCAAGCGAATCGGTTCTTTTGATGTTGTTTTGAGGCCATATTGTAATCTTGGGTTCCAAAAGACCTGCGCCTATTCCGTCGGGTTGTTGCGGAACTCTTTGGGACACGCCTATAAGTTACCAGCATGACGCCAAGATATCGAGGGATAAAGCTGAGGAGAGGAGGAGCTTCGCGCTCGACTGCTTCATAAAAAAGATTTTCGCGGGAAACCAGGGGCTAAAGTTTGACAGTGTCAAGGGACATTAGGTGTGCAGCGATAGATAGGTATACCTTACAGACGGCTTGCTTAGTAAACTTGTATATTGCACTGTGACCGCCAACTTGATTGCGAAAAGGGCGGAGAGGGATATGTGGTAGATGGCCTTGAGGTAATTCTACATCGAAATGGAAAGGCTGACCATATAAATCCTCCACGGCGACGTATGGTTTATCAGCAGGCTCCTCTTCATGCAGATAATCGGAATGATAGTGTGTAGATAGATCGTCGATTGCGGTATTAGGTAGGTGGGCTGAAGTAGTGGATATGGTGGTGGTGGTGGACGCCGTGTCCCATGTGTCATCGTCGTCCGTCGAGTAAGTGCTGGACTCGACGGGTGAGACCGCTTTGGGGTAGATCACGGGTGGGGCGAAAGAATCGGTCTGGATGATAGGCAGTCCTGTCCGAGAAGCCGAGGCCTCTACTTGGGGGAGATAAGATGAGGAAGACGCACGATGAGAGTGGGATAGAAGATGGGGTCGGCTGAAGTCACGGTCGGGACTTTGGTGTCTTTCCTTGCGCCTGCCGCGGTTTTCCAGGCAAATGGTGCTAAAGTTCCGACGCAGATGAGAGACATCACTGGACGAGGCCATGAATGAAAAGCGTCTTTCTCTCTGACCCTCGCCGTCTGTTAAGGGGTCCGGTGAAGGGATTCTGCCCAGGAGCGATGCACTCTTCTGCCTGCGCGAAGCGGCGGATTCTCGATCTGGCCAGTCGGAGCGCTTCACGAACTGGAACTGAGCCTCGGCTACATGATCTGACAGCGTTGCGTGTGAGACCGTGGGGTGGTCCGAAAGGATGGAGTCGTCCCTGAGGGCGGAATGCTTGAATAGCTGGAGAGAAGCGGCGACCTTGCGGCCAATGCCGGCGGAGTGAAGAAGATTGGGCGTGAGATCGGGAGAGGATGCGGAAGAGGAGAAGCTGGGACGGCGGGAGGCTCCCGGGGTGGGAGGAGAAGGCATGGAAAGGGGAGTATTGTCATCTAAGGGCTCGAGCAGGGCTGATATAGAGGAATTCTGGCGTGAACAGGAGTGTTTGGCGAAGGAGTCGGGGCGGCTGCGACGCGCTGCAGGCTGCATCTCCGAAAAAAGTGCGGCGACGCGCTCAGCGCTCAAATACGAAATCGCCCACACGTGCCACATCGGCTGTTCCCGGCCCCTGCCAACGTGCCCTCGCACGTTGCCTCATTATCGCCCCGTGGCCGATCTTTCATTTCCGAGGCCCCCGCGTCCCATCTCACGCCGCCGTTTTCAATCTCCGCATCAATGTCATTGACTCATTATTTACTCTTCATCCTCTCTTTTGGGTTCCCGCTCTTTCTTTCTTCCCATCCCCCATGTCACTCAACTCACAAAGGCTTTTCCAGCCTCTTCTGACCAATCCTCTTCATGGAGGAGTAGATCCCACTCCCCATACAACCCAAAATTTGTCTGCTGACAAATCAAACCACACCAGACCCATCCTCAAAGTAAGGTCACCTCTACCCATCCTTCACCCTCTGTCTCACTCTTCCCAGCAAGCACACTCCTCAACCCACCATGGTCTCCATGTAAGATGGAGTGAGCCACTATGTAAAAGCACCCATTTAATACCACTCTTTGAGGAGACCCCTCCACTTGCTCAAGAACCAAGCTATTCATTTTCATTGGATGATTCTACAGTGGAAATTGTGCCTGCACATCTTCCCACTTCCAACCAACAAGGCAGCATGCTGTCTTGGACCATGCCTACATTATTCCAGGTTGGTTCAAATTTGGAAGATGTGACCAGGGCAAACTTGCTCCCCCTCATGGCTTCCAGGGAGCTTCATGCCTCAGCCTCACAGCTCTATTCATCCCCCATTCATCAAAGACATCATACACCACTGCATCACACATGGCAGCCTGCATTTTCCAGTCCTACATGGTCAACCATGGGCAAATCAAAGCATGCCAGGAATGATAATGATGCAGAGAATGAACCAGTCACCTCCACAGGTGATACCTCATCATATATGACAGATGATGACTCAGATATCCCACGGAACAAACATATCCATAATTCAGTGATCAATGATGGATCACATAATATACCCAGGAGCCATCCTGTTGTTTTGTCACAGTCTCTGAAAAGCAATACTTATACCCCATGGAAACCATCCTTCAGGAAGCAATTGGAGCGCCCATTTACGAAATTCCAAATCTATGACTGGGCAAATGGCCTCAACAGTCTCTGGTACTTGATGGAGCAGGGAAAATATACCCAGAATGAGCATGAGAGGCTCATTTCCCTCTTACGGACCATTAATAAGGAAAAGGACCGTCCCGGTCTCGATCTGAAGTGGCTCAAAGAATCAAAGTTAGTCGAAATCCTCAAAAAGTACAGAAAGGAGGAGCACTTGCACGAGTATGATCCTTGGGTGAGACGTACAGCGAGCCAGATAATCCGTGCATGGAAGGCACGATTTGAAGTACAACCGAAGTCGTAGATCATTTTGTAGTTTATGCATTATGTTTGAGTCAAAGTTTCTTTCGCTGGCGCTTTTGGCACTGGTGATGCCAGTTATGAATCAAGTCACTTTCTCGCCCCTTGTCTCGCCTGACCCTATGTAGACGGATCACAAATCAGATGCCATTAAGCCAACGTAAATAGTGGATAGAATATCGTCCCCAGGACATCCTGTCACTCAACAATACGTAGAAAGCATAACGGCTGAATATGTAGATCATCGGGTATCTTTCGCTTCATTGTCAACCTTTCGTTTCTTCATCGAAGGTCCTTCCTCGTCTGAGTCAACAATGACAATGATAGGAGAGCCGGGATCTGCAGGTGACACTGGCTCCAGTGTTGAATGCGACAAGCCACCAGCCGTCTCGCCATTTGTAGTCCCTGGCGCACCTACATCCCGTTTCTCCAACGGCGCCTTGGTAAAAGGCGAGCCCGGTACCTCGCCTTGTTTGGAACCGATGCCCTTCTTGCCTCCCTTTGCCCTCTTCGCTCCTTTCTTCTCCCTTTCCCTTGCCCTCTTCTCCTTCAATGCTCTAACCATATGACCCGTCAACACACTCAAAGCTGCTCGTGCACCTAGTTTCTCTAATTCCGTCAGCATTTCAGTAGTTAAACCCGCAAACACATCGGGATCGAGAATCAGCTTGCGCTCGTGAAGGATCATGTACCCCTCCTTGGCAGAATTATTGCGATGTGTCGGTGAATAATCCGGATGTGTCGCAGGAATAGGACCTAAGATGATAGGAATGGCGACATCTGGCACCAGAGGTTGTTGCGTTTGGGATCCTGCTGTTGAAGACGATGTAGTAGCTTGCATTCGTAAAGGATCAGCAGACGTCGTAGTTGCCCTTGTAGATGTTTCTGTAATAGTTCCAGACGTTGGTCTGTGTACATTAGTCAGGGCTGCATAAGGATTGGGCGACAAAGTCGAACAATGTCGCATTGTCAGCGTATGTGATTGAGGGTGTCCCGGGTACGCGAAAACTCCAGTTGTTGGAGATGTTACGCTAGTAATAGTGCTTGACGCCCCAAAACCCTTGGATCCCAAACCACCATTTAGCCCTGTCATAGACGGCGCTGTAGTCTTGAATGAAAGTGGTGTATTGGTGAGCGGTGGCGGAAGAGGTAAGCCTTTTGTATCACCCTTTACACTTCGCTTCAAAGGTGGGTCCAAGAGTGACGTGCCTTTATCCTTCTTCCGTCCCTTGATTGTACCATCTTTACCGCCTCCCGCTTGCTGCGACTTAGACTCTTGCTCTTCCAGTGTCCGTGAGTGTTTCTCGTCGATTGACCAGAAGAAGCCCTTCCCCCGATCTCCACCACATCTTTCCATTTTAAGGAATGCTCTACCTGAAGACAAGTTATGCCGCACCGAACTCTACAAGTCGGTAAATCAATAGCTAGAAGTAAGGAACGGAAGTGTAATACATACCATCCAAGCGCCGTCTGCGTACTTATAATAATCGTACGTCTGAGAAATCCATGAGCAAATTTCTTGTAACGTCGCCTTTCCTCCTATTGCCTTTATCGCCTTATATATTAGCTGGGCATAGGTAAATGGTGGCTTCGGTGGCATATCTTCTGGCTTTGGCCGTTCCAATGCAGGCGCTGGATCTGTACAGCCTTTCTTCCTCTTCTTGACATTAGAAGAACCGGCCTTTGATTTGCCGATATTATTTGAATTAGGTAGCCGCAATCGCAGTGGGGATTCTAACTTGATGTTTGGTTCAGGTGGAGGCGAAGGTAATTTATGCTCTATGAGAGGTGGTGGTGAGTTTGGCGGTTGTGATGAGGGTGGTGATATGGTTTCAATATCAAGAGAGGGTGAACGGTGGCGAATAGCGCCGTAAGAAGAGTGAGAGCTGGGAGAGGGCGAGTCCTCTGGCGGTGGTGGCGGAGGTAGGACAAACTGGAATACTCGAGAAGCAATTTGAATTTGGGATCTAGAGGAATAGTTAGCCTAGATAGAGTAATGACCCCATTAGACTGACCGTTCTCCCAACGGCGTACGTGACCCGCTCGCGCACCAAACTCCATCCACCCATGCACCATTCCTTCCAATGACAGCAAGGACAAATTTATCCTCGTCATGGTCGTACTCAATCTTGGCATGGAGACGAGAAACACTCTTTAATGCACCGAGGTCCACGTCTACCTGCATAGGCTCTGCAGTTGACGAAGTGGAAGCTTGTGGATTCTGTGCACATCTGCGACCTATTGTAATGGAGAGTGTCTGGACATAAAATGTGAAATGGGGGAAGACGAGGGAGTAATAGGCAGAGATCTTGTCCTGGACGTGCGGGCCAAGTTCTGGCTTGACCTGAACATCTGTAGAAGGAGTTTGAGAGCGAGCTGGAGCATCCATGATATTCGACTAGCCCAGATGAGTGTTGCGCGTCGTAGAGGGTGAGGATAAGAGTCAAATGGCACAAGTGGTTGGTGGCAAACGATGGCGTGACTCGTGACCAGAACGTGACAAAGCACGTTTGTCCATGGAGTCAGTTGACAAGTTTGCGGATGAGGATGTCGACAGTACCGACTCCTCCCTTAGATACCTTGCCTATGGCGCTCGCTTGAGAACAGCCCTGCGTGCAGGTCAGCGCTACCTTGCTTATGTATTTTTTTTATCTTTAGTTCATCAGGCAGAACCACTTACGCAATCTTCAGACCAGCGATATTGGCGAAGCATTTCGCCCAGTTGTGCCTCCCATAGTTGTCACTGCGGCATACGGTGTATCGTGGCTATACCTTGCCGGGTGCGTCGAACCAGCTACTACGGTCCAGACGCGCTGAATGCCTCCCAGTGATGTGGCATACGAAACATATAAGGCCCATCGGCTCGGACCATCTCCAATTGAAGCCAGTAATTTCTCCGAACCAACCCGGCTTGGAATTGTTGCCGTACAGCGAGCAACGTTTCAAACCATTGCATCAATGTGACGCCACCATTTAGTCCATCTCGTGAATCCTTCTCATGTGGTCTTTTCAGGGCCCTTCCTGCTTTTACCATCCATACTGCAGTTTCACAGGCTAAAAAGGCATTTGCTGGTGCAAAGAGCGCACGTGTGAAAACATGGGGCCCAACGTTTACTGGGTTAGCCATAGTACCTCTCCTTCCGTATCTCTTCGACCACCCTGTCGAAGCCGCAACAGAACGTGTCTTTAGCTGGGCACGAAAAGCGTATATCATGGAACGTAAGACAGAGGCAACATCTGCGGACAAGGAGGATTCCAAATTGTAGAGCCACAGCAAGATAATGTCGCCAATGTCAGCTACACCTTCAGAGAATCTGCGTTACGATTACTTTCATAATGTATCTTAGGTTTGAACATGGCGAATATTACAGAGTGGGCTTTAATCTCAGAATCAATACCAGGACATCAACAGTCAAAAAATCAAGACTTTGTTTCTGCTCCTTCCTTCTGTGCATTGAGTCGCTGTCGGTGTTTCTCTCTCTGAGCTCGATGCTCGGTTATTTTCTATCATGGCAGTGAGTAGGTATCCCACCAGTCAACTATCTGAGCATACCATTTTCAGGTTATCTAGGCTTGCCATAAGGGTTTCGAGCGTCGATTCTGACATGTCAGCTATCTGCAGATCATTAGCACGGAATCTCACGATTCGACATAAGACGGACTGTGTCAGTTGCTCGTAAGGTGAAGTCGATTAATTTCTCTTTGTCTTCCTCCCATCTCTCCCTTCGATATCTCTCGCCATAAGACCAGTTCTCAGGCGGAATGTTGTTTATGACACGAGATACGGTTCCCAAACCATCTGGCGCCTGAAGTCGCTCCGTTGGAGGCAAAGTCATAGGATCTGTTGAAACGCTATGTTCCTGAGGAGCAGCCTCGAGCGGCCGTTGGCGAAGGCAAGGACCATAAAATCTGCCGTTTACGTGACGGCAGCCTTCGCGGTACTTTATCCACAGGGTGGCGGATGCAGCACCAAAGAGAAACCAAAAGGTGCGACTAGGACCGTAGAAGTGGCGGAACATGTTTGTTACCGAGTCATAAACATGTTGACCATTACTATATACCTTTCTGCGATGCATACGACTGCCATCGGCACCAGCAGCCAGTGCAGCTGCCGGCTGCCGTAATCGAATCGGCAGTTATGATGTGTGACATGTGACAAGTTCTTGTTGAACCCTAACCCGAGTAATTCAAGGTGACTTGCGTTGCGACTTGTCCTGCTCTTCGATATCGAAGCTTTCTTAACAGAAAATGGTCCGTTCATCGCCGTCCTTGCCCCACTCAACTAATACTTTTCCATTCAGGGCGTTCCAGCGCTTTTTCGCTGGTTAAGCAAGAAATACCCCAAGATAAGTGAGTACCATGATTTTTCCTTCATTTCCACTCTTCAACGCTTTGCAGTATGTCCTGTACAAGAAGAGGATGAAATGGAAGTGCCTGATGCGGCGGGGGACACCATTTCTATCCCTGTTAATATGTCCAATCCAAATCCCAACGGGACTGAATTTGACAATCTGTACCTTGACATGAATGGAATTGTATGCGGCACGATCTCTATCGATACATGTACTGACAGTTTTTCAGGTGCACCCTTGTACTCATCCAGAAGGAAAGGTACTCTCGAGGCTCGAACTAACTGTACAAGGTGGACGCTTATATTATATTGCAGCCTGCACCTGAAACAGAAGAAGAGATGATGATTGAAATATTCAAATACACAGAGAGGGTAGTCAACATGGTTCGTCCGAGGAAACTTCTTTTCATGGCAATTGGTAAGTAAATTGCCATTCAGTTTACAAGCTCAAGCCGACTCTATTTGCAGACGGTGTTGCGCCGCGCGCAAAAATGAATCAACAACGTTCACGACGTTTTCGCTCAGCACAAGAAGCCAAAGACAAGGACGAAGCGCGAAAGGAAGCCGTTGCAATGTGGGAAGGTAGGCCACAGTCCATGTTTTGCTTAGGGATGCTAAGCGAATCGGAAAGCGATGGGCAAAACAATATCGGAGGACGAGAAGAACAAAGTCGCTTGGGATTCAAATGCGATCACCCCAGGAACGCCTTTCATGGATTTACTCACCAGCTCGTTAAAGTATTGGGTTGTGCAAAAAATGAACACCGATCCTGGCTGGAAAAATGTTTGTAACATGATTGTTTTTATGTAATGCAAACTTACGCCCTTTCAGATCCAGGTACTCATTTCTGACGCCAGTGTACCTGGTGAGGGTGAGCACAAGATCATGGATTTTATACGGCGCCAGCGCACAAATCCTGGCCATGATCCCAACACGAAACATGTTATTTATGGTCTCGTGAGTAACAGTGGATATCGTTTGAACTCGACTAAATGTTTGTTTTCAGGATGCTGATCTCATTATGCTTGCCTTAGCGACGCATGAACCCAATTTTAAAGTTCTTCGTGAGGACGTCTTTGCCAATGATACTAAGCCTAATGCTTGCCGAATCTGCGGGCAAGAGGGACATTATGCTGCCCAGTGTACCGGCGAAAAGGCAGAGGTACAAAAGAAACCTGCTCCCGATAAGAAACCTTTCATATTCCTCGATGTCGCCATCTTGCGCGAGTATCTTGAATACGAGCTCTACGTTCCCAATGTTCCCTTTTCTTTCAATGTCGAGCAAGCGATTGATGATTGGGTTCTCCTCATATTCTTCGTTGGCAATGACTTCCTTCCCCATCTTCCCTCACTTGAGATTCGCGAAGGCGCAATTGATACATTATTGAAGATATGGAAGCAAGAACTCCCGAGAATGGGAGGCTATGTCACGAATCATGGTCAACTTGAGCTGTCTAGAGCACAGATCATCCTTGAGGGCTTAGCCAAACGAGAGGATGAGATATTTCGACGAAGGCGTGAAGGTCTGTCACACCACTTCCCCCTCAGGCTCAATTTGAGTTGCCTCTGTTTTTATTATTTTTGCCACCTGTTTTTGTGCACCATTAATACGAGAATTAACATTGTCTTTTTTATTTATTTTATAGCTGAAGAACGGCAAGATCAAAATGCCAAGCGTCGTAAGTTGGATACACAGCAGAAAGGCGAGCAGGTCGCGTCTAGTGGGCCCTCACCAAGTCTGCAGTTAACTGTATCTCCTACCGCACCCCATCCATTGCATCCCTCCCTTCCACCGCGTCCAACCTACGACTTTGCAGCAACCGCGGATTCCATCGGGCTAGGTGCCACGCCGACGCCTGAGTCAGTTCAACATACACCCACAGCTGTACAGGCTTTGGCTGGATCCAATCGTGACGTTGTGGCTAATCGGCGTTCAATACGAATGGCAAACATGAGTGCGGCGGAAGTTCTCAGAGCAGAACTCGGGGGCGGGAGCACCGCTAAGCTTGATTTATCTTTGCCGATGAAACCTGTATCTTCCGCAATATCGAGCACTGCAGCAGCCCCATCTGCTTCACTGGATGCAGCAAGAATGAGTGTGCCAATGCCAAAGACAACGACAGGGATACCGGTTGCTACCACTGATGCCACAGATGGTGACGAAGAGGATTTTCCCGGCCTCGGCAACACAAGTTTAGAAATGATTTCGACTGAAATTTCAGAAAATGAAGTCGTCACCGATGATGTAACGGCCGGGACCAAACGTAAATTTGAAGAAGGACCTGGGACATCAGGTGATGGAGTGGATGAGGATATAATCACAATAGAAGAGGAAGAAGAGGAAGAAGCGCCAGCATCAAAACGGCTGGCTCTCAAAGTGAACCCTGATGGAACGGTAGAGCAGGAGGACACCGTCAGGTAATGCCAACGACATGTGTATTACATTGATTTTGATGCCCATATTCTAGACTATGGGAGCCGGGTTACAAGGAAAGGTACTACAGAGAGAAGTTTGGTGTCGAGTTAAGTGATAAAGAATTTATATACAAGTAAGCACTTCCTTCTTCTGATCTTCGCTATTCTAACAGCTTGACCAGCTTGACCAAGAGTTATGTTGAAGGCATGGCCTGGGTGTTACATTACTATTACCAAGGGGTGCGTGATATTTTAGTCAGATTTTGCGGACATGTCTAATAGTCAAAGCAGGCTCCGTCGTGGCAGTGGTTTTACCCATACCACTTTTCCCCTTTCGCGGCCGACTTTGTTGATATAGACAAAATGGATATTCAATTTAACGTTGGACAACCATTTAAACCCTTTGAACAGTTGATGGGAGTTTTTCCTGCCGCTAGGTTCGTCCTCTGACTCTCTCCCTGTTGCTTTGGTTTAAGTTATGATAGTCGTAAACATATTCCCGAAGCATTCCAGCATCTGATGGTGGACGAAAGTTCGCCTATCATCGACTTCTATCCATCTTCTTTCGAGATTGATATGAATGGGAAGAGAATGGCTTGGCAAGGCGTCGCTCTTCTTCCTTTCATTGACGAGAAGAGGCTACTAGATGCGATGGCGCCTTACTATCCTAACCTCACAGAAGACGAGGTTAAGCGAAACCGTTGGGGAAATGACATTCTTTTTGCATCAGACGAGCATCCTATTTATCCGTTTCATGAGCGATTATACGGAAAAAGGAAGACACGAGATGTATGTCATTTTCGGCATCCATAATTCTCACGTTCTCACATTTTGTATAAGCCAGAGACTATTGACGTTAACCTCAGCAAGGGCATGAGTGGCTCAGTGTTGCCTAACCCTGACTGTCTTCCTGGATCCACATATTATAGCCCACTACCTCAACAAGAACTTCCAGATATCAAAAATGATCGCTCGCTATCAGTGTTATACTATTTCCCGAAACAGCTTCGACCGCACCGATCAGAGCTACTACCAGGTGTAAAGAAGCCACCTCGGCAGTTGAGCATGGCAGACCTTGAAACAGCTCGAAGCGGGGGTCGTGGTCGTGGCCGTGGCGGTCCGTCTGGCTCTAACGGTCGTCATTCCTGGAGCGGTGGCGGGCATGCTGATCGGAGGAACGATCCGTTCCACACAAGACCTAACAACTACGGACCTCACACATCATCCAGCAGCAGAGGGGGTTACGGAGGACGAGGGGGCTTGCCTCCTCCACCTCCATATCCGCCCAGGCCAGCCTATCCTCAAGGGACTCCAAGTTCCTTCCAGCAGCAATATGGTCGGTCAGGTGACGGTTACGGACCGCCGAGTAAAAGACAAGCAGCACCTAGCTATGGAGGTTATGGTGCGGGAGGATCACCGCCGCGAGGTGGTCCTCCGAATGGGTATGGTGGATACGGGAATGGTGGTGGTGAATATGGTGCGTATGGAAGCTACGGTGCTTATGGTGGGCCCAACGTTCCATCGTATCCACCGCGCGGCGCATCTCGTGGACGTGGAAGGGGATGGTGATATGTTATGCTTACGTTAATCGACATCCTGTACAATATTGACCAGTTATCAATCGTAGATTGCATCCTAGATCCTAATTTTTACACCTGATGTTGACTATGTTATGTATGGTACACAGGCTATCTTCGACACATCAAAATAATCCTATCAGTGGTCAATAGCGTGGATTGGGGTAACCGCCGGGCATAGCACCTTGTGCGCCGATAGGCACGTAGGTGATAAAAAGGCTGTATTTCTTTCCTCTTTCTCTCTGCTTGCGCTTCATGCGCTTCTCCTTGCGACGACGTTTTTTCTCCTCGCGGCGCCTTCGCCGGGCTTCGTTCGATTCAGAAGAGTAAACTGAAGACGCGGCCATGGACATGGGAAAAGAGGCACCGTACACACCGACTGAGGGTGGGACATAGCGTTCATCGTCGGATGATTCCTCTGAAGATGAATCAGAGTCATCAGAGTCGTCGTCAAGTTTGAGTGGGTAATCAGCAATGCCCGCTTTTGGACCTGAATACCTGACGGTACCCTTGTAGAGGACAACTTCAACACCACGAGGCATGAAGAAGGCGGCATTCCAAGCCTGAAGGAGCTCCGCAACAATGTTTGAACGCTTGGGTGGACTCGTGGCCCTTTCCGGAGGAATAGGCATTTTTCCAGCCCAGGCGACAGACAAGTCCTTGAAAGAAAGTTCAGTGGTGCTCGAACAACACACATAAAGCTCAAATACCTGAGTTAATCGGACCCAGTCATGATGACTGACGTCGTGGGGCTGCAAAACCAGTGGCAACTTAGGAAGGCGTTCCAGAAACTCATCCATGTCCTGGATTTTAATTGGATCAAATGGGGGATAAGAATACGTTGTATTCGGTGGGCGGGAGAAACACTCGGGGAGAGCTGGTTGTTGTTGTTGTTGTTGTTGTCTGTCGAAGGACTGCGGCATCCCGCCTGGCATGGGGGATGGTGCCCTTGAACGCGGTTGGGCATAGCCCGGAACAGGAGAGGCGGCTCGAGAACGCGGTTGGGGAAACATCGGTCCCGATCCGGGAATGGGAGTTGTCGCTCGAGAACGAGGTGGCTGAGGATAACCGTAGGTAGAAGCAGGCGAAGGATCGGTGGGTTTCATCGAAGCCGTATAAGGTGATGCGGGATAGCCTCCTCCAGGCAAAACATCTGCAGCGCGCATGTTAGGCGATGGATTGCTATAGGCCGATATATTAGGACCAGTAGAAGGATATGGCTTCGAGTATGGTCCTGGGACTGTGCCATAACCAGGATAACCAGGAGGCCCAGCTGCCTCACTGGTACTATACTTGCGGGGTCGGCCAGCGATGTTTAAATCATTAAAATGTCGATCCAGATCTGTGTGCGATTGCTTGCGGTCACGAGGAGCAGCTCCTCCTCCTCCTCCTCCTCCTCCTCCTCCTCCAATGTAAGGACTTGTCGGATAACCAGGATTTGTTGGAAATACAACAGGCGCAACAGGTGTGCCGACAACACTTCGGCGACGCTCACGAGCTTTGGCTTCTTCTTTTTCTTTTTTCTTCTTTCGCTTTTCGTCCTCGCGTTGCCTATCACAAATCAGGTTTTACTGGTCATTCTCGTCCCTTGCATTCACCTACCAGTCCTGCATGTATTTCCGATCATCGGGTTTAAATCCTTGTTGTCCCCAAGAAGCTGCGAATTCCTAGGACACGTGTAAGCAGCAAGCCACAGGATGACCAGCAGAGACAGACCGGTGTTGCGGGTTGGGCACCTACGGGCAGGATATGGGTTGCCTCTGCAGGTACCCACTGAATGCCATGGACTACGCCACTTGGCGTTTGATAGCTGCAACGGATTGTGTATCGAATAACGATGAACATCAAAATCATAGCTACCTCGCTGGTACCGCTCTGTGCGAGTTGATCAGTTGAATGGATCCCAGAGAATTTAGCGTCTGACTTACTTGAAAGAATGATAGACGGGCTGACCATCTGGACCGATTGAAGTTGTGTATGTTATCGTACCAGGCGCGATCGCTGGGGTACCCTGGGCTTGTTGAGCTTGGGGATGGTTATATGGTGATGTGGGCCGTGGGGGATGATAAGGGGAGTACATCGCAAGGTAAACGAGCCCTTGGCCCACTTAGGATGAGAAAGAAGAGAGCTGGGCAATGCATGCCTGATTTCATCAGTAAGTAGCTCCATCGGGAGGGAGAACCTATACACTACAGTCACACAGGCTGGATATAAGAATGCAAAGGCAGAATCACAGTAATTATCCAAATCTCCAATAGAGCAAAACCAGAACAATAAGACAGACAGCACCGAGAGGAGCATATTGTCTTATCATGGCTTGAATGTTAATATTTCTTGCAGCTTTACGATATCTTTCAGATTCAGAGCGCAGGGAAGTTGACAGGTGTGACATCCCTCAAGGTCCTTGCTGTCAGGGATGGATACTTGACGGGAAAAAAAAACTCTCTTACTATCAAGAGAATCGCCACGCCAAAGCAGTTCTTCCATGTTTTTCGTCATAATTCTCGTTACATCTTGAAGCTCATCGTTTAACTTGTCCAGTCCTGAACTGCTAGCTGCAGCCCGTGTGTCTTGGTACAACCGCGCTGTTTTGGACATGAATGTATCTGTACATGTGAGTTGACATGCCCTGGTATCAGAAAAAAGCACACACCAAAGCGGACAAACGCATAAGGTTTCCGTGTGCTATCCACCTGAGAACCATAGCTAGTTGCGAATTCTTTTGACAGCTCATCCAAATATGAGAATGCCAGCTTTCTAGGGTAAGATTTCTCGGTTATGGTGAGATAGACTACATTGTCTGAGATGAGGTAGCTTCAGAACTTGTCAGCAATGTTCATTGAAGGAAGTTGCTTGAGACACGTACTGTAACGTGTATGAGCCGCTCTCGATGGAACACCGTGGTTCAGAGTTTGGTGTGATTCGCCGAAAGATCAACTTGGCTTGTTGCTTGTGCTCTTGCAGAGTCCGCTCTGTCTACGCCCAACGTTCAGTGACGTGTTCAAATAGAGTCCGTGACAGGGCCCACCTCTTCATCGTCCACGCTCGCTGCCAATGGCAGGGCGTCTGAGGCTCGTACAATTATGGTTGATTTAACCATTGCAAAGCACGCCCGTGTCCAGTGTCCAGTTTTTGCACCCAAAATGGTTTTGTGACAAAGAAAATCGGAGTCGGCTGCGTGGAAATCAATAAATCAAATATATAAATATATAAATATATATTCACCACCCGACTTAAGCCGGCTATCAAAAACCATGGCATTGAACCTCTTCAACGTCGACAAGCAGGTGCTCCCCATCCTCTACCCTCCCTTTCGCTTCACAATCTCACAGAGCTTCAGTTGACATTTTACGGTACTTATCACTCCAATAAAATCAATATCATCATCCACATCATCTGCGTCCCAATCTTGCTCTGGTATTTGGCCATTACCCTTTCCATCTCTCCGCCGCAGCAATAACCTTCCGTAGGACATTCCAAGTTCTCGCATCACAACTCCCCGTCCCGCATATCGTCCCCAGTCTTCACTACAGGATCAATGACTATCTCATCTTTGATTTGAACATATCGGCCATTCATGCTGCACTGTACATTTTGTACTACTTCGCCCTCGAGCCTATCGCCGCAGTATGTTCCTAGTGTATTTCGTATCTCAATCCCTAACGAGTTTCACCCAGCTGTTATATTTGCCCCAACTAATCTTCATGCTACTCACGGCTACTGCCTTCTCCACGAACCCTGACCACATCATCCAGGCTGGCATCCTGCATGGTGCTTCCTGGATCGCACAATTTTTGGGACATGGTCTGGCAGAGAAGCGTGCACCGGCGTTGCTGGACAACCTCCTAGGGGGTATGCAAAGCAAGCAATATCTTTCAGATTTACTGACTTCCGGGTTTGAACAGCCGTCGTCTTGGCTCCATTTTTTGTCCATTTGGAAGTGTTATTCAAAATGGGCTACAGGCCTGCGATGCACAAGCGTATCGACAACGAGATAGGGAAGGAGATCACCCGAATTCGTAAGGCTGCTGGCAACAAGAAGAGAGCTGCAGGCAAAGAGTTATAGGAAGGGAATGTGATATATCGGATTTGTATTTACAATCGGAATGTACGGTATACTTAGACCAAGCTTGTAGGCGGAGCAAGTGCAGGATCTCCGAGGGCCGTGACATACGCAGACGTAAGGCCTCCGTCAACCTTAAAATCTGTACCCTGGAAACAAAAGATATGTGAATCCTGATTCGCATCCTCGACTCGTACAAGCTCACCGTGATGTAACTGCTTTCATCACTGGCCACTAAATCAAATCGACCCTCAACATTCAAGGTCTCCTGCAAGTCGGGAAGAAAAACGTACGGAATAATGCCGCTCTTGCTTGTTCGATAGCTTCCCCGAATCGGCCCATCGGGAGATGCACTAATCTGCGATCACGTTTCTCAGGAGTGTTCAAGAAGTTCATGAGGAGCGCTGTATGGTAGCTTGAGACAACCGCTTTGAAGACCGATGAGATATACTTACGGGTCTTAAGGGGTCCACTATATGCGAAGGGTTAGGTTGAAAACTGAGCAGATACGATAATAAAGTCACTGACGGACATAAGGAATTGATTCTGATACCCTCCCGGGCATGGACCATGGCCAGCTCTCGTGTCATGGCAAGCACCGCTCCCTGTCGACCCATTGTCGGATGTCATTTGTGCCAGAACAAAAGATATTACCTTAGAAGCCGTGTCTACCAGAACCAGGTGTAAGATCACATTGGTATAGCTGCTCTCAGGAAACTCACAAGCGAGTTGGGGGGTTGCAGCGCCCATCAGCGCCACAAAACTAGCAGTGTTGATAATACTGCCACCAACATGGAGCCCTTTAGCTACATCGGTAGGATTGTTCCGCATGGCTTGAATGGCATATTTACAACCCCACCATACGCCCTTGAGATTGATTTGCATTGTCAAATCCCAGATCTTCTCCTCGGTATTCAGGGCATGGTCATCTTCAGGGTGCATGATGCCTGCACGTTGGTCAAACCAATTATAAAATTTGAAGTAGTACAATAATTTACCAGCGTTATTAAACTAGGTTTAGTATATGCGGTCATTGACAAGCGCTCAGGCAATCGAGTGCCTCACCATGATATCTAACCGTTTAAACATACTCACGGCAAGATCAACGGATGCTTTGACATCTTCCTCTTTACCCACATTAGCTTTTGTGGCAATCGCGCGAACATTGGGATATCGCTCGGCGATAAGATTGACGGCCTTTTGGGCGGCTTCAAAATTCAAGTCAACCAGAACGACATGAGCGCCCTCCTGGGCAAATAGTAGCGACGATTCAAGTCCTATACCACTGGAGCACGCCAATTTTAGTGCAGGTCATCAATTGGCGAAACAACTTACGATCCAGCTCCGGTAATGATAGCAACCTTTTCCGCAACTCATGTCAACTATTCATTCAAGTTATTCTCGACATTTACCTTGTCCTGAAGTCTTCCGGGCATCGCTTGTGATATCGGTTTCGGTATTTGATTATCGAAGATAAGAACTTCTATCGACCGACATGATTGTGACAGAAACACGTGGCTGGTCACACTGCGATAGAGCAAAAACTAAAAATCGACTGGATAACTTTCATCGTTCTCAAACATTGCTTGGAAATTCTTCACCGCCATTGGAAACGAGCCAATGTCATCAGATGCAACAGACGTTTGCGTCTGATCGGCGTTGTAAGACTTAGAGTGAGCACAGGTATTATTGCCCCACAATCTAAGTATTTCTCCATCGGAATCAGACTCCGTCACGGAATCCTGCTGCTCTGCCATGACTTGGGGCTCGGGATCCATATCGTCAACAAGATGGCTAGCGAAACTTGCTGTGCGTCTAGGAATGGAGAAAAGCCTTTCGGAAAGTGTACGAAAAGGCTGACGGGAACGCGAACCATCCAGTCTCCTATGCCAAATTAAGAGGATTTTATGTAGAGAACGCATGAACCGACCAATCCAAATCAACTTCACATTGCGATTGGGAACTCTGAACAACATTGTCATTGTCAACGTCCTCATTTCCACTATTATTCGTGAAGCTAGTGACGGGAGGGCATTTACGTATGCGAGGTCGCTGCGGAGATACATAATCAAGCAGAACATTTTGCGTCTGTGATGATTCGACTGCACAATTGTCCGTCACGAATACGAAGTGGGAGCTCTGGGGAGTAAATTCGGAGTTGTGCAGACAATCACCCTCTGGAGTGCTTCGATGGAACGACTGCGTTGGATCCCTGGACGGTGAAAGGAGTAGTTGATCCTGTCTTTCTGTTACTTGACTAGATAGGATCTCGACATCCTTGGGTGCCCTTCTGGACCGATACCGTTTAGCATTAAATATGTGAGGCTTCAAGTAAAGCTGTTGTTTATCTTTCGCATGTAGGTCCGTCTTCAGCCTTATTCCAGATTTGGTGTTGCCAGACTTGCTCGTTACGACCCCGTTCCGCAAATTAGTCAAGTCATCGTCAGAGTCGTCATCCAGATTTATGACACTGGATGTCACGTTGATAACACGGTCATGGCATGTCTTTGGAGCTTTGGTAAGGAGATCCCAAACCGGAGGAGGGGTATCTGATGAAGTAGATGAAAGGGTCCTGGCCCTTTTTCTGGTTGAGCTTGAACCGCGTGGTGGCGTGTCATCAACCTCGCGTAACCGTGGTTTCGATGTGCTATTGAGTTTCCTAGGCTTGCGAGATGCTAACCTAGGAAAGTAGGATGTAATGGGCTCCTCAGCAAGAGGCATGATGGCGGAGTTGACACGCAAGAATCAAACTCCGACGACGCGTCCTGTTTCTTTCAATCTTCCGTGCTCTCTTTCATTGCCAATGAACTGCCAGCAACCGAAAGCGAAAAAGCTGAAACTGTCTCCGGTAGCCTCTGCAGATCAGTTGCTCGTCAAGCGGCTATCTAACAAGGCAAAATTGCCAAAAAGAGGCTCTGCCCTTGCGGCAGGCTATGACTTGTTTAGGTAGGTGCGACGCGCCCTCCCAATCATGGGGATGCTGAGCCGTGTCTATATCAGTGCTGAGAGCAAGGTTGTTCCAGCCCATGGCAAAGCCTTGATAGATACCCAATTATCCATTGCCGTTCCCATTGGTACATATGGTCGTGTCGCTCCGCGCAGTGGGCTTGGTGAGTCTCCAGTTGTCAGGTTAACTGTATGCTCAAACAATGAATAGCTTCCAAATTCATGATTGATACCGGTGCTGGTGTCATTGATGCTGATTACAGAGGATGTGTGTTTGTCTTGTTGTACAATTATTCGGACACAGATTTCAAGGGTAGGCTTTGGAATCAATTGTGTAACGTTTGAATGACTCTGTATACCAGTGGAAGAAGGCGACCGTGTTGCCCAACTCATCCTTGAAAAAATCTACACTCCCGATATCCTAGAGGTTGAAGTGGGTATTCGTTTAACGTTCAATAGGCGCTGCTAATGTCAACTCTAGAACCTTAGTGAAACCGCTCGCGGCTCCAATGGGTGGGGATCAACTGGAGGACATCAGTCCCTGGAAAAATCAACCACAACATTTGGAAAACATATTTTGAATATCTAGTAATATCTTCGTATTGGGTCAGTGTGTGTTTCACTGATAATCGATAAGCAATAGAATCAGCCGGTGGATACAAAATATATATATTCTTACAGTATAATCTATCGTGTACGGTCTGCGTCAACTATATACAACCCTTCTTCTGTGCGTGCAGCGTGCGCCAAAAGTGATTGGCCCATTCCGCCGTCAGCGACCGTCTGCAAGTCGGCCATTGTCCGATCCCAGTCCTCGTCGTAATGGCGTCGTGTGAACTGGACCCCGTCCGTGTCCACGAGCTTAACAGCTTCAACCAGCTTGACAAGGTCACCCAACTCCTGCTGTAGTTTTTCGTATTCTGGAGTTCCTTCCTCTGGCGGTATAAGTGCAGATAGCTCGTGTATATGCTTTAATGTCGTCGACGATATGGCTGGTTTGGGATACGAGGACAGCAGCTGGTAGACGGACCATGTCGGCTTTAACGGGATGCCGCAAGTGTCTGTGCTGACTGATTTTGTATTGAGATAGAGTCTATGCCTATGTTGAAAGCACCGGACATGGCGATTGCAAGCCAAATGCCGAGGCAGATGTTGAATTCGTCCAGACATAAGCCTGCGCCGAGTTCTCACGCCTCTACTATGCCCACACTTAATATCGCTCGCTCATTGAAAAAACTCTTGCCAGATGACCTGCCTCCTTCGCTGGCAGGCAAACCTGGAAATCTCTACCAAGTATTATCACGAACACCGGGTGGCGGCATTGGGAAGGAAATCCACCAGATGAGGTGGAGTAATAAACGGATCGAAGAGTCCTATTGGAAGGTGACTCGCTCAAGATTCAAATGCGAAGGCAAGCATGGCCGAGCGTGGGGTCTGTTATACTGGAAAGGTGAGTTGCAGTTTCTCCTGCCTCTTGTTTTTTTTTTTCTTTTGGTGCTTACAAGTACCAGGCAAATTGGTTACTCCAAGGGAGGAAAGAATAAGGGGTGCGTTAAAGTACACCTGGGCTGAGGGTCGCTCAAAGGCGTAGTTCTGTATTCGATTGTAAAGTTTACTGGACTGTGACCAATAATCCAATACATACACACAGTAGCCCAATGCATTGTCAATGCCTCCCAATGGCGACTGACCTTCTCTTGCTCGGTCGGTCGGCCAGAATTTGTGGTGGTCTGAAGAGTAAGGCCACGTGCTGAATTTCTTGATCTTTCACGTGGAGCGTAACGTTGATACCTTGGTCTTCTTCGCGGTCATGGCTTCGAACGACCTGGTCGACGCTCAGTTCGACAGGGCTGTGGAAATTGTCCAGAGCTTGCCCAAGACAGGTCCAATACAGACGGACTATGAAGAAAAGCTAACAATGTACAGGTGCGCCTTCCCTAGAAACCATCTTAGACATTTCATATATCTCTCCCGGTAGCTTGTATAAGCAAGGTGCTTGAAACTTTTACGCTCAAGAGTTACGTCCTACAAGATCTCTCATCTTCTGTCCACATTTGCAGCTACCGTCGGCAACGTGAAGACGCCTCGTCCCGGTATCTGGGATATGTTGGGGAGGGCCAAATGGTTCGCATACCTCTCTTGAACACAACAGCCAACTGACGCGTCCACAGGGATGCATGGGCAAAACACAAAGACTTGGATCCTTATGAAGCAAAGTGGATGTACGTCGAGGCCCTCCTGAAGGTTAGTAATCGGTTCACTCCTTTTGGCTTGATATATACCCTATTTCAAGGTGCTACGCCGATATTCCGACAAGACTATTGCAAAAACTTTAGTAGATGAGCTAGAGTCATATCGAGGCGATCCGTCGAACATCGTGTTAAGTCGTATGTACTCGGGGCTGCAACGACATTTCAACATTCATGCATTTTACAGAGACCATCGACTCCCCATCGCAATCATATTCATCCGGCTCTTCCACTTCCAGTCCTCGTCCAACTCGCACCGCACTGGCCCCTGGCAGGCAGCAGGATGACGAGGGGGATGCTCCCTCAGAAGAGGAAGGTGAAGACGAACCTGGTGAATTGCCTGCTACCACTTTCAACCCCCCGACGTCATACTCTGGCAGACCTACTTCATCCGTGTCCTCCCGCCGCTACCGCACTCCACTAGCAGGTTCGCACATCACTTCGCCTCCCCCCACTCAAGGCATTCCCGAACTACAACCCCCTTCCTTCGAGACACCTTCCATTTCCTCAAGGCCTGAGTCCTCCAGGTCTCCTGGTGGCTCAATATTGTTTCAAGGTTCCTATGTCAGTCAGTATGTGGGCCCACTACCTCCAGGACTTGTAACACCACCCCATGCGTCGTCCACATCGCCTGAATACCGTGCACATTCGCAATCTGTTCCAGGCTACTTTGCACCGGGATCGGTACCAGTACCACGAATCACACTTGAGCGTGCAGTGGAACATGTACAGGCTCAGGTGGCTGCTCTTCACGAGCGGATCGAGACACTTGAAGCATCCTCTCGTTATCTATCCAAGTCTCTAACAGTACCCTCAAGAGGGGGATCTCCAAATAACGGAAGAAATTGGGACGTGAATGACTTGGGCTTGTGGTCCCTCGTTTTAAATCCTATATCCCACTCCCTAGACAGCATCCGTGGATTAACGCATTTTCTTGCCAAGGACGAAACTCGGACATCCTTTGCCATTGTTGTACGGAGACTGTGCTTGGACTTTTCTTTCCTGTTGTGCGCCATTTTAATCACAAAATATCTTTGGAGGAAAAGTGGGGTGAGGAGAAGAGAAGTGCTAATTGCGCTACAAATGCTATGGAGAGCCTTGCTCGGCGCGAAAACCCCAAGAGTTATGGTTGACCATGGCGTTTGATTCTGGACTAGCAAGCTGCGCCTTTTCTTTGTGCTGCCCAACGCTGCCCACGTATCTACTTCCCACTCCAGACTCAATCTCACTTTCCTTTTTAAAAAATGATCTAATGCACATCCTTTTTTTCTCCTTTTGCTTTAGAGTTCATAATACCCTTTCACGTCATGTCCACGACGCATCGAATGCATTCGCTTGACTATTGTACGTTTAAATGAGCTGTTTGGGTGAACAGAGTATACTTCACTTCACTTACATGCATATCATGGAATCCATCATACAAGTCTGCGAGCTTCCTGGAGTGCGTAACATACTCATCGATCTTGAATCGACCATTGAGATAGTCTGAAATCGCAGTCACACATTAGAGTGAGTAACCAAAGTTAAAAGCGACAAACCCTCGACGAGTCCTGGAATTTCGGTCCTCCCCTTGACACCTCCAAACGCAGTACCTCGCCAAGTACGCCCAGTTACCTAGACGCCTGAGCCAATATACAGATCGGCTATCAACCTACTTGGCTTACCAGTTGGAATCTAATACATGATGATAGTTCAGCACTGGAAAAGGAAACAAGATAGAAGACGAACGGCCTAGTGGAGATTTCCTCTCCAGAAGCAGCAACGCCAATGATTGTGCACACACCCCAACCTTTATGACATGATTCAAGTGCAGCTCTCATTACTCGGACCTTTCCGAATCCCCAGCATGATTAGTTTGGAAAACCATGTTTCCCGGACGTGAGCTTACATTTCCAGTGCAATCAAAGGTGTAGTCCAATCCGCCCTCCGTGATCTCAACCAAGTATTCTTGAATTTTGGAAAGTCCACTCGAGTTGATAAATTCGTGGGCGCCAAATTGCTTTGCCCAAGCTTCTTTTCTCGGATTGATATCAATGGCAATAATACGACTTACACCGACAGTAGAAGCTGCCGAGATGGCGGCTAGTCCAACTGCGCCGCAGCCAAACACGGCAACGGAGGTTCTAGCTGATGATACGTTATAAGATATATCGTTAACGTTAAAGCTAAATTCCACTTACGGCCAATACCGTGCTGTTTGACGACTGCACCCCACCCTGTGGTAATGCCACAACCGAGGAGGCATACCTTATCAAGAGGGGCTTGTTTGTTAACGGCGACGACAGAAACATCGGTCACGACGGTGTATTGAGAGAAGGTGGAAACGCCCATCTGTGATATACTCGGACTCAATGAATGCGAAGGGACGAGCGAAAAGACGGACAAAGTGATAAATAGGTTTTCCATCGATACTGAAGCGGCTGGTATTGTCTGGCATGACACCTTTTCCTTGAGTCGTTCTGACTGCGTTGCGAACTAAGACCAAGGCCTCCTGAATGGGATGACGATGCGAACCTTTTCCACAAAGGTTAGTCTTTCCACTCGTGCAAAACTTGCATTCGCGACATTCTATGCCGGTCGGTCAACGTCAAAACGTAGGGTTATAGTCCTCGACAAGCACCTGCCGTGTATAAGGGAATAACGTGATCACCGACGGATACACTCCTCACACCTTCCCCGATGGATTCTACCTTGATTTGTAGTGAGCAATAGTCATTGTCTAACGACAACAAGTCGTACGATACCGCCACCCTCGTGTCCAAGAATAGCAGGGAACAGGCCCTATTGTATCGAATCCAATAAGATTGGTCTTGCTAAATTTGCATGGATCGCACCTCGGGGTCTTTACCACTTCGCGTGTATTCATCAGTGTGGCAAATGCCTGTCATGGCGTCAATGGATTGATATATCAGGTCAACAGCGGAATATTGGCATGTACCGGTGTACAGAATGCGAATTCGTACTTCGTGGGCTTTAGGAGGGGCCACTTGGATCTCTTCGGTTTTGAGAGGCTCCCCGGCACCCCAGCATACGGCAGCCTTGCATGTAATGGACCTACCTGCAGTGGTAGACATGGTGGTTGGGTAAGGCGCCTGATCGGAATTCGGGATCACTGAAGCTGTGACAGCTGCTATCCAGATATCAATATCCATGTCCTTCGCAAACTTGTATTACAAGAGAGTGAGTTTCTTGTTACACGGCTCGCATGCACATGTACGAGTCAGTGCAGACTGCAGGCACAGCTAGATCTTGCTACATCTGTTGTAAACCTACGACCACAGTGCTTGCGACCTTCGATGCGATCGATTTTCTGTACACATGCCCGACCCATCTCAGTGATCGCGGGTTCGCAACGCTGGTTGGAGATCAAGGTACGCGGAAGCTTGGGCTGACGCCCGAGGAAATTACCAAGGTGAAAGAAGAGTGGGAAGCCGTGCAGAAAAAGAAGGCGGAGGGCAAGGAGAAGGCGGAAAAGGAGAAGGCAGAGAATGAGAGGAAGAAGGAGGATAAGGAAAAGGCGGAGAAGGAGGATAAGGAAAAGGCGGAGAAGGAGGAGAAGGAAAAGGCGGAGAAGGAGAAAACGGAAGGACAGCAAGCGTCGCATGAACGATATACGCTGCATCGGGACTATTTTGCAAGTTGCGTGAAAATGTCTGGGATATATTGGTTGTCTGACTGGGTTCATCAGTGCGCCTGGCCGAGCACCGCAAACAGCGACAGGCGGGAGAGGCGAAAGCGCTGGGCCCACGGCTGCCCAACGCGCCAAGCGGGCCGCCGCTGTAGTAGAGTAGTTACTCATTCAAGCGGAGCTCGAAAAGCACACATCCTCCTTCATCGTCAAAAACACTCCCCATTTCCCCTACCGTCAGTCCTCCGCTCTTTTCCATGCATTCTTACGCTGATCTCTCGCAGATATACGCCTTTTGATGCCAAATTGCATCATTTAATAAAATGAACAAAAATCCGTTCGTTCCTCAACCAACTTATACACCTCAGCAACCTCCCTTGCCTCCGGGCCCTCCGCCGCCACAACCAGCTCAGCCTGACTATTCAGCCTACTGGGCTGCGGCTGCGGCAGCTCAGCATCAGCAACAGTCGCACATCCAGGCGCCTCCCGTTCCCGCTTATAACCCGCAATGGACCACTCCGCAGCAACCGCGACCTCCGCCACCAGAGCAGAGCGCACTTTACGCCAACTATGGTTACGGTTCACAATGGCAAAGACAACAGCAGCAACAGCAGCAGCAACAGCAACAATACCACCATCCACCACCAGTTGCTCAGCCACCGCCACCGCCCACCGCTCAACCTGGGTACAACCCATATCAACCAACCGCAGGTTATCCCCAACAATATGTTCCTCAAGCTGTTGCTCCCCCTCAACATTTGACCTATGCTCAGCCCCAACAGCCATATTTCACTCATTTGCAGCACCAACCTCCACAGCAGCAGCAACGTCACATCCACCATACACCTCCTCAACATCTTCCGCCAGCTAAGCGCCAACGATTTGATGGCCCTAACCAGGCTCGACAAAGTCAACATCACGCACCACCGCCACCGCCACAGTTTCAACCTCCGCCGGCCCCTGCGCAGAATATCGGCGTATATTCAGGTCATGGAGTAAGTAGGGGTGGACAACCGGGCGCAGGAAGTTCACAAGCAATTGTTAATAAGGGAAGTGGAGCTGGAAACCGTGGAGGCATGGGAGGTGGTGGACGGGGTGTAAGGAGTGGACCAATGTCAGGAAATAGGGGTGGAATGCCGACAAGAGGTAGGGGTGGAGGTGGGGGCGGAGGAGGAGGAGGTGGTGGTGGTGGTGGTGGTGGTGGCTCCGGAGGTGGTGGAAGAAGTGGTCAGTCCGGAGGCGCACGGGGACACGGATCCCGAGGTAACTTTGGTGGAGGACATGGTCGACGAGGCGGGTCATTCCAAGGGAACTATTCTCACCAAGGCTCGTTTAGAAACCGGCAAGGCGGCGGTAGAGGTCGGCATGACGGAGGAAGTAACACCTCATTCAATATGAAAGATGGCTCCGTATCAAGCTTTGGCAATACCGGTAAGAAAGATGAGAACAGGCGGACGCTTACGGACTTTAAGATCGTTGGGCTCGAGATTCCTGATCTCTCTTGGTCCTGGGGTATCTTACCTTCTCTTCCAGTGAAAATGGAGGAAGTGAAGGAGGAGATTGTATCTGATACATCTCATCTGGTTGTCAAGGAAGAGGATGCAGACGCCAATTCAAGTACGGTGAAGACTGAGGACTCGCTTGTAGAAGACGCATCCCATGTCACTGAGGCCCATACTATGGTTGGAAGCAGTGATGGTTCAATGGACGTCCTGTCTGCACCGGAAGCTAAGCTGCCTCCTGATGGAAGTACTTCACGCACATCCGATGCGAATCTGAGTACTCCACCACCATCGCGGATGCGCATCTACTTCCATACGCCGGTTACGGCGGATGACTCGAGGCCTATTCCTCACTCATCTTCGTTCACTTTGGGTGCCGCGGCCTCTGACTCTAGGAAGGGCAAACGAAAAAAGTTGGAGGATGACGAGGTTGATCCGGAGGAGGACACTCGTGTCCCTCCACCTCCTCCTCAGATGGCAGTTGGCGACGATCGCTCCAGTGTCGCTGCAAGTGTGGCGCCTAGTGTTGCTGAGACCACAAGTGAAGCCGATTGGCTGATGGCTGCTATTGAAGGTGAGGAAGAAGCTGAGACTGAGCATGAGCTTCATCCAGGAGACGATGAAGACGAACATCTTCATGTCACTCAGCTTGTAATGGCGCAAAGTGTCAATGGCACGGTCAACGATGCCAGCGCCAATGTGCGTATTGAAAGGACGTTAGATGGTGAGCTACATTCGTTGGACTTCGGAGTAACATACTTTGGTGTGGATAACCGTCCCCTGGATCGCCGTCAGGTGAAGGGGTCGCCTTGTGCACACATTGCTAATACCTCGTTTAAAGGATCTGTTGATGTGAAGATGAATAACACATTTAACCCTGACCATGCGCCATTATCTGCAAATGACAGTAGCGCGCACCATGATAGTGATGTTCTTGCATCGCCGAATGGGGTGTATGATGGTGTGCCTGTCGCTGCTGTCGACGTGGTTGGGGACCCTGGGAATTACCTTAAGGAAGATTCATTTGGCGCTGTCACTAGAAATAGTGTCGCTGAGCTTGAGGCACAGCAGCCAGATGAGGCCAGTCTTTCTGGAGAAGCAGCGCTCGCGCCCATTGGCACCTCTATCACTGTGTCGTCGAGTTCTTCTGATCCCGCTTCTGTTTCCTTGCAATCCCAGGGTGCCACAGTGCCATCCGTATCCGCGTCCGTGTTTGATGTTACTTCCGTTTTGAATGATGTTCCGACACTTTCTTTAAACAGTGATGAACGTTCTGCTAATGATATTGGATCCCCTGGTACGCAGGTCATGCAAAACGGATCGGGCGTCGCCAAATCTTTGCAAGTTGCTTCATTAGAGCCCACGCTTCTCAACGTCGAAGAATCACAGGAAAACTTTCAAGCCGAATACGATGCTATTGGTCCCTTAACTCAATCCAGCGAAGAAGAAAATGCAGATCGTGAAGGTCTACACGGCGGTGCCGATTCCTCACAACCTGAACACCTCCCTGAGCCTCCTGCATCCCCGACGTCGAACACCCTTTTGACCAATTCGTCAGCTTCCACTCAGGGCGACTCACCTACCGTTTCTCAAAAACCGGGCATTTCAAGCAGCCGCACACCTTCCGCAAATCGTCTCTCAATATCATATGCGGGTGGTAACCGTCGATTGGTCATTAATGCCGAAGTGGTACAAGCCTTCAAATTGTTCCGTCAGGAAGGACGTGTGGAAGTTGTCATCAACGTTGACACGGACACTCAGGATGGTTTCAAAGGCATTTTGGTATGTATTCTACTCTGTCTTCGAAGTTCTGCTCACTTGCAATCAGGTTGAGGGCCTCTCCGATGTTACCAAGTCTTATCATCCTCTGCAACCTGCACATGAAGATCCCGAGTCAGATCCGACGATACCACCTTTCTCAAGAGCATCCGCTCCAACTTCAACGACGCTCCTTGTCTATCTCGACACGGCTCGTCCGCTCTCCGAACCCAAATGGGCAAAGACTGGCGATGTGCAAGACTGGTTGAAGAGCATGTTCGGTCGTATGTTCTGGGTGGCTGGCGATGCTGCTGAAGGTTGGGAGAAGAAGATACATGTAGTCGATCCAGACCCAGTATGTCCATTTACTTCAGACCGTTGATGAGCGTCGCTAACCCTTCCATTTTCCAGCCTCCCACAATTTGGACAGTCTTGGAAGGATGGTCCCAAAATTCTCCAGTCGGTGCACTGAATGAAAGACAACGATTCTTGAAAACACACATGACAGAGACAGATAATATCTTGGAGATACTGTTACGGCTTGTTCGCGGAGAGCGGGCAACGCCTTTTTCTCAGTCGACACCCGCAATTACGGCACCAAGTATCTCAGGCCCTCTGCTTTCTGCTCTTGCCCAAGGTTCGGCTCATGGTTCACAGCAAACACATGTATCACTAGCTGTCTTGGCTATTTTTCGCATGGCTTCTGAATACGCCATCAAGGCTTCTGGCGACAAGGGTAAGGTTGATGTGGACGAACGAATTGGAGAGATTATTCGATGTCTGCCGTCTCATCTCATTTACAAAAGTCTGGATGGTATTTTCAAAGAGTGGCGAGTTGATAAAAAGGGCCGTTAAGTTCCATGAACGTATCGCGTATTCGTATTCGTATTTGTGTAAAAATGTAGGTACGAAAAATCTTGGGAGAAACTTTAGTAGTACGGATTCGGGTCACGTGAACATCTAGCTCTGAACGCGTCACCTTTATCGCAAGAACAGAGTCCTCTGACGAACATGGTAAGCTGCAAAGAGATTTTGCATTTAGTCATTGACATGTAGATCCTGCATTTGAACAGTTTAGAAACACGTATGACTCTGATAACACCGTCTTCTCTCCTCAAGGAAGATTACATCAAGTCGAGTATGCCCTCGAAGCCGTTAAACAAGGCTCTGCTGCTGTCGGCCTACGGTCCAAGACGCACGCAATACTACTCGCATTAAAGGTATTACCACCATGGTTTGTTTTGGTATTGGGGTCGGCGTTAATCATGTCTGTAGCGATCGACTGGTGAATTGGCATCGTACCAGCAAAAGATGTATCGGATAGACGACCATGTCGGGATCGCCATTGCTGGCCTAACATCCGATGCACGAGTGCTAAGGTATGTCACTCGTCTGAATGGTTGAATTTGCCAGCATCGCTGAATCAAACTTATGTACCTTCTCATCCATAGCAATTTCATGAGACAGCAAGCGCTGGCCTCTCGAATGGTGTTCAGCCGTCCTGTCCCTGTCAACAGGCTGGTTTCAGCCATAGCCGACAGTGCGTGACTTGATCTTTTTGGTTTTTTTGGACGCTCACGTTTCGGGTTTAGAGGCTCAGGTCAATACACAAGAGTATGGCCGACGTCCTTATGGAGTTGGCTTTCTTGTTATTGGGCGAGATCAATCCGGACCTCACTTATACGAGTTCTCTCCATCCGGAAACTCTTACGAATACTTTGCCATGTCGATCGGTGCCAGAAGCCAAAGCGCAAAAACTTACCTGGAGAAGCATTACGAGAGTTTTACGGATTGTATGTTTGCTTGTTTGTTTTTTGTTCTACTCGTTTCAGGTCGGTAACGAACTGTGTTTCGACGCCATAGGCTCTCTCGAACAACTGATCACTCATGGACTACATGCACTACGTGAAACATTGCAACAGGACAAGGAACTCAATGTGAATAACACCTCTATCGGGATCTTAGGACCCGCTAGTGCGTATGAAGAACCTATTCCCAAGGGTGGGGCATTCCGGATTCTAGAGGGTGAAAGCTTAGAGCCGTACTTGAAGACGATGGTGCCGAAAGAGGAGGCATCCGCGCCTGCTGCACCACCCCCCGCTGGAGATGCCTCTGTAGAGGGCGATGTTGAGATGGCCGGATAAAATAACCAAATACCAATCGATTACCGTCTAAAGTGTACTACGTTAATGATACGATCAGTGGTGGTTTGTTTCCTGTAAAATTACTTTTCTATACTTTTCGACATAGCCTTGCGCCATAACTGAGCAGCAGCACTGGGTCTGCGCAGTGTGATGAGAATGTGAATCATAGCACTAAGAAGTGCCACACTTCCTGCTTGGTGTGAAGCAGCTAGCGGTACTGGGACGAGATACAGCAGGGTTGAAATACCAAGAAGGACTTGAACATTTGCCATGGCAAAGGCGGCAGCGGTTGCAACTCTAGTCATGGGAGGCAAAACAGCATGAACAGTGGGTCGCAGAGTCTTTGCAAAAAGCAAAGCCGTGCTGGTGTATGTGGTCATGGCCTAAAAATGTCACTGATCGTCTTACACATCCTCTCGTGCCAAAAAAGCAACTCACAAGCAATCTGTGATTGAACTGTGTCGTAGTCGGATTCTCAAAGATATTTCGCCACCATAAATCAGATTTGTCAGGGCTTTTGGCGTACGCGGTAGCAAAGAGTTCATCCGATGGAGGGACCAGGCGACCGCCCATTAATGGAAACTCATTGTACAACAAACCGGCATCAAGACCTGCGACAAAAGCACCTGAAAATGTAAAAGTGAGCACAAGCTGGTTATATATATATATGATAACTTTCAAATACTTCACCTGAGAGTGCTGTTAGGAAAACGAGACCTGTGAGAGCCCATGCCTGACGCTTGAACGTCCTAACGATAGGGTTGTTGACAACAGCTTGGAAGTCGGCAGAACCTTTGAGCCCACTCCATTGTACTCCGCGGCTATATTTCCAATCCTTGATGACGGCCAAGCCTGTGCCGAACATTCCAGCGTATAGCACCAAGGCAGTTCCGAGGTGGGCCGCAAGACGGTACTGCGAGACGCGGGGAACGGCACCCGGAGTGTCCATGAGCGAATCATCAAGTCCTGACTTGACCATGTACCATCCCAGGGCGCCCTGCGCGCCTATGAGCAGAGCCAGGCCCGCAAGTCGACGCGAGAGGGCAGAAGATAACTGCTTGCGTGCCGCAAAGTAAACAAGTGGGCCAACGAAGGCCATGCCAATGATACGTCCAAGGATACGATGGCCCCATTCCATATAAAATATTGGTTTGAAGTCATCCAAGGAGATGGTGTGGTTCAGCCTATATGTAAAGGTCATGCAAAACGCCGAAGGACGGTCATGTGGAAGACATACAGCTTGAATTCCGGGGTAGCCTTATATTTATCGAATTCCTGAGTCCATTCGCTCTGCGAAAGAGGTGGCAGGATGCCTGTTATGGGGCGCCATTCGGTGATGCTTAGGCCAGACTCTGTAAGACGTGTGACGCCTCCAACGACGATGACTGAGAAAACGAGCGTGGATGAAAACATGAGCCAGTGGCCGACAGAACTTGGAGGTAGGACTAGAGGGCCATCTGTTTTTGTGGAGAACGGACGATATTGAAGTCTGGGAGCCCTGGGAGCAGTAAAACTAGTAAAAAGGCGAGATCTGTGCGCTGGTTGCAGCGCGCTCCTGAACGCGCCGAAAAGCATGAGAGTTTGTTTCCTTTGGCAGTATCGCCCATGCTGGTGGTGGCGGCACTGGCTCGTTCTCTGCTCGCACCCCGACGCCCGTCTCTCGCCCGATACTTTTCTTCGTCCTCAGCGCCCGATGCGACAGAAGGAGAGAAGGCGATTACAGAAAAGCTGACGAAGAGATTTTCTCCGTCTCAGCTAAAGGTCCAGGACGTATCTGGTGAGCATTTGTTTTCGTTCTGGACATGATTCTCAGACGATGCAGGTGGATGTGGTACCTTCTACGCCATTGTCATTGCAAGCGAAGCATTCAAAGGGCTGTCGACGGTGAAGCAGCATAAGCTGGTCACCGAGACGCTCAAGTCGGACATAGAAAGCATCCACGGACTCCAGGTATTCCAGCTCACTGTCCTGTTAGTGTGATGATGCATAGCGTGCAGATTAAGACGATGCCTGGATGACACCGCGTCCATTGCCTACCTAGCCTAGGTCTCGTAGCGTACTTACTTCAAGTACTTGTACTTATACTAGACCTTCCAAAACAAATACTCAGCCGAGTATCCCTCAGATGGATGCTCTCATCGCAAAAGCAGATGCCCTGGCGCCTCTTCGAAAAAAGAGAGCCCGTCGCCACTCACTTCCATCCGATAGCACTCTCAAATCCATCTCAAAGCATACCTCTGTCCCAAAGTCGCTACGGAACTTGCCTGTGCCTAACAATGTACCCAAACATTCGCATATAGCTAATCAGAAACTACGGAATCTCCTGCATCGACAATCTGAACAGAATGCGCGGGCCCGGACGCTGCTGGAAGACGCAGACATGTTCCTCGTGGACGAAGCTGGAAAAATGGAGGTTGAAAACGAGATGGAACGGACCTGGCGCGTTGGCCAGGCGGAAATTATTGATGGCGCAGGCCAAGAGGCCGCGAGAGGAAGAAAAGAACTGAAGCTGGACGGCGGACCATACAGATGTCGTTATACAAGGAACGGAAGGTTTGCCATTGTGCTGTTCGTGTTCTATTAATCAATGGCTGAGGATGTGACGTTTATAGACATCTTGCAGTCGTCGGTCGGAAGGGGCATGTGGGCGCTTTTGACTGGCAAACTGGCACGCTACATTCGGAACTGCAATTAGAAGAGACTTGTAGAGACATAACGTACGTCGCAGCACTATCATCATCCAGTTATTCTCTTCTTCACACAGATCCGGGCAGGTTTTTACATGACCAATCCTTCTATGCAGTGGCACAGAAAAAATATGTATTTATTTACGATCGTGACGGTGTTGAGATACACCGTCTGAAATCCCATATCGAACCCACAAGACTCGAGTTTCTCCCTTACCACTGGCTACTGGTTAGCATTGTACGTGCTACATGTGTAGCTCATTAAAAAAGTTTGCCATGTCTGACCCGCACTAGGGGAATCCAGGATATCTTAAATACCAAGACACATCGACAGGACAGCTGATCGTAGAGCACCGAACAAAACTAGGTGCCTGCAATGCCATGACTCAAAATTTCCACAATGCGGTGATATATCTTGGCCATCAGAATGGGTGTGTGACACTGTGGACGCCAAATTTGCCACACCCCGCCGTCCAGTTGTTGGCACATCTTGGTCCGGTAGTCAGTGTAAGCGTCGATCCAAGCCAAGGCGGAAGGTACATGGCTACAGCTGGGAGGGATGGGACGGTCAAAGTATGGGATTGCCGCAATTGGAAAGGATCAGTGAGGACCTGGAGCGTGCGAGGTACAGGTGATATCGAATTGGACTGGAGCGCTCGAGGCTACTTGGCTGTTGCGAATAGCGGGAATGTCAATGCAAGTGCAAGTTTGCCATACCCTATGGTGTTATCTAAAATATGGACAGGTTTACAGTCCCCCTACGATACATGCTCCTCTGGATATCCATACGTCACCACCATTGTACTTGACACATCCTATACCTCACCGACCGCTGACATCCATTCGTTTTACGCCATATCAAGACATCTTAACTATTGGTCATTCCGCCGGCCTGTCCAGTATACTGGTTCCAGGCGCGGGAGAACCGAATTATGATAGTAGAGAAGCCGATCCGTTCGAGAACAAGAAAGCTAGGCAAGAAAGGGAGGTAAAAGGACTCCTGGACAAGGTTCTTCTGTTTCATCCATTACGAAATTATATCCTGCTTGACATATCTGCCATCAGATCCAACCAGACATGATTACATTGGATCCGGAATTTGTTGGTTCACTTGCACCTCCTTCAAAACTAACAACAGGAACGACCTTTGATGGAAAGCCTTCAGTAGACATACAATTTGCGAGATTACCACGCTATCAGCGTCTTAAAGTGTCCGGCAAAGCAGATGAAACAGAGGAAAATGATCAAGATAGTAGCGTCGATGACGGCGAAAGTAAGGAAGAGAAGAAGCGGCTTCAAGAGAAGCGGAAGATGAGAGGAAGGAATAAGAGCTTAAAGAGGTTTATCTTGTCCTTCGCGAAGTAAGATCTTGATCTGACAATCCTCGCTCAGATATTTGCGGAGACAACGAAAGAATGTTATTGATCCTAGAGCTGTAAGTTGTTTCGACTCCAGTACAATATGGACTAATTGATTGGATGATCCCCAGGTCGCTATTCGAGCGAAGCTGGAGAAGCAGAGGGAAGAGAGAAAAAGAGCTCGATTGGCCAAAGCCTCTGACGGCGGAGCTACTACGCGTGAACCCTCCGCCTTGGATCGTTTTAGAAAATTATCATAGCGTCCTATGCGTCATTGACGCCATCTATCCACGAGTTAATTTGTGGAGTCTCAATAAACTTATTGCCTCGCGATTATAGACCATGTGGTCTGGATCATCAGCAACCTGTGAGAGGAGGTGATGAGAGCGCGAAAATCAGAAGTATGCGTGTACTTACATGTCCCCAAGAAAAATATTTCTTGAGAAAAGAAAAGAACCGTTTGTCGGCCTACCACACCTGTTGATAAAGATGGATGGCTGGGACTAATAAGACAGACCTTTCTTCGCTTCTTGTAGCAGAACAATATCTCAGTCGACTGGTCTGCAAGGTCCGCCAGGGTCTGGACAAGTAATGGAAAGGCAGGTTCGAGGTATACACAATCTGCAGCCAAAATGATATCTGGGCGTGGAATGTTGGATGGGAGATCAGAACCCCTAAAGAGCGAGTAAATCTGGGCAGATCTGAGTGCGTATGAAGGAATACTGACCAGTTCAATTCGGCAACATGGACGCAAGACTCGAGATTATTCATTTCGACGTTTTTGTGCATGATGCCGAGCAGCTGTCTTCAGATTTGTGTAAATCAGATACCAATTTGATTGGGGAAAATCAAGTAGCATACGCTTGATCTGTGATCCATACTCTTGCGCCGAGTTTTCCAGCTACGAGTCCGACAAGTCCTGTTCCGCTTCCCAATTCCACGATGGTCTTATTTTGCAGAAACTCTGGGCCTTTCTTTACGATATAATTTGATAGTATCTTGGAATGTAATGTCAGAACATCGATGAAAGAGAAGACGTGGTGGTGCACAACCTGTCCAGCTGGCCATGCAATGCCTCCGCATCCAGGGGATGCATCTGTATACAATGATAAGGAGATGAGGCTTTCGTTATTGAATGACAGCGACAGGACTTCTGTGGGGGGTTCGTCGGCGGCATCGTCGTGTACTGTGAGGTGGCGCAGATGATCTTGTACTGGCTGAAGGTTAGCGTTCATCGTTCATCAAGGATCAAGGATCAAGGATCATGGGGTCATTTAATTTCAATGACTTTTCCTCATGCAAGAATCACTGGGAAAGGTACTAGTGGAAGGACTAGTAGAGTACTAAGTAATATTACTAACTTAACTAATAGGTAAATGCCGTTATTGTTCAAACCTTCAGGGTGAGAGCGCGTAAGTATCGGGCCTCTGCAAACACCAACATCATTCTCTTCTCCTCCCCCTGCCCTGCCTCCGCCCTCGGAGCATCCTCCAACGTCCATCATGACCGCTAACGACATGCATAAGATCACCTTCTTTTGGTACCCCAAAGCCGTCATCCCCCGCATAATCTACTCTCTAACTCACCTTATCTATCTAGGCCACGCACTGACGCCAACTATGTCGTTGTCACCGGAACTTTTGACAACGTGCGCCCTGGCTTCCACTCACCTTCTCGTTACTGACCTCTATTGCAGTGGTCCAAGTCCATCCGTCTGGAGAAGGGATCGACTGGGTTTTCCACCTCCGTGGACGTTCCGTGGAATTCAACCGTCGCATACAAGTACATCGTCGATGGCAGGTGGATGCTGGATGAGTCGAAACCCAGGATGGTTGAGCCCGAGGGATACGTCAACAATGTCTATGTCGTCCCTTCAAAGCCATCCACGCCCACGCCTGCCTTGGAGAGCCCGGCCGCTGGGATCGACCAGGTGACGTTGTGAGAGTGACCGCAATTACTAAAATTAGCTGACATTTCAAAATGAATAGGTTTCCGGGGAGCTGGAGCCGAACCCGGCCTCCTCACAATCGGACAAGGACAAACCACTACAAGGCAATTCTTCTCGACAAAAAATCGTGGTAGAAGATTCAACTATTGCCCAAGCGATCATGCCCGTTCCGGTCGACAGCCAGCCAGCCGACGGCCAAAGTGCGGTGATGGCACACCAGAATGTTCCATCCAGGGTAGAGAACTCGAATCGTCTTTCCGATCCAGCTTCCCAGCCAAGCGACCTGCCGGCCGATTCATTAGTGCAGGAGGAGTCTAGCCACAACGCTGAAGGAGAATCCTTGGTCACCAAGACCGCAGGGGAAGTGTCTCAGGTAGCTGCTCCAGAAGAATCAAGACGGCCTATCCATCTGCCTTTACTGCCTGTCAATGTTCCTTCTGAGGGTACTATGAATGGCAGTGGCGTTACCGACGAGACGGCCTCGACACACAACCCACTCGGCCCCGTCAATAAACCGGCGCCCCCACCTTCCACAGCCTCCGAATCCATACCCGTCATAAGTTACGTACAGCCCGAAGGAGAAAGTGCACCAGCAGATCCGGATCCTGAACCTAAAATTCCAGTTACTACTTATATCCCTCCCATTGAGGGCTCAGGAACACCAGCTGGACCAGAGTCAAAGGCGGTGGTGGGTGGAATACCCCCCGATGGAGGCAAGGAATTACATCCTGGCGAGGAAGCGAAAGCGCTTTCCTTCACAGAGAAGGCCGCGCCTCCTGCTTCATCAGATACTACTCAGCCCACAGTGGAGGATAAACTCGCAGAGTTGGTTGTATTACCCAAACATACCAACGGCAGCACGGGAAGCAGTACTTTGGCTTCCCGCTCCTCTAATTCCACAAGCTCCGACGCGGCTACATTCCCAAGAGCTTCGCGCGAATCGACCGATTCTCGGTCTTCCAAGTCTCCGCCAAAGGGGTCCCCTCGCAAGAAGAGATCGTCTCTCCTCCAGAAAATCAAGCATATTTTCTCACATGACAAGAGCAAGAAATAGCCGTCAAGTTATACAGGCTTTCTAAATATTTTCTATTATGGCGAGGTAATCTGAGACATTTAGTGGGCAGCATATGATACTAGTAACGAATTTGCTTATTCCTTTACTTCGTTTTAACTCAGTAGTTTGAGTACAATGCCTGTCCGTGGTTAAGTTGGATTTATGTATTGAATGCACCCACTTACCGGCGGCAATTGTTTCTCCTCCGCGCCGCAGTAGTATCCGGCCCATTTCCTTGTTCACCGAGAACGGCTCAATCGGAATGGCGCGAATACTCGATGCCGCGCCCAGTATACCTGTCATCCGAAGAGTTATCTCTACCTCGGCCGAAACGCCTTTGCCAAGGACGCTGTCGGGATAATCAGGATAATCAGTGGCGATAAAGTTGGAGCTAAGCCTACCGAGGATTCGACTTGATCACCGTTCCCGAAGTCCGGTCCAGGATCCTCAGTAGCTTTGATATGGTCACAGGCAAATCACGAGAGTGGTGAAACAATTCCACCTGATGGAAAGATCCAATTAAGAATCAGGTGTATGTGCTGTTGATCTACTTACCGAAGCTCCGGCTGTGATAGGTAACTGCAAGTCAAAAACAATGATCCTGGCAGTAAAACTAGCAACGAGAGGAACCAGGTCAGACGGGGAACATAAAACGCTCCCAATATTGAGCTGAATAGGATCGATGGCCGTTAGGTACAATGTCACGTTCGAACCTGCTGCAGCCCACAACGCATTTATCTGTTCCGCATCAATTGCTAAAGGGCTAGTCAGGAAGAAGTTGGTGCAAAGATGAACATACAACAAACATTTGACGATGGCTGTCTCATCTCCAGGAAGTACCCTCAACCTTTCTCCAATTTGCACGACACCACTGCAAATCCTACCAGACGCGGCCATGCTAGAGCCTTGGCTCTTAAACACATTCGAAATTGGTATCCTGAGTGGTCCTGTAATGTCTCGAGTAGGAGGTTCAAGTTTGTCTGACAAGTCGTGAATACATGTAGCCTGATACTTTGGATCAGCTTACCCAGAAGATTTACTAAAGTCGGTCCTTGGTACCATTTATAAAGTTCCTTTGCATCCGTACCGCTTCGAGAAACCAAGTTAATACCCTGCATAGCGCCGACTGGAATAAATGACGTCTTTGACATGATAAAGCCAGATTGTGTAAGAAATGGGCGCAAAACGTTACATATCTCACTGTATCTGGTCTGCTCCCATTGAATCTTGGGACAAGAAGGATTAAAAACGAGCAAAGTTGGAATATGGCTTGGGTTTACCTGGTCGAGTTTGTTCACAGCTACAATCAACTGTGTTACGCCAAGACTTCGGACAAGCACAATATGCTCCCTTGTCTGGCCGCCGCGCTCAAACCCCGCCTCGAATTCACCCACTGCAGCGTCAACAACGAGCAAAGCACAGTCGGCCTGAGAAGCGCCTGATATCATATTCGGAATAAAATCTTTATGTCCTGGTGCGTCAAGAATTGTGATATCTCTGTGTTCGGTTGATATTGATTTCAGGCCAATATCCATTGTAATTCCCCTATATGTTCTAGGTTGGGCATTATTCAAAAAAGGCGGTGACGGATTTACCTTTCTCGCTCCTCTACCGTACCATCAAAGTTCCATGCCCAACTAAAACTGCTTTTACCTAGCTTGTTACTAGCTCGCTCATTCGAAATGCGGGTTTTCTCGTCCAGTTTTCCGAGCTCATACAACAAACGACCCATTAACGTTGATTTACCTGCGTCAACGTGACCTGGATAACTAAGAACAACTTGGATTGTGCATTCCAAATGACATACCGATAACAACTAGATTAATACCCTTTTTTCCTCTCTTGCTCTGCGCTTGAAACGACCGCTTCACCTCCTCAATCAACTTTTCCCTGGCATAACTGATCACAGGCAACGGTTCCTCCGTAACGGGTGTGAGTTGCTCATCCTTCAAGTTTATCAGGTTTAAGGCTGAGAGATCCAGCTGTCGTTGATCGATCGAACTCTTCCTCGCAGGCGTGGAGGAGCCGGACGAGAGAGCCGACAACTTTCTTGCGTGTTTAATTGGAGTGCTCATTGCGGACGACACGCGAGACGATGATGGTGACGTTACATTTGATTTCTCTGCTTTCTTCTGTACCTTTTCTCGTTCCTTTGCAGCTATAAATTATAGGCATCAAAACACACGAACAACCAAAATTGAACAATGAAATTTGAGAACAATCAAATCAAATCAGTGTTTATCCGGAGCCCGTGAAGAGGTAGAACTCCTTGACTTCGCAACAGATGTCCCCCTCTGCGCATTGGTGACAATATCGTCTGGGCTTGGACCGTCAAAAGCTGAGGCACCATATACCATTGAAGACGGCGGTGGCATTTGCGCTCGGCGCTTTCTACGAGAGCTATGCCGGGCATCAGACGTAGTATCACTTCCCGTCCTATGGTACCTAATATGACCATCCTTTTGACGGCCTATATGCCCCGGTTGTCCGTCACTAATTAGCAACGAAGCGAATTCAGAAGGTAATGCACGGTTGTCGATTGACTTGGATTCAAACACGGGGGAGACAACGACAAACGATTCTTCAGATTCCTTTGAAGTTTCCGCGTTCCGCCGCTCCTGTGCTTTTTTTATTTTCATTGCAAGTTTCGTGGAACGCTTCTGGGGTGAGGATGACTCCATAGACGTATCGGCAGTGACAGGAACAAGATTGAGCTTAGGCAAAACAGATGAACGAGACGGATCCGTGAGGCTGAACAAGGATTGATAAGAGGTGGTAATGGCGGTTGTCACTGATGGACTGTTTGCTATCGGAGTAAGGTACTCCGTCGTTGTTTTTGGCAACTTTGGTATTTTGCTCGCATCAACTTGCGCCAACAAGGCCAACTTGGATAGTTGTTGAGGTTCCCTATTCGCAGGACCTTCAGGCTTCATGGCCTTGGACGTATCCAATTTTGGCAATTCTGCTTTGGAAGCCTTTGACTGAGCCAACATAGCTAACTTCGACAGCCGCTGAGGTTCCTTATTTGTTGAAGTAACGGAAGTCTCCGATTTGCTTGCATTGGACTTTGGCGGTATGGAAGGTAGGGCCTTGTGTGAGTCGGGCAGAGGAATGGCTTGGACAACATCTTGCATGGGATCCCGATGTTTTCCTTCCTGCTCCAGGGCAACCTGTATTGCACGACGGACGTGAGACGAAACAGACGGTGAGGCGGTTTCATCATCAGGTACAGAAGGCGCGATTGTGCTCGGTGATGCTAATGATTTGGCTGTTGGACGGAGTCCTGGAAATGTTTTGATAGAACCGGTCAAAATGGTCCCAGTAGACCTCGAACTCTCGCTTAGAGACACGACAGAACTTGCTTTGGACAATGCCAGCGCAGAAAGCTTTGATTTCTTGGGCTTCAATTCTGGCTTTGGTTGTGATGGCTGCGAGTTCGAATCTAGCACTTCAGGAACTTTGTTCGTCGGCGGAGGTGTTTGAAGGGATTTTTGGTGCTGACGGGGGGTTGAAAGCGTCGCGGTGTCCGAGCGATTTGATGGGACGGACTCTGCGTACGCCATCTGAAGGACAGCTGAAGTAGAAGGAGAAACAGGAATCATATTGGGATCCATTATGCTTTCTGCCTCAGTTGTGTCACGTTCTGAGCGGTTTTGAGACCACTGTTGATGAGGAAAAATATGGTCTCACCAATGACCTTTCCATACGATGTGACTGTGCTGCTGCGGTTATTACTCATTTTTGACGACCTTTCCTCGGGGATCGGGGTCAGCAGACGTCTACCCGCAGGGACATATTCCGACTGGAGTTCCTCTCGTTCTTCCTGCACAAATTGCCCGCGTGCATGCTGTTCCTGCAAAAGCTGTTGTTGCTGCGCCAGATAAATCAAAGGAACACGAGGTCTGTCTTCTCCAAAAACCAACGGCTGCTGAACCCAAGTCTGTGGATAGCGGGTATACTCTTCTGCGGTATCTTGTGGCAAATAAGGCGAGCCCTTGTCAGGGTGGTCTTCTGATTAAGTTTATGAGTATTTCTTGAACTGAAACTTGAAATGGGCGAACTTAGGGACGAGAGAAGATGAGCCTTATCCATCTCTCGCGCAGTAGAGGCGGGGACATCGTGCGGGTAGACCACGGGGGAAACAACACGGCATGTACAGACTAAAATGCTCACCTTTACGCTCTTGCGCTGCGATTCTTCGCTCTTGTTCATCTGTGAATCGTAAATAGGTTTGCATGACAGAGGTCGACTGAAGTGGATACCAAGTGCCCATCGGGTAGTTCTGTCAACATCGAAGTAATACTCCCACAAAGCATCTTTCAGCGAGGCATTTGACAGGCCCGATGTTGCTTCATCTCCAATGACCGTTCTGACGGCTTCCAGACCAGCAGTCATTTGTTCTGATCCAAACAAAGTCAGGTATGGCTGTGAGGAGTACGACGAAGGGTACCGTGGTGCTCTGGGGTCATTTCATAATCGCCGCCGTCTGAAATGGCGTCGTCGTCGAGCTCGTCGTGAATATTGATGTTTCTGACATGTCGATGGCGGGACATGATTGAGTTGGCTGGACGACAACAAACGCAAACAACCGCCATGTTCTTCGCCATTCGCGTTGCTGCCTCCCGTGTTGCCTCGGTTCGCGTACGTCCCAGCCCTTGTTGCGTAATTTGCTTGACTGACCCGCTTCAGTCATTTTCGACTAGCTCGGCGCGTGCTGCGGACCTCGCAAAACTGACTCTGATTGGAACTTTGACAAAAGACCCAGAAACACGACAGACAAAACACGAAAAGGAATATGTCATGTATGTTTTTTTTCTTCTATCCAGCACGATTTTGCTCGTCTCGGCTCAACTGGACAAGGTACACCCTTGCGACTCAAAACTATCCTCCACCTCCTCCTGAAGCCAACGGAGGTGACCATTTGTCTCAAATAGAAAATCTTGTACTTATTCCCGATAGAGCGTCGCCCTTCTACAGCCACTTTCCACAGGCTCTTGTCTTTCAACGAACACAGCAATAGATTCCTCCAGACACTGAAAAAAGGGACAAGAGTTTATGTTGAGGCCAATTATGAACTAAGGGAGCCCGAGGCAGGAGCAGATCCAACTTCACCACAGGGGCAGCGCCAGATTTTCCTGCGACATGGTAAGTTGAAGTTGGTATCATAGTAAACATGATGCGACTCAATATTGCGTAGAAAATCTGCGCGTGCTTACGTTCCCCAAGCGGCCAATGGACGAGTCTGAAAATGAAAATATTGAAGAGTAGCTCCTATACCTCAATGTTCTGTCGTGCACATTGCCAATGTATCTATCCGTAATTATGGAACGTCATGCTAATGTTCTTCTGGTTGCTCATGATCTGGGTATCGTGTAAATTCGCTCTCCTGATATTGAAATTCCTGCATCAATGTCAATGTCAGTGTTAGTGTGACCCAGATCTATTGGAGGGACCCGTAAGCTTACGGTACGGCCCGGACCAGTTGGCATTGGTATACTGGCTTCTGCCATTTCCTTTCGCATCTTTATCAGATAGTCCTTGACGGTCTGAGATACCAGCTTGCCGGCAATGTCAAATAGCATAATGCTGTGATCAGGAGATAGTACGCACGTAATGATCATCATGTGAAGAGCCAGAATAGCAAGCAGCGATAGCGATTGGGCAGCATGGCGCGTTCTAAGGCCATCAGCGCGATTCACCAAGCAAGTTGGCTCGCTCGTACCTCTAACCAGATGGGAAAGGCTAGCGAGGGTAAATGCCGATCAGTAAAGGAATTTCTGATGGACGAACCTCCTCCATTGACGCGATATTCGCCTTGTATGCCCATCTGTTTAGCTGTCTTGCCCATCGCACTCATTCCTTTTTCGACATAGTAGCTCGAGTGACCGGTTCGCTTGACCACCGTGATCATTCCCTCTAAGCATGTCCAGCTGTCCAAGCTGACATCACCTACCCCACCGACGTGACCCAAATCACCAACTGTGCATGAGAATAGCATGTGTCCAGCGATGGTTTGTATTGATATGACCATTCCTTTTCCTTTTGCGTGTCGCTGGGATGCCCGAAAGCGTTTTCGAATGGAAAGGCCCTTGCAGGTGGGATAGGCTGAGACTAAGGCGAGTAAGAACGCGTTGAAACTCACGAGGGTGACGGCGTCTGCTGCGGTGAAAGCAGGGAAGCGGTAAGCACCTTCCTCTGTGAGAGCCCGAGTAGCGAGATCTGCGTCTGTGGGCTGCATTTCGTGAATGCTGGAGAACATGGGTGGCAGAGTGGAGGCGGTGTGGGCGTCTACCTTGACTCATGACTACAACATGGAGTTCTTCAATGACGTCGGCACAGACCCCCTCAAGCCTTCATTGTTCGAGCTCATTGCACAGGAGCAACTCAGGGACTTGCTCCAGCCTGCTCTGAAATACGTGCTTGCGGTAAGTCGTGGCTGGTACGCGTACCACATGACCGTGGCTCAATCCGACCCCCCCTGAAAGGTCTTTGCCCAACGGTATCCCCGATATCTCTTGCGAATAGTAAACAGACATGAGGATTTTTACGCATTTATCATGCTCGTCGTCGAACGACACTACCTTCGTAAACACAGTGTGTATTGTTTCTTGGCTTCAGCACTTGTCCTAACCATATTCTAGACGCATCGTTCGCGGAAAATTTTTACGGACTGAAGAGAAGAAGAAAGTCGTTTATTCCGACGGGTAAGACGAGCGCTGCTGTTGGAGATCTACCTACAAGCGGAAAACTCGGGGATCGGGAGACATGGCGTTCTCTACTCTTTTTGGTACATGCTACATCAAATACACACGATAACTACCAGCTGACGCGCGCGCTTTAGGTCGGCGTTCCATATATTCGTGCAAAAGCACAGGATTACTATGAAGAGTTGGGTGGCAGCATCAACTCTGACATCGTGGAGGAGGGCGGCGCAAGGCAGCTGCAAACGCTGACTGACCCAGGCTTCAAGGGGCGGCTGCGGCGGTTATTCAAGGCAATGTATCCATGGGTCAACCTGATGTATGAGGGCTGGTTGCTGGTATGGAACGTCAGCTACCTGTTTGATAGGACGGGGGTGCATCGGCCATGGCTAGCATGGATGGGCATCGAGGTGCGTCGGCTGGGGGTGCAGGACATGATGGCGCATGCGGCCCCGGCTGTTGCTGCCGGTGGCGGCGGCGGCGGATTCGGCGAGCGGATTCGGCGACTGCCGATGCACGTGCTAGAATCGCTTCGGCTTGTGTTGCCGACTGCGATCTTCTTTGTCAAGTTCCTCGAGTGGTGGTACTCACCTGGCTCACCCGCGAAATCGCTCTCGGCGGTGGCGCTGGGACCAGCTGTTCCACCTCCGCAGCTCCTGCGGCCGCATCCGCGTGGCGTAGGGGTGGATGTACGGGCGTATGGGCAATGTCCGGTGTGTAAGAAGAGGGTAACTAATGCCACTGCGCTGCCATCTGGATATGTGTGTTGCTACCGGTGTGCATATGGGGCGGTTTCGAAGGAAGGACGATGTCCAGTGACGCTGATAGAGGCTGGGGAGTGGCAGTTGCGGAAGGTGATGGTGTAGTGCACGTTGTACAACTTGAAGCCTAGCTTACTTAACTAGTCAGTCGCTCACACGTGCCGCCTGCGCTATGAAGGTACCAGCCTGCCCTCTTTCTCTCTCTCTTAGCTCATCTCGCTTCAGTTTGGAAAGCACATCCTCGCCCATCACGTCCCAGGATGGTCGCCCTATTATCTGGACTACAAATTTCTCAAAAAGATCATCTCCTCCCTCGCCGCAAATCGCCCCGCTGCAGACGCTGCAGCCCTCGCTGTCGGCATCCGTCCAAGAGACAGTCCAGACAGACCCCTCGCTGACCTCGGTGGCGATAGAGGCCCAGATTTCCATGCTCACAAAGCCGCATTCTTCTTCAAACTCGAACGCGAGCTAGAGAAGGTAAAGCCTTCGACACTCCTCCTCATGCCCCCCCAAAAAACCTTGTCCTTTTCAATAGATCAATGACTTTTATCTGCGCCAAGAGGCTGAGCTCAAATTGAGGCTGGAGACACTCCTCTCAAAACGAAGAGCCGCTGCAACGCGCGGCCTCCCAGACCCCTCTGACCCCAAAAACTACGTCGAGTGGACAGCTGTCGAGGAAGGTTTCCGTCTACTCGAGAGAGATCTAGGAAAGCTACAGGTATCCACCTGTGCATCGTTCCATCCTTCCTCTCACAGTGCTCCAGCAATTCATCGATATCAACGCGATCGGCTTTAGAAAAATCTTGAAAAAGTTTGACAAGCGCTCGACATCCACCACAAAAGAGCTGTATTTATCCCGTCAAGTTGATGTCCAACCCGTTTTCAATAGACAGGTTCGTCGGATTCTTCTTCCCACCGGTGTCTTATTCACCCTCTTCCGGTATAGCTTATTTCTGAGCTTGCCGACACCGTAGCCAGTTGCCTCCTTGATCTCGCTGATCTTTCATCAGGCATCAAATTCGAAAACCTGGCCCCAAATGACGTATTTACTCAGGAAATCCTTCAACAGCGCATCTCTCCTTCCGGGCCTCTGCGTCATTTTGAGAACAACATTAACAACGCAGTTGCATCCGCTGATCGCGATGCCGTCTTCAACTGTGTCCGCTTCTCAGACGCCTTGGACCCGGCCGATGTAACTCGCATCTTGTGGAACGTCATCACTGCTGCACCACCAGATATGGCTGATCTCATCTTTGCATCTCTTACGAACCCCTTTGATTTCAATTTTGTGGACGACATCAACGGAAGAACTTGTCTACACCAGGCAGCCATCGTCGGTACCCTTAAACTGGTCAATCTCTGTATAGAACAAGGCATCCCGGTTGACAAGACAGATGTGTACGGGCGCACTGCCTTGCATTACGCCTCCATGCATGATCACGATTTAGTTTGTCGTAGGCTACTAGAAGCCAATATACCGCCAGATACCCTGGATGGTGATAATTATACACCTCTCGTGTATGCAACTATGAAGGGGTCCGTGGATTGTGTTCGCGTCCTACTCGAAGAGGGCAAAGTATCTGCTCAACCCTCATCCCCCACTCAAAATTTGCAGCCCTTATCCATGGCTAGCCAGTCAGGACATGTTCAAATTGTCATTCTGCTTTTGGAGCATGATGCACAGTGTCTTCCAAATACGAATGGCGAATATCCCATGCATCTAGCTGCCCGAGAAGGATATGTCGAAATTTGCAAGCTGCTTCTTGGTAAGGATGGCTGGGATACGCCCGACAAGTACTACGAATGGACCCCATTGTTCCATGCTGCCCTCTACGGTCATTACGAATGCGCACAGGTTCTCATAGACGCGGGCGCTAACATCCTTACGACAGATGAGTTTGGTCATACAGCCGCTCATTACGCTGGTTGGTATGGCCATATGAACTGCCTTGACGTCTTGCTCCATGCGTCGAGCAAACTTCCGTCTTCTCCACATCCCCAAGCGTCTGAAAAGTCGCCCGATTCTGACAGCGGATTGCTATCCACGTCCGAGCTAGACTTGATACCCTCACTTTCACTTCCTCCGCCAATCATGCCCCATAGAGTGTATGGCCACAATTACTTGGATAAGGCACATTTGATCCGTATTACAATCCCTCTCTCTCCTCCACAGTCACAGAGGCGCGAACCGGGGCATACAGGTGGTGTCCGTTTGCACCCTCGTTTGCTCGGTCCAGGATTCAGAGATGAGCATTTGCTCGCATCGACTCCCCTTCGGCTAGTCATGACGACGGAAATCGAGGCCAATCTAGCACCTTACACTCTTTTATTGCCCCAGAAAAATGAGAAGGAAGTCTTCACCTTCCAGACGCCATCCTTGGAGCATTTGTCACTCGAATTCTCCGTTTATCCCTCTTGTGGCACAATGACCGTCGGTCGTGCAATAGCACTCCCGTCCATGTTTATTAATTTACGTAACAAGGCCTCATTCACACTCCCCCTGCTTGACAGCCGGCTTCATGTCGTTGGCGAGGTACGCTATGTTTGATTGCTTGTCCATTTTTCTGATTGCACTTAGGTGGGCTTTGAAGTATGTATCATCAAAGCATTCAAGGGGGTGACGCTTGAGATTGGAGGAGACATTGAAACGTACTGGAAGTCGCTGCCAATACCTGTAACGCCACCCTTTGAAACTTTCACAAAGGCAAGACACCGTTCGACGCTGATAGAGTCCACCCATACGTCACCGTCAGTATACTCAAATTACGGCGTGAGCGCTCCGACTTTGACGATATCGTCATTGCAAGGACGATATGTCAGGGTCACGGTCCAGGTCACGAAGGATCACCAACCCGTTATTTATTCCGACTGGTTTTTGCCCACGGAGGATTTTGATCTCTGCGTTTGTGACGTAACATTTGCACAGTTTGAGTCCCTGGCTCGCCGTCTAGGACGGGGAGTGGAAACTCTCACGGGCCCTCCGGAGAGTTGGCCAGCCTCGGTGCCACGGGCTATGGTTTCCCTGGCTCAATTTTTCAATGTTAGTCGTTATCCTTAGCATCACGCCGCAGAATCTCTCTCATCCGTGCCAGATTCTTCCCCAAGAGTTGGGTATAAGTATTGATCTTGCGTATCCAGCCAAGCATGTTTCAGAAACACGTCTGTCGAGGAATCAACTGGACCTCAACACCTTTGTCGATTGTATCTTGGGGACGATTTATCAAGTGTCGGCACCTTTCGAAGTTTTGATCCGGAAAAGACGCGTCGTATTCACGTCATTTTCATCCGATGTGTGCGCCTTTTTGAACTGGAAACAGCCCAATTGTGAGGTACTTTCCCAGTCACCGTCATTCTTGTTTTCTCACCCTGCTAGATCCCGTGTTTTACGCTTCCTCATGTGGGCAGTCGGCCGGCGAGGGCGGCGAGGACGGTGATGATAGAACGGCAAGTCTCGGCGTCGCTATTGAATTTTCTAGCTCGAACAATCTTTTGGGAGTGTTTGTGGATGCGTCACTTTTGGTACGCCACACCGTTCCGGCTTCGGATAACGACGGGTGCTCACGGTCACGTCGGCGCTTAGGTCAAAGTTCCTTCACTGATTCACGGCATACGTAACGCTGGCCTGCTCGTTGGCGTGCATGGGAAAGCGGAAGATTACAATGAGCTGATAACTACGTCTCAGATCGACTCTACACCCGTCGATGCCTACATCAACGGTGGTATGGTGATATTTGTGGATAATGCCATGAGAGACGTGGTGTAGGATGAAAATAGGTAATATAATACAGTACAAATGTATGATTATGACAACCTTCTAGCGTAAACTCACAGTATTGATGCACGGTACATACTTGCATATGAACCATTTTTTTGCAAGAGCTCCTGATGCGAACCAAATTCTGTTATTGTCTGACGTACCATGTCAATTTGCGTCTCAAAAACATGTGAATGGATGTGCTTACTCCGTTCTCCATCATGGCAACTTTGTCTGCCCGGCGAGCCGTTGACAGTCGATGTGTTATAAAGATGACTGTCTTGGTTCGTTCCCCATTCGGTGACCTTGATAGTTTTTCTATGTTGTCAAATATTGAATTATGGGCATATGGGTCCAGAGAAGAGGTCTAGTATCAGTTCACTTAAAACGCCGTCGCACGCGATTCTAATGAAGACGGACGCACTGGCTCGTCAAAAATCATAAGATCCACATCTGGTTCACAAGCTCTCATGAACGCTCGTGCGATAGCAATTCGTTGCCACTAATTCCGCAGGAGTTGTAAGTTTTTATTTATCAAACCGGTCGCAGCGTATTCCTTACCTCTCCCCCCGATAATCCGTGGAGATGGGAAGTAGAAAATTCATTCCCGGGATAGGGTATTGTCTCGAAACCAGGAGTTTGCAACTTGGTCTGAAGACCTCGGGGTAATGAATCGAGCATTGCGTCTGCCTCGGCTAGACGCATGGCTTGTTCTATTGTGGGGCGATGATTAAGTTTTTCAACGTTCCCAAGGCCGACATTCTTCTGAACGGTAAAGTTGAACTTGGAGAAACCCTGAAAGACAGTGGTGAGGTGGCGGTGATAGTCATCTGGATTGTATCTCCTAATGTCGACGCCGTTTACCACCAACGTGCCCTTGTCAAAGTCTGAGACTCGGAGTAATATTTTGGCCAGCGTCGATTTGCCTATGACCCCCTTCAGATGGTTCTCAAGACAATACGGATGCCCGAACACTGACCTGAACCGTTGTGACCGACAATAGCAAGACTTTCACCTGGAGAGAGCTCAAAGTTAATGTCTCGTAGAACAGCTTCGTTGCTTCCGGGGTAAGTGAAGGAGAGGTTTCTGATTGCGCCGGTTCGGACTGGGTTACAAAGATAAGAAGGTGTCAAGCTCACTTGACTTGAATGCTTGCGCCACCCGAGGTGGTTCTGTATCTGACTGTTTCTTCCTCCTTTGGCTTTAGACGCGGCTGAAGTTTCATGCTAGCACAAAAGGCCGACATCAGAAATATCCCTTGGAAGGCCATTTTGATGGTGGCAAGTAAACTTCTTGATGTATAGATGAGGGACTGTATGGAACTTCGGTACAGGGTGAGGGACCCCAGCGAAGCAGTGGGTGATTGTAACATGATAGCGTAAGGCACCTTGATGGATCAGTATTAGTTCGGGCAGAATGAGAAAAAAGAAGGGTATACATTTTGCAGCAGGAGCACGAGATCCGAGAAGTTGAGGTTCAACAAAGGAAACTCGCTTGTTTGGTGGGGTTGCTCTGATTCGAGCACGGTTTTTCTTGCTCGCGACCAGGTTCGTAAGACCCAGTCGCCAAGACCGAACAAAGCGATTTCGGGCCGGTGAATCTCGCTATAGACGAGATGTCGCATACGTTCTTGACGATCGGCCGCGCGTATCTCTCGTCGACTATAGTGGGAATCGCCGTGGTCATGGGGGTTACTGAACCACGTAAAGAGGGTAGGGAGCATTGCCGAGATGACGGAAAAGAGAAGGATTCCAACGTGGGTGGAGCCGGACGTTAGAGAACAGATAAGAAATAGGTGAGAGGCAATTTCCGTCAGAAGCGCAAAAATATGGACGAAATCTAGGGGTGAGATGAGACCGAATCCGCCGCCGTTGAACGATCTCGTGAATAGCTCAGATTCTTGCATGAGTTCTCTGACGTCCGGGTCTGCCAGTGTGGGGAGGTCTAGTTCGATTCGCTTCTGTAATTGTTGGTACTCGACGAAGAATTTGGCGGACTCTGTCACAATATTTTCATTGCTGGTTCTTTGGGGTGGAAAATTTTATAAAAAAAAAAAAAAAAAAAAAAAGAAAAAATGAGAAAATGAGGATACCATTTATGGCGAGTTCAGACACACTCACGCAAAAGAGTCAAGGACACCTTCGAAATACCGCCTGAGAATTTCTGTGAATGTCAGACGTAGTAGGCGAGACCATGTGAAACTGCCTGATGCGATCAGGGACTGTAACTGAAGAAATGAAGTGGGAATGTCAGGTTTGCTTGGGGTCTATATGCGCAAGTAAAATCCACCTCGTCGACTATGAGGGCCTAGAGCGCGATTAAAGTGATGAACAAAAGAAAGCGAGAGGTGTCAGGCACCTGAGAATAGCCTCGGAAGGCCGGGAAAAGGCTTCGCAGAATATTGACGAGGATCATTGCTGTTGTGCGCAGTGGGTTGAGAGCCCAGAGGGCAGAGAGCTGAAAAAATAATAATAATAATAGTAGATGGAGTACGGGAAGGTGAGAGAAGGAGCTACCAAGTCTAGAGCGCATTCCTGACATATGAAGAGCGCGAGTTTGGCATTGGCGAGAGAGAGGGCGCGCTGGGCACCGGGTGCAAGAAGGGGCTGTGAGTGGGGAGCAAAGCGCCTAGAAGCCAACCAGGCATGGAAGACGGAGGGGGACGCGTCTATAGCGCTTGAGCGCATAGGACAGGAGAGACGGGAGGGAGGGAAGCATTGGCGGCGGTAATATAGCAGGGAGACGAGCGCATTTGGTGAAAGCGACCCAAACCGCCTTCACATGTCCATTTCGGGTAATCTGAGGCCTCAGATCTCTGTGTCTGACATACCAGCACAGCCACGCCATGGCTGACATCACTCAGCTCGCCACTTCCCTGCAGCGCCTCGCCCAGGCTGAGCCTTCGCCTGTTGAACATGACGATCCTCCCCCAGCCCCCGACAACCTCCCCGCACCAAGGACCCCGGCGTCCAGAGACGGCTACGGCTTCCGCAGGTCCGGTCTTTCCTCTCCGGCAATCCCAAACCCGAGGGATCTCGACCAGCTCATCGTCGACCCCAATGGTCTTGGCTGGCCAGGTGAGCCCCATCCGCCAACCTGTCAGTGATAGCACCGCCCCTCACCCCCCTAGCCAAAGCTACCATCTACCGCCTCAATGCCACTCCTGCAGAGCGTCGCATCAGGGAGCAGAGAATGGCGTCTGCCGTCCGCACCATCCTCGAATGTATAGGCGAAGACCCTGACCGCGAGGGCCTTCTGCGGACCCCCGAGCGGTACGCACAGGCTGTCATGTGGATGACAAGAGGCTACGAGGAGCGTTTGGCAGATGTCATTAACGATGCCATCTTCGCGGAGGATCATGACGAAATGGTCATAGTCAGGGACATTGACATCTCCAGCCTATGCGAACACCACCTGGTTCCTTTCACGGGAAAGGTGAGCCAGCCAGCTGACAACAAACCCTTCTTTCTTTCTCATCTCATCCAGGTCGCCATCGCCTATATTCCAAATCAGCTCGTCCTTGGCCTGTCCAAGCTGGCGCGCGTGGCCGAAACTTTCAGTCGACGCCTGCAGGTTCAGGAACGCCTCACAAAGCAAATTGCCATCGCTGTGAAGGAAGCCATTAAGCCGCGTGGCGTCGCTGTCGTAATCGAGGCAACGTGAGCCCAACTGCATTCTCAGCGCCGCCCTTCTCATTCCTTCGCCAGCCATCTCTGCATGACCATGCGAGGCGTCCAAAAACCTGGTTCAACAACAGTCACATCGTGTATGCTAGGCTGTTTCCGCACACAGCAAAAGACACGTGAAGAGTTCCTCACTCTCATGAAAAGCCGATGAGCGTCCAACAACTTCCCTTGGCCCCCCGATTCAACTCGCACATCGCCAATACCATTCATATACACCTCGGTGTTCGTGTGAAGCCGCTGCTGAAATTACTTTACCATCTTATACGTGTAAATACAATACGGTATATTCAATCTTTCCGACCTCGGCTTTTATCGGCCGCAGATGGGTCAATCGGAAGAAGTTTCCTCGCCAGTGCATGCGTGTTTTGCCCAGATTGGTACCGCCCTCGACTATTAAGTTTCGGTCGCTTAGGAGGCTGCATACCCGGGTCACCCCCTGCTACTGCTGCTACTGCTGCTGCTGCTCCGTCCATTATTTCCTTGTCCCGATCTAAATATACTGTCAGTTCTCCCCGCCTTTGCTTTTTTCCCTTGCAATCTCTTACCAGAAATCGTCCGTTTCCGGTTGTCCCTATCCTCCTCTCTCCATGGAGTATCAGACCGATATGAACTTGGAGCCTGTGGCAATGGTGCCGATGCCGTTTCCTTATCAGCTATCCGAGAACGTAAACTTGCTTTTTGTGGAGGAGCGTCCGCAGGAAGTTGACCAGAGTTGGCTGGTGCTGCATTCTGAGAAGCTGCATCTCGAGAGCGTTCTCTACCTGGGCCAGGTTCTGCTACTCTTCTCCCAATTTCACTAGAAGACATGGCTCTCGGCGCAGATGGAGCGTTCACAGGCAAATTCTTCGGAGATGGTCCCTCTGGAATCCGCTTTTCGACCGGCTGAACCCACCATCAGACCTTGTGCTGCGACAAACCAATCCAACAAACCTTCTCTGTAACAGCACGACTCTCATTATCCAATACCTCCCTTTCCTTCCGTCGCCGGTCTGACTCTCGAACTCGGTCATGTGCATCTTTCTCTGGAGGTCGACGTGATCGTTCATCACGATGACCTTCCTTTCGTGAGCTGCGTTTCGAGCTGCGATCAGGCTGGAATTTTCCATCATCTTGCATGATCCACCCAATGAACGAGGTTACTCACCTCGTCGTCTATAGGCCTTCTACGTTTGCCTAAACCATCCTCGGTGCCGGGTGCCCTATGTCTCAGCGGATCTGGCCTTGTTGGAAGAGAACGGTCGTCTTGACTCATCGGAATAACCCCAGATGCAATTCTAGCATTCTCTTCCCTGTCCTTCCTATCACGCTCTCTGTCCTTATCGTCCCTTCGATGACGATCTCGGTCCTTGTCACGCTCTCTGTCCCGTTCCCGAACGCGTTCTCTGTCTCTGTCTCTCTCTCGTTCTCGGTCAGCGTGCCTATCTCGCCCGCGATCTCGGTCCCTCTCTCTCTCTCCGTCTCGATCCCTTTCGTTCTCACGAAGACGTTCTCGTGCTCCTCTGTCACCTCGCGTATGTGTCAGACTGTCCCGGCGACCAACAGTCATGCTATGCAAACGAGTGTCACCACGGCTGTCCTTTTCCTGCCTCTTGTCGTCGGGCAAACTTTCCACCGCCCTGTCAGAACGGCTTCGACCACCACTCGCTCGACTATCGTTGCTTGGATCTCTGGTTCCGGGATGTGTAAGAGGAGATGGCGAACGGTGACGGGGAGAGGGTGCAGCGGAACCGTTGTGACTACGCGGTTCCAACCGTTCAGCACGTCCCATCGTTTGCTTTGCTGTCTCTCGCAACTCCTGGGCCGAGAGTGTTTGACTAGGATTTGTCGGCGGCGGCATCGTCTGCATACCTTCCGTACGTTTTTCATCCGCGCGTTGAGTACGAGGCGACTGTGCCATAGTAGTCTGGGCCACGGTTTGTTCCTTCTGGCTGATTAAACGCACTGTCTCGTTTTCAGCTGCAGGTCCGCCCTGCCAATCTACGGGTGGACGAGCATCAACCGCCAATGAGACATCGTGGCGCGACGGCAGAGGCACAGAAGGTTCGACAATAGAAGGTTGTTGGCCTTGGGAATGCGCCAATTCTGGGGGCTTGGGTGATGCACTTTTGGTTTCCGGTCTGATCCTTTTCACTACCTCTGGCCTTGGAATGCTTGGTAGAATGTCATCCAAGATGAAACAGACTCAGACTAATAGATCAATACCTTTCCATAGCTAACTTGGCTGGATTAATATTAGGTGTAGATGCGGGTATAGGGATTTGATCAGCAGACGGTTGCGTAGGTGGTACATTACTAAGGAGCTGAGCACGTGGCGCAGAAGGCGTTGCCTGCACCGGCGCGCGGCGCGCGTCACCATTACTTGAAACTTGCCCGATGGCAGTAGAGACAGTGGGTTTGGGCGAAGCGATTCCATTTGGCTGCGACGAATCAAAGGGGTAGTGTGAATACAATAATTTATGGCTTACCTTGGGGACTTTGGGCAGCGCCCATAAAGATTCGCGTTTCTTCAAACTTGCCGAATACCTTCGGTTGGATATATGTATAAGTATTCGCGTGCTCGACCGTAACAGAATTGAACGTACGCCCGTCCAAGGATCTTCAAATCACCACGTTCTTCTGTCTCTAACAACTTGTCCATAGCTGTGTCAATGGCGGCACCCGTATCGGTTACGGAAGCTAGTGGAAATACAGATAGTATCTCCTTTAACACAATAATTGCGTTGTACACGTGCATGAACTCTACGGTTTGAATGCATTCGATAAAGCACTGAACCGAATGAATTTCGCATCACATCATGTCAAAGGGACGTCGTACCTTTGCTAGTTTCCTATGCCACTTTCGAAGAATTTGTTGGAATGCCATCCACTTCAGGACATTGTCACCCGAAACAGGGTAATTGTTCGACCACACCCGTTGGAAACCAGGATGATATGTGGTCTTCCCGCCGATCTTTGTACGGTTATCTTGTATGTATAAGTGTTCATCGAGGTGCCATTTGTGGAGATCCGAAAGGATACCAAGTAGAAACCGACCTACAACATGTCCGTATAATTTTCAGGTTAGATCCAACGAGCATTTACCATAATTTCGAGCTTCATACTCGCTACAGGAAAATAGGACAACCTTGACGTGATCGCCCAGAAGCTTTGTGTGTGTAAATTATGTGAAAACACTTCTCCAAAGAAGTTCATACCTTATCGTAACACATCAATGTATGAAAGCCAGGGGTACCCTGCATATGCATGACCTTGATGAATTGAGCGCAGAAATCGGCATCCATGGGCGATAGTAAGCAGCGTGGTTGGATACAGTGCTCAATTATCGAATTCACAAGCATATTTGACTTGGTTGCTGAGTAATGTCAGTATCAGCCTTGAACACCCTTACTAGACCACCTACAATGAGCAAACCAACTGTGCTTTTCCCGCGCCAGCCGCTTGATTGTATATTCACGAGAAATTGTCTGCTCTTTGAATTCCTGGGCTAGCAAATTAACGTAATTGTTGTAACGATCTCGTCGTGTGCGATGTGATGGCGCTGTCATTCGTTTCGCACGATCGGCTGAGCGGTCAGCAGCTATGTACTTAGAGTCTTCTTGGCGACTCAGCGTTCTCAAAGCTGAGCCCTCCTCATCATATTTTGAAGCCGGGGGCATTAGATCATACGTTGACAATTGCCAAAAAGTCAAGTAAAAGCCGGGCCTAATAATTTTAGGTGTCTATGCCAAGGCAAGGTAAAAAGCAGCATACCCAATCACATCGTATGCATTTCCGGGGGCAATGGTCTTAATGTCATCAAAAAGTGAAGCAAGTTCAGGTATCCAAGGGGACTGTTAAAGTTGGCTTTACATTTATCTATAGGTGCCAGGCATACAACTCACCTCTATGGAGTTAACACCTAATGACGTAGAGGCTGCATCAACCTCCATTAAAGCTTCTTCGGAAACGGCTTGTTCTTCACCAATTTGCTTCCCATTCGTATCAGACGGTGAATCCAAATTGGTGGGCGCTCCAACACTAGGAGATGCAAGGCGAGACGCTACCGCGCCAGGTTCACGCTTGATCAAAAGTGCGGCCTTGAGTCGTTTCTCAGCTTCTTCATTTGCGGCGCGTTCCTGTTCCTTCATTGCCAGCGCTGCATTCTGATCCAATGTTTAGACAAGCACAATTATTAATGAATAGGTTTGAAGCATACCAGGAGAGACGCTTGCAATACTGGTCTTATAACTTGCATACAAATCGGAGCACAGATCCCATAGACAACTCCCAATTCGCCAATGGGGGGCAAAATTTTCTTCGCGTAATCGTCCAGGGGGATGACGGAGGGTGAGGTCAAAAGTTCAAGATATTGTAACAGTACGCCATGAGTCTGGACTTGTTGTCAACATTGCTGCGGTTAGAAAGAATAAGGACGTACCGTATCATAAAGGCTTGCCAGAGACTTTAAGTGAGCATCAGGCGCCCGAAATACGCACGCTTGACGTTGCTGAGTAACTTGAATCAACAATGGAAGGGCAAAATTTGAGTCCAGAAGTGCTTTGCCCAGTCGCTGAGGTCCTTTCAACACTGCATCGCCAGGATCAAGTCGTGCCCCTCTAGTCGTTGATGCTACGGCTTCGATTCTGAGAACTGGTCCACCAGCCATAGCAGCTATCTGAGATTCTGATAGGCTAGGCAACGGCTCTATACCTGCCATCTTCCAAATAAGTTCTCTCAAGACAACTATGTCAGTCGATTGTCCGTTGTGGAGTTGATGGACAATATATTTTAGAAAAGGCGTTAGGTCAGCACTGTAACGCCTAAAGAGCATTCCCGTGAAGGACGCAAGACCTGATACAAACCGTACTCTAGTATGCAGGATAAGGCATGAATCGTTGAACACGTACTCTGCAACCAATCGCTGGTATTGACCCCGTCATCTTTCACTCGTTCCTTCCTGGGGTTTGCCAAGGCATCAAGGATGATAAATACGAGCACATCAAAGCCCATGTTTGTGGCATAACGTAAAGCCTGTATCACAACGCTGGCTAAGTTGTCGTAGGCCATTATTTGATTGACTGCATTAGTGAAAAATATGCATGGGTTTGAATGAGCTAACTTGGCGACTGGTCCAGAAAGTGAATCGATAGTATTGTGAGACAATCGACGAAGAATGCCCTTGGATTCTCTGTCTGCCTGTACCTCTCGTACGCGGAGCTCTGGATGAGATTTATAGATATTCGTTTTCCATTCACCATACAGCATCCATCTTCCTGTTGTCTCAAATTGACGAATGATATTCCAGACTTCAACAGTGCAGACCGCATTGCCTCGGATCAATGGCAACGCAGGCAGCAAATATATGCGGAGAACTTTGAACCAAAACTGACGGATAGGATGAGAAGGATCCGGTTCAGCAACCGGCTTCTTCGTCATAGGATCGACCGGCACCTGATTCATGATCAGAAGGAAAGTATTACACGGGAAGACAGACCTAACCGTAGAGATTATCTGCAAACGCCCCAGCCGGAGGAATTTTGTGAGGAACAGGGGATCTCGTGAAACGTGCAGTCCAACAAAATGTAACAATGGATCTATCACGTCCATGAGATCGTCCACAGTAGTGCAGATGGGTACCTGCTCAACCCAATCAGGAAAGAAAAAGACAAAGTCATTCATGCTAGTGCTTGGTGGTGTTGGGGCCCACAGAGTTATGATCGGTTTGCGAGGAGGGAATTGACTCAGACCAGAGGGACCATAACGAGGTCGAGGGAGCATAAAACTTGGATTGCGTTCCTTGGTGATGAGCAACGAGTCATATAGAGGCGAGATAGAATGCCTCAAAATGCGTAACATCAAGTCAGCAACTTCGGGATTTGAATCCACAAGCCATGGAAATTTGGACAAGATTGCGATAGCAGGCTTCAATGCACCAACTGCAAGTAAAGCCATTAATAGGCCAACCTTCTGGTTTCGATCTCTAAGTTCAACTTTCTTTGCTTCAGATGGCGCAGGCGTTTTAGATTTTGGTTGTGATGGCTGTGAACCGGATTCCAACGGTGCAGCTAATGCCAGTTGGCTTATTTTAGCACCTGCTATCCTGGTTTCAATATTTGCCAAATACTCCTTGTGTACCGTAGTCATTTCTTCGTCTGAAGGCAAAACCTGAAGAATCGTCGTATAAAGTTTCAGAAGACCAGGAAATAGGAAATAATAGTGATTACTTACGTGAGGATACAAATCTTCCAATGATATGAATCCCTCCCGAATTAACAAGGCTGCCGTCAAGTACAGATTTTTTGGAATAGATTCATTAGCTTCTGGTGACTGTGTGAAGTCAGAAAAACACTGAGAATTGCTGTAATCCAACGCACGGCATAATACGAAAACTTAAACCCAAGCACTTGCGCTAACACTCGGGAAGTATTACTTTGAGTCGTGGCTGATCGACGATCTGCAAGAGACAGAACTTCATCCAGACTCTTTCCTTTGAAAGATACCGGCGAAATATTATGGCTGTTGTCTGTTTCTAGCCTTGGACGATGGTAGGAACCTTGCCAAGGAGAAAACGAAAGCAGGATGAGAAAGAAGGTATAATGAGTGGCGAGATGAATTGACAGGACATCGAGTATGATATCAAGCGCCCTGTTAGGGTCCAGATCAAAGTACCCAATCAGGCTTATAACCCTTTCCCATACAGGCTTCACGCGTTCTTCAATGGATGCCCAGGATTCCACTGGCCTTGCCGTGTGTGACGCATGTGCGGAACCAAGGTTACTAGTGAGCTCCACGATGAGTTTACTATAGCCTTCAGACTGTTCGCGCAACAGATTGAACTTATTCTGCTTATAGCTAGTCAAGTGAGTTAATGAAATAGAGATAGAATAACTTGAAACACACAATAGGCCCGTCCGAGTTCTGATCTCCTTCTTGTCCAAAGAGACCTTGTCAGAAATCAATCCAACTCCTGCAAGTATCGCAGAATCCAAACGTTCGCGACAAATGGCTGCATCAATTATTTTGAAATCCTAAATGTGCACTCAGGTACTCGACTAAATGAGGGCGGACGATACAAACCAAGAGTCTCTTTATAATAACCTGAACTGTTTCCTTGTCACTTTCTGCATTCGTCTTTGCTTTTTGGCATTGATTCAAAGTTTCCGCAACACCCTTTAACCTTTCCTGATCGGTATTCAAGTTGGAGATGGTGGTTTTGGCGTCTGAGATGATTTCATCAAGCTCTGCATCAAGGGACCAAAACATATCGACGAGATGTTCGCCAAAAATGGCAGTGCGTTGAGTGGACTGTGGTGACGAATGCGACGACGACGGCAAATTATTCAATACCGACCTGACGAAATCCACAAACATTGAGGGCGTTAGCGAGGGCTTTGAAAAAAAGGAGAGCAGCGTAGAAGACAGAAGGGTGTGATAAGCCGTAGTCAGGACATCGACACAGTCTGGATTAGTAGGGTTACAGTGCGGAGAAATGAGAATGTTGCGACTGTGACGAGGGTATTAGACATGAGCAACCGGATGAAGATTAAGACCAACCATTCTGATTCACCACCCCTGTTCCATGTCTGAAGACAAGCGCGAATGCTCTTCACAACGTCCATTGAGGACGAGGGTCTCTGCGGCAGAACACGCAGGTGTGGTTCTCCGTTGGGGTTGTTGGACAACAACTGTAAATAAAACCACGCGGAAACAGCAGCCGTGTATTTGCCAAGCCGATTATAGCAGATGACTATCAACACTGCCGCCCCGCCAGAGCTATAAATTCATGGTAACATCATGTTTTCGACATGTCATCGCCAAATTCAATCCTCCGAGGTCCACTGCATGAAGGGCACGAGCGTATAGCTTTTCTGCACCCAGGTGCAGCATTGAATGAATCCTGGTCAAAATTCACTCGCAAAGGAAAGAGGACGATTGGGGTTTCGCAAAGTCTCAAGAGAATTGCATTGTCATCCTGTCTGTGATTATGTTCATCTATCTTAATCCTCAACCATGCGAGCGTGGTGTTAGGGCTGAACATACTCCTCGTGTTCCTTCCTGTTGGCTGGGTAGCACATTTTAAAAGCAAAGCTGGGCATTGGAAGGAGAATGACGTGTTCACCCGTCAGTGATATTATTTTCTTGGCTGTGCTCTGATTCACGTACAGCTCAGTCTGTTTCCTTGGCATCATACCCTTGCAGAAACTTTTTGAGTTTGGGGGTGAGCAAATGGCATGCTACCTTGGCACAGATTTAGGCGATCTACTCGTGATTTCTTTGAACAAGTACAGTTTGCCCAGCGTTCGTAAATGATCGCGCTCATAACTTTATAGTGTTATTGAAGCAACATTAGCAATTATTCTCCTTTCAAATGGAGAGTAAGTAAATTGAACATAATTAATCCACACCGTAAATGAGTCACGTAGATTGAGGTTGTTGCAGGCAACAGTGATTGGTACGCTGCGCCTTAGGATTGGCCGTACGTACACCTGATCATGGTACAGGGGTTGTCATTCTCCACCTTCTGCTGGTTCCTGGAGTGTCTTTCTTTATTGGTGGAGCGCGTCTTGCCCACCAAGAATTGCATCCTCACTTCACACAATTGAACCAAACACTGCTCAGCATCGGGTCAGAGCTTCATGTCACTTGTATTTTGAAAAACTCATTTGCCGATAGAGTTCTTACGTTTGTAGTTCCAGCCGCAATATTTGCAGCATTGGACCAACCGGTTATCGCTGCAGTTTCGATCCCGGTCACGCCCGCCGTTAGCGACGCAACTCGCAGTACATTCCTGACTATTAGTCGCGTCTTGGCCATTGTACTCCTCGTCGTGTATGTGGCAACTTGGTACCCAGAGTGTTATGCTCATGTGATATCAGCTACGTCTGCTCCCGCATCTTTCTTCACAACCCCCCTGGAGATGATGAAGAAGCGAAAGCGGAACAACGCGCACGGGAAAATAACGAAGAACCCGAAGTCAATCAATATGTCTGTATTATAATGCTTGTTATATGTATAGGATTAATGGCTACAACTGTCGAATGGGTAAGTACGTTGTATTGCCTTTGTTTCTTTGGCTGATATTCGTATGAGCTGGTGGAGAATGTCGATGCGGCTAGAGGACGAGCCTTTCAAATGGAGTACGTATCACAAGTTTCGCACTTTATGATTCTGATACCTCCGCCTGTTCAGATGGTTTGGTCTAATACTCCTCCCATTACTATCTTTTGCTGCCGATGGTATCATTGCCATCGGTACTTTTGTCCGCTACCTAATTCGGTACTTTTTCAATGGTCCCGAACCCCCAAGCATTGTAGCCAAAGCACGCGCTATAGACCTGAGTATACAATTCATGCTCTTCTGGATGCCATTTCTCATTATCCTTTCATGGGGCATGGGCACGCCATTGTCTCTACTATTTGGTAGTTTTTAAGGTCTTTTATCTATGACTGCACGTTGCTAATATTTTTCGCAGATTTCTTCGAGATATCAGTACTTGTATGCGCATGCTTTATTGTCAACTATGTTACGGCAGATTCTAAAACCAACTGGGCTGAAGGATTGGCGATGGTGGCTTTCTACGTTGTCATAGTCAGTCCGTCTCTAAGAGTTCAAAACCCATCATGATACCTTTTTTCAAGGCCGTAAGCGCATGGCATTACCCTGGCCAGAAATCTATCGAGATCATGTCAACTGCTAATGAGTCGGTAGAGGAGACATTGCGGGGGATTGCAGCTTCAGCCAACGGGACCGCCACATAAAACTCATACTCTAGTTACAGCATTGCTACACTGTACATACGCGCCACTGAATGTGTCGAAAAGTAATTTACCTTTAAAAGCCACTTGCCGTCACTCGCAATTGTTCTAGCTTTTTCAAAACTTCGCCTACAGTACGGTCCAATTCGCCAGCTATCGAGCTTTGTTTTGAACCCGGCAACTTGGCATAGGTTTCGCAAAGGTCACCATCAACGACAGACTTGACAGGGACATAGTAAGCTCGCCAACTCAGGTGATCTCGTCCCACCAAGCTTAGCTGTTCTGAACGCATATGCTGTTCCAGTGTAGAAATGAGGTCGACATCTTCCTTTGACACGAACGGTACGAGAATTCCAATCGTCCCATGAAGACCAGTATATAAGAGGACTTCACGTCCACCAGCCACCAGAGAAACTTTATGAATGGAAGTTATCAAGTCACCCACGTGCAAATGGGCAATCAATCTGGTCTTGTGAGGTGCACCCATAAGGATCCCCTTTTCATGCAAAATTCCTGCACCCGTTGGATCGTCGTCAACCTGGTCGGACACCTTCATATCCAGTCGACTGACGAATATATTACCAAACCGGTCACCAGCTGCAACGGTCGTGTAGTCAATCATTACTTGTGCAGTTATCCAGCGTGGTTGAGAGTCATCAGCGAATACAAGCAGCCGGTTCTCGGGTGCTTTATAGGCAACAAAGAAGACAGATTCTTGCATATCACTGACGAGAATTCGAGAACCTTGGGTTGAGAGGAAGACGATTGCAGTGGCAAATGACTAATAATTATCAGAATCGATGCGCCGAGGGGTCCAAGCAACGCACCTTGTTTTCAGCTTTTCGTAGCAGCTTCTTTTTTCCGATATCATATATTCTGAGTGCCTTGCCAACACCAGCTACGAGACGACCCTGAAAAGCCAATAAAGCCAACGGCACATCATCTATCTCCGTCTAGAGAATTATCAGCGACAGATTACCCTTCGCAGTCAATTACTCAACTCACGGTATGCACTAGTTCCAACGATTTACCGTCGTCATCGAACCTGTACGTTCGAAGGTATCCTGATCTACAAGCTCGTGGTGAGACGCGTGTATCGGCGGCAGTTCCGACTACGAGATGTAGCTCGCCACCCCGTGCCGCAAAAGGTACGATGGCAAGAGAAAACGCCGACTCGTTATTATCTAGAGGTACTACAGTCACACTCTTTCCCTAGATATCAAATAAGCATTTTTCATATCTGGAAAACGATGGATATACAGACTTCAACTGGGTCGATAATTCTGATATTGGACGCCCACGAGCCAGCCGGTGCCCTAGGTCCACCGAACACCTCTGATGGTAGGTTCAATACGTCATCATCAATTGGCTTGCCCTTGCTGCGCTGTTTTGTTTTTTTGTTTTGGTCAGCTGGAGTGCATACGGAACGAGCGCTCACTCACAAGTTCTGCCAACCGTTTTTCTGATGCCTCCTGACTCAATATACGATGATCCCCTTCTATGAGATAGAAATAATGATTTGACGGGTGCGTGATGAATTTCCGCGGCGTATGAGAAAGGGGAATAAAATCTTGCTTCAATTTCATGCCAAGCTTAGACACCTGGAATATTCTACCCCTAGTTTGATTTGGGCATTTTACTAAACGTGTACTGCACGCACCGAAGAACGCTGCCAGCGATACCAATCAAACCTTCAGGGCTAAGTTCAGCAGAGAAGCTCCAGGCATAATCCAGCGTCTCATATATTAGCGGGGTAAAGTGCATCATATTTTGGTGCGTATAATTTAGCCATGTCCGAGATGACAAAGCAAGCATAGCAGGATTGCGTTGTATCTGAACTCTGACAAGTCGTATAGGCCGAGTACCTAAAAATCTAACGGACTGATTTAGTCTTACCACAACTTGTGAGTAAGTCCTCACCGTGTCCTTGTATCGGTAAGCTGCCCACTGATAGGATCCAGAACTGTCCTTAGGAGGACGCCATTCTGCAAGCCAATGTTGACGAACATCGTTGGTTGAGCTTTGTTGATACTAGCATCCAACATGTCCGCAATACAAATTGCTGAGGGTGGAGCAGTTAAGGCTTGCAAACTGATCGTTTCTAGAGTAGTCTCAGGATCGAGGGAAATAATTCGGACAGTTTGATCTTCACAGCCAACGGCCTGTAACATAATTGATACGTATTCATAATTAATCACTTCTGGTGCTCACCAAGTAAGGGGTCCTTTGACGGTCCTCGGGAACCTCGCCAATGCTCAATGCTAGAACGGTGCTACCCATGGCTTTCCGATCTTGATATTCGTTCAGTTGTCCATCCAGATCCAGTTCAAAATAGACAAGCTCCGCAGAACTTAAAGCGACAACAACCTGCCTCTTATTCGTCGTGGCAGTAACAATAGTTTTCCCTTGTGGGACCCTCCATTCGTTGACCCTCCGATCAGCCAGTACGTGCCGAATGCCATGTGGATGTACTTGTAAAAGCGCGTCGGATCCAATCTGTTGTACCGCCAATGTAGGCGCTGAAGACAGAAAACCTGTATCCTGCACTTCTTCGATGGTCTCTCCAATTGACAAGACAAGCGTTCCATTCACGAATGAAAGTATGATATACGAATCATATGGATCTTCAAGCGCGTAAGCGCTTCGTAAATATCTGGAATTGAAAACCTTACCATCTTCCTTAACCTTCGTCGTCCACACCGCGTTCGGAATACCAGGTAATTCTGAACTAACAGTTTCTTCAACTTCAAGGCCATGCCGTAAAGTGCGAAGTGCACTACGAGCCCCGCGACCACACGCGGCGAATATTTGCGGAGTGTCAGAATTAGGTAGAATATTCAAGACCTTAGCATCAATGATAGGATCCAAGGATTCCAATTCATCAGCAATAACTAGATTTTCTAGGGATCGAGGTTTGAAAAATGCAGGAGGCAGGGGTGTCGATGGGTCTGCCATGCCAAAAGACGGGTAAGATGACGAAGAAAATTCTGGCTCGTCGTCATCATCGCCAAGTTTTTGGAATTGGTACAGATAACTGTCGAAACATTAACAATGGCATACGACAGCATCAAAAATTTGAATACAAACTGATTACCAAACTCCGATGCAACGAACAGAAAGCCTGATTTCAAAATGCAAAGGCTGGCGGCAACAGGGACAGTATCAAAGTACTTGATCCTGAGGGATTTCACTTCCTCGTCTTCATGCTCAATAGTCACCTTGTACATATCTCCAACTTCGCTTTGTAGCAAGAAGAAAAAGGCACCCTACAGACGTTAGACGTCAATTTAGCCGTGAAACAGATTTGCTAACCTTCATCTTATGCATGACGACGGCTGTAATGATCAGGCCTGCATTGGGATCTTCGAGTGGATGCTTGCGCCGAGGTATAGGCACACGATGTTGGGGTGAATCCATGTGTCGGTAAATGATGTGATCTTCACAGCAGATGAGTACACCAGATGGACCATCATAGCGATCCGACGAAGCGAGCTGGCCACCAGGGACTTGCACCAGAAGATTGGCCCGCGGATCTGTTGGCTCACTCCATTTACGCACGACATGGTTGAGGCCAAGATCAAGCTCATAGTATGTGAGCATCTAGTGCTCCCGTTAACTCACTGTTGTGATAGTCAACCCATGTGACTCACTTTTTCTGCATTGTTAAATGCCTCACCAGTCGGATCTTGGTCCGCCTCGGAGTAGTCTACCTCAAGAGCAGCAAACAGAGGGTTTTCAAACCCAACATCGACACCGACAATGTGATGTATGATGGCAGAATTTTTGTGGGCCTCCAACGGGGAAGATATCGTGAGATTCGCCGCTGCGTCACGATTCAAAATGTAAACTAATTTTGCCTTTTCCATTGCGGAAATCATAACCGCGCGCCCTTTTGGATCGATAGCTAGATACTGTCCTGGCACAATCCTGCGAGCGCCAGATTTGCCGAACGTCTCTTGATGGAGCTTTACGAAACTGCTCGTTTTGGGGTCATAGTCAAGAATGATGATTCTGCCCGAATCCGACCCTACGATGGCGTAGTCTGAGAAAGAGCAACGTGAATACGACGAACAAATGACATACGTACAAGGGCTCACCCTTAGTTCCGCCTGTCAGTCGAAATGCGGAAAGCGAACGTATCGAACCGAAAACGTCGGTAACAACAACAGTTGAGAATCTCCCAGTCTGAATATCTGGGCGCAAAAGTTCTAGTCGTGTCCCATGGGATACAATAATTTCCTGTTGTCTTGCACCAGAAAAATTGCCGACTATTGCATGTGTGATAGCAGTGGGAGGTTGGAGTGTCAAGTTATATAGGTGCATTTTTTGCTACGGGAAGTCTGGCGCGAATTCAGCCTGTCCGTTGTGGGGAGAGGCAAGTTTTGTGAGTTCAAGACAAACAAAGCGCGTCAATACATGTATTACTCCCTGTACTAGTACTATGAAATATCTAATAAGCATCTCTATTTCCTATAGAAAACTGCACATTGGTTCATGCGTTGCACAGAATTTATGTGAAGGACGTCAATTGAATCTTGAAACCAGAACTGTTTAAAAGCACTGGACTTTCCCGCAAAGTTCAAGGACTGGTTCCCTTGTGCTGTGCACCATTCGCTTCATAGCAGAGCAGGACTCGCTTGACGTGTATTCCAACCATGCAGGACAGTAGCAATTCCCCGTTAACCCATCCTGCATTAGTATTTGATATCGAGGCTGGATACAAGCCCCACAAGGTGGTGCACGATGATAATTCTGACACGCTCACTTGGACCGAAGTCGAGGTCAAAACTCGGACAACACAAGTGAGTTTTACGTGACCCAGCTTTTCGCTGTGCTGATAGGTGAAACAGCTGGGCGTTTGGGATAGACATGGTCGTGCGACAGTGGGATGGAAGCAAAGCATCAAAGCAATTGCGACATATTCCTGTTTGAGTCCATGTGCAAGTTCGTCCTTTAATGCACACTCAAACGTTTCTAGGGCTCAATGTTTTGTTCATTTTCGTACCCTGTGCATGGGTTGCTCATTTTATACTCCCGTCGCATGAAGTGATTTGTATTCGTCAGTTCACAAATCAAGTAGAGTCGTCTGTGCACTTATTCTAACGAACGTAGTCTGCATACTGGCCATGATCCCACTGACGAAGATGCTGCACTACGTCGGAGATCAACTAGTGCTCAACAGCAGTAAGGCAACAGGAGACCTCATCGCAGTAACTGTTCACAAGTGAGTTCAAATTAGTTTGTTCGAGCATGTCATAACTGGTTTTCTGTCAAAGTTTCGTCGAGACCGTCTTGTCTATCATCCTACTTACCAAGTGCGAGTAGGTGTAGTTCACACGATGAGAAATTATTGTGTCTTACTGTTTGCAAAGGCTCAAATTGCTACAGGCAACCATCGTAGGTGAGCATTTTATGACATCACCTTTTCAATCTGGTCGTATCATTATTAGGCATCATTCTACTTAGAATTTTACTCGTTTCCGGCACAGCTTTCATCACAGGCGGCTTGCGAAGGAAAAGCCAATTGTTACATCCCCAGCAAAATCAGTTGAATCAGACATTATTAAGAACAGGGTTAGTTCGATCATTTGATGTTAACCGCCGAAATTCACTGAGAACACAGAACTTTTGCACTACTTCTACCTGTGGTTTTTTACAATGCAATTGAACACAATTCAAAAGCCTTACTGGGAGAGACAAATGTACCCAGTGTCATCAATGAGTCGTTACGACAACAGATCTTAATTGTCAGCAGAGCCTTGTCCCCGTTGCTCTTACTCGTGTAAGTTTGCAACTATGTAAGGCTATAACTACTTGAATCGACATTAGATACATCTGTTCTTGCTATTACATCCACTCCCTGGAGGAAAACATGGAAAAAGATACAGGGGGATTTGATGATCATAATCCGGAAATCAATTTCTGGATGTGTGTTATGGTCGTGCCTATCGTTGGCGGCCTCATGTCTGTTACGACTGAGTTTGTCCGTTTTTTTGTTATTTGCTTCTAATTTAGAAGTTGATGAAATTTCAGTTGGTCTCAAGCATTCAACCGCTAAAGCACCAGAGTGGAATTCGGGAAGAGTACGCCTTATTTTATACTTGGGTTGTATCTCTAAGTCAACCACTTGCACACTAGATTTTTTGGTCTCATCCTGATTCCCCTTGTGTCATACGCGGCAGATGGCCTGCTTGTCAGCGTCTTTTACATACGCTCACAGTTGCGACATCTGCTTGGTGCACCATACAAACCTGCTGGCTCCCTTGCAGAAACCCGGTCGATCGATTTAAGTATCCAATTTTTGTTATTCTGGACACCCCTTCTAGTTCTGGTCGCCTTGATATTTGGCAAACCCTTCTCACTTTTGTTCGATACCTTCGAAGTGATACTCCTCCTCGCAGCAAGTTTTCTCCTGAACTACGTCACATGCGACTCGAAGACTAACTGGGCTGAAGGTGTAATGCTGGTAGCTTTCTACCTCATGGTGGTGAGAAGCAATTTATCTGGCTCTGAACCTCACCATAACCAACCTAGGTTATAGCGGCCTGGTTTTATCCAGGCAGGCGTGATTTTAAAGAGCTGTTGTCCTGCAGCGTATTGTCCAATGTATCGAATACGTTGCTTATCCAGCTATCATAGTAATGGCATTGTGGGACATGCGGTAGAATGGTGATTCGTGTGTCATCTCGAGATCGTCGTCGTATCAATAGCGCTGACCTGATGTCTTTCTACCTAGAGCTAATACAGTTTGTCGAATGACCTCGGTAATCTCTGACCGTGCTGCGTTCAGGTCAGGGTCAGAGTATCCATGACCCATGGTCCGTCTTAGGTGACCACAACCGCGTCGGAACTGTTCATATCTTGTGATCTTGTATGCCATACTGAGCGTTTCTCTCGTCCTAACCGCAGCCAATGGGTCACCAAACGTAATGCTCAAATGGGCACCCAAACGAGGTGTGTACTTGCGCGGAAAAGGCCGACCCTCTGGCATGGCCTGATCGAAACCTGTCAACCAGACAGGAATGATGGTGGGGGGGACATTGGCCTCCATAACCATGCGCCCGCTAGACAATATCAGCATCAGAATGAGAAAATAGTTTGCGAACTCTTACATGCCCCATTTGAACTTCGACAAGGTCACGTCCTGGTCCGAATCTCGCGCATATGTCGTCGGTTGGCAGACTTTACCCTCGCTATACAAATGTACCTTCAAATACAGTCAACTCGGCTAATCAATTTTAGGTTTGCCGTACCCAGCAGCCTTGATTTAGTTTATCTATAGCGGTATCAACCGCGGGTTGATACACACCTTTCCCTCGGAAAGTTTCTATCGTTTGACCTAGCCGAAAAAATTCCGAAAAGAGCCTACCTGCCCGCTCACGGAAATGAGAGGTGAAGTTAGGAAGCAGTATTAGACAGACTCACGGATTTGTGAACATGATGTCAGACGCCCCGAGCGTCCATCGTGTAGTGCGTGTATTGAAGTAACACCGTGCCGGTAGAACACCCCACGTTACCGGATCGTCAAGGCTTAAGGTTTAACATGTTAATAGGTATCCAAGAAGCGATGCAGACATCTACAAACGTCGAAATATGATTCGAAACTATAGACCAAATGAGCATGACACATCCCGGACTCTCGGAAGCGGCGCTAATACCTGTGATGATGCCTCTTCCATTGTATCTCTCCTGGGCTTCGAGCGCTCGTAAGAGAATTTCAAGTCCGTTGACTGTGACTGAGGCAGTCCCAAACTTCAGAAATGCCTTGGACAGGAGCCCAACAGCAGCAACTGTCGCGGTAGAGAGAACCTGGGACGCTGTCATTGTCGCTTCGCGATCAGAAAGGCCCGCTGACGTAATTTCGCTTCGATGGTTGGCAAGGTCAAAAATCAGGCCAGTCTCTCCAGAGTTCAGGGCCGCCTCCGTTCTCACCAATCTGCCTCAGCGCATCGGTTGCGCCTTTGCGCTGCCGCTCCCAGTGACCATGTTGGCAATATTACTCATGGCTCTGAGCTCAGTTTCCGCCTTGGTTTTCGTTTATTTCTTCCTACCGGCCCTATGGCGCTCTCTCATGATCGTTGACGAAACACTTGACGCACATGAAGCTGGAGTTACTGTCGTTGCTTCACGTATGAGTTATGTTTTTTTTTTCCATCCTCCGTGTTTCTTAACATCACGTAGGAAATCCGTTCCGCGAGACAGGTCCTCCAGCGAATATGGCGAAACTGATCCTACTCCGACACAAGGTAGGAGGAATCTGAATGTGTCATTCCGTCGCTGATAAGCTCTCCTTTAGATTCAGACCAACAACCGTAAGCGACGCGGCTTGTCTCATGGCCGTCAGCCAACACGGCCTTACAATATCGTCATGACGCGCCCAAAATCTACTTGGATACGGTTTGGCAAGGCCTTCGGTGGAATGCAATACCATTAGCATTCTTGGTTAACTCGCCCGTATCACTTTAATCTACTCAATATACCCGGAGGTTCTAAAATTATTTCGGTCTTCTTATTCACCCGTTATTTTACTGTTGAGATACTTATCCTTAGTCTTGTCCCGTTAACGCGTTTTACGACGATGTCATGTAGAACTACTTAACACGTATTGTGTCCTTGAAGTACTATTTAAAACGTGTGCTTCTATCAGAAAAATTGGTTAGTATGCTAGGCATCGCTTTCGCCGCTGTTTGTCGACCCTGCCGTTGGGGTGCTGCATTGCCAGATGAACCCCCTTTTCGTGTTCCATCTGTTTTCGGTTTATTCTTAGCGTGTCCAGTTACAGCTACACCCCCCGACCGCACGGCTGTGGTATTACGCGATTTGCCTTCGATTTTCGCCCATGACTGTAAACGAGTCCTCTCGCGATCTCCTTCGAGCGCTGTAGAGAACCTTTTCACCTGCGAAATCATCTTCTCGTCCAATCATCCCAAAAACAACAACCTAACGCATACCTCAGGTACGTAATCAAAGTCCAAGCCGTTCTCTCCAGTCGTGGTACTTATCTTTTGAGCAACATTGACTACTTTTATATTCATGTGGGTGTCTTCATCAGATATATCTTTGTCTATCCAAGACACGTCATGAGGATCAAGCGTAGGTTCAACCTGACAAAATGGTTATGACTAGTGTGAAGATTCACGTGAGGAACCTGCCTCCTTTCGCCTTGCAAGATCCCTTGCACGATGCTGAATCTCGTCTCGTGTTACATAGCCTTGCGTGTCTTGCTCATCTTCGTTATCTACTTCTTCCATAACGACATCATGTCGCGGAGTCTCAATGCTGTCGTCATCGACTAAACCATTCTCGTATACTCTATAGAATGCTAGCGTTTCTTCGTTGCCGGCTGATTCCCAGTGTCAGAAGGAATATTAACTTATTGATATACCTCCCACCTAGAGCTTTGATAGTGTCCCTGTCAATCCTCTGCGACTTGGTCATTTTACGTCGAATTTTACGAGCCCTTTCATCCTCGTCACTCTCTTCGTCGCTATCATCCAACCCAATTCCGCGATTACGCCGCTTTCTTCGAAGTTCACCTTGTACAGCAGCTTGATGAAGCTTCTCCAATTCTTGGTCCTGCAGTTCCATGTCCTCTCTATTGTGCTATTAGCGTTATACCGACATAATCCATAGTCAGGTACCGACTTGTATTTCTCAAGAACCCGTGGAGCATTCAACGTCTCTTCGTCCATGACGCCATCGTCTACCAAGGTCGTCAGATTCTGATCGAGGTCACTACCATTTTCCTCATCTTCCTCGTCTTTTTTAGGAAACCCAAATACGTCGTCATCATCTGACTCCTCTGCTTCTGTCTCTATAAATTCTGATTTTTCCAATTTGTTTCTCCCTCTTTCATGGTGCGAAGTCTGCAATCCTTGTGTAAGGGTCTTAAACGCGTTCCTGATAACCCGGGATGTAGGAGTCGGGGTATTTCTATCAGCTTTAACTGGAGAGCGACTGGGTGAAGGGGTGCAACGCTTGATCAAACGCTTTTCTCGAGGTACGTCTTCCGAGAGTTCAGGCGCCAGGAAAGGAAGTGTACTTAGTGGATGTCGTTGTAAGTCATTCATCAATGAGCTGGGACCTTCGCCTGGACTTCTTTCTGGAACAGATGTCGTTCTGCACACAGGATCTTCATACGGGAGCGTTTGCGTCAAGAAACTACATCAAGTCAGAAGCGGAACGCAAAATAGCATCCTAGAAACGCACCCAAAGTCATTTACGTACAGCTGCTTTTTTCGAAGGCTCTTGTTACCAGCCTCAAGGATATACACTTGCTCCTTCTCAAAAATGGATTCTGCCTTGCGTAGTAGTTCCTGGTCGCTTGGGTCGAAGGCTGGCTGTAATTCAATGTCTTGTGTAAGCTCAAGACCAGCTGATGGCTAACGAGTGAAGTGGACAATCAATTCGAAGAATAACATGTCAATAGTAGGAATAACCTCATCCGTTAGTTTGCCCTTTGAAACCCGCGATGATTTTGTATTCTCAATTTCAGATTCAAACAGTTGTGTAAAACTAACTTGAGGGAACGATATCGTATCGGATTCGGTCACACCAGTAGGAGGTAAAATATTGCTGATGATTTCGGAAGGAGACATTGAACGTCGAACTTGAAAAGGTGGCGTCCCAGCTCGCGACGCTTGAGACTTATCCTCCGAAATAATTGTTAGTGGGGTCCGTTTACCATCCATCACCAAATTTCCATCCTCCAAGTCCTTCGGATCCATGAGGGAAGACATTAGATGGACTTCGTCGAAAAATGCTTGTGGACTATTGTTAATGTCATGTCGGACGGTCACGTTGTTTTCCTTATCTTCACTTCTGTCGAACATAAGTATGTAATCGTTCTCCTTATCACTCCGGTCCTCAGCTTGATCGTCTGTCGAAGATACAGAACCTCCATGAACCGAAGTTGGTGGAAACATCAAATTCTCATCGCTTCCATCAGTCGATGGCAGACGACGAAGATTTCTAGGGCCAACATCCTTTGGAGGTACTGTCTCCTCATGATTTTCTAATTCAGAATCAGAGTCAAGAATGGTTACATATTGGCGTTTTCGCATCTTGATTCTTGGTGTTCCTTCAATCTCCGATGCGGTAGGTTCTGGTTCTGGTTCTGGTTCTAGTTCAAAACCAGAATGTACAGAATGGTCGCCGATTATGTCCTCGCCGTCATAGTCTGAGGGTTCTGAGCATTGTTCTTGAAGATCATTGAAATTTGGCTTGTCTTCTGAACGCTCCGCAATATTCTGGATAGCCCACTGTGCATATGTTCTCAGCGCATCCTGACCACCTTCTAGGAAAGTTTTGAGCTGTCCACCACTCTTGATCCATTGCTCGTCTTTCTGAGCTGTCAATCGTTTATTTTCCTCTTTCACTTTTTTAGCTAGATGCCTAGACAATTCCTCTTGGGTCGAAACGTTTTTCCCTTCGGTGCATGCTCTGTTATTCCTACGCCCATGCTGTAGGTGCGTAGTAGGGCCTAGATCTAGGCATTTTGGCTTCGTCAGGGCGACAACTCTTGTCGATGATTGCCAGCCGCTATTCTCTAGTTGCTTGACAGCAGACGCGGGGATGTCGTCTGCAATAATTTCAAGGTCGTCATCGTCATCATCAGCCTCGGTTCCGATTGATTGTAAAGTCAAAAATCGCTGTTTCTTTGCTTGTAGCTCCTTTAACTTGTCCTTGTCCTTGTCCTCGTCAGCTTCGAGCAACCGAGATACGTTTGCGTCAGGTTGCAAATTGGAGACAGAATGATCCACGCGGGTCAAATCAATGTGATGACCTGATGGAGATGAGAATGGCACAATGGGGTCAGAAGTTTGTTGCATATCCTTTGACCGATTTTCGCTGTTCATGCCATTAGTGAGATGGTTGTTAAGATAGAGTGCAAATGCATACGTCAGACGGGCGAAAAAATTCTGAAGCGTGAATTTACAACTTTTTTCGGTCTTGGGGATTGATACGTGCTGTTTAGCGGCAAGGCGTACGCTACTCTTCGCCGTCTCCAATTGTTCCTTCTTTGTCGGAGGCTGAGAAATTGACCCAATATTTCAATATTTCCATGTTCTGGATTAGTAACCCTTGCAACTCCTGACCTTCAGTCTGGACGCCCTTTTCCGACCTTTGCTCAAAGGGGTTTCAAAATTTCTCAGCTCCATTCCTCCTGACGGTCCTTCTCCAGAATATAGTGGAGAAACACTCCTGCGAGAAGTCAAGCTTGCTTTGCTCTTACCTTTAAGTGAAGGCATTTCGCCGTCAGATGTCGGTGGAGTAGGTGATGAGCGCAAATTCGGTGTCCGAAACGAGAATGGCGATGATTTATGGGCGGAAGATCCAAGTTTGGTGTGCGATAACTCTGATTCCGAGTCCGAACGGTGAGCCGAATCACGATGAACAGTCCATCGCCGAGGAAGGTTTCCACCAGGCATGGAGGGTGACGTCATCACTTCTATCATGGAGGACTCATCATGGATGTTGAGTGACACACTCAACACATTCAAGTCCGAGCCGTATTTTGCAGTAGTGCACTGGGCCTCGGGGACTTGATCAAAATCCGTGCCTGAACATTCAGCAGGCGACTGCATGCCTTCGTTGAATGAGTTGAAATCATCTTGTTCGTCCAATTCCTCGATTTTCTTTCTCCATGGAAATGTGTACGTTGGTGAATCATCGCGTGTTTTCTCAGCGTTGTTATCGGTAGTATATTTAGGTTCATCCTAGAGGGTATGAGTAGGAAATTACAGAAGGAGGCATGCTTACCTGGACCGCATTCCTGGCCAAAAGCATGGTAGTCAGGCCCTCTTCTGCTACGGCGTGGCGTTTGCGGCCATAGGTTATAGGTGCACGTTGTACAACATCAGATAAATTAGAAAGGTTGGAAACAGAGGAGTCTGCTACATCCAGAGAATTGGAGACGGACATACGTGGAAAAGGAACTACTGCTGGATACGGCGTGACATAAAGCAATGTCGTCACAGAGTGACAATACGCGTTTTTGGAAGTCACAGACTAGTGTAGTTACACACTAAACAAAAGTCTCATCCACTCTAACAGTAAACACCCTTGTTAATAGTGACATAGTCGCTACGTGAAACAGTGATATAACGGTGACGACACGATCAAGCTGGCACTATGGGGAACCATTTATTGAATACGTTGTTTGGGTCATATTTTTTCTTGATCCTTTGGAGTTCGGGATAATTGTCTCCGAACGCCTCTTTTACGCGCTTCAAATCCTTCCCACCGTCCAGAAATTCCCCTTCTATCGAAGAAATTATGGATCGGAATATTGTTATTGAATTATGAAACTCACCATAGTTACTGTATGCGAACGACGACGGGTCATTCAAACGGGACTTGTCCCCAAGTATACTGCCACAAATTTCGTGTGCGACTAACCGTGCTTCATGTGTACGATCGCTGACTGCATTGTCCCAATGAAGTACAGTTAATGCATTTATTTTTCCACTGCGATGAAAAGCCATGGTGCCATTAGGTACGTCCATGATTTTTTTTAACGGAAAATATTCAAAAAGAACAGCATGCTTGATGTCCGCCAACTGCAGTTCGGTTGTTTTTGCGAAAAGCCTCTTGCTAACAGTCAAGTCAGGGCCTTCTTGAGACACCGCTTTCACATAGGCACCCTTGCCAGGACGAACGAAATCGTTCTAAGAGACATTTGATGAGAATTAATAGACGACCATCATAGTCCATACCTGAATCGCATTCATTCGTTCGTATGGAACTTCTCCTGTTGTATCAACTACAGGTTCTGTGAAATTATGAATAATATTCTTTTTCCTAATGAAGATACCTACTGAGATCAAGTAAAGGTTTGAACGTTTTCCTGCCTTCTTCTACTGATCCATTGTAAAAAACAATGCACGATAACATGGGCTATGTGAAGCAGCGCTAAGTTAAAGTAAAATGTCCACAGAGAATTGAACCATACTGTGCCGTCCGGACCATGGGTGTGCCCCGCTATCACTGCTTCCCTCTCTCCTGCAGCAAGCCACCAGTCTCTGAGAAAATCGAACACTGGTTCGAGGAGCGAAAGCGGAAAAAACGAGGAGGCCTGCATAAACCGTGGGATCCTGTGGATGCAAAGCGATAACGAATCGGGTAACGACCCCAAAGTTACAACCTCCGCCACGGATACCGAAAAAAAGGTCAGTATTCTCAGTCCCGCTCGCAGTGAGTATCGAACCGTCCGCGGTGACGACAGTAGCCTAGAAAACAGTTGACGACTCTACATTATAATCAATCAGACGGCTTACGCTAACAAGATTGTCGACGACCAACCCATGAGAACCTGACAGCCAACCGAAACCACCCCCTAGGGTAAGCCTGACAGGACGGACAGATCAGATATAATGTCAGTAGATGTATAGAATTGCGAGTACCCGCCGACGCCAGTCTAGCTATCGCGTTAAAGAAATACGCAATGCAAGTCGAATGTCAAACTTACATGATTAACGGTACCTCCGACAGATGCAAGTCCATGTTTAATAGCTACTTGGTCAACAGTTTCCCAAATAGCACCTCCACCGACGTGAGCAAGCTTCTTGTCGCCATCGATGGTAACATGATTGAGATAGCGAGACAGATCAATGACGAGGCCTCCCTCATCTGAGGAGGCTGCGCTAGTGCTATGACCTCCTCCTCGAATTGCGATCGCCAAGCCATTGTCTCTTGCGTGAGAGATTGCTAAGACAACATCCTGCTCGTCCTTAACAAATGCGACAATGGAAGCCTTGCGGACGGCATTAGCTGCCCATCGCTGAATCGCTTCATGGTAGCCCGCGTCCTCGGGCCTTACGAGGTCTCCCTTGAATTTCGCGGCGAAAGTGGACATGAGAGATGGTAAGAAGCAAAGATCGGTGATGGATGGATTGACCGATATTATAAATAGGAGCCTGCTGCCTCGATGAATCCGCGAGGCCGTACGCACCCTATAAATTGGCGTAGTGGGGTTTAAACACCATTACCTCTTGTCTTGGCATCCTCCATGACCACTATTGCCTATTCGCAGAGCAACTATGGCAGCATGCTCTCTCGACCACAGTCGGTAGCATATACCGTACCGCCAACGGCCTATTCGCACGGGGTTTATCCGGATTCCGTTCTTCCCTCTTATGGCAATGTAAACGTCTCAAGTTCCCTCATCGATCTGGCTAATTCAAAGAAAGGGACCTTACGCCACTTACGACGCGTCTCGCAGTGCAGCTAGCCTTGCATCTGTCGGTCGTCACTTGACTGGACCTTGTATGCTCCGCTTTTTCTTCCTTCATATATTCCACAGTCAACTTGGACATAGCATTTGAAAACCTACGTGACTTTAATTATTCAAGCAGTCAACTAGTGCCCACTTTGGCTGGATCCGTACCTGCCTCTTTTCCGCGGCACAGACGTCGTTCAAATTCATCTTTCGCGGTTCGGCCTCCCGTGATGGATCATTTCCGCTTCTCCTCGGGAGCCCATCAGATTAAATTTAAGAGGAGAGGAGCTTTCAGCGCTGGGATATCCCTTGCTGAGGCCCAGTCTCACATACGGCTTTCCAATAATGACCATTACACATTATACGACTTGAACGCCGATGGTCGCGCAACCATTCTTTTGACGGTCAGGGTATGAACTATCGCCTATTGCAATTCAATCGTTCATCATTGGTCTAGTGGAGTGGCTACCCACCGATGAGTTACGAGGTTCCAGCGGACTCATATGACGGTAGAATTAGCCTTCAGACATTAGCAAGACGAGTCTCTAGAGCATGCGTCCATTATCTGCAGGTTCGTCCTATTCATGTGGAGAAGCAGAAACTCATGCACTTTGACAGAGCAATTTTGTTCAGATCATGTGGGATCGCGTTGAGCTTCACCATATTGAGGAAATTGCCTATGGCGTCTGGCAACCTATGCTACGCGTCCGCTGAGCTGACCCGAGCATTACTTGTGATGTTGATTTGGGGTTTGTTTAAATATCGATGAATGTAAAGTATGTGATGTGGTTTATGAGCATTTCATTTTTATTTGTATCTGTTACTGGGTGCGTGTAGCCACACGCTCGGCCTTTCCACGTCGAACGCCTGTCACTTCCTCTTGCATGTCCTTCTGTATCCCTTTTCTTGTGCTGTAGAAGAACCGTGACGACCCATCGGTACATCATGCCCGAGACACAAATTTTTAAGGTAGACTATCTGCTCGTCATGTCATCTCTGGCCACTCATTTCGTCATGCAAGGCCACATACAGCGGAATACCTGTCTATGAGATGTGTGTTATTTCTAATGTGGTCTGGTGTATGTCTGAATGTGTTGGACACGTGTAGGATGTGTAAAGGAGTCGCTGTGATGAGGCGACGCGCTGACTCTTGGTTGAATGCAACACAAATTCTAAAAGTTGCGGGATTCGACAAACCCCAGCGAACTCGCGTGCTCGAACGCGAAGTACAGAAGGGCGAACACGAGAAAGTGCAGGGCGGATATGGTAAATACCAAGGTATCATAGCTCACGGCTATTTTTTGAACTAGTCTCCAGCTCATGCATACACAAGGGACATGGATTCCTCTTGAGCGAGGACTGGGTCTAGCCAAACAATACAATTGCGAGCATCTTCTTCGACCAATTATCGAATTTCAACCTGCTGCGAAGAGCCCGCCCCTGGCCCCAAAACACTTAGTTGCGAGCGCCGCAAGTCGACCGGCGCGTCGTAATCACGCTGTTGAACCACCCTCAAACGCGTCGGTGATTCATACGAGGTCATCACGCCGACAAACGCAGGAAACAGTGGAACCAGATTCTGACCGTGATACCCTCTCCATGCATGGCTCTGAAGATGGCTCAATGACACCTTCTCCATCGGAAGCCTCCTCAAGCTCCCGAACACCTTCTCCTATCAACAGTCCTTCAGCTTCCTACAGTGGACTCGAGGATGGTTCTCAGCAGACCGCTGATGGCCGGCGAAAGCGGCGGCGCTCTGTGGACGAACGAATTGACGAATTCTCGGACGAGGATCGCAAGGCCTCGCTCGACTTAAGATCGTATGGTGACCAAATCCTGGAATATTTCATATCAGATACAAATCAAATACCTTCCCTGTTAATTTCGCCGCCTGCCAATTTTGATCCAAATATGCCTATTGATGATGATGGACATACAGCTCTTCACTGGGCCTGTGCTATGGGTCGCATCCGCGTCGTAAAACTCTTATTAACAGCTGGTGCTGATATCTATCGAGTCAACAAGTCCGGTCAGACTGCATTGATGCGTAGCGTCATGTTTGCTAATAATTACGACGTCCGAAAATTTCCGGAGCTCCACGAACTCTTGCATCGTTCTACTCTGAATGTCGACAGCTTCAATCGTACCGTATTTCACCACGTCATCGATGTCGCCATGTCCAAAGGCAAAACACACGCTGCGCGTTATTACATGGAAACTATATTGAACCGGCTGTCCGACTATCCGAAGGAACTCGCCGACGTAATTAATTTCCAGGATGAAGACGGAGAAACTGCGCTCACTATGGCTGCCAGATGCCGAAGCAAGCGTCTTGTCAAGTTATTGATTGATCATGGTGCTGATCCTAAAATTATGAATAATGACGGAAAAAGCGCGGAGGACTATATTTTAGAAGACGAGCGGTTTCGTTCGTCGCCAGTCCCTCTTTCTCGTATCGCATCCATGTCCTTCCGAGCTGCACAGGTAGCATACCCACCGCTGAGTGCCTCTGCGAGTTACTCATTACCTCCAATGAGTGGAGACCGGGCACCGTTGCACCATTCAACTGCTGCTCAAAGAGCGAGTACGCGTTGCATTAATGATATGGCTGCTCTACTAGATAGCCTGGCCTCGTCCTATGATCAAGAGCTAAAGGACAAAGAGAGGGACACTAATCAAGCGCATGCTCTTCTGGCTAATATCCAAGCAGAAATTTTGGAAAGTCAAAGGGCTGTTGGTCACTTAAAAAGCCAAGCAGAAGATCTCGCATTGGCGTCACAGAATCTAGAACATCTTGAGCAAGAATTATTGATCAAGATGGGTCGAAGGTATCGAATTGGCTGGGAAAAGTGGGTGAAGGATGAGGAGGTTAGGGAAAGGGCTATTGGATATGGAGATGGATTTATGGATATGTCAAAACAGGGAGAGGCCAAAACCGAACTAGATATAGGGGAAGATTGGTCAATGACCTCAAACGAAGATCATTCAGATCTCAAGGCGTTGTATTCAAACATACCTTCTGAGCCGGAAGAGTTGAAGGAGGTTTGCGACGGATTAAGAGAAGAGATCTATCAGCATCGCAAGAGAAGAAAAATAGTGTTTGAAGAGCTTGTGACATTCCAGGCTGAAGCAGGCACCAGTGGCAGAATGGGAGAATATAGGCGTTTGATTGCTGCGGGATGTGGAGGGGTCGCGCCTTCCGAAGTAGATCATGTACTAGGAATGTTGTTGGAGGTGAGTGGTATTATCGCATTCTGTTGTGATACCGTTTATTGAGCACATGTGTAGACACTGGAGTCCGAGGAGCCGAGTTCATCGTCAACCGCCTGGAGTGGGAACAGGACCATTGCAGTTGGATAATATTATTGTATGGACCTATGATATCTTTGTATAACAAGGTCGTTTGTATGTAAGATTATTACATGTAAGGAAGTCACATGATCCACCGAATTTTCATAAATCTGCTCCGAGCCAGGTTCGTCGCCCATGTCACACACACCATTCACCAGGGGGGAGCTTTTAAGAGCGGCAACCACAAAACCATGGACGACAAATTTTAAGCATCTCCTTCCCATTCCCAAAAAATTGCTCAAGAGAACGAGTATACGTGACCCCGTCATTAAGTCTGTATGGCCCAGGGATAGAATCAAGTGGTGGAACATTGTTCCAGGCGATCAAATACGCCTTCTTGGAGACAAGTCGAATACCTTGCATGAAGTCCTCAGCATCAACAGACTTAGTAACCGCGTCTTTGTCAAGGGAGCATTGAATGTCAGTAGACTTTCCGTACACAGTATACATTATTGACAAATTGTCGACTGTAGACAAGGGTAGATGACGGCCGCGGGGTCCTACCGAAAAGGAACTATCATTACTCTCGCTGTCAACTATTCATAGGCAACTACGACTTTCCAACGCTTGCCGGCTCCGCCGAGCCACATATCCTACCGTGCGTATGATTCTATGGAAATTTGATAATAGCCACAGAGTTTAGAACAGGGTCTTTGCTCAGCGCCTTGGGACGACGAAACCATCATGGAATCCTTTCTTCCGTCGCTTCGATTGGGAACGCTTTGCGACAAAGACTGTGCCAGTGATACCGCACCTGAGAAATCAAAAGGTGCCCATTCCGTGGCCAAAACCTGAGAAACCCAGCCTGCCAGAACGTGCGTTGACAATCAATGAAACTGTTGTTATTTAACTGTGAATGATAGCCGGTCTATACGATACGAAAAAAGAAGAGGTTGTGAAGGTGACCTACAAACCGCCGACGTTCCATCCAACATTGCAAACTTTGGTACCTCGTGCACCTTCAGAAGATGAATATCTGACAGCATTATACAATCCTCATCTTCGTTCAGTCTTTGGTGAATCACCTCACGTGGAGATGTTCCTTACCAAGGAGCTTGCAAATCCGCATTCGCGAGCCAAGAAGCTCAAGCGATGGAAGGAACACCAATTCCGCAAGAGAGCGCTGTTAAAGGAATATATAGAGAAGGAGGTTAGGGATCTGAAGGGACGAACTGTTCGTGAGGCAAAGGCAGAGGCAGGGTTCCAATGGCGAGAGCACTTGAATGCAGAGAAAGAAGCGGCGCGGAAGATGAGGTGGAAGAAGAGAGGCGGAGAGGTTCTGCTAGAGAGGAAGAGAGAGCGCAGGGCGAGGAAAGAGCTGAGGCAGAGGGAGAGGCTTACTCAGCTGGTTCTGCGTGAGGAAGCGAATCAAGTGATTCCGTAGTCTGACTACTTAGCGCTTAGCACTAGTAAGGCAAGGCGTATTCTGGAAGACTTCCATGCCAGTCTCTGAACCAGAATACCAACCTGTTCCTAGTCATCCAGATCATGCTCCCCCAACTTGGATATTTCTCCTTCTCGGTTGTGCCCTCTTGCTTCCGTGGAATGGTAAGTTAACAACTCCCACCATGCTCATGCACACGTCTCAACTCATTCAGTAACCATAACCGCGGTCCCCTTCTTCTTGTCCCGGCTCGATGACTTCCCTCACCTCAAACTCACATTCAGCTCTTACCTTACGACCTCAGTAACTATAGTCGGCTTTATCTCTTTCGCTCATGCTACTTTTCGTAGAAGAACAGTGAGCCATTCCCTCTACTCCTGCACACCCTTTGATTTCAAATTGCAAAGATATCTCCGTCACGCGAGTCGCAGAGAATGATTATCGCCCTAATAATTTTGACCTTCCTGCTCGTTCTGTCAACATTGATTCACATTCCTGTCCCTCTCTTCGCCGCATTTGTGTTGCTCAATACAGGTTTACAGTCTATATGCGGCGCCTATCTACAAGTAGCTGTCATTGCAGTCGGCTCCCTTTTTGGACCTGCTGCCATCCAGAATATCATGTCTGGCCAGGCTGCCGTGGCGGTAGCCGTTAGTGCTGTGCAAGTATTCAGTGCAGCTGCAAGTCTCTGGAATCTGTCCCCTGAAGTAGTCCCGCTGTACGTCAGTGATGGCTTGGCTGAGGAACGCTCTGCTCTCATGTTCTTCTCATTTTCAACGATATTTCTCTTGTTGTGTGCCCTAGTCCATGACCGGTTAGTACGCATGCCCCTGTATAAGAGGGTTGCAGCGCCACTGGAAGACAAACTTTTACACCGCGGTTCTGGAGAAGAAAGAACTGCACTTATCTCCTCGGCAGAAGTCAGCGTGTCTCTGCAAGGCCAGTCTCGCACTCTCGATGTGGTGAGAGCAAATATCGCATACCTGTTTGCTGTGGCATATGTATTTCTTATTACTTTGGTGCGTCATACTAGGGCCGGCGTTTAACCTATCGCTCACCCTGTTTATTAGAGTGTCTTCCCGCCGATTACGATTTCTATATTACCAACAAGTCCAGGAATACACCCTCTTCTATTTACTTCGATCCACTTCCTTGTTTTCAACATGGGTGACCTACTGGGACGATACATGTGCTCTTTCCCTCGGCTGCGTATCTGGTCTGCAGAGCGACTTTTACTCCTGTCGCTGCTCCGTACCGTCTTCATTCCAGTATTCCTGATGTGCAATGTGCAACGACCTTCTGGTGTCATTGGTATACCGATAATCAACTCCGATTTCCTATTCATGAGCATCCTCCTCGCGTTCGGCGTCTCTAACGGTTATGTGGGTAGCATGTGCATGATCTCTGCACCATCCCTAGAGCATAATCCACGACTCAAAGGTAGAACATCAGACGTGGATTTGGTTGCCACTATCACCAACTTCAGCCTCATTGGCGGACTATTTATTGGAAGTGCTGCAAGTTTCGGTGTGAAGGCTGCCATTTGTGACTGCAATCCGTTCGTTGGGTAACATACTTTGATACAGCCCCTGTTCTTGCCTGATATACCATAACCATTACAAGTACTATTTAGTCTTCATGCATTGCATCTTGAGGCCTCGAGGCTTTGTAACAAAGGCTGCTACAAAACAGAGCCAAATAGACGGGTATGTTCAACATCGCAAGCCAATAGCCTGTCAATCCCATCTCATCCCCTGTCCATCTCATCTCGCGCGTCCCGTACGTCCTGAAATCAAAATGCCCCCAAAATGTGAACCTTTATGCCACTTTGGTGACAGGTATTCATTGCCACTCATCTCAACTTGCACGCGTCATGAACATGGTTGTTTAGATTATATTTCACTACTTTCCCTCACCCGCTGCCCACGCCGCAGGCTCTTAATCGTCTCGCTACAGAACCGGGATTTCAGCCACGCGTCCGCGAAAGACCCAGAGGAGGTCCATCCGCGTCACCCGACGACAACACCCTCTATTACTACTTCACAATCGACGATCAATTACCTTACCTATCTTTCTTCCAAGATTGGGGCCCATTAAATCTAGCCATGGTTTACAAGGCATGCATCCTCATACACGAACTTCTTGAGGTATGGTACAATTTTACTCCAGCGCAATGCTGGGAACGCATGCCGTTTCACGTGTTGATTCTGAACAAATCCCTGTGAATAGGATCAAGAGCTCGCTTCACACAGACTCGTGCTGTACTCGTCTGACGACCCCCGAAAGAAGGCTAATGCTGCATTACTGGTGGCGTTATACGTCGTATGTGCTCATTACATTTGTGAAACAAGTTTTAATGGATCTAGATGATTGTTCAACGACGGGCGCCTTGGGAAGCATTTCATCCGATTGCCGAGGTAGAATTCATGCCTTTTCGGGACGCTGGGCGTGGTCCCCCAGATTTTTATCTTAATATTCAAGATTGCTTATGGGGCGTTTGGAAGGCTATGCAAAATGGACTTTGCGATATGAACGAATTTAGCGTCGAAGATTATGAGTATTATGAGAAGGTTGAAAACGGTGATTGGAATTGGATAACACCCAATTTCATTGCTTTTGCTTCTCCCGTGGATGTCACTTGGATCAAGCAAATGAAAGATGTCAAAGATAGTACTACCTTGGCACCAGACACGCCGTTGAGGTCGAAAATTCTGGCTCTTCAGCGAAAACTTCCAACACCATACCTCAATTGTTTGGACTACTTTGAAAAGCGCAACATCAAATTAGTTATTCGTCTGAACACGGAATTATACGATCGGAATACCTTCTTAGACCGTGGAATCGATCATATGGAACTTTATTTTGACGACGGGACCAATCCGACAGACGAGATTGTTCGGACATTCATTGACGTGGCAGACCGTATTATTGAGAATGGGGGAGTTGTTGCTGTTCATGTAAGATGTACAATCTATAGCAAATCTGGATTGGCTGACCTTGTCTAGTGTAAAGCAGGTCTCGGTCGGACAGGGACACTTATTGGCGCATATTTAATATGGAAATATGGATTCACGGCTAATGAAGCAATCGGATTTATGCGAATCGTACGACCAGGAAGTGTCGTTGGGCCCCAGCAACAGTACATGTATATCAAACAATTAGAATGGACGAAATGGGCTGCAGTAGATGAGCAGCGCAAATCGCAAGAAGCCCCACATAAATCACCGACTATCGTAACGCCAGCAACGCCTCCAGCGGAATCAGACGAGGAACACATGCAGACGACTCCCTCATTGCCTCTGGTTTCCCTACCGCCCGTAACACCCAGTCGACATGTGGCAGCAGCAGCAGCAAAAGCCGGAGATATTGCACCACCTGGGCAGCCACGCAAGACTCCTGTAGCTAAGCGCCTAGCGCGAGATATATCTGACCAAGATTCAGACATTGAGGAAAACGAGGCAGATGATGAGTTACCTGCACTTGGTGTTATCCCTCCAGTGACTAGGGGTAGAGCAAAGCCCAAATCATTAAAAGGTATAACAGCATCAGAACAGAGGCCGACTCGAGTTACAAGATCAACGGCAGGCGCCGCAAATATTAGAAAGGCAGGGACAGCCGTTATTCATGCACCGAGCGCAGCACCATCCTCTCCAGTTAAGACAGGGCAAGGGCCCAATAAGATACCTAGATTGGCTACAACGCGAACAACTGCTGCTGCCAAGGCGGCGGCGACGAAAGCAAGTACAACCGTTTCGGCGAAGGTGACTACAGGTGTAACTACCCGGCAGGGAGCGGTAGGGACTCGTAAACCCAATCCTCCACCTTCGCCGCCACCGCCATCAAGGTTGCCAACATTGATACCTTCAAAACGACCGCATCATGCATCATCTCTCAGTGAAGTCCATATGCCACCAGTTACAGCAGGCAAGAAATCGACAAAGCGGCCGCCAACGGTTCTTTCCGATGCATGGATGACAAACAACCCTTCTGCAGTTGTAGACCCGACATCGAAAACAACAGGTCGTCCGGGATTGAGGAACGTGCGGCGCCGTAGGAGCAGCTTCAGCGCAGCCGACGTGATTGTGTAAGTCGCATCGTGAAATTACTTTTCATTGCTTTGCCTTGTCTTTTCATCGTATGTCTACCAGCATTAGCATCCGTCAAGCATCATATTCTCAATTCGTCGAATGACCCATTATCATGACTTTTTCCATTTACACCGTCATTTATGTCACGATGCATCTCAACTGTCAATACTGTCTTGGATATAATTGGGAAAGTGATCTTTGATATCATTAATAGCGAGCAACTCTTGAAGAGTGCGCAAATATGTACTATTATCTCTACAGACTGGAATACTTGTGTATACTCTCAAAAAACCACTTCAAGTCTTCTGGATCTACTGCCGGAGTGATCCCATGCCCAAGATTAGCAATCCATCCGCCCTGTTTTCCAAAGGCTTTGCACATACGTTTCACCTCAGCCTCGATGGCGTCGCGGCCACCATACAAAGCATTGGGATCCAGGTTGCCTTGAAGGGCAACGCCTTTACCAGTTTTCTCGAATACACTAGAGACGATGTCACGCGCTTGTGCGGGGTCGATACACCAATCAAGGCCGAGAACGTCGTATCCTGACTGGGCAGCTAAAAGTTCCAAGGACATATTCGCACCCTTGGCGAACAGAGTGAGAGGAACAGGAGTGCCTAGTTGAGCAAGGCGGGCGCGGACAGCAGTAGAGATATGAATGAGTGAAGGCAGGGAAAAGGTGACAAAATCATGTGGTGATAACTCTCCTGCCCACGAATCGAATACTTGTAAGAGCTGATCAAAATCGTCAATAAACCCCTGGGCCAATCCCAAAGCATACTGGTACACATGCCTGGGCACCTGCTTCGACTTGGCCGACTAGAAAATCGATGCACACGTCTGCGATTCGCAGCAGCAAAGCCTTTGATTCTTCAGGGTACCTATAAAGCCATGTTTTTGCCTTTTGCAGCGTCTTGCTGCCTCCTCCCTCGACCATGTATGCAAAGAGCGTCCATGGTGCGCCACAGAAGCCGATGAGAGGGACTTCACCTGCAAGTTCCATTCGCGTCTGCGTGATCGCATTAAAAACGTAGCCGAGCTCCTTGCCGACGTCGACTTTTTCACGTAGATTTTGTATATCGGCTGGTGTATCTAAGGGATGAGGAAAGAAAGGACCAGGATTCATAGTAACTTCCATGCCCATGGCTTGCGGGACAACAAGGATGTCGCTGAAGATGATGGCCGCGTCGATCAAACCAGAGTACCGCCGTATGGGCTGAAGTGTAATTTCTGTGGCAAGGGATGGGGTGCGGCATATCTCAAAAAATTCATGATGTTGTCTGACTTGTCGGAATTCTTTGGATAAAGTCTGAGGACAAGGAAAGAGGTTAAAGAGTAAGCATACCAGGAAGATAGCGACCGGCCTGGCGCATGACCCAGACTGGTGCGCGTTTGGTTTTCTCGCCTGCACGCACAGGGGTAGGTCAAAACCTGGCATGGAAATGAGAGATACCTACCTCTTGCGGCTCGGAGAAGCAAGTCATTCTTGAGGGGCGCGAAGACCATCGTAGTTTCTGACAGCACAAAGCCTTTGTGTTACTCTGTGCCGCCACCAGTGCCCGCCATCATGGATCCGTCTCAGCTTGTCCAACAGTGGGCCCGATTCCACTTCCTACCAACCGCTTCCGCTCACCGCTCACCCCTATCTCAGGTTCAAAAAATCAGGCGAGTTTGACAGGTTACGGCGTCATCTACTCTCACAATTCCAGAAAAGCGTGTGCTCGATGATTTCCTCCCTTTCTTACCCACGCTCATCGACTTGCAGGATGGGATGATAACATTCAAGTCCAAGGTGGAGGATATCGCGCGTCAGCGACTCGCGTCGGACGACAAACTCCAGCAACTCTCCCTCGACATGGTACACAAGGAATTGATGCAGGAGTTAGACAGGCAAGAGCCACAAGCATCTTCTCCTCGTATTATTCCCAACTCACACAGATTCCCCATCATCGAACGTGTGGCAGCGGAGATATGCACTACTTCCGATGCTTCATTCACAGAAGAAGTCCGTTGTTCTGTCCAGCGCATCCTGCAAACTTCCCTGGCAGACGCTACCACGATCAGTAATGAGCAGGTACCACCCGCTACGGACGACATCGACACCGCCCAGAAGCCAGGATCATTGACAGCTGAACTTAAATAGGTTTGCTTCCTCTATAATATTAAAGCCGTGAATCTTACCTTATCAAGCCGCGTTGCAGAGCGCGTTCTAACCTCTACACGCGTTAGCGTCCGTCTACGCAAAATGAAAGCATGCAAACACCGTCAATGTTCTCTGTCAGGCTCTTGAAAGCGTGCTCATTGTTCGTGTCATTGTTGAATACCATCATTTATGTTACGACAATCAAACAATGCTTTACGTCGAACGAGCACTGGATTGGATTCTTTTTTTTTTTCTTCTTTTCCGATTTCCACGCCTTGCGTAGCCCAAAGTCTGAGGTACGTGAAGTACAATTAACAGTAAGGTTGTAGTTGGCCATAAGCATAATGACAATCCGTGTAATTTAACCAACTATCTGATCAACAGTAGATGTAATATTGACACAAGAAAAAAGTCCAGTTAACTTAAGTCAGGAATGAGACAATTATCTAAGTTCTTCCATCTGGATCAACGAGACAGCCTTTTCAGAGCGTGGTTTAATGAGGCATTTGAAAGGCTTTGGGTGACTACCGTTAATCAGTTACCCAACAGCTTGGGCACACACAGAAAAAAGGTCTTCATATCATACCTGATGGTTCCAGTAGTACAATCACGGATAGGTTCAACGATGACTCCGTTTTCCACATATTTGGCAACATCAAAGACTGCCAGAGAAAGCGCGCAAGAAATAAAAACGGATACATCTGCAAGGTGCATTCCTTTCCGGGGATCAGAACAAGCAAATATTCTAACAAGATTAGTACCTGGGCAGACGCTATTTTGCATAATGAATGGTAAAATGCTCAGTAACCAGGTTGCAAGCGAAACTAGCAATAGCACCCACCGCCTCCCAAATCCAAAGCAAACTTGACGTGGATCAGGTTCCGCGGGACGCGTGCCTGTCACAATGAATCGCTCCGGTTTAAACGTGAATGGATCATCGTAGACCTTCGGATCGTGCGTGAGTTTCCTGCGCCATCGGATTAGCAAGATGGGAAAACCCAACAGGTTGCGTCTTTACCATATATTCGGTATGACTAGGGTTCCCTTGGGAATGAAATAACCATCTTGAACATCGTCCTGAGTTGTGCGGTGGGGTACAGCTAATCACAAAGAATCGTTCAATGTTGAACACGGAATGACCTCCTGAAAGAAGAGTTTTCACCTGTAGGCACGACGCTGTTCCATCGGAATACTTCTTTTACTAATGCATCAAGGTATGGCAAGTATTCGCGATCCGCATACGTAGGAAGCCTGTCGCTACCCACGACAAGGTCTATCTCTTCTTGTGCCTTCTTTGCAACCTCAGGGTATAACGTCATTGCAAGGAAGAAAGAGTATATTGCCGATACGGTCTATGATTTAGATGGTTAGTAAAAATGAGTTGAGCTGCATTCCGAGTAACGGCATCAACCCATTATGGATATTGGCTTACCGTGTCAGCTGCACCTGCATATAGACTAGCAGCACTCCACTTGAGATCAAACTCTTCTTCATCGCTTAGTCGTTTGCTCTCCAAAAGCGTGGATGAAAATGACGTGGCGGCTGTTCCGGCAGCCTGTGACATGAATTTTGTCAGTTGCAAACGTAATCCAAATTGCTGATTACTATTTGTTGTTTCACGAAATTGTGAGGCTGTTCAACCATGTCAGAAAGCGTCGACGCCCAACTCGCAGCCTTTCTCTGGAAACCTGCACCTGGAAGCCATGAAGGAACATAGCGTACTTTCATATATATTAATGCGAGGTCACGTTTTGAATAATGCCTGCCTACAAGCTGGGATAAAATCCACCAGAAATCCGCCCGGTGCTGTCGCAAGCGAGAACTGTTCCGTAGCTTTATCCGCCAATTCGATGAAGGGATCATTGTTCTCTTTGACTTCATAGCCGTGTGAAATGCGGAGGATAATGGCGCCGGCCGTTCTGTATCGGAAAAAAAGTTTTGAAGAGTAATAAGAGAAGAATTGTCATCGCAGGAATAGAACGAACTTGCGGATATGTGTCTGAAGATCTTCTGGTTTAGTTAGTACTCTTCGCAAGAACCGCCGGGTCTCCAATTCTTCTATTGGAAAAAACCGTTCAATTGTGGCGTGACTTCCAACTAGGCTATGAAAGAGGCGACGATAGCGTCGAAATCGGTCACCATACGGGAGCAATACAAGCGTATTCTTCCACCCGACCAGTTCACCACCCATTTGCAATACTGGTCTATCGGAATAAACAGAGCTTTTCTTGTCCAACATGTCACAAACAGCCCTACGCGAATTAAGGATGATGATAGGCTGGCCCAAGACGTTTACAAAGCATATATCCCCTAGACGTTCGATACTGTCAGACTGGTTGGGAGGCCAATGTCAGTGACGTACCCCAAATGTCACCCCACTTAGCAAACGTCAGCCACTCTCGTTCCTTAGGCATATCAAGAAGATTGCCAATCAAGGGATATCCCCTGGGTCCTGGAGGAAGAGGTGGCACTCGTTTGGAATGAAGTATCAGCTTCAGTGTTAGCAGGGCGAGGGCAATCAAAGAGATGTCCATGATGAGCAGAAATGCCATCGATTATCAATTAACAGCAGTGCGCTGAGACGAGAAAACGAGCGTATTGAGGAAAGGAGTGATTGTTTCAATGTGCGCGGCACACGAGGGAGGCATTCGACTTGGGCTTTAAAGAGAAATCATCGGGACAACAGTATCGGCGACACGAACCTTCAAACTGGTTCCCTTCGTTGATGGTTCTGGTAGTTATGCAGAAGTCCGCGGCAATCGTAACGGCAATGGCTGATTCTGGCAGCGGCGATAGCCATGCGTTGACGACAGACATCACCTGGTTCTCTGGTCCCTGGTGTCCGGAACTGAGCGCTTAAGTTGGAGAAAGCGGAGACTTATATGGATGACTGATCTCGAAGGATGTTCTTGCAAGGAACATGCTGCTTCTGTTTCCCATGAATCCCGCCACGGGGTGCTTGGCTGGCATGGAAAGGAGACCAGGCGCTGCAAGGGTCAAAGACTAAGGCCATGCCACGATTTGCAAGGTTTACATGAGGCAAACGGAGCAAAGAGCAACGTATGAGTGGTCTGACGCCGTGACAGAGTCCGGAAAGCAGGCGCAGGAGTGAATGACACGTAAAAGTAAAGGCAGATACTTACTTGATGGTCTGAGAATTTCGGACGAAGGATCGCGACAGCTACCGACGGTACCACGTACTGTCACTCTCCGCGTCCGGCCAAGCAAGGACAAACATGGCTTCAACGTGCTCACGCGCTTTTCAGTACTCCACTGGAGTAATGGCAGTAAGTCAACATTGGGTCCATTCTGGCTTGTTCTCACCATCTCTCGAGAGCCGCTGCACCACTGTCCTTCGTTCGACGCGACCTTCAAGACTCCCCCAGTTTGTGCCAAAGATCTCAATCATGGAGGAAATGACTAACTAACTATTTACTCACTCGTGTAACCTTAGCCTTGCAAAACCTCCAACGTCCTTGCGATGGCTGGCAACATCGACTGAGCACTCCTCGAAATCAGACATTCCTCCGCCTCCAGGACCTTCCGCAGATCCCAGAATTTCCCGCATCGTTGATGACATTTCAGGACTTACGCTGCTACAAGCCGCAGATTTGGTGACTCTGTTAAAAGTAGGGGCGACTATCGCCATGCCCTATCTTCATCTGATATTAGAACAGTCACGGCTCAATATACAAGAGATTGCTATCCCAATGTCTGCTGCTCCGGCTGCCGCTCCCACCGCTGCAACGGAGGCGCCAGAAGTTGGTATAATTTGTATTAGCGCTATCTATTGACTTGCATATCACTTTCATTAGCAGGAGAAGCCTAGAGAGAAGACATCGTTTGATGTGAAACTTGAATCGTTTGACGCGGCTGCAAAGGCCAAGGTCATTCGGGAGGTCAAAGCGCTTGTTCCCAACCTCACCTTAATCGAGGTGGGTAATCCATTTTGCTTTTCAAATTTCAGTGATCTCACTCTTACTAGGCCAAAAAATTTGTGGAATCATTACCGCAAGTTCTCAAAGAAAATATGCCCAAAGAGGAGGCTGAAAAACTGAAAGCAACCTTGGAAGGTCTCGGCGCTGTAGTTAAACTAGAATAATTCTAATCCATGGATTTGACTTGGCAGGAGGCTTCAAAACTCCGACTATTAAATTGAAAGATTGCTATGATGGTGTCGGTACGCAGAATGTAGACGTATGCGCAATGATGAGGATAATAGGTAGAAGCATAATTACTGATAAAGTCCATTTAGTCCTCGGACAGATATCGATATTCGAAACGAAAGTCGCTCTTCTTTCGCTGACACCAGGAGCCCTCCCAGTCAAAGTATACGTACACTCCTTGCTCGTATTCCTCTGTTATGGCCTGTGGCTCAGAATGGCGCTGGAACCATGTCAGGTATTTCACGTGAAATCGCCAAGACTGACGTTTCAACTCCCTCGCAGCAAGATATCTGTTGAGCACTAAGCACATATCGCTGGCCACACAATTAATCATACTGTTGATATGTTCCAGGAAGATAGTAAAAGACATAGAAAAGTGTTTCAACATCCAGTTGTGAGAAAATGCCAGTGGTGTTAAGGAGAGCATGAGGCGATTGCGGATAGTATGGAGGCATCTGGAATGGATTCCTTGGAACATAGTATTTTGGCCTGTAGAGTCAATCAGGGACATCATAATAAGTTTGATATCAATATACTTCTCCGTGTCCTGTGGTTGCGGAATACTGGTATAACCATTCTCGAGCATTTTATGAACCTGATCAAGATTGTTCAGGCGAATGGCAGCTGTGTCGAAAGACCTCTAAGAGAGAACTCTTGAGCGGAGTTTTGGGAGTAACTTGCCTTTTTGCTTGACACTTTCGAATGAGATCACAAGGTCCGATAGCGATCCAGGGAAAGCAGTAGATCGCTGTTGTTGAGCTGTGGACGGTGGTCTTTGGCCCCCAATCGCCGCTTGAGATTGTTGAAGGCCTACAGATGTCGAAATCCCTTGTTCAGCCTTGACGCCAGGCAGTACTTGAGGTTGCTGCTGCGCTTGTGTTTGTGTTGTACTTGACAATGAAGTCTCACTACCTTGCGTAGTGACTGGATGCTGCTGCAATTGTTGTGGTAGGGGTGAAAGTCCACCTGGAGATTTTGGTGGTGCTGGCAGAGACCGCGACCCGCCATTGACAATTGAATGAGCAAGCTGTGGCGATGGCACAGACTGTAGACAGATAATTAGATTGGTCACAGTGGCATATGGTAAATACATGCCGTAGATGTGGGAACTGTTGTTGGAGCCGTGACTGACTCTAAAAAAATGTAATAACAGGATCGGAATATGTGATGGTGATTCACCTTTCCGTACAGCCTGTGTATTCTGGGGTGATGAAGTCGCGGCTGGACCACAAACAGAGCTTGGCACTGTCTCAGAAAGTGCAGGAGACCCTTGCCCGGAATAGAATGAATCGTCGGGTTGTTGCGAAGCAGATGCCGAGGACGACAATATTGGACTAGTCACAGAAAGATGCGTAAGGCTGGGTGAAGATGAAGCTACGGAAGTCTCTATCGTGGGTGGTAGGGATGGTGGCGGAACCGTATGCGTCGATGATAATTGAGGTATATTAGTGGGTACTGTAGCCGACGGTTGTACTTGGGGCAACGATTGTGTAGAGCTTGAATGCGACACAGACAGAGGTGCTACTGCTGCAGCCGCGGCTGCAGCGTATTTGATTGGCGTTGATGATACGGGTTTCTGCGATAAGCTAGCTTTCAGTATACTTGCCATTGGCTGTTGAGTAAAATTAATATTTGGTGGGGGCTTTGCTGCCGGGGGTTATGTTCAAGAAGTCAATACGACAGCATATAGGCGACAGTGAACCAGAGCATACTATCCACAGAAGGCTCTGCAATTGTTAATCTTTTTTTTTTTTTTTTCGTTGTGAGCCGACTATGCTTACTTCTCAGTTGCAAAGTCACTGACGCCTTCTTCAATATTGGGCTTTCCTCGCGTTTACCATTCGTTATACTCTCTTCATCGTGTTTCTTGGATTGGACCCGCGGCGGAGTGTCTTGATAAATCTGAGCTTGGACTTGTTGGAAAATAAGTGACGTGCCTTCACTAGCTTCATCTGAATCTTCGCTCTCATCGTCATCATTTACTAGGCCGAACTTCTCTTCTTCCTCATCAAGATTGAGGTCGTCATAGATAGTATCGTCCTCGTCAAAGCCATCATCCTGTATAAATCGGTCAACGGTATATGTACTGCCCTTGACCAAAGAATGGCTCGAGGTTTACCGTATTACTCTCTACGAAATATTGAACGTCGTCTTTGAGAGCCACGACCTTTTCCGTCGACAAAGAGCCATTATTCAGCAGGCGTAGTACTATCTCCAACCTGCTGACATGCCATTTTCGTCTCTCATTGAGGCTCTCAAGCTCCTCAAGCCTACCAGCTGTAGTTGACCCAGACTTGTTCCTCTTCTTTCCTGTGCCTTGAAGCGCTTCAATCTCGGCTTCTGTTTGTTCAACTTGCATTTGTAGCTCCTCTACTTGCGTTTGCAGCCACTGCATGGCATCCTCTTTTTCCTGCTCCTTTGGATCAAGTTTCGCAGCCTGTATTAGACCCTCTTTGGAAAATGCCTTCGTCTTCATCTCTTTTTCACAAGCCTTGAATCTCTCCATTTGCTGTATTACAGGTAGGTAGGTCAACCATAGAGGAATCGGATCACAAAATTCAGTTTAGCATTAGTAACCAGTGGGTTCATGCATAAGTGGAATAAAGGCCGACAAGGAACGAGCGGAGTGAAGGAGCATCGAACAATGGTGACTTACGGTTTCAATGAGGCGCCGGTTCTCCAGTAGTTGTGATTTGTCCTTAATATCGTTGCTTGCAACCCACGTCTTTATCTGATCTCGTAGCCGCTGCAGCTTCTTAATTTGAGTCTTGAGGTCTAGCTCGAGTTTCTCCTTCTGTGTCTGGTTGGTAGAGGCCTGCATCTTGTCGTAAATGCTTTCGAAGAGCTCCACGCCCTCTGCAACCTTTTTCAAGGTTCTGTCAATCTCAGCTGTGAGGTATGGGTGAGCAGACAGCGGTGGTGCGAGAAATGGCTGTACTTTGTAGTTTCCTCGCTGCCATTACTGTTAAAGCTCTGGGCTGGGCAATATCTCGTGTAACTTTGTTCGTATTTTGGTTGCAGTCTTTACTAAATACCGCCAAAGATAAGTGAGTGACTAGTGCCTGCCTCTAGTCTATTCCGTACCCGTCACAGGTACGACGATTAATGGGACAGCTTTCCCGGCGAGCGGGCGTATGTAGTCTCTAGAAGAGACGCATCAGCGACAGCAGCAGCAACAGTAGCTCTCCGCCTTGTCTGTGGCCATCACGTGCGAGCGGAGACTGATTGTGAACTCCCATCAGCACTCCTCCCACCCTCATGAAGTCCCTTCGCAAATCCTTAACTGGAGGTAGCAAGGATGCACATCGACCATCCATATCTACGCCGCTGCCATTGCCGGCCGTGTCGAAGCCCCCATCATCAATTCTACCTCCATCCAAAGTTATCCGTGCCATGTCCGCGTACAAACCACAGGCACCTCAAGAGCTTCCTTTTCAGAAGGGTGATTTCTTCTACGTCCTAAATGATGATAGTCAGCAATGGTATGAGGCTCACAATCCTATTACTGGCTCGCGTGGCCTTGTTCCCAAACATCTCTTTGAGGAATTTAATAAATCCGCTCAGTACGCATCGCTTCACGGTCTAAGAGATTGTTGAATTTTGACGAGAAAATTCATAGGAATCGTTCTTCGGCGATTGACGTTGTGTCGCCACAACCTAACGGGTCGTCTTCAAGGATACCGGCGAATGCGCGCGGACCAAAAACGCACGTATACTATGCTATTGTACAGCACGATTTTGCAGCAGAAAGGCAGGACGAGCTAGAAGCTAAACGCGGAGATGCGATTACTGTCGTCGCACAGTCAAACCGTGAATGGTTCGTTGCGAAGCCTATCGGGAAGCTCGGTCGTCCTGGCCTTATACCCGTCTCATTTGTACAAATACACGATCCGGCAACAGGGAAACCCGTCGAAAATGTCGACGCTTTGATTGATAGTGGCAATTTGCCCAAAGTGGAAGAATGGAAGCGCGCCATGATTAGTTATAAACAGAATAGCATCAGTCTAGGAGTGATCGACTCCCCGATTTCGGTTGCCATTAGCCCAGGTTCACCATATCCGACCGATCCTAGCATTCACGTCCAGGGACCAACCCCGACCCATCCATCTGACGCCAGCCCTCAGCCTACTCTTACGAACGGCCTTCCGAATGGGATACTTTTGTCTGCCAACGTCGTATCCTTTCACTATGAAATGGATGAATATTGGTTTCGAGTCGATGCTATCTTTCAACCTTATGGTCGCTCAGATGAGGGTCTACCCCTTGCAAAGCAGCTTATTCTATTCCGCGCTTACAACGACTTTTACGACTTTCAAGTGACTCTTCTCGAAACTTTTCCTCTCGAGGCTGGCCGGGAGCCCCCTCATGAGCGAGTTTTGCCTTACATGCCAGGCCCATCTGAAGAAGTCAACGATGCTCTCACTGCTAGTCGGAGAGAAGAACTTGATCAATATATTCGAAATTTGTGTGATTTAAGCAAGGCTGGCTATAGGTATATCTTGGAACATGGCGTCGTCAGACAGTTTCTGGCTCTCAAGCCAGGCGACGTTGAGAATGCCTCAAAGTCTCGCGAGGATGAATTGGAGGCGCTACCGCCAGGACGTCAAAGACGTGATGTCGGAAGATTGCAGGATAAATTCAGTCAACTGAGGGTGCGCAATATCGGCGGTACAAAGAGTGATGGTTCGGAATACGAAGATGAGGGCTACGCACAGTCTGCCCGGAAGCATGCTGTCGACCGCAACTATGCTGATCGCGAACGACATCCCTCGCAAGACAGTGTGACGAAGCCATATCCCAACCCTCAAGGAAGTCATCAACGGGCGGGTTCGGCTGCCTCATTCTATCGTACTACTTCGCCATATCATCATTCCCGCTCACGATCTGCTTCACCGCAACAGTATGACGCTCAATGGAACGACTCTACTTATCAGAGTAATGTCGCGAACGTTCAACATCCACACTATCAACATCATGCCTATGTACACGGATCTACGGCATCCGTGTCATCACAGCGTTCCTCACACACAACCTCCTCTCGTTCGCATTCACAAGTGCCGACGAATATCAATAGTCCGCTTATATCGGCTGCAAATCCACAGACGGCATTTGTGAAGATAAAAGTCTTCGATAAAGCATCTGATGACTTAATCGCTATTCGGGTCCATCCACGCGTAACGCATGCAGAGCTAATGGATAAAGTACAGACTCGGTTTGGAAACGGAGTTAATTATCTCAAGTTCAGGGATAGTATGTCAAATAACTTTGTCAACCTTGCGTCGGATGAAAATCTCAGGATCTGGATGGAGAGCACAGACAAACATGTCTTATATGCGGAATGAATATGAGTAAGGGACAACTTGGACGCTATTTTTTTCTTCCGTAGTCATTTGGTGATTTAACTATTGTTTCTCTAGCCCATTTACTCTGTATTCATCGTGGCGAGAATTTCGCGACGAATTTCGTTCTGTGAACCAGAAACTTGTAATGTCTAGTTCAATTACTTTACATATTTCATGTTCTTTAAATCGTCTTGCTGTGCTTCGAGGTAGCTTCAATTATTTATTGATTTTCTGCGTGTGTCTGAGTTCCGACTTTTTGTTTTCCTAGTTTACTAGCCAATGGGCACCCCTGACTACTTTTTTTAGCGGTTTTATAAGAATACATATTATTTGTTTATTGCGAAAGCGTTTCCGTGCAAAGCCGATCAAACAACTTACATTGCAGCCAAGCAGACCCTTTGAAATGGTCTCCCTCGCTAGGACCTTGAGAAACATACGACGGGTTGGTTTGCGTGAGTGGTGGAGGCAAATGCAGTACATTGGTGATGCAAAATCCGGAAGACTTATTGGTGCAGATCAGTATGTGACAAATGACTACTCATTGAACCTCTCCTCAGCTTTCGATTTGTAGATTTGGCAACAGGTACTTTGAGAATTTGAACGCGGAGGAAGAAGTTCCCGGTATTTACATTATCAATTGGGCGTTTTTGGTTTTTCCTTGATGAGACGATCCAGGTCGCCACCGTTGGGTAGACTTTGCTCAGGTAGCCTCTTTCTGCTGGCCTCTTTTTGACATTACGCTGATGGGGAAATAGCATGATTTCAATGCAACGCAGATTCCGCCAGAATGGCACTCTTGGCTGCAGCATATTCGCAAGGATGTACCTACCGAAGACCCCGTCGTGATGAAGTCATCTCCCACATGGAAAGCAGTACGCTCCCTATCATGCCGCAGCTGACCTATCAAAATATTCATGTTTCAGCCCTGGGTAGAAAATCTCACTGGTACTAGAGGCGCATATAAGCCTTATAACACAGTTTTACCCAAGATCTCTGCTTGGGAACCCAAGGTCACTGGTCGGGGTACATAACGTCTGTAAATGACAAAATTTTATATCTAGCTGCCCATTTTCATGCCTTTCCCCCCAGAATATCCTCAACAACGTACTCAGCTATGGCCATACATGAGGTTAAACCTGGACTTTCTATATTTAATAAACTGATCATCGGATTGCGGGTATCATGAGATGGGTAATCCTGCCGAAATACGAAATCCTGAAAACCATGTTGCGGTCCAACAATTTTCGGTCTGATTCCGACATAATCCGGTTGGAACCCTTCTAGTACGACACCGGGTAAATAACTTTTGACGGCAGCATACATGTCTTGTATTCTCGAATTATCTGGAACGAGGTATTCCGACCAGAATTCAGCAAGTTCCTCGTCTGGAGATTCTGTTTCCAGACGAGGCGATATCCATTCCAGGTCTGGCCCAAATTTGATCCTGCCCTGCAAGTCCAAAGTTAAGTGTGTACCTAAGCTGTGAAAGCCATAGGTCGTTCCGTGTGTTTCTGGACATGGATAGATGAGATGTGAAATACCGGCGATATCAGGTCCACGGTAGGAGGCGTAAGAACCGCGTGCATAGTACATTGTTATCCTTGATTCTGGAGGTAGTATTGAATTCAATATAAGGGTACTGGAAAGTCCAGAGGCATTGATGAGGGTTCTGGCGAGAAATGCGTCTCTTTCATTCCCCTTCCCTGTGATTGTTTGCACGACCCAACCATCCTCAGCTGCCTCCAAATCTGTTGAACTGCTCGCCTTTGCTAGTCTCTTATAAGGATCGACTCGAACTACACGAGTAGAGTAGACGAGATGCCCCCCTGCCGAGTTCATTATGTCTGTCTCGAAACTAGTCATGAGACTGTGTGAATCCACAATTCCACTCATGGGGCACCACAGGGCTCCGACGATGTCTGGGGAAAGACTTGGCTCGTGTTCGCGGGCCTGGTTTCCCGTTATCAGCTCTGTTGGCAGCACATGAGTGGTGCTGTTGCTTGAATGGGCGGGCCATTTTAGTTTTAAGGACTTGGCATAAAGCCCTTCTAGGTAGTTCTGCTGATGCGGAAGTGCGACGACGAGCTTGCCTAGCCTACGATACGGGATATTGTATGACTTGCAACGTTCATAGAGGAGATCACGGCCTCTCAAGCAAAGGCGTGTTTTGAATGATTCAGGAGGATAATACAACCCTGTCAATGGGACCGTGGGCCATTATGGACGTAGAGATAGCATGCCTTAAGCACCTGAGTGTATAACCTCTGAATTGCGTGAGCTATTCGACCCGTTTAGCTGTAAGCAACACGCGAAAACCCATGTACCTGGTCTCTTCGCCAGGCCTGGAATGACGTTCTACAAGAAAGGTTGTCTTATTCGGGTAACGTCTCGACAGGCGCTGCGCAACCGCGAGGCCGACCACACCTGTAGAATTGGAGCATTCAGTGATGGGGCATAATCTGGTAATTCACCTCCCCCGATGACCAGAAAGTCCACAGCCAAATCCGGGGCCTACCGAAGGTTTGTCAGATCAACCGGAGCCGTTGACGTGGCAACATCTCCAACCTTGTAAACATACTTTCCACTAGTGTTAAGGGCCGCTACGAGGCCTCGCATGGATGAATTGGCGAACATGGTGACAAGTTAAGTAAGTCGTATCACTGGCACAATTCTATTCCAACGCTAGAAGAATGTCATTCAAATGACAGCTGGAAGGTTCCCATGTGGAAAGTTCCGATTAGAGATATCAAAGTTTATTTGTCACTGTTTGGACATCAGTTCTGTTGTCGTCGTTCTTGTCGTCCGCAGCCCAAAACGGTTTGGTGAGTAAGACTTTTGATTTCTTTTTCGCCGTCCTGTAAGGATATCACTGTTGGCTGTCGAATTGTGGAGCCATTTTGGGGGGAAAACGGCGGGAATCGATGGATGGGGGTTTATCAGGCTTGGATATTGACCAAGGATTCCAGGATCAAGTGACCATGGTTAATCACAAAATTCTCCGTACTGCTAATGCGGTTCGAACTCCACCCGATGAAACTGAAATCAGTGTCGCGCAAGCTCTGGTCGACCTCGAAAACAACGTTCCGGAATTGAAGGCGGAACTTCGGCCCCTACAAATTTCAGCGGCTCGTGAAGTTGACGTGCGAGGCGGCAAAAAAGCGATTGTAGTATTTGTGCCTGTGCCTCAGCTGAAGGGCTTCCACAAGGTGCAACAAAGGTGAGTCTGTTGGAGGGACACTGCTCGGAAGAGGCTGAGACGTAGGGAGAACAGACTGACTCGAGAACTGGAAAAGAAATTTGCTGACCGGCACGTCGTGTTTGTGGGGCAGCGGCGGGTGTTGCCTCGGCCGACTCGCAAGTCGCGGAGCAAGCAGAAACGGCCGCGCAGCCGAACGTTGACAGAAGTGCACGAGAAGATCCTGGAAGATCTTGTTTTCCCCACGGAGATTGTCGGAAAACGGACCCGTGTTGCCGTTGACGGGTCAAAGCAACTGAAAGTGTAAGCCACCCAGTGGAGATGGAAGGAAGAGGAGGCTGACGATTAGCAGATTCCTGGACTCTAAGGATGCGACGTCGCTCGAATACAAACTTGATTCGTTTTCGTCTGTATACCGGCGGCTGACGGGGAAGGAGGTGGTGTTTGAGTTCCCGGCCGTGTTGCAGGAGTGAGTAGATAGCAATGTCACGTGTCGTTCGCGTCGACGCCATCAGAGCGCTCTTCGCCCTCTTTAGTCTGTCCGCTACGAGTCCCTCCTTCCCTTTGCTCAGCGCTCAGCGGCCCCAGGGCCCGCCCATGGAGCCTCATCCCGTCCTCTCTCTCCCAGCCTACGACCATGGCATCGACAGCAAGATCGTCATCATGGGCAACTCGGGTGCGTCGGTCCCTCCGTCCTCCGCTCTTCTAATCGCTTTCCAGGCGTTGGAAAAACCAGCCTGCTCCAACGCTATACCCACAACAAGTTCGATCCAAAGAATACAACCTCCACCAGCGGCGCCTTCTTCGTCACCAAGAAGGTGTATGTTAACGGCCTCAAAGTTCGTCTGCAATTATGGGACACTGCCGGCCAGGAGAGATTCCGGAGTATGGTGCGTTATCATCTCGCTCCGCCTTTTTTCCTTCTCATTCCCCAACAGGCCCCCATGTATTACCGAGGTATGCTTCCTGTCAACCCCGGCACCCTCTGACTCATCAATCTCCTCATTCTAGGCGCAAACGCTGCCCTCATCTTGTACGACATTACTAACGCATCGACTTTCAATGACATCCGGGGCTGGCTACAAGGTTCTGCCCTTCTTGTTCACTTGATCAATTTTGACGATTCTCTTCCATAAGAACTCAAAAAAAACTGTCCGCCAGAGCTCCTTATCTATATTGTCGGTGCAAAGGCGGACCTCGCTTGCCAAAGACAGGTCACATCTGATCTCGCTCGCCTATCCTTGCATGACTGGTTCCCGCCACCCAAACCTCCGCCACCGCCACCGCCGCCACCAGCGCCTTCTGCACTCTCGTATATCCGGCCCCGTTTCACGTCCTTCCCAGGTCTTCGATCCCCTCCATCTGCAAGTCCTTCCCCCACATCTCCGGCATCACCAGATACCTCGCCATATCTAGACTTGCCTCCCACTCGTTCATCAGCCCTACAGCAGAGCAGAACTTCATTGCAAGCTCGTCCGAGGACGGCTGGCATCCCTAATCGCTCCAACGCGAGCACTCCGTTGTCCCGAACGCCACAATCGTGTCGCTTCGGCTCTCACTTTGGTGCCCAGCCAGGTTTGTGGAGCGACAGTGGTGACGGGAGTAGTAACAGCATCGGTGAAGCGGAGGAAGAGGCCATCGAAGACGAGAGTAATTACGAGTGGGGTTTGGCCAAAGGCATGGAATTATTTGAGGTATCGGCAAAAGACGACACAGGTACGTACGAACCTATATGACTCGCGGTTCCACATGATGTTGAGCCGACTGCTTGATAGGTATCCAAAGCCTCTTCAATCACCTCATCTCGGCCATTATCCTGAGAAAGGATGTCATTGAGCGGGAGAATGAACTGAAGAAAAAGGATAGTGTTTACTTGACGGGCATCAAGGCACCGACATGGGCTGCTCAAGCAGAGGAGGAGGAGGCTCGGGAGAACGCCCGGCGTTCTGGGGGCTGGAGTTGCTGTTGACTTTTTTCTGGTACGGTTTTCTTTTTCTGAAATTTCTCTCTCGACAACGCTCTCTTCATTGCCACTCATTGTCGTTATCTCTCTTTCCTCGTCTCTGTTTTTCTCTTCTCGGTGTTGTAGCTTGAGCGATTCTATCTCATCCAGACACACTATTATTCATCTGTCATGACTGCAGCACATATTCGCCGTTCGCCCTGAGCGACTATTCCATACTTAGGCTTCTCTACCGATTCAACTGATCTATCTTATATCTACTTACTTGGGTGTATATATGGCTGATTACTCATCTCAGAAATCTGAGCGATCGATTGGCATGCATCTGCACCTTTGTCAGGGCCCAGCTTGAGCTTGAGGAATTGAGCCTCAACCACTCTTTGCTCCAATGTCCTTAGACCAAGAGCCATGTAAGCCCACAGCCATCGACATCTGTCTGCCGGAGCACTGCTTCCACGCCTTCAATGCCCTCGACTGTGCCCTGACCTCGGCGCCCTCCCTGACGGCCTCATTCGCTGACGACGAGTAGTAGGTTGTACCGTCCATAACTACCCCAAAGCTGAATACGGTACAGCCCACTGTTCGTCACTTGGACCATCCGGTCGTCCAGAGCAGGACGCGCGCCCCAATTGCGCGGCTGCATCGGCTCCTTTGAACCGCTCGCTCTGCGTGATGGAATTGCGGAATACGCTCTGGTTAGCGCTTTCCGCGACTCTCGCTTCCGCAAGATCTCAAAGTCAGAGCTTCCTAATCTCGAATGCGGGTCCGTCCTCTCTTCCTCTCTCTCCCTCTCTCTTCCGAACCCTTCCCTATCTTCTCTAGGATCTCTCTGCTCACCGATTTCGAGGACGCCTCCTCCTACCTCGACTGGACTATTGGCGTCCATGGTATCTGGATCTCCTTCCCTCATCCATCTTCCTTGTCATCCGAAGCCACCTCCTCCTCATCCGAAGCCCCATCCCCCTTCTCCTCATCTCCTTATCTGCCACGTATAACTTCCAAGCAAACGTTTTCCGCTACATATCTCCCCGACGTCATGCCGGATCAAGGCTGGGACAAGATCGAAGCCGTGGACAGCGCCATCCGCAAAGCTGGCTGGAATGGCCTTATCACGGAAGACCTTCGTAGATGTATTAAACTCCGTAAGTATCAGAGCAGGAAGTGTACTGTATCTTGGGACGATTATGTTCAGTGGAAGAGCGACAAGTTACATGGTGCTTGATATCTAGCGTGTATATACAGATATACAGAGAGACTCTGAGACTGTTCTACAGACCCTGGCGCAATTCGTTGTTCATTGACGTGTATATGATATCCTATCACTTAGAATTCATCATCCTCCAAGCCATCCTCATGTACAGGCTCATCACTCATTTCAGAGAACAGCCTCCTCTTCCACGCTGCTAGACGATTAGTGGGCGCAACCGAACGCATCCCAAATCGTTCATCCAGCTTTTTCCAGACGCTTCGCAAAACGACATCATCTTGACCACTGGTGATATCAAACGCATGCATTATCCAATGCAATGTTGATCGAGATGCCTTGATTTCTCCTGGTGAGCCTACAAAGGTGTCAAAGATCGTCTGTAAGTTCTGCAGGGACCAGTGTGGTCGACCTGGAGGATTGCTCATGCGTAAACGGGGTGGCAACAATTCGTCATCTTGCAACGGAGGTATACCGTGACGGGAAAAACCAAGAAAAACGGCTCGGAATACAGTGTTCATTAACATATTGGTTAATTGCCGACTGTCCCTTTCGCGTCGCGTCTGAGCGTCAACTTGCCGAGGGAGAAAGGCGAGCATATCCATAAATACGCGCAATGTATTGAACAGGTCTCCGTGGTAGGCCATGATTTGGATCACGACGGCGAACGTGGTCCCGTCCGGTTTGACATCGACAGGAACACATATATACTCTTCTTCCTCAAGATGCCTCGCCAGAGAAAGAAGATTACAGTCGGTTTGCACTTCGTCCTGCATCGCATTGCAACGAAGTAAATGATAGACAGACTTCACCAACTCATAGCGCCCATTTTGTCCATAGACCCATATACATGCATTGATTCCGTCCAATCCCAATTCAAGCCCTTGTTCTCTCATTCTCAGGATGGTTGAACGTGCGCCAGACATTTGTTGCACCCGGCCGTAGTATTTCAACAGGGTCAAAAACGTTATCCTGTTCGGAGATATGTCGGCAGCATTCATCAGCGCCATAACACGACGGATAGCAGATGTTTCTGTGACTTCGACAGCGATATTGAGCAGTGAATTGAACGTGTAAATGTCCGGCTTTAACTCATGGAGGCTATCATCTTCAGACGCTTGAACCCCTCCATTGAGGGTTGCTCCGGGGGGAAGCCCATTGATCATATCATTGTACAGACTGAACGCAGTCTCCCAGTCTTCGAGTTGCGTCTTTCGCCACCCTCTCGCAGCATGATCTATGACCATATTCCATTCGTGCAAGTGTATACGGCCACCCGTACTTCGAATTGAGTTCAAGACTGACAATAAGCGAAGAAATTGCATATGTGTTTTTGGTCTGTGGCTTGATAAAAGACGGCATAGCCTGTGTAGGTGAGCAAAGGGAGCAATTGCATCGTCTTTTGCTGCATCGTGTCCATCGGATTTCATGTGGGAAAGTGTGGTATAAGCATCCCATGCTTCGAAGGGATTTGCGGTTGATTCTAGCACACGGAGCAACTTGTTGTGCGTGCTTGCAAATTCTGCGTCCTCTGCTTTTGTGTGCAGAGAGCCGGAAGAAATATCTGCAACTTGACAATACTCTGAAGAGTATAGCTTCTGAACATTGTACTTTTCGTTCCAGATTAACTTCCGGACGGGGTATGAAGGTAATGAAACAGAAGGATAGGAAGTTGCAAATTCCTCTGAAAAAGGTTCGATGTCTATTCCAACATGGGCAACTTGCTGCGAAACAGAAATCCTCCGATTTCCACTGTAAAGACGTTGATTGGACAAAGCCGAGTGTTCGACATTGGACTGAAAAGCGGCGGGAAAATTGCATTCCTCCATCTCTTGTTCTTGACCATGCCGTGCGCTTTGGACATGAGCTTTTCTCTCGTCGGGTGCCTTTGCAGACCGAATACCAGAGCCAAGAAGCAAAGGCGGATTCGAATCCCATGTAGCTTGTCTGCGTATCGGAATCGTGATTTCCTGAGGGGGGAAATCTGTTCGTCGACGGACGCGGGCGATTGAAAGTGGAAGGTTGAGGCCCTGCAAGGACGCTCTCAGCATCAATGAGACATGCAGTCATCCTTAAAAAACTGTGAGCATTGCATTTAGAGAATCGCAATGAGGCAGACAGACCGCGACTTGCAGCTGGATGGCTCAAATTGTCCCAGGTGCACGAGACGATGTGGAATTTTACTTTTTCTCACGTGATGACATGGAATTATTTATTTATTTATTATTATTATTATTATTATTATTATTCTTTTCTCGCACAAATTAATGTCTCTACGATCCTCTTACGTGAAAAAAATGTACATTTGTAGCGCACGCAGTAATAGTCTTGATAGTTAGGTGGAAATGAATTGATGCATGGAATGAAGTACAGAAAGGTAATACGACACCATCCAATCATACCCTAGCCTTGAGCGCTCCAAGGAATGCAGCCTTTTCTTCGAACGTTTGGAAAGCTCCATGCTGTGCAGCACTCATAAATATGTAAACACTTGAGATGAAGACCAATCCTTACACCGAATTTTGATGAGGTGTCGATGAACTTGAGCTGGACCTTCTCCAGATCACGACGAGACGTATGCACCATCAATGACTTCCGTATAGTAATTACGCGCTTCTTTGTCCCGGGTATCGAGCCCTTTAGCATTAGGAAGTCGTTCTTAACGATGCCGTAGTGAGGGAAACCACCCATAGGTGTAATCTTTTTCTTCGTAATATCATGTTCGGTAGAAGCGTTACCATCGTCGGAACCAGAACCAATCCGGTAAACTTTCTTGTTGATTTCCGTGCGGTGGTGATATCCGTCTATTAAATGAAAGCTACTTGGAACCTGAGTCATCGCGTTGAACTCCCATTACTCACTTTGACCAGCACGGGCAACCGAGAACATGACCTTTGAAGGATGCCATGCTCCAATACAAGCAACTTTGCGAAGACCTTTGTGTGTTTTCCTTGGCAGCTTCTTCGTCCCCCATCGGTGGGTAACACCCTCAAATCCATGACCTTTGGTAACTCCTATGACATCCACACACTCATCTTGTTCAAATATTGTCCCAATCTCCAAAGATTTTTCAAATAACCCATGTGCATATTCCACCTTGTCGGCAATGGATCCTCCATTGACCTGGATCTCCATGAGGTGGGCTTTTTTCTGGCTAAGACCTGTCTTCCTGATCTGAGTGTGCGCAAGAACACGAACAACTGTACAGTATTTGCGAATACGTTCAAGTTCACGTGTGACCGATTTTCCACCATCCTCTGCGTGCTTCTTGGCATAGCGAGTGAAAGCCTTCTTCTTAGAGCGGTACCAATTCCTGTAGAATCGACGTTTAACTTCATCGGACAAGTGAGATGCCCAGACAGTAGTGAGAGTCCGGAGACCGCGGGGCGTCTCAACGTAACCAACGACACCGACTATCACCATTGGTGGTGTTTCAACAATAGTGACGGCTTCCACAACCTCGCGCTTGTGCATCTCTAAGATACTCCGATAAGGAAGATGCATCACTGCATAACTAAACTTACTGGATCCCGGACGATCAAGATCACGGACAACGTGTGTCATACCAGCCTTGTAACCCATGAAAGCAGTCAAGTGGACAGGTTTCTTTGGATCATCCTAAGAGTTTCTCAGCGAATGGTCTAGTATACTATCAACCGTTATACCTTAGGGAAAGACTTGACCTTTCCACGATGTCGAGCGGAACGTTTTTTGGGTAAGAAACCAAGGGAACCGTGACGGGGAGCTTCAAACTGCAATGAAAATGAAACCCAGAGGAACATAAATACAAATGTTTCGCACCTTGCGGTGACTTAAAGGAAAGGGGATAATAAGTTACAGTCAAGCAACCCAGTGTTACACACCTCATTTTGAGCTTGAGGACAGACTTGACGACAAGCAATCGCAGCGATTGCTGGTTCGGTGTTGTCCAACCGGGGTTTCCCGAATTGTGGCTTGATAGTTGTATAGTTCATATTTTCGGTAATCGTTTTACGCTTTATGGTAATAGCGTGAGATTATCCTTATCAAGTCATCATAATGATGCTCTGTTCTAATGTGAATAGATATCGAGTACTTCATTGACAAGAATGGCAAGTGTACGCACGCTTTCCCAATGCCTCCAAAAACATATGAATCTGCCTCAGTGGAGGAGACCCACGTTTCACTTCCATCAAGCCCACAGATCAACGTCAATCGCGATATCCTTATACAACCGCCATTGACCCATCGAGGTACTGGCCCTGGCCTCATCATCTTCCAGCCGGATCCATCGAAACTTGAGCCTGGCACGAAAGCCAAAGCACTCGACCCAGATCCAGTTCAGAAATGGGCAGAAGAGGGTTTTGCTGTCTCTGGCGTGACGGTATCTGATCCAGAGCCCAATTTCACACAGATATTGCGATCTTGTTGCGAGACACTATCATCACTAGACCAAGTCGATCCTAAAGAATTTTTTGCCGTCATAAGTAAGTGTATTAGTCAAATAAGTGACTCGATTCACTGCGGCAAAAATAGTTCATGACTACCTTAACGCTTCTTCCATTCTGTCCGCTGTCGATGAAATCAACCAAATACCAGGATTGGACTTGCGTGTTGTCTGCATCGTCATCTATGGCTATGCTCCCCTTTCGCCGCCTTCCATACCAACGCTTCTGCACCTGCATTCGGGTTCAGGATCGCAGATGTCAGGTTTAGGTTTTGTCGTTCACTGCTACGAATCAACGTCTCCGTACTTTATTTTCCCCCAGACGAATGGCTATGACCCAGGTGCTGCTGCCATTGCACATACTAGAACTTTAACATTTTTAAGAAAAAGTTTGGGAGGTCCTATATTCGATCTCGAAGCCATCTGGGAGGAACACGTACGCTTCGAGTTCGAGGTTAGAAGCGTAGCTAAGACTATGAGTACCATGGTGGTCCGTCATCCCGTCTTCATCGTGCGTTAGTTTTGACCTAGATCAAGGCTGAACCATATGTGAACCATGTTCCTACGGTATATACGTGCCGTGAACTCATAAGCTCTACTGATTGCATGATTGTATAGATGACAGGTGGGGTTGGGAGGCAAGAACTGACAAATTTCTATCGCGATCACTTCATCTTTTCGTGAGTTCAAGAAAAGATCTTAAAGTCCTACTCAGGTTTGTTAAGAAATCCAGATGACGCAAGATTACAGGTCATCTCAAGGACCATAGGTGCGGACAGAATAGTTGGTAAATGAAACCCGTAACGGTCATGCATCATGTACAAGTATTCACTTATGACCTAGATGAATTCATCTATCATGTTACACACGACCGCATGATAGATTGGCTACTTCCATGTGTACCACCCAGCGGGAAGAAACTTTCTATTCCAATGATAGCCGTCGTCAACATACGCGGTGATAGATTATATCATGGTACGATTCTTTAAAGGCCTCTGATTGAGTGAATTCTGGTGACTTGGCGAAGAGCACATATGGTGGGACCAGGCCACTGTTCTCCGACAGTTAGGTATACTCCCCATCCACCTGTCGTACACCACATCAGAAGGACAACGAATGATTCGTTTACCGGTAGCTGGGGCAGAGGCGGCAGCCAAATTAGTGGAAGAGACTAGCATCGCTAGTAACGGTATGTTTGACTGAGGCTCGAAGGTCCAGGGAGCTTGTAATGTACTTGCTTCATGACTATTGCTTTACCTCTCATAGTCAAAATTTGATAGATACCATCGTTGGCTTGGCTATAGTTAAGATACGTCACTTCCAATGTTAAATAAATCATGTCATAATAATGTCGATATCCTCTTCCAGCCCAGGTGCATCCCTTGGTCCTGAATTGATCAGTTCTCGCCTAACTTCAGGACCAATTTGAGGATGTGGGTTAACACGGATAACATCTAAGAGGGCGTCTTTTTGATTAGGCGTCAGATCTGCAGCGTACCTGTTGATAATCAGGAGGAGACATTTAATTACAGATCAGTCACTGGACCTTTGAGCGAACGACAACAGGCTCTGATGCCATAATACTGGTAGTTTTTCTGACTCTCCACGGGTACGTGCTTTATAGATATTGGATAAACGGATGAAATGAAAGACGAGTGCGTCTATCACTTTGTATGGTAATTCGTATTTTTTGTCAATCAGCACTCTGATAAACAAGGAGTTTGGCCCTAGGCCAAATGGATTATCAGTTCAGAGATGAGTGAAACCATTTACCTGAATAATCCATTTCTGCAATCCGCAACAGAGCTGCAGACGAATGAAGGACTGGGACTTTTGTTTTGGCTAATACTGATGCAACTATAGCTGCTTCTTTAAGTGTACATCCATGCTGAAAGGAATGAGCAGCAGCAAAGCAGACATTTAGGTATACAAACGTCAATGAGAGGGAAAATCAATCCTTTAAAAAAGGCACCTGGCTTGTACAGTGCCCTCTTGAGACTTTCGTAATAATGCACATTTAACTTCTTGTTTTCTCGTATGTCGGATCGGATGGCGTCCAGGAGCACGACATTTAAGAATAGTTGTGCTTGTGGAGGTTTCATATTCGATATGAAGATTCTCGTTGCTGCACGACAAGCATGCGGGGACCAGTTCTCGGGACTGGTCAGGGCCAGAATGCGAGCCCACGCTGGTAGTGAAGGAATGACTTTAAATATCTTGGGAAGCGGGCCAGATCTATAGGTACGAAGTAGAGCTCCAACTCTGAAGTAGTCCGTTAGACTACGTGGTATAATCGGCGCTGACACTCACGTTTTGTAAGATTCGACGACTCTTGGATCAAGCCCCAAGGCTGGATCAGGATTCTCCTTGTCTACTAGCGTTTAGTAATTTTATGTTGTAGGTGATGTTGAGCCAACCTTGCTTGACCTTGTGTATCACCGCAGCATTCGATGGTTCACCACTCGCTAACTTGGCAAATATGATGTCTGCCAGAGTTCTCCGCTCGCCCACATTATGGGGAAGCAGTGCGTCGAGTGTTTTCAGATCCTCAGAATCTATTTGCTACATACAGCAGTCTTGAGCTATGGTTCGGCTACTAGATAACTCTCACCAATTCTTCCTCAAAGTCCCCCGGCCCTTCGCCAATACTCAAATTATCATCATCATCATCATCATCCTCGTCTTCTACCTGTAATCTCGGCTCAGACAGATTTCCATGGACGTTTTCATCGTCATCTGGCATTTCTAATTCGTCTTGCTGAGCCTTGGCAAGTTCAAATACCCGATTCGACGACTTTGGATCTAATGCAACCTATAAAGTAGCGATCAGTGTATATGAATATAGGAAGGCATATTGATTCTACTACTGAGTTCTCGTCGCCTGATGTTCTACCCAACTTTTTCCTTTTTCCGGGTTGAGAGAGTCGTCCATATTTCGCTTCCAATTCATCGTTTCCCAACTGAACGAGCAGGGGGTCGTGTTTTGGTTTTTGAATGCCTTTTGCGACGCGAGGCATCGAGACTGGATCAAGTGGCAAACCTGGCCTGATTTAGAAAGGCAATCGACCGAAAGGGGCCGGGCGATAAACCGGCGCTCTTTTCATATAAAAGCACAGGCAGCAATAGGGCGCTCTATCCTTTAACTCTGCTCACTGCTGTGCTACAACGTAACGCCCTTGCCCGCTCATGCCTTCTACCAAAATGAGCGATTTACCTGTGAGTCCTGTATCTTATTGCACACTTGTGGCGTTTAGCTCAAGCTGGGTTGGACAGATTAAAACACTGGACAGGGATGGAAAGGAGATCACTACCGTCGGGTTCAACCGCTTCGGCTTTGACTGCGAAGTGCAATTAGATGTTCTCCGCTCCTTATATCTACGATCGCACTACGTCGTTTCTGCAAACGACGTAGCAAGGGCTCGAGAGCTTGATGACGAGGTTTTGGAACATCAACATGCAAAATTCACCAAAGGGCATGAAATCTATCAGTCAAAGTCAATTTATCATCCAGATACCCAATCCATCTCGTACACTACTCTGTCTCGCTTCCCTCCCATCAAACTTCTTCCTCCAACACAACGCAAACGCATTCTTGTTACTGGTGGCGCTGGTTTCGTTGGTTCGCACTTGGTTGACCGCTTAATGTTGCTTGGACACGAGGTGACCGTACTCGACAACTTCTTCACTGGATCAAAAACTACCGTCAGCCACTGGGTTGGTCACCCGAACTTTGAATTGGTACGACATGATGTAGTGCAACCATTCATGATTGAATGTGATCGTAAGTTTATGTATGTTCATTTAACCCCTTTGACGAACTCCACCCTCTCAGAAATCTATCATCTGGCATGCCCCGCATCGCCTCCTCATTATCAATTCAACGCAGTTAAGACCATTAAGACGTCTTTCTTGGGCACTCTTAACATGCTTGGCCTTGCCAAGCGCACCAAAGCCCGTTTCTTGATCAGCAGCACATCTGGTAAGTAAGTTGGTTAGCAGAACTTCAAATAATCATGCCTTATACTCAGAAGTATATGGGGATCCTGAAGTGCATCCGCAAACGGAGGAGTAGTAAGTTTAAGAAAAATCAAAGGAATCATTCTAAATGCAAACTTGCAGCTGGGGACATGTAAACCCTATTGGACCTCGAGCGTGTTATGACGAAGGAAAACGCGTAGCAGAAACCTTGACTTATGGCTTTCAACGACAGGATGGTGTCGATGTACGCGTTGCACGGATATTCAATACGTATGGACCTCGCAGTACGTCTCGTCGCTTCTGTTTAGCATCGATCACTGATGTAATTATCAGTGAATCCTTATGATGGTCGAGTTGTATCTAATTTCATTATGCAAGCACTCAAGGGTGAAGACATGACGGTATACGGTGACGGGAAACAGACTCGCTCTTTTCAGTACATCCACGATCTTACAGATGGTCTCATCGCTCTCATGAACTCCGACGAAACTAGACCAGTCAATATCGGTAATGGTGATGAATTTACCATAGGAGAATTCGCCGAACTTGTCCGTGAAATTGTTGAAAAAGTTCAGGAGGAGGATGGCGTCAAGCTGGCCAGACAGGTTCAAATTGTTTACAGACCGATGCCCACAGACGACCCTCAGAAACGGCGACCAGATACAACTCGTGCATTTGAATCTCTAGGGTGGAAGCCGAGATGGACTGTCCGTATGGGCATTGAGGAAATGGTCCGATACTACAAAGCCAAGATGGCTGAAGGCAGCATTTAGACGGCCGGGCTTGAACAATTTGTCGGACTCCTTTCTTTCATTATTGAGATACTTAATAGTTATACGTGTACATATACGTTATCGAATGTTGGGCGTGTTAGACTGTTGATGTGGAGATGATTAAGCGGACTTCAGATTATTGAAAACAAATGTATTACCGTGAAAGACGTCGATGTAACTTTTGTAATAGTGATTTCCCCAGCACTGTGTTTTCGTGCGTACTTGTCATCTGCGCACTCTCCTCGAAAACTGGTCATCCTTTCCCTGTCGGGGTCAAATTTTATCGGTGTCCGGTCCGCTGTTATAACTGTATCTGCCGTGATGAATGCAGCTGCTGGTTTACGATCCGTTCAAAGTTGTACATACTCGCGATAGATAAACCGTCTTTCCCCCCAAAGAACCAGTGATCCTGTTGTTTGGCAGAATACCTGCAAGATTATAGCATGTGTATGAAGATGCCAAGTGAAATCCAACAGGACCATACCTTCGGATTGGCCTCCCGTCAACTCCGAGAGGTGAAAACGCTTGGTTTTCCCCAGTGCGATATTGGATCAAAAGATCAGTTTGGGTTTGGACAATGTCTTGTGTGAGGCAGGAAAATGAAATTGGAGATAATGGGTCTCGCTTAGTGATTGCTGAATCACTCATGATATCCGCTAATCTCATTAGCGCAGTTCTCATACGGTCATCTCTTGCTACCTCTGGAGCTTTGAGATCAGAGCCTACATATGGTTGCCGAGCAAGAAACTTCGCGAGTACTTGGTTGGTAATTGATACTGAACTTTGGACTAGTGCAAGGCCAGCACCAGCACCTAAAATGGCTCAAATGAGTTGCTGAATGGAACAAGACCAATCCTTACGCACCCTTGACACTGTACAGAATTGCACCGTCCTCGGCGTTCAGTAACTGTGAGCTTAGTTGTTGTGCGTGTTTTAACGGATAAACGTCATTTTTCTCCCCCTATATGTAATTGTAAAAACACTTGCAATCGAGGTCGAAGAGGTTACCTACGTGAACGATGAGTACAGGATGCTTTATGCTTGCCAGTGTATCATCCTCGAGGCAGTCTCTCTAACTCCTGATCTGAGCGACTTCTCTGAATAACAAGATAAGAACTGACGTGAAGAAGAACATTAAAGGTTTCCAGAACCCGGTGTCGCCGAGTCGGAGGTATCTCCATCTGCCAATAGGCTATCAACTGCCTCAAACTTCAACGGGTGTTGAATAACCTGGCAGGGATCACAATTCTCACCTGGTCTTGAAGGTCCATGTCGCGATCCTAGAGGTATCCACGAATCAGATTGCTCAAACAATTATAATAACGGAATGGATCTACATTTCCAATCACAAACTTTGCAACCTCAAATTGAGCTTGCTCGAGTGTCTCCAGATCGTCCGCAAAGCACCAATTTCGTAAAATTTCGTGATAGGCTGCATTGACCCACTTTGCCCTGGTGGTTCAAATGAACACATCTGACCGTGGTCCTCGAATAGCACTAACTCGACTAATGAAGGAACATTGCACAGAATAAGACTCAGGCACTTCTCCGGAAACCTGAGGGGAGGGTGTTAGCAGGAAACTGGTCGATAGCGGATAATGTAATATGCACAGCAGTGCAAAACGAAGCGCGCAATTAACTGCCACGCTCTCGAGTGCCAAGATGTGACACGGAGGAAGGTGAAGGGCCTATTGGAGGCGTGAATGGGAATTTGCATCTAACTATAGAATGTAAAGGCGTACGTGATGACAGAAAGCTAAATCTGCGGCGTCCACCCAACTGTCATGGCTACCACTGGCCTTACATTGAGACTTTCCTGAAGAGCGCCTGTCGAAAGCAATTATGTTATAGAATTGATACAAACGGCCGTCTTCGAATTGATTATTCAACCAGGAACTGTCAAGAAGAAACGGATGCAATATCAAAAGTGAAGGTTTCTTTGGATCGAAGCTAGACACGTTGTTGAAAGCGGTGTTCGTCACGTAATGTATCGAAGCAAAGTCATGTTTGGAGAATATGTCGATGAAGGGCATTGATAGGCGGTACAGAAGGCGGCGCCAACCTCACAGGGAAGTGATGGTCTAAGTTCAATTAATGTATAGCAGTAATGTGATAGTATCACATGTGTACCAAGAGTTTCAAAATCAGTCTTATCTCCGTGATGTGTGCAATTTTTTGTAACGATCCATGATTAATTAATTAATTTCATCAAAATAACATATAATTTGGAACGAGATGTCACCACTGGTGAGCCAGTTGTACTACATTGGACTGCCCCTCAGATGGGGCCCAGGGCAACTTATAACGTACATGATTCAGGTATCTCGCTGGGCCATGTCAGGGAAATCATAACATCAACAATTGTTAGCCGACTAATTGATGCGCGAGCGACTCGTTGCAAGGTATATTAGGATTGTGTGGATGGATCGCGAGTGTCGAGTAGTCCTGCCAAAACTTGCATGACACGCTGTTGGCGCTAAACAGAATCCAGAATCCACCTGTTAGCCTTGCGCGGCCAAAAAAAAAAAATAAGGGAAAATACCTCTCTAAGGGCCTTGTCGTCACTGACAGTCATCGTAGGAACTCCTAAATCGGCAAGCGCGGATTGTTGCTTTGCAACCAAGCCATCGAAGGCGGGTAGCGCGCGTTCCTTGTCGAATCTTTCGAGCTCTTTCTTGTGGGCGTCATTCATCATCTGGTACACCATTAACGGGATGCTTCATTGCTAATTGAGATTTTGACCGACATCAGCTTCGTGCTTTGAGAGGCCCACACCAATCATAGTCGCCCTGAAGTTTCATATAAGGGCAGTGCTAGACGGTCTGGAACGAAGCCCACTTAGTCCTTGCAATCTTCACTTTCTCCTCGTGTTTTCTGTGTATTGCACGTCTCTCTTCCCATAAGCGACGTTCAAGCTGATCCTGTGCCTGTTTCAGCTGTGATATGAATCAGCTGTAGATCACAAAAATCCGACCTGGATACTACCTGATGAATTTCATGAAGGAAAGACGGATCAGCAGATAGCTTGGCTATGATAGGCAGGGCTTGTTGGAATGTATACGCCTTCAAGTCATCGCGATCGTCTGCAGGAGGAGAGACGTTGGGGGAAGAGTCGAGGGCCGGACCGGGCTGGAGTTGGGAGAGGAGGAGGGCGACAGAGGTCGGGTGGTCCGGCTGAGGCACCGAGATAGGGTTGGCCGTGATAATATCCTTCCACGCCTGTGAAGCCCTGAGCTGGTCGAGGAGGGCAGAGACGGCAGCAGGATCCTGAAGGAGAATGAGGCCAGACAAGGGGGAGGACGGACGTCTTACATTGATGTTAGAGAAACTCATGGCCGGCAGCGTGGGAACAATGCCTGGTGACTAGCAACCGCTCAATTTCCCACCGCCATTCTTCCTTTCTTCTCCTCCTTTGCTCCAGCCATGCCCCAGTCAGAGGTCGACCAGCAGCCACAGGCTACTTCATCGCACATGATGAAGACCACAAGACGCGGGAGGCCTTTTCTTAAAGTTCGTCGATCTATTCCAGATCCTGTTTGTCACTCACCTCACATCCTCCCAGGACACTCTTGATCTCTTCGCAACTCTTATAGTTTCCCTAGAACTCACAGCCCATAAACAGCTTTTCCGTAACTTTCCAAATTCTTTCACGACGTTCGTCTATTTCTTCTCCCGTTTTCCTTACCGATCATTCCTTTTCAGTGACGAGGCCGTCCAAAACCTCTCATCACTCAAGTTTTCGCAATCCAATCGTGGGCCGGATCCCAAAGAACCTTCACGAATAGTAACGACAACGACAACGACAACTTTCTCTATGACACGTGACATGGCCATGGCCATGAGCCAGCATTTCATGGACGCCCGATTGATTGAAAATTCCATGGATCCCAACATTAACTTGTTCAAGGATCGGGGAGTGTATCAACTGACGCCCAAGGGCCTCCACGTCCTTGAACGATTTGTCAACAAGAACGGCATTAATTCCGATCATCTACAGAGTGTTTTCCAGACACAGCCCATCTGCATAAAACTGCTTCATCTCGAGCGTCGATCCAGTGACGATGAAATCATAGTTTCACAGGGCGTCATCACGGCACTGTTCAGACGCTTCGCTGGCCGTCTACCCAACTATACCAACCCAAATGGAACTGGTGATGTATTTACTAAATACAGTGAACGAGCTAGAGGCATTCAGTTACATGATTATATGGAAAAAGCACAGCCACTACTTGGAAAAGGCCAGCAGCTGCACAAGCACTGTTTCACAGCGGTAAACGCACTGGAATGGCTTTGCGACTTCACATCTATTGTGGGGAGAGAAGAGGCAGCCGAAATGGCGGCTCAATTCGTGCGCTTTGGACTGGTTGCTTTGGTGACCGACAAGCGAAAGACTAACGATGCCGGCGTGGTCTACACAGTGAGGAACTCCACTCCAGGCACTAACCTTCCGGTTCGTGCACTCACTTGGCTTAGTGATAAACATGTAACTGACATGTATAGCAGCAAGGCGAATTCAGATGCACCAACAAAGCGACCTATAAAATCACCAGTGAAGGCTACCGCGTTGCTCACTGGGATGGTACTTCCTCCGTACAATCAGACTCTCTTAATGGTTCTTCCGGTCTTGGGGCAGAAAGATCATCTGTGGACAATACCGGTGAGGACGGGAAGCCGAAGGACGTTGTAAGTCATCGCCGCGTTTCCCTTGCCAAAGAGAGCCTCGACCGAAAGCATAATAAGGAAAGCAATCCAGAACGTCTACGCTACATTATAGAAGATGTCCAAATTCGACATCTGTTCCGTGAATTTTTGCGCAGCACTTTCTGTGAAGAAAATCTTTGTTTCTGGTTGGATGTTGAAGATTTCAAACGCAAGTTTGGGGTGACGTCCAGTGCGGTCGCGGTAGCCTCTGCCAGGTCAAACCCGAAAGCGCCAGGGCAAGCAGCCATGGACAGACATCATGAAACTCTTATCAACACTGCGTTCAATATTTATAATAAGTATTTGGCTCCTTCGAGTCAATGCGAATTGAACATAGATCATGGCCTACGCAATGAACTCGTGAAATATTTAGAAGACGTGGTTACTGGTCACACTGGCAAGGCATTCTCAGGGCGCGTAGAACCTGAACAGGCCAACGCCTTCAATGCAACTCAGCTTCAAGCAATGATCAAACTTTATGAGCGCATTCAGACCCATGTCTTCAAGTTAATGGCCACGGATTCTGTTCCAAGGGTGAGTTGAGTGGTTGTATAAAAGTGACGTTCGTTGACTTCAAAATCAATAGTTTGTGAAGACCCCCAAGTTCCTTGCGATGCGGAGCTGGTTTGGTGTTGATGACTTGGACGTCCGCCTTCTTTCTCTTGAGGGGCCCAACGCTCCTCCGGGTCTGGGAGAGGAAGTGGGTGGCACTTACATGACTGTTTCTCAACGCGGCAGCGAACGTGAACACCGTCAACAGCTTGGGGCATCAGCAGACGACTCCTAGATTCGCTCGTCAAATCCATCTTGTCATTGTTAATTCATGGACTTCTGTTCTATGCTCTTGCATGCGCAATACACATACCACCATCTCTGCTTTTTTTTTTTTTTTGATTCATCAATTACCATTTATTCTAATAGTTCCGGGACGTTCTGTCCTTCATATCTTTCATTGTTGTTACCATTTTCTACTGCCCACAAGTATTTGTAATGTCTACTACGTAGTTGGAGCTGCTTTTTAATCAGGTTGTGACTATTATACCATATCGTTCTGCTGTACTTATGCAAATCGATGAAAAATCTTAATCTCAGGATTCGAAATAAAGGGTTGGAGAGGCTAAATTTCTGGCCAACCACCTCATTTGAGGGACGTCCCCTGAATAATCTGAGGCTCATCAAGCATTAATCGATCTACATGGCATCCGCATGTATTATTACGATCCTTATCTGCTCCGCCGACAGGAATGATATTAGACTATTATTTGAACGACTGAATCCCCCGGCAACCTTTATTTCGCACAAAACCGGGTTGAAAGGCCCGAACTCAATGTCAGAGGTCTGACAAGTGCTTGACATTGACGGACTGCGGACCGTGGCAAGTTGGTGGTTACGTGATCAGGTTCACTGATTCCTTGACGGGGGGTCATTCATCGTCGCGCGCGCCCACAACACACGTAGTGGCTTCTGCGAGAGGCATGGCAGACGGAGAAAATTATCCATTTCAGAAGGATTTGGGTGCTCATCCGCCCAAAACGGAAGACGCCGCTATACCCACCAGGGCGGCCTCAACAAAGCCTGCTAACAGGCCATTTCTGGCGTACGTACGTATTGCTCCTCGTGGAGTTGAAGCTAACGCAGCTACGAAACGGAAAGGTATAAGGCGTATCGTGGAAAGCAAGAAGCTCTTCGTACTGCCTGGCAGGAGAAGAAGCAGGAACGCGACGAGAGGATAAGGCGAGGCGAAAAGGTGGGTCCTCTTGAACCAGATCCCACAGCACAGAAAGAAGTGGGACCACTTGGGCTGCTGAAAGCTGTACTATACCTGGCGATATTCATTGCTCTTGCTGGGAAATTCATTACCGGCAGCTTTACCTGGGAATACCAAAGCAAATGGCTCCAAGTGAAGACGTATTGGCCGGTAGGTGGTGGTGACGTTTGTCAAGCTTACTGAAATGCTGGTTCGGTCTGTGTCAAGACGGGTCAACGCCTATTTTCTGAACGCCTATTGTCCGAACATGACGGAAAAACACCCGGAAAGCCGATATATCTTGCGGCGAGTGTGCTCCAAACAATGCAGTGTGCTGCGTAGACCCTAACGCGAGGCTGTAGATCGACGGAGATGTATATGATGTGACTAGTGGGAAGGCGTATCAGCCTGGAGGCCCTTACCATTTCTTGTAAGCGTCCGTTCGACCCGCATATAGCGAATTTTCACAAAGGTACGAGTACTGGCGTTGATGCGGCTAGGGCTTTCGGTACCGGGTGCTTCAAAGAGCACCTAACATATGATATTCGAGGCTTGACCAAAAGCGAAATGAAGGTAAGTTCGTGATCCTCTGCTAGTTTTCTTTCCTCTTTTCAGTCTTATCCTGGAAGAGCGTGGAACATTGGAAGCGGTTTTATGCTGAACATCCAAAATATTTCAAAGTAGGCAAAGTACTGCACAAGCCGATTGACCCTGCAAGCATGATTCCCGAGCACTGTGACCCTAAAAAGAGGACCGAGAACGTGAATGCGGCCGATTCTTCTGGACCGGCAGGGGATGGACAGACAAAGCATCACGAACTTTAGTCATGCTGGTACTACTTAAAACGGACTACGTTAATTAAAGATATATGGCACAATGCAGCGTTTTAATACACAAGGAACATGAAATAAAAGACGTTTCACTGGTTTTGGGCGCCAGGCCAGTAACATCAAACAAGTTGAATATATCAAATATCTTGTGGCTTAGAACTTTGGGCAGCCGTGAGTGAGGAGATAATTTTTTAAAATGGGAAAGTCCGCCATTGACGCATGGATCATTCCACTATAGGGATCATCGTGATATTTGGCGATAACGATGTTGCCGCGCCAAGCAGTCTCCTCTGTGAATGCACGACCCTGGATGTCACGAATGCATTTGTTAATGGGGAATGGCATTCCGTCACGAGACACAACGGGGTAGAAAATGATATAGGGGTTGGTGAACTTGCGGCTCATGCCGTCAAGGGCCTCGACTAGCTGAAGAGAGATATCAGCATGTTGCAAAAACCAGGCGATCAGCAGAATACCTGGGACTTCCATGCGCTGGACCCGTAGCCCTCGGCAATCTGCAGAAAAATCACATAAATGAAGAACAAGATGTCGAATGAAAGATCACTGTACATAATCCATATGGATCTCTGGGTGAGGCATTCTTGACTGTGGGGCCTCTTGATCTGGTTGCTCGGTTGACAATACCATCGGGCTTGCCGGTGTGTCAGGTTTCGAAGAAAACCTGAGCGAACTAGGGGAGAACTAACCTGGACATGAGTTGCACAATTGTCGGCGGTCGCCCTAAGCAGATCAGGCTGATTATTTTTTGAAGTGGAATATCGCCGACGTACCATCGGAGGGGAAAAGGATGGCATCAAAGGTGGTCAGGTGTTCCATAAGCGGAGTGTTTTTTGGAAAACACAAATAGACTGACGATGAAATTCGAGAAACGCGAGCAGGCTCTGAAGGCACCAGTGTCGGAGCAGATGCGACAGAGGCATTAATATATTTGCTCGATGGACAACGAGGCGTTCCCTTGCGCAGGCCACGTCTGAAGGAGAAAAACCTTCACAAGCACGAGGAGGAGAAGTGAATTAAAGGCTTGTAGATGCTGTCGATCATAGCAACTGCCGTAAAGTAGCTAGAAGAAAAGGCGTCGTGAGCGGAGGCGCGTGCTGGGGTGCAGATGACGTAGCGCGGTGCCCGTGGAAATGAACTCCCTTTTCCCGCGCCACGCGCCTCTCCTCGACGCGTCTGCTCCATTATGGACACTGGCTGCCTGCTCCCCGCCCTTCTGCCCCCGACGCCCCCCACCGCCGTCCCCATCCCATCCGCCCGTCCTTCTCCCGCCCCACCAGATGACCTCCGTCCCCCAAGAGATCCTGATGCCCCACCCCACCACGCCCGCTTTGCCACTCTTTTTCTCGCCCCCGTCGCCGGCCCACTCCTTCTGCGCCTTCTACACGACGGCCTTGTCCTCGAAATCGTCTCCCTTGCCTCAGACCTCCCTCCCCTCCGCCTCGTCTTTCCCGCACCTCTTCTTCCCGCACCTGCCATCTTTGCCCCCCACCCCGCTGAGTTCCACATCCTCGCCGTTACCACCGCTGCTTCTCTATTCCGCATCGTCATTCCTGTCTCCTCTCCCCCTCGCCTGTGGAAAGAGGATACGGCCAATATCTGGATCCGCGAATATCTTATAAAAACCCCCGCTGCAGAGATCCTGGGCCCCGTGCACGTTCACAGCATCCACTGTCTCGCCATTGGTCTTGTCCATGGCGCGCTTCTGCGTATAGAATCCGAGTTGCTCGCTTCCGGCGACCAACAAGGTGAGCGGACCAGCCTGCGCCTTCCCTCTGCGAGCTCACTCCCTGCAGACGAGTGGCTCGAGACCGCCTTCCACCATGGTTCATTCCTCTCGTCTTTGTCCTCCTTCCTACCAATGCAGAGCGCCAGTGATCATGCTTCCGAGATTGTGTCCATGACCACCATCCCTTGGCCGACAGATATTGGACATATTTGGTCTCTTTCTCGTGATCGGACCCTGCGTCTGTGGAAAGCCAAAACAGGTTGTGTTTCCGCCAAAGTCTTATCGACACCTGTTCCGTCCCAAAAGCAGCAATTATTGGATGGCGTACATACATCTCTTCGCTCTTTTGGAATAGGCTCAGACGACGACCAATGCTATGTCCTTGCTTTCGTCCCGACGGTTTCATCACCCAATTCCGGCGGCGTTTTCCGACTTATTGCAACCATTTCCGATCACCTCCACGACTTGGGGGCCATAGAGTGCTCTTCTACCACTGTTCATTGTCGCTTGCAAGACTTCATGATGATCGACAATTTATTATATACCTTATGGGACTACCAGGGCCAATCGCTTGTTGAGAGGACGGTAATTAACGTGGAGTCCTTCAATAATCAGGATCAACGATCATGGCACACAGTCTGTGCCTCCTCACAACCGGAACATACACCGGGCTATTTAGAGAAACTTCTTCTGTCACCCGGCTCGATAGCCGAGAAAGGCCTGGAGGCTGTCCTTAGACCTGGTGCTTTCTCAACTAACACTTTACGTATGGCAGTAGACGACTATGCCGATGCATGTTTGTCGTTGCCAGGAAATGTTCCTCCTCAACTGACTGTTGCCTACACATCTTTGGCTGAGAATATTGCGAGCGTCGTTGGCTGCACCGTCAAATTAGTCCATGATGCTCAAACTGGCGCTCCTCAATACGCTGCGTATTGGAGTTCAATGAAACGAGACTGGGAAGGTTTCATCAGTCGTTGTTCAAGATTGGAACGCCTCGCTAGTCACCCATTGGCCCTTGGGGTAGACGATCGAGGTAACATATTGGTCGTCGAGCGAGAGCGTATCAGGACACTCGCGCGAGAGGATTTGGCTTTGTACCTTCGTCGACACGTTGCTCAGGAAAATTCCTCTCTCGAACCACAGTATGCCATTCTGTCCTGCTCTTGGACGTTGAGTTCTGCATTGGACCCTCAAGTGGTAGCAAATTTGGAGAACCGTCTGGCTGATTTATTTCGGCAGGGCATCACTTTTTCGCTGTCCGACATTATACAAGATCAGGCTAATCGTTCTAAACTCATCGAATATGTGGATGACGGCACCGCCAATTGGGTTCTAGGCCGATTACAGAACTTGGATGACCTGGATATTGCAATCAAAGCGGCGCTCGATGTCATTGGCGGACTCGACATGGAAGTCAAACGTGAGGAAGACGAGGTTGAATTGTTACTCCCTCCTGCAGAATCTTATTGGCTGAGGTCAGCTACAGCTGCGTATACAGCTGCAACTGTTAGCGCCAGATATGACTTGTGTCTCTCATTAGTGATTTTGTTGTTTTTCCTTGCAAGCGACTTGGCGGAATGGGATCCATCTCTCCTGGCCGAAGTCCTTGCCGTATTTCGGGGTGTGGCTATGCTTAGGCTTGCTTCGCGACAAACGGGAGTCGATGATTCAAAAAGTGGTGATATGAACGCCACAGATGATGTCGTGACGAGAATGCGAAATCTGCATGTATCCCGTCACAAGCTCCAAATGGTGCCCTATCATTCCTTGATCCATCACCTCCTTGCCGAGTCAGAGGTTGTGCCTAGCCTTCCTGGAGCTGCACATCGATTCCTAGATTCTTCAGGGTTATTACAGTCAGTTTCACCTGCTCATGCCACCAAATTTGAAACCCTCTTTTGTGAAAAATTAAGACGGCTGCGCTGTTATAATGTGGCGCTCGAGCTCCTTGCATGGCTTCCAAAAACTCCCGGCGTAATATATGTTCAGGCTTGCTTATGGCTTGACATTGGAAGAGCCGATGATGCTGCTGAACTTTTACAGCGACTCGCCGGATCTTTCGGTGAGTGTGTCGTCGTCGGGTGTTTGTTGACAGTAGAGATGATATGCATCCAGGTATTGACAGCGGCATTTCTGTAGAGGACTATGAAGCTTTGATGGCCGTTCTCCCTGCTTCTGAACATTTGGATTCGAAATTCAAATTCTATGCACATGCAGCTGCGCTTTTCAAGCAACGCGGATCGGTGCACCATGATGTTTTATTTGCGCGACTGGCGATCACAGAAGCTCCTGACCATGCGGACACGGCGTCACTTTGGTCCAGTGTCATTGAGGGCTACATTGAAGTGGGAATGTACCAGTGTGCCTACTCGTCGCTCATGTGCTTGCCGTATGAAAAGCAGTATGTGGTAGCTTGATGGATATGGATATGTGTGAGTGGCTGACAGGGTGTTAGAAAACGGGAATGTGTCAACCGATTGACATGTCGAATGTGTGAAGACGATGGTGTGGATGAACTAATGAGATACAATTTTGCAGGGATATCTGATGAAGTGGAAGAAGCGCTGTCTTTCAAGGCTCGCCATGTTGATCCTCGTATGAAGCCGTGCTATGGCAAGATTCTGTATGCGTGGCACACCCGCCGTGGAGATCACCGAAAAGGTGAGATCTTCACTATTGAACATGGCAGGATCTGATGACTATAAATACCAGCTGCCCTTGCCATGTACGATCGGGCTCGAAAGATAAACGATCTGATTGCCGATGCACCATCGTTTGTTGCCTTGGCAGAAGAACAATTATTAGCTTACACCGTCGCTCTTAATTCTCTCTCGCTTGTAGATCAGGGATGCGCTTGGTTTGTCTTGTCAACCGTATCCGAATCAACTCACCAACTCGCCCGCTCCTCAACGCGCACGGCAAGGAAGGTCACAAGGTACATTCCCGAGGCTAAGTATGCCTCAGGCAACTACCAGGCCGAGATCGTACAACTCGTCGACATACAGCATGACCACGCTGCCTTGTCCGCGCATATTGACTTGGTTCGCAGCGATCCTACATTAATATCCTCTCAAGGTTTCAATTTCCTCTTCATTCAACTTTCATATCCATTAATCCTCCGCAGATTTCTTCCTTCCAACGTCTCTGATAATTCTAAAATTAGCCCAGGCAAATCGGCTAAGTCAAGCTATGACATATGCACGCAGTCTTGGAATTGATATGACGGACTTGATCACTCATATCACTAGGCAATGCCTGAGGCTCTCACGAAAATCTAGTGACACGATGTAGGTGGTCTGCTATCACTATAACACCAAAGTAATCTTGTTTAACTTGCAGACAAGAGAGTGCCTTTGAATGGCTTTTTTCGGGTAAAGCCTCGTCATGGTCAGGTTCGCTAGCCGAAAGGGCTTGGAAGTACCTGCGGCACGCCCTTGAACTGCACGATAGTACCGAGACGGACTACAAGTATACAAAAGTAGCCCTGGAGACAATTTTAGCTCATGATAGGAATCGCTTTCCACCTCCATGGATCACTAATGCCTTGCAAGTCAGTCCATTATTCCATTCGAGCACACTACGTTAACGTATACCCAAAAGGAATTCGATCCGGAATATCTTATCCGTGTCAATCTACGCTACGAAAAGTACACCGATGCGATCCAATACTCATTATCACTCATTCGCAAGGCACGCTTTCTTATTCTAGATTGGTGATCATTCTAACGTCTTGTACGATCAGTTAAACGATAAGCTGGCTCGAAACCCGCCCCAAAATGCTGCAGCAACTTGGTTGCCTTATATGCTACTGGATCAAACACTTATCACTTCCAAATCGCTCGGAAAGCAACCGGGTCATCTGGCCGACTTGGAAAAGGAGCTTTCGGAATATGTCAGACGAATACAAAAATTGACTGATTCCCATGGTGCTTGAGATATATTGTATTTATTACAGAATATGGTTCAGCATCGCTGCACTACCCTCCTGGATCCCAATTATATATACAAACTCTATACCGCTACATGATGCATAGTCAAAAGTGTGAGCAAGATATGATAGAACAATACAAATCCAAGGGCTTATATACGCTCGCCATGCCGAAAATAGGTCAGTGGTACGGTTGAAAGCAAAGAAAAAAAAAAGAAAACTATGCAAATCATGAAGCGTGGGGTTCTGTCCTTAGTCCATCCAGAAATTGACTCCACTCGCCTTGATTAAAGCCTACAGCTGCGCCCCACATAGTAGTGTCCTCTACACCATACTGATAACGGGATGCATCAGTGTACAAAGATTGCTGAGGTGATATCGTGTAGGGCTGAGAGTACAAAGCTGTGATGCCCTGTGTATGGGAAAGAGCAGCGGGAGGTAATTGCGCTTGAGCTTGCGGCGAATGGAAGGTTGAACCGTTTTGCGGATACATATTTATGCCTTGCCCACCTAATGCATCGTATGCCGCTGGGAGGTTGACAAGAGCGCTGCTGGGCGGACTAGGAGCAACAACAGACGAGGGGGAATTGACAGAACGACTGGGCGACTCGGCAGACCTGTCATGAGAATCGTGATAAGGGAATGCAAGCTTCCGCACTGTTCCAAGAATTTGTACGCGTAATTTCCCACGTTCTTCTTTACTTTCCTGAGAAAATTCGCTAGAATAGAGGGGGGCTAGAACTTTGAGGATAGTGGATGCTTTATCAGCAACAGTACTGCCCCCGTAATTATCCAGCGTCATAATCGCTTTTCGTATGCTATCTCGGAACAAGCTAGCACCTGGTTGATCTGGATTTGCGATGAGTTGGAAGGAAAAGAACATTGCGGCAGAGAACGCATGAAAAGGTGCCCAATTCATATGGGCAGGGACTGCCAGAGAAGTTCTTGCTAGATGATCCGGGCGAATGTGACCGACCATTGCAATCAACTTTTCTGCAGCGCTCACGGCAATCTCCAAACTTTGTGCATATTTCGATATATCAGGAGATGGCGTTTTGGTTGGTGGATTGGGGTTAGCAGCAATACTGGCATATGGTCTGTGAAGCGTAAATCGGATGTGATGATATGATGTCCGAATGATAACACTTTGGACTCCAAGTCTTTGCATATTCATGTTAGGTGACGCCAAACTTCGCGCAACCCGGAAATCATCCAGGTCCAACTCAGGCGGTAGATTCTCCACCCATTGCGTCAGTGCTCGGTCATTTGCTTGGACGTTGTCGTAAGGCACAGGCCGAACGGAAACGGCATCATCCATGATTTGACCGAGTATATCAGCTAATCGCAAGAGAGCGATGTTGGGAAGGTACAATCGGCCAGTCTTATCGATGGCGGGGTCACAGTAAGAAGGAAGTTGCGTGTCGTAGTGATGTGAGGCGATATTAATCGGTCTGCCGAACATAAATGCCTGCCATCTGTCATAATCATCAGCAAGGCACAAGAGAGAAATGCATTTCACCAACCTTTCAAGCAGTATTACGTGCCACCATGCCCATCGGCGTCGTTCTGCTACATCTCTTGACATATGCCATTTTCCAGGATCGCGATGGAGACCCATAGCAGTTCCAATTGAAAATAATTCTCCTTTGATATACCATATTTCCTCACTATCACGTTTTGAGAGCGACAGGTAATGGCATCGAATGAGGAGCAGTTCCACGAGTTCCAAGGTGTACATTTTGCCTTCAGCCATGCGGCGTTGGAGGGCAATACAAGCCAATTCATGAAATTTCTGACCGACTTCATCCTGACTTTGGTTTGGAAAGGATTCCAGCAACGGGTGTTGGGGCGGAAGGTAGAACGTTGAGACCGCCATGATGACGAAAGTAGTGGCCAATACTATACGATCCCCTGAAGTTCCACTTTTGAAGCGTTCCCATTGATGAGTGAATGTTTGTTCATTCACATGTCGATAAACCCAGTTGCAAAAGTCAAAGTAATATCTGATCAAGCCATCCGCGACATTGAGAGGAGGAAACATCGTAAGGAGGTCATTGTCATATGTGGTTGGAAACTCTTCTTGTTCCTGGCTCTGACGCGCGTCTGCATCATCTATACGAAGTTCACCCTAATAAATGAAATTTAAATTTCAAAACAAGGGCAACGTATGCAGGTGATGATCACCGTTATGAGATGCGTCGCAGCGCTTGTCGGACCAGCATATAATCCACCATTTGGCTGTCGACCAAGGAGGCCATGTCCTGCTTGGGCCTTATCGCTAACATCTGGATCAACGACTTCCTTCTTGGGTGTAGGGTGAGGGTGGACATCACTCGTGCGCTTCTGCAATGCCGGATTGCTGCGATGATGTGGGAAGATGTAAGCTTCGAGGAGAGAAATTGAGTGACGCAGGCGACCAATTTCCTGAGCAGGGTCTATACGAGTGTAACTATGGGCAAGGAAAGGGGTGATTGATGAGCCCATGAGCAAAGGGAGGACGGTACGGCAGCGGAATAAAACGTACTGGAAGTCATCTCCGCGGGAGTATGCATCGTTGCCGTCTGGCCCTCGGGCATCTTGGTAGCACATCGCAGAGGTGCCTAGAAACAACAAGTTAATGTGGATGGAACGCGCATATACAGTATAGAACGGACCTCGAAGCACACAAGACGAACATGGACGATTTCTGGAAGGAGACTAAAGACAAGCGGATGATGGTTGTGACACAACGAACCGATCACATTTCAGCTTGCTATTTCTACAAGGCTCGCAATTTATGGCCTTCCGAGCACGTTTAGTCGGCGGACGGCCGTCATTCGGCGGGTCACCGTTGGAGGGAGGAGGGGAAGACCTTCCTCGAACAGAGGCTGAGTTGCGCTGGAGTTTGGACCGCGGAGCAGAGGGAGAAGACGTAGGGAGCGAGTCGTCTACCATGGGGGAGGGTTGGGGGGAGGAGGACTGGGGGCGGGAACAGAAAGGCAGTAAGAAAGAATATAAAGGGCGAATTGGGTGCGCCAATCCATCTTCTCCTCACCATCCTTTGCCTCCGCGAATTAAACTATTCTCGCCCTGTCCGGGGTCCTGCTGCCTCTCTCTCCGCCTGCTCCGCTGCCCCGCCCCTCTGCGGCTCGTTCCTTCCCCCGCTACTCTCGCCTTGCTCCGCCTTCAATTCATCTCTTTCTCCTCTTCTTTACCTTCCTGACTCTTCCCTTCTCATCCTCTTCCTCCTTCTCCTCCTCCTCCTCCGTCTTACCGACTTTTATCCTTCTGCATACGCGAGCACTGCATTTATAGATCATCTGCATATAGTCGTCACACTGACAGTCAGGGTCGTCCCTACCCAGAGAACCCACTATACACTTCATTTTGCCGTCATCCTGCACTTGCTTGTGCTACGCAGCGTGCCGAGCCCTTCGGACCACATCATGTGGTTCAATGAAGCTGTGCTACTGCTGCTGCAGCGATAAAGTCTATCAGGTGAAGGCAAACTCGCACTCCATGGTCTCATTTCTTTCCAATGAGATGTTATGCTATGATGATAGGATGCTATCTTCCCGTAACCCGAGTTCCTCACCCCCATAGTCACCCTAATCACGAAGGCTATTTTTTTTTGTGGGCGCCTCGCGCATGAGACAGGTACATGCAGCTGGGAATATTAGGGATGCTGTACTATGGGAAGCATGTCGGTTCGCAAGCCGACGACACGAAATCCAAAGATAGACGTCATCCACAGTGTCCGGAGGGTGCAACAATGTGAACACACCTCGTGCGTATAAGTAGAATAGATGATTACCGAGGACGTGGCGTGAGGACCAACGACACTGTTGCCACCTATAACTTGAACCAGAACCGAGTTCGCTAACGCTGGCGCTTTTGGCAGTCGAGGCAACCATGGTAGCACCCCCCACCCCATTGCGATGTAGAAATGAGTAGCACTTTCTAGAACTTTCATCATATCGTATTTATCACACTGCATATCCACGCCACACCCCCGTCTCATTCCTTGTCCACCATGTCTGATGTCCGTCTTGATTTGTTGCTCGTAGTCGCTCGCCTAATCTACTGATGCATTCCTAGGTAAACGCGCTTAAGGACTCGGGAAATAAAGCATTTAGTGCCAAAGATTACGATAAGGCAATCGACTTTTTCTCACAGGCCTTAGCTATCGACCCCACCAATCATGTCCTCTGGTCGAACAGAAGTGCCGCTCGTGCTGGCAAGAAGCAGTGGCCAGATGCTCTGTCCGATGCAGAAGAGGTTAGTATAAGCTGTATTGCTGGATATCTGCCTAATGCCCTCGTCATGATCAGTGCATCAGGCTCAATCCGACATGGGGCAAAGGATACGCGCGCAAAGGCGCTGCACTGCATGGCGCGCGGCGTTATGACGAGGCTATCTCAGCGTACGAGGATGGCCTGAAGCACGAGGATAGTCAAATTCTCAAGAAAGGTTTGGAAGAGGTCCGCTCTGCCAAAGGCAAGTGATATATCCCGGGAATACCACTATCTTATCCTTGCTGAAGGATCTGGAGATGCATCTTCCGGCATTGGCAATTTGTTTTCTGACCCAAATTTAATCGGTAAACTTGCTGCCAACCCCCGTACTCAAAGGCACCTTGCCGATCCAACTTTCGTGCAAAGGGTAAATAGCTCACAGTCGTTAATGTGGATTGCCTAATCCGCAGATCTAGCTTCAAATGATTCAACGAAATCCTGCGCTTGCGCAGAGGTCAGTAGTCTCACAATTGGCGAAGGAGGCCAAATCTTATGACTTTTCAGCGCCTTTCAGGACCCACGAATGATTGACGTCCTCGGAGTTTTGATGGGAATTGACATGCAGGGTTTCACGCGACCTGAAGGTTCTGATGAGGTGCCATCTGAAGCCCAGTCTAGTGCTCCACAACAATCCCCCCCACCAGCGTCAACTTCAACACACGAGACGAAGCCAGAGCCAGTTCCTGCCGAAGACGATGTCCAAATGGAGGGGATGGACGAAGATGAAGCGAAGGAGAAGAAAGCGGCCGAACATGCCAAAAAATCGGGTAACGAGGCATACAAGAAGAGAGACTTCGACGAAGCCATCAAGCAGTTCGAGCATGCCTGGGATGTCTGGCCTCAAGATATAACCTTTTTAACCAATCTAGGTGGTACGTCGCATCAGACCACATGGTTGTAACGATTTACATATAAACCTCGCCAGCTGCTCATTTCGAAAAAGGGGATTATGACAAAGCGATCGAGGCTTGCTCAAAGGCTGTTGATGAAGGGCGCTCCGTGAGCCTGAGCCCCCAAATTAATCTTCGCGAGCTAATCATGTGTAGATTCGCGCTGATTTCAAACTCATTGCGAAGGCATATGGTCGTATCGGGTTGTCGTACCAAAAGAAGGACGATCTGACCCAAGCCATGAACTTCTATCAAAAGTCATTGACCGAGCACCGCACACCTGATATACTCAACAAACTACGTGAAATTGAAAAACTTAAGGTAGAGCAAGACCGCAAGGCTTATATCGATCCCGAGAAAAGCGCAGTTGCTCGCGAAGAGGGAAACAATCAGTTTAAGAACGGGGATTTTGCAGCAGCTGTCAAATCTTATACTGAAAGCATAAAGCGTGATCCGGCAGACCCGCGAGGATATAACAACCGCGCTGCTGCCTATATGAAATTGGCAGCACTACCCGAAGCATTAAAAGATGTAAATGAAGCCATCAAAGTTGATTCCAGTTTCGGTCAGCATTCCTCTGCAATGTCCCTCGAAAATTATTAATGACGGCATGATATAGTCAAGGCGTACATTCGCAAGTCGAGTATATTGTTCAGCATGCGGGAAAATACAAAAGCTCTAGAAGCGATACAACACGCTAGAGAACACGATACAGAACACCAACATTCTAGAGAAATTGCACAACAGGAAATCAAGTGTCAGCAGGCGCTGTTCACTCAGCAAGGAGAGGAGACGCAAGAGCAAACACTTGAACGTGCGATGCGTGATCCTGAAGTTGCGGTGAGCTTTAATCGTGTAAGATTCAGCCAGCAATGTTCTGAAATGTGGCTGTTCCAGGGCATCATGACGGATCCCGTTATGCAACAAATTCTCCAACAAGCCCAGAGTGACCCAAAGGCACTTCAGGACCACATGAAGAACCCCCAGGTCCGCCAAAATATACAGAAACTGATCAATGCCGGCATCATTCGAACACGGTAGCGAGGACACCAGTTACTCCGATTCTTGTGTGATACGGTATCTTGACACGTTCCACTAGCTGTATCTATGAAGCATCAATCATAAGTTAGTCATCTTCTACCACCTCCATTCGATATCTCCGATTGAGCGACCTCTGACTCCTTTGTATGGTTTGTAATTTTCTCCTGATACCCTTAATTGATCAATTTTTAAAGCTGAGAACGTGTGTGAGGGAATTTCAAAGTTGAGACGGATCGCACGGGAGGGTCGTGGGATGGAGCTGTCAAGATGGTTAAAGGGTTTGAAATTACTTGAAAGGGACTAACGTTGTGGTAAATGAGCCTTTCAAAGTCCAGCTGCTGGCTGGGGGTACGTTGGGAATCTCCCATCGTAATACCTAACGTTCAATGTCCATTGTAAGTGATACGAGTCCCTCGTGTCGATGCTGACCCATACCCGTTTTTTCGCATCAAACGCCCACGAAGCACCGATCGCTACACTTGCCCCTGATTCAAGGCTACTCAAACCTCGGCCACGGCCCGCAACGCACTTGATCCCTCCTGCGCCTTCGCCAAGGTAAAGCGTTGCAAAGACATTCTCTATCCCGCGCGTAGTCAAGCGCGAGGTCAACGTCATATCGAACTTCCCTTTGGAGCCCATCACCGCTGAGAATTTTTTGGACAGGAGTAAAAGTTACTGACCCCCACTCTCTCCGATTTCTATTATTGGCTTGAGTGTAATAGGTATGGGCGCGACATCCTTCCCAGCCGCCGCTAACACGGATGAATTACCTGAGACATCCGGCACAATGCTTGCCGCAGCTGTAGGAGGCAAATACCTATAGTCACCAAGAACGAAACGACCATCGGGGGGTATAAATGATAATACTTTATCCCGACTCCACCTTTGCAAGCTGGGGAGGATCAGAGATCACAACAGAATGTTGCTTCGGACGTATCAGAAACTGACCGAACGCAGGAGTGAAATGCACAGTCCGCCATTACACGCGGGTTTGAGAATGTCAAAGTGCAATCGGGTGTGCCTGCGCATGATAAGGAATCAGTCAATATTGCCAACCAAAAAAAAGGTTTTCGTACCTGAGAGTTTTGCATTAGTCTCTAGTTTGCCCCAGGCATTACTTGACAAGGGTGTGCCGTTCCTGTCATATGTCTAGTCAGAGGCTCGGTTTACTAATTTACGGACAGTTCGCCGTACTTGCTGACGATGGCTCTGAGATTTTCAACGACATCGATATAAATTTCATTGTTCGTATAGCGGACGCCAGCTCGCCTCCAAGGTATTGAAGATGAGAATGGATTACCGGTAGAACCAAGACCGTTTCCTGCATTGATGGTGGATGTAAGATTTCCACCAGCAACGCTCAGTAGTTTTGTGATTAGTGAGGGTGGAAGGACGATCTCCCGGAGGGCATTCGAAGATGTTGTCAAAGGATGACCTCCGGCGTCTAATGTCTCTTCTAATAACTGGTATATGATGCATGATGAGCGATGTCGACATTCGGGTCGACATTCGGGTCGATGAACGGACCTGATAGACAACATCGAAATTCTCTTTCATAGTATTAGCATTTACGACGCCGAAATACTCTTTGAGAATATCAATAAAGGTTCTCAGGAAGGAGAATGCGACCAATGGATCCACTGTAATTCAATGAGACGTTCGCTCGGTGGAAGAATGGGTACTGAAGTTACCATCGCCACTGACGGGACATAAAAACCTGATGTCACTACAGCGAACATGGCAACATGCACTTGAGTTCTGCGAGTTGACATATATGACGGGGTCTACGTCTTCTAAACGAGGAGATCTTGCCAACGCGGTATTAAGGGCGTCAATATGGAGAAGAGGATAAGCGCTTGATGTTGAGCGAAACCCGGACTGTATGATTGGACGACTTTGATAGGATTAGTTCTCCTTATGATGGTATGAGTGCGCAACGAACCCTGTATTGTCAAGGATAATCAAGCCGTCCAGAGCCATGATACTGATGATGATGGTACAAAGTTTCTCATTGTGGCGATGCCCACGACCAGTCCTTGAACCCTCTCTCCTCTAATCTCTTCCTGACCACTTCTTCGCACCTCTTCCTCTCTTCAAATCCGGTTCTTTCCTGCATTTCCCTCCAAACCCTGACACATTCATGGACCTCACGAAGAGTACTCAGCCCTAATACAAGCGGCATGTTATGATGCGAGGCCCCTGTATATCTGATGGAGAATCCCAGCGCCACACCCGACAAATCCACGGAACATTCGGAACGGCAGTCCTCAATGACTTTTTTCAGGTCTCTCGGTGCGGGGTGCCACAGAGGAGGTTGGGATGTAAGTAAACCCATGCAAAGTGGAGACGCGGCCACTAGCTGTGTAACCTGTGCACGCTTTAAGAAGTGAGTTGAATACTCCGTGAGTGTGGAATTTTGAAGGCTCAGATGGCAATACGAGAGTATCACATCTAGTGGTTTATAGGGCGGCTGATGAAGTATCAATATGCCCAGACGGAGGAGTGTTGCTAATGGATATCCTTGAAAGTCATGAACAAAAATCAAATATTCATTCTAGGGGAAATAGCCATACCTGTTATGCCGATATTCTTTATGAACCCTTCATCGCGCAATTTCCTGAGCTCAGAGACTGCGTCTAGTATCTTCTGGTCTCCATCGCCCCTGATCTTTCCTTCATCTCCATCAGCTAGGCCATATAATGCAGCATCTGTCGTCAATGCAATGACGTGATTACCCGATGCTTTTGGCGATATGTTGGTGCATACAAATTCGACATCATGTAGATATACTGTGTCCAGGTAATCAGTCTGAAGCCGGGCTAGACTATTTTTGACGCTTTCTCGAATGGCACGCGGTGAGTAATCAAAGGCGTTTCGGTCAAATCTACCGCACTTGGTCATCTACATGGTCCTGAGTTAGTCTAAACATGTTCGAGAAGAATGACAATACTAGTTGGTACGATGAGCGAGGAAATTCAGGGTCCAAGGCTTTGAGTATGTTCCCCAACACGATTTCAGAATCACCATAATAAACAGACGTATCAAAGGCACAAATGCCATATCTAAATGTGTAAGATGCGTGAACCATATGTCTATCCAGTGTACCACAAACCGTAATGCCAGTCTGACAGTCCGAAGTGGCATAGAACTCAAGAGGACATCATCTGTATTATAGATGGTGGAGAGGACCGCCGCACCATATACAAGGGGAGGCAACTGCAAAGGTCCTTTAAGGTTACCCTATACAGGTCTCATGAGATATGATTTGTAATAGAGACACCTGCAACGGACCAGTGCCAATCCAGGGACCGGTAAATCGTCCGGGTCGTCCAGAGGAACAGAGATGTGATAACCAGTATCGAACATGGAAGACATGTCAAGGCAGTAATCAAGGCGTCACACTATTGAGTAACACTTCTTGGAAAGTGTCGGTGGGCCATGAGGAAAGAAAAATCTCGTTAGAGTGAATTACAAGCAGAAATCGACGCCATTGTCTATCATTTGCGCAGCCCAACTATAGCTTGTCCCTGGACCAGCTACGATCGAAGATAAACGACAAGGAGGAGTAGAAGAGTACCGGAAAACAGACCTCTTGTCAAATTTATGGCTAACTGCTGCAAGCTTGGTGTTCTCGTCGGGTTTGACCGTATTCCAAGGTGTGGGGTTAGACTTTGTCCAAACAACTGGAATGCATAGTCACTATGCTATTTGGCCCATGCGTTCGTATACTCACCACTTGGCCCGAGTGCTAAGCGACCCAAGTACCAGGTAGCACCAACCATGACACCTCCAATAATGACATAGCTTTCCTCGTGTTAATCATTTTCCAGAAAATGGACAGTTTTGACACGCTTACATTGGAACTGCCTACATATATTTAGTAAATTCGAGGCTGTTGAGTACTGTAATGCACACCTCGACGGCGAACCAATTCTTCATAAGACCGCGACGGAATGGCGACATTGTGGATGACAAGAAAGAATTTCGGATCACTACAGGTTTAACGTTCCCAGGGTCCGGAGCTCTCCGAAGAACGTTGACTACGAACTGGTATTGCAGACCATTACAAGAACCAACTACGAGTACAAGAACAAGACATCAAGCCTCGAGAGGAACAGCAAAAAGTGCGTACATAATGGCGACTGGTCACTTGAATAAAGGACCAGAAAGAAGGGTGGATAAGACATAATAAAAAAACATGGGTCCATATATCGTCATGAACTCATACGCATGAGTCAAAAAGTGAATTCAAATCGTACGTGCCCTGCAGGCAAACTCAAAGTAAGACGAGTTTGCCATGACAATTCTGGCAATGTGAATCAAGATGTTTCATCTCCAAAAGACCCTCTGTCTGAAGTTGCAACTTTGAGCTGCCCTTGGGAGTAGGTTTGATGGAAAACATCTGATGGGTCAACGAAAGGATGAAGGTCGTAAAGTTCGGTAATGCAGGTCGTGAAGTAAGCCAACAGGCATCCGAAGACCCAAGTGGCAGTCGGATGGTGGCACCTGAATGGGGATCTGAAGATTTTCCTGAGTTTCTGATATATTCGGTATTTGTGAATGGCATGCGCCTCGTAGAAACGGAGGCAGGATCATCAGGCGCAGAAATACGTTGAACCTTCGTCGCATGATGTTCTGCAAATGTCCGAAAATTAGCTACGCCAGCACGAGGCACGCGGCTGAGACATGGACGTCAAACCATTTACAAAGTTTGGCAAGTTTGTGGGCGTGCAGATATCAGTAGACCAACGCTGCATCAACTGAAATCCATGGGTTGAGGTTGAAAACTGCGGAGAGACATGATTGGGCTTTGGTACAACTACCGGAAAGATGCTAGGTCCCAATGCAGAATCGGGCAATGCGATGGACGAAGAACATGCTGATGTCACTTTGGGTGTAGGGGATTGACTGTCTGCAGCGAGCATCTCAGAGATATCATAGCAACTGAAATTGAGTGATAGAGCATGGTGAAGTTCCTCTACATTGTCGTCAAAGTTGAGGGGAGGAAGAACTGGCGGGTCGGACGGAGAAGTAACGAAACCATCATCTTCGCACTCATCATCATCGTCTTGTGCTGGAGTCAGAGTGATGCAGATACCATTAGCTTCTCCAAGCATTCCCTTGTCGTTCTCAGATGCAAGGTGTTCTTCATCTTCCAAGACAGCGGATAATTTTCCCGAACCGGCTACAGTCTTCATGCCGTCCTCGCTAATGCTAACAATCCCTGGGAAAAACGGAGCATTCTGATCATCGCAGAAAGACTTCAAAGCTTCGGAAAATAGGCCCTTGCTCCGTTCGTAGCTATACTCTGATGGATCAGTATATAGCAGGGCATTTGCCTCGTCTTCAACGACATCCAAGCAGCCAAAAAAGTCATCGACTTCAGCTTCAGATTTGCAGGGTTCAATTACTGTCTGTGCCCCAGTGGGAAAGGTCCATGACTTGGAAAGTGAATCTTTCGAAGCATGACCTTGTACAGCTTCTACTGCATTTTGAACATCGGATGCAAGATAGTTCAATGCAAAAAGTACTCCAGATGAAGGCGGTTCATCGATTGAAATGCTTGATGAAGTCCGAAAGCTGATATCAGATTCTTCATCGTATTGAGCAAACGCATCATCTTCGTCCGTTAAGTCCGATGCAACTATTTTCAGTCGTTTCACGTCTTTAATCTCCTGCTGTGCCTGACCCAATAGCTGCCTAACTTGGATAAGATCCGCATGAACCTGTTCCATCTCATCCCGCAGCTCTTGGTTTTTAACTTCGAGTGCGTTTTTCTCGCCATGCACCATAGTCAAGGTCACTTCACTGCATTCTAATTTCTTTTCCAATGATGCCTTTTCAGCTTCCAACAAGCTGACCCTTGAACGTGCTAACCAGGCCTCGCGCCTCTCCACTTCAACCCGTTTAGCCATCATCGCAATTTTATTGTCCATGTCATGGACCGTTACTCTCCATGCATCAATGTCCTTCTTGTATTCATCCCGCTCCAACTTGAGGTCAGTTATGAGCTGCAACACCTCGTCGCTAGATTCTCCCAAAGTGGTGCCAGTCTGGTCACTTGAAAAGGAAATATCCGAAGAAATTGACGCCCTCGAATACGAAGGTGATATTCTCGCGGACAGTGCACGTTCTAACTCTGCTATACGCACAAGCAGCGTACCATAAGATTTAACGAGAAAACATTGTTCACTAGCGCTGAGAGGCCTTTTTTTGGCAGGGCTTGGTAGAAAAAAATCATCCTCACTAGAATTTTTGAGTGATTCTGACCATGAGAAATGCTGTTCTTGATAGTTGGGCGTCATTCCTGGAGTAGGTAGCCCTGCACAGTTGATCGCGACATCGGAAGACGTTTTATAAGGTATGTTGCTTCGCCGTCGAGGCTTGCTATTCTCAGCAGAAGGTGTTGCACAGTCGTTGCTCGAACGCAAGGGGGAGGTGAACGACTGAGATCGTGATCCATGACATGATAGCAAACTTGATGACTGTTCGCATGTTACGGAAGAGGACAAAGAGAGAGATTTGAGTCCACTACGGACAGTTGATCTGGAGAAGGTTGGTTGTGGTTGAGCAACAGAAATAGAAATCGCTTCTGGAGTCAATGACAGAGGACGGAGATTGAGAGACGCTGGTCTAGGACGGTTCATTGTAGGTTTCACAGTCAGCGAAGACCCATGAGCAGGTTGAAGAATTGCGAGATGCTCCGTTGCTTTTGGACCCACGGGACTTGATGAAGGGCCTTCTTCTTCTTCTTCTTCTTCTTCTACGAGAGTGTGGAGATGATCTTTGGTAGACGAAGCGGAAGAGAGGAGCTTGAATGAATCCCTTTTACTTGAGATCATGCCTGGACTCTGTGAAAAGGAAGGCATGGAAGCTAGTAGGAATGAGCAGGATTCGAGGATGCAGGCCAAAATATACACACGAAATTCAGACATGATCTTCTCCATCTGAGGGGTTGAAAGCTCTGGTATCTCGACCTTTGAATAGACGTCTGGTTTGCCTTCCAAAGCCCAAAGGGTGCGACGCCGGATGGAATCTTTCTCTCCCAATTTTGAACTGTCTTCTGTATCAGGAAGCGCGATACCCATCATTTCTGCCGATTCTCGGCGTGTGGATACGGACGAACGGCGTCTGTGGTGAGAGTTTCGTCTCGTGGAAGGAGTAAGGCCTTCATCGGGTAAGGTGGCGGTGGGCCTAGATAAGGGAATAGAAAGGGATGCAGGGGAGGATAGTGAGATGTTACGAGAATGAGAACGTGAATGTGGGGGTTTATGGGTGTTGAAAGAGGAGGGAAAGCCGTTGCCTAACTTGAAGGAATGAAACTAGGCGAGGATTTAGTACTAGTAGTAGGAGTAGAAAGAGGTCCTAGAATGGCACCCTGTGTCTTGCCTCGGCATCGTCGCCGACATTAGCGCTGGGTTTGTATTCCATGCTTGAAAGAAAGGGAATTTTTGTCAAAGAAAGGAAAAAATTAAACGAATGAGGTGTCTCGCAAGGCGGACGTTGGACGACAATAAAGACGCGGCGTGCGTTGTAACAACGGTTGAATCAAATTTGATTTAATCAAATCAATTCCAAACTTCAAACTCCGACGCCGCCCATCTCCTGGACCAGGAGATGCCCCTTGACGCCCACCTCACCCTCTTCTTTCTCTGCGATATCCAGACTAAATTCAGTACGTACCCTCAGCTCCATCGAACCTACATCTCCCATACGCTCTCTTCAAGAACACCACATATATGGCTACGACCAAGTCGTCGCAACAGCCAACAAGATGTTGAAGCTGGCCAAGGCTGGTCTGTTTCAGCTGAGCAGTCCTCTTGGATGATAATCCCAAGCCATAATCAGATTCTGTCATGCAGGGTAGTTTGCACAACCCAGAATGCCAGAGGTCAGACATTTCCCTGGCCGTAACCATTTAATTATATTCTTATCATAGCCTTGGGCCCCATCGATCCCGGCATCAACTTGTCCTCCCTCGGACCGTTGTTACTCGGACATTATGATAAAACTCTCTTCTCAATGGTCACTCCTCAAGTCGAGGCCATCCTACAAGCAGAGCCTCATATTAACTCGGTCGTTCTGTTTGGCATCGAGGTCACTTTCCTTTTCGTGCGCTTGATCACACTTCGTGATGTCTATTTGCAGTCGCATGTCTGTGTGCTCCAGACGGTCCTTTCTCTAGCGTACTATCCAGTCTCAGTTTATATCATTGCCGACGGTGTATCCTCGTGTAATCAATTCGAGGTTCCTATCGCTCTCGCGCGAATGCAAAAAGAGGGTGCCATCATCACCACTAGCGAAAGCATCGCCTTTCAGCTGGTTAAGGATGCCGCCATTCCAGAATTCAAATCTTTTAGCAAAATGATCAAAGAAGAGAAAGAGACTACTAAACAGGTTGGAGAATTTCTATTGAATGGGGGGCGTGGGTTAAGCCAAGGTGAATCGGGTAATGACAAGCAAAAAAGGAGTGTGATGTAGGTACGCCACTAACGTGCACAGCTCCGGATGGCGTGTAGCTATTTCTAAATCTCATCTGTTCGTACATTAGCATACTGTTCTCGACAATATTATCGGTTCAGGACGGTAGGGACCTTCCAGCTTAATTCCTGTGCGACGCACGGAATTTCTTGTTGCGTTCCATGTATGGTATCCTCCACCATTCATCACATTCTGCTATGTGCCTTGGCATTCGCAACCTCAATGAGAGCGTTGCTTCAAGATGGGCGCCCACACGCAAACATCAGGAGAATGCCTTCAATACCCCCCATAGGAATGACCGGACTAGATGGACCAGTAACCAGCCGCAATGGAACACGATTGCCACCTTATACCACCGTTTACTATTTTGACCAGCTCATAGACCACACAAACCCATCATTAGGCACTTTTAAGCAACGATACTGGCATACCTATGAGTTCTACGAACAAGGTGATTTTCCACTTTGGCTACTAAAGACCTTTCAATAACGCGCATACAGGTGGTCCCATAATTTTGATGACCCCAGGAGAAAACAACGCACAAGGTAAACTTATACTCAGACTTCTCGGGTAAATTGACGTCTGTTGTTACTTAGGATATAGCGGCTACCTTACAAACAAGTCCATAGGCGGGTTGATAGGCAAGTATTGATATATTACAAGGCTGAGTGGCGTTGACGTCGCATCAGCTCAACAGCAGAGTGGCAGTACAGTCATGCTTGAGCACCGATTCTATGGTTTTAGCAATCCCAAACCAGATCTCAGCGTTGAAAGTCTTAAATATCATACAATCCAGCAAGCTATTGATGATCTCGTCTATTTTGCAAACCATGTTCATTTACCTATGCCCAATGGCAATGAACTATCACCTTCTCATGCGCCCTGGGTACTTGTCGGAGGAAGCTATTCTGGTGTGTGCGCAAGATGATGGATTCTTTCTTCCTGACGAACTATTCTAGGCGCATTGACGAGTTGGACTATGGTGAAGTATGTGTCTATTGTTACTCATAGTCACATTCATTGACACGCAACAGTAAGCCAGGCGTCTTTTGGGCAGGATATGCCTCATCAGCAGTTGTCGAGGCCATTTTGTAAGTCCAACGGTGACCGCTGTGAACAAGTCTTAATTGAAATCAGTGATTTCTGGCAATATTTTGAGCCTATACGTGAACACATGCCTCAAAATTGTTCTGCAGATGTTCAAGCCGTCGTAAATTATGCTGATCAGATTTCCACTGACCCAAAGAAGGTCAAAGAATTCAAAGATCTTTTCGGAATGGGCGATGTAACACATTTCGAAGATGTAGTCAGCACCTGTGAGGACACATTTACTTGTAACACTGGAAAAGAGCTAAATAGAATCATCACAGTACGCAATAATATTGAAGACTGGCAGGGTTTGCAACCTTCGTCAGGTCCTGGATCAGTCTTCTACAAGTTTTGCGATGCACTTGAAGTTAAAAATGGAATATCAGCTTCAAAAGATGGGTGGGGTCTTGAACATGCTCTTAAAGCATGGGGCTCGTTTTACAAACAATTCTATCTGAATTACCGTAAGTCTGTCAGACGACCAACTCCATAACACTGAGCATCCGAATGACATAGTATGTGGCAGCCACACGTTAGAGTAAGCGAGATTTTAATAAATTGAGGATCATAATTCACCTAAACCTCCATAGAGCATGTGTTGGTACTTATAACACTTCACAGCATGAATGGACAAGCACTGCTGTCAACAATTCCATGAGATCCTGGACCTGGATAGTGTAAATGACCATCCCTTTTGAACTTTAAAACTGATGCTATCATACATATACATCCATCTCAGGTGCAACGAAGTGGGATATTTACAGGTAGGTCTTGAAGCTTTATCCGGCGCATGCCAGATAGCTTAACTATGTATTACAGGTTGCTGCGCCTCGTGGTGTTTCCAGCCTCATCAGTCAACTCATTCAGCCATCATACGATCTGGTATGTGACCCAAGCCATCACTGATCCAGTTTGTAAGTGACACTTCGCAAGCGTCCGTGTCAACTGTATTTCCCAAGTGCATTCCCTCAACTGCCGCATGTTCAGACGAACCGGACAAACAAGGTTTATAAAGGCTGGAATGTCCAAAATCAGCGATTGTTCTTTGCTAATGGCAAACGCAAGTATCAAATGATAATATTCACATAATGTAACTGACCGCCTTGTCAGGCGATCCCTGGAGAGAATCGACCATATCAGCTGGACTGGCTAAAGTGAAGAGCACGGCAGAACAACCCATTATGGTTGGAGATGGGTTCCACTGCTCAGATCTGAAGACCATCAATGCTCAAGCAGACCAAAGTGTTCAGGCCGTCCAAGCGAGCGCACTTGCTTACATGAAGATGTGGTTGGCTGAGTTTTCATGAGAGCGTAATGGTTTCTTGATCAGTCCACTGTCGGATGTGGCAATTGGCAAAGGCTTCTTGAACTTTTGGATATTGATGCATCTAAACTCCGAGTCTCCGACCCAACACTGTTGCCAACAGCTGACATTTGATCACCAGTGAAAGCATTACCTCCCGCCCTTTCCTTGTGGTACGTAACGTGGAGGATGATTTCACATCTAACGTGGGAACGCCTTTCAACAGTAAACCGACTTATATATGGTGCCGCATTAGGCTAGTTTTAGCCTAGCCATACGGCTGCCATGATGTGGACTCATGAGATCCAAGGAATTAGCAGCTGTCAATCACCTGATCCAATTGCTACCGATTTCTATTAAACAAGGTTGGGTCGCTCAACGCTCCTGACTGCTGTTCATGTTACCTTCCATCATTCCTTCCGTTTTTCTCTGTGCTTTGGCAGTCACAACCTCGGCGCAAGCACTATTTCAACATGGGCACCCAAGCTTCAGGAGGATTCCTTCGATCACGCGGGTAGAAATGACTGGGCTGGATGAACCACTAACCAGCCGCAACGGGACTCGACTACCACCTTATACCACCGTTTACTATTTTGATCAGCTCATAGACCACACGAACCCATCACTAGGCACTTTTAAGCAACGATACTGGCATACCTATGAGTTCTATGAAGCTGGCGAGTTTTAAATTTTGCTGTTGCAGGGTCGCGCATGCTGACATTGATACAGGTGGTCCAATCATCCTGATGACCCCTGGAGAAATTAATGCGGATTGTAAACTTACAGCTTGATCCGTATGTCTCAAGCCGACTCTCATCCTTTGTTAGATTATACGGGCTATCTTACAAACAAGACGATAAACGGATTAATTGGTGCGTCTTTGTAATATTACAGGCCAGGTGGCGATTGACGCCGCGTTAGCTCAACAGCAAAACGGCAGCACAATTGTCCTTGAACACCGGTTCTATGGTCTCAGCAATCCCAAACCAGATCTCAGCGCCGCGAGTTTTAAATATCACACAATCCAGCAAGCTATCGATGATTTGGTCTATTTTGCAAACCATGTTCATTTACCTATGCCCAATGGCAATAAGCTATCACCTTCTCACGCGCCCTGGATCCTTATTGGGGGAAGTTATTCTGGTATGTGCGGAACATGAGAAATCCTCCGTTCCTGATGAACTATTTCAGGCGCATTGACGAGTTGGACTATGGTGAAGTATGTATCTATTATTGCTCCTAGTCACATTCGTTGACACGCAACAGTAAGCCAGGCGTCTTTTGGGCAGGATATGCCTCATCAGCAGTTGTCGAGGCCATTTTGTAAGTCCAACGGTGACCGCTGTGAACAAGTCTTAATTGAAATCAGTGATTTCTGGCAATATTTTGAGCCTATACGTGAACACATGCCTCAAAATTGTTCTGCAGATGTTCAAGCCGTCGTAAATTATGCTGATCAGATTTCCACTGACCCAAAGAAGGTCAAAGAATTCAAAGATCTTTTCGGAATGGGCGATGTAACACATTTCGAAGATGTAGTCAGCACCTGTGAGGACACATTTACTTGTAACACTGGAAAAGAGCTAAATAGAATCATCACAGTACGCAATAATATTGAAGACTGGCAGGGTTTGCAACCTTCGTCAGGTCCTGGATCAGTCTTCTACAAGTTTTGCGATGCACTTGAAGTTAAAAATGGAATATCAGCTTCAAAAGATGGGTGGGGTCTTGAACATGCTCTTAAAGCATGGGGCTCGTTTTACAAACAATTCTATCTGAATTACCGTAAGTCTGTCAGACGACCAACTCCATAACACTGAGCATCTGATTGTCACAGTATGCGGCGGTCAGACGCCAGAGTAAGCGAGATTTTAATCAGTTGAAGATCATAATTCGCTTACACATCTATAGAGCATGTGTTGGTACTTATAATCCCTTACAGCATGAATGGACAAGCACTGCTGTCAACAATTCCATGAGATCCTGGACCTGGATAGTGTAAGTAAACCATCCCTTTTGAACTTTAAAGCTGGTGCTATCATATATATATCCATCTCAGGTGCAACGAAGTGGGATATTTACAGGTAGGTATTGAAAACTTTCTCCAACGTGTGCCAGATAGCTTAATTATGTATTTACAGGACGCCGCGCCTCGTGGTGTTCCCAGCCTCATCAGTCAACTCATTCAACCATCATACGATCTGGTATGTGACCCAAGCCATCACTGATCCAGTTTGTAAGTGACACTTCGCAAGCGTCCGTGTCAACTGTATTTCCCAAGTGCATTCCCTCAACTGCCGCATGTTCAGACGAACCGGACAAACAAGGTTTATAAAGGCTGGAATGTCCAAAATCAGCGATTGTTCTTTGCTAATGGCAAACGCAAGTATCAAATGATAATATTCACATAATGTAACTGACCGCCTTGTCAGGCGATCCCTGGAGAGAATCGACCATGTCAGCTGGATCGGCCAAAGTGAAGAGTACGGCGGAACAACCCATTATGGTTGGAGATGGATTCCATACATCAGATCTTAAGGTCGCCAACGCTCAAGTCGACAAGAGCATTCATGCCATTCAAATGAGTGCACTCGCTTACATGAAGACATGGTTGGCTGAGTGGTCGCCTCCTCGGGTCTAAAATATTGATCATTGCAAGATTCAAATCGTACAATTTTTATTATTAGCTGCGTCTCACCAGGTGATGATGACAGACAATATGTATAAGTGTGAAACACCTTTTACCCAATCCCAGTATACCGAATCCTTTACACCTAATGCCTGAACACCGAATGCGATCTACGACTCGTTGTCCACCAAGCCCAACAAAGCTGTGGAACGTATCTTGAAGAGGGATAAGGGCCTTTGGCTGAGTTGTTGACTATAACCGTGCGAGCATATGCAGCGTTGACTTGAAACAAAATTAGAGGCGACGTGATTGATAAGACAGATAAATAAAAGCGCTTGTTAATAGTCCATGCATCACTGAGAAACCAGAGTCGACCAGATAACCCGAAATATGAATGGAGTGGACCACCTGTTAATAACCGTAACCACCATTGCCTCGTCCTGATTGACCAGTTGCAACGGCAGTAGTATTGCCACCCTTGGCGGGTAGACTGACGTTCATGCTTACAGGCTGTACACCGGGTCCAGCCACACCAACGCCGCCAACCCCAACGCCGTTGACAGTGACACCTAGTGGTACAGTGCCGACTACCCCGGCGCCGCCCACCAGAGCGGATAGGCGTGAAATCTCTTCCCTTGACGACACGAGTGCAGAGGTCAAACGTTCGTTTTCATTTGAAAGATATTCAACTTTGGCTTGCAGTTGTGCAAGCCAGGCCTTTTTGCGTTGTCGACATTTGAGAGCGGCTGCAGGCAAGTCAAGTCGAAGATTCTGACGAGGCGATCTATCCACTGACCCTGGCGATTTCGTTCGAGAAAATTTTTCCTCTTTTCTTCCTCTGTTTCTGGTTTCTTTGCGCCCCTCCTCCCCCCTGCATTCGCTGAAATTGGTTCTACCTGCTGATGCTCTTCATCGTCCTGATCGTCATCATCCCTGGCGTCATCGTCGTCATCGTCGATGAGCTCTTCACTGCGCGGACTAGATTTTTGGACCTTGCCGTTAATCCCTGTTGACCTCATGCGTTTCCCTCGATTTTGTAGCATGTTGGTCATGGGGGGTGAAGGAGGAGAGGTCGCATCGAGGGATTTTCGTTTGGTGCCCCTTTTGTTATTTTGTGCCACGGTGGAGCCGTTTACCCCGTTTGGATTAGCGTTACCTGAGCGTGCTTGCTCCTCACGTTTGGTCAATTCCTGATGAGCCTGAGATAAGAGAAAGAGACCGTTGGCAGCCGTACTTGCAGCGGAAGAGGCCGAGGCATAAGAGGTAGAGCCGATGTGGTCCTGGGTAGATGAGGGTTGATTTGAGGCAGAATAACCGTTCGGATTGGTGGTGGTGGAATTAAGAACGCCGCTGATGGCACTGAGCGTATTTGGGGTAATGGTTTGGGCGGCTGATGACGTCGTCTGTTGATTGTTGTTCATCAGGGCGAGGAGGGCAGCAGTACCTGGAGAGGGAGGAAAGGCGACGGAGGCCGCGACGAGAGGAGTGAGGCCACTACCCGGAGTGAGACCGGTACGTGGAGTAAGGCCAGTTCTGGGGGTGAGACCGGTGCGAAAGGCGGCGTGGTCGAAGGGGAGATGAGAGGGCTGATCGCTGTTGGACTGTGGAGCGGTCAGCATGGCGGGGGAAAGAGGGCCGGCACGGAGCGAGTTCTGAATTGAGTTGTTTGTGTACCAGGCATAGGTGGCAGGGTCGGAGGGGGAGGAGATGGAGGAGAGCGGGGGGAGGACGGGGCGGGGCGATGAGCTGCGGTGAGGGATGGGGGGCGGAGGACGAGGGACGGGGTCAGGAGAAGGGGGGGAATCTGTGATGGGGTTATCTTGTTGAGGGGGAGGGTCACGCTGAGGGGAGCGGGAGGGAGCAAAGGACTGTTCGAAGGGGTTCGGCTCGAGGTCGAAATCGGAGCGGTTCTGCCTGGACAGGCGGGGATGGGCGGCAGGAGAGCGCGAAGGCGAGTGGCCGTCTGCAGACATGACGCACGATCGCTGGCCGATGGGGGCTCACGCAATGACGACGGCTGACGTAGCCGCCTTGAAATATTCCATCATGTTTGGCTCTGTATGCTACCGTTTCCTCATCCCATTAACAATGGCCCATCCTCTTTACCTCTTCTCGTCGCTTGTATTCTGCCACGTCCATCGGCCAGCTTGCCACTGCACTCGCTAGCCGTCCCCCACTTCCCTCCCCCTCAATCTCGTCCAGACCCACAGTATATACCCGGATCGTAAACACTATCCCGCCGCTCACGGCTAGTCGCCGTAGTGTCTGCCGCTCTGTTCGCAGACGCACCCCCTTCCTACCTCCACCCTGCTTCTGCTGCTTCTGCTCCCCTCCGTATCCATCCTCGGGGCCAAGCATGCTCTCACACCATGCCAGCTCTTCCCCGTCCATCTCATCCTCCCCCACATCGCTTGCCGACGGCACCACCTGCATTACGTAGTTGTTCCTCGCAACGGGCTTGTTCACCGCAAGTCGCCGGAAGTATCTTTCCATGCTTGTCCGTAGCTTTTCCTCGTCTGCCCATAAGCTGTCCAAGGCTGCTGGAAGTACAGGGCTGCTGACTTACATCGTGGCACATTCCCCGAAATATGAATCTCGGACAGCGCTTTGCCCAGCTTATCTTCCATACGCCAGGTTCCTGGCACGCATATAGCCCCTGCTTGAAAGTAGTATTGCCCATCTTTGCCTGTGTCCAGATCCACATCCGTTCAATGCACAGTGCCTCCATGTCACCCAAATCCAAACCGACCTTCTATCATAATAGCTAAATCATCCTGAATCCTGGTAGCAACTCCGAGTCACCCATTTGACTTATCATGACAAGATCCAAACTCACAGCAGGGCGGATATCGTCAGCGCACGTTTGGCTGCGTCTTTGCCGTCATCTTCGTCGAGAGGAAGTTGGTGTGTGGCGTTCAACGGCAATACTGAGATGGTTCGAATCGGAGGCGCACCATCCCAGCCGTATAGGCACCGTGCTTTTACATCTGAATCATGCCGCGCGACCTGGAAGGACAATGGGTAGCGCCTTGAAAGGTATTCTGCCAGCTCATGAACCAACTCAACAGCTGCATAGATCATACTCGAGATCGATTCAGCGCATCATATGCCATGGCCTCGTCTCTTACCAGCTTCGCCTCCACCGCGCACCAACCCGGGTGTATCCCCAAGCACGCGAACGGCCTTCTCGCCCCGAGTAGCAATGCGGTAGGCTCGAATGTGTTGGTACCGCTCGTATTGGTCATCAAGCTTTCCTCTGTGGTCACTAAAAATGCCCCCATTGTAATAACCTAGTGCATTTACCTCAATCCACTCATCCCATTTCATGCTCCGTATTCCCATTGTGATCCTGAGCCACAGTTAAGCACTTCCAAACATGAGGACTATGACGTACTGATAAGGTCCCCAGCGGTAGGGTCTATACGGCACGGGCTTGATTTCAACCAATTCCTTTTCATATGGTGTGATTGCGGGATATGAGAAAGGAACAGGTACCCATTCTATGGATTCCACTTCAGCTTCAGTGATGCTACGCCTATACTTTATAATTACCTCCGTACGGTCTCTCTTTGGGCTTCTGAGCAATTGGGGGAGGTGATATATTGTCAGCGATATGCTTCTTGTAGAACAACCAAGCCAGAAAAATAGACAATATCATAGCTACTGTGGAGGCTAATAGGCCATTAACCCCGTACAGTGGCCTGAAAACTGCTGCCTTGAGAGATGCGATATCCATCTTGATGAAGAAAACTGTCACTGAGTGTGTCCCTTTTCGGCGCTGGCAGGGTGCCTCCACCGGGATTTGCCGATTGTCTTCCTTCCAACACCACTCTTTCGAGCGAATTCAATCTTTGTTCTAACGCTACATAGACCATGACCTCAAAAGCAGCAGTTGCGGCAGTCGTTCGTATTCTTTTCAAATTTTCACCCCCCCCAAACTGCCAACTTACGTGTACCCTAGGATTTTGCTCGCATATATGGATCGTTGGGTTTGGGTAAAGGTTGGTGATTCAGCTTATTCTGAATAACCTCCGGAAAACCGTCTACTCGCCTCAGAAACCATCGCTGCACTACAAGGCTTCCGCAAACGCCACGCCGACGCTGTGCGTCTGAACAGCCAAAACGCATCCCAATCTACAACTGTCGATTTTGCGTACTACCGTTCAATCTTGAAGAACAAGGATGTTGTTGATGAGGCCGAGAAACTGCTTAAGGACTTCAAGCCCGTGACGTACGACGTCAACGCGCAAATCAGAGCCATAGAGACTTTTGAAACCAAGGCTGTAAGGAATCCATTTCTTTTGGTACAAGGGGTATTCAAATGAAAATGAGCAGATCGCTTCTGCAAAGGAAACCGAGCAAAAGATTGATGCTGAACTTCAAACACTCCAAAAGACATTGGCAGATATCGAGGATGCACGTCCCTTTGAACAATTGACAGTGCGCACTCTTCTCCATTCCGCTTCTCCACGGACTGACCAATTTTCTATCAGACGGAGGACGTTGGCAAGGCTCACCCCCGCATCATCCAAGCTGTGGATACGATGCTTAAGAAGGGAAAATGGACAGTGCCAGGCAAGTGCACTCACTTTGCTCGTCGGGAGCCTTTCTGAGCCTTCTTTTTAGGTTACAAGGAGAAGTTTGGTGATCTCAATTTGATGTGATATCTTGGTCTTCATAGTTATAGAGTATATTCATATTATGGAAGCTGAAGGAATGCCGATCACCGTCACCGTCCATAAACATACCTTACGGTGTTTCCCGCCCCGGCCGCTTACGATCAACTCGTCTCTCTCTTATCCCTCATGTCCTTCACCAATGCTTTGTTCGCCGACAATGCACAACGCGTCCTTGACGATATAGATCGCCAGTTTCGCCCCAGCATAGACACACTTGTTGAGCTGACTAAGGAGTTCTTGGTCGAGTTCAAACTTGGCCTGGAGAAGTACAACCTGCCAATGGCAATGATGTGCATATCATGTAAATTTCACGTTTGATTTCCCTGACCGATACTTGGTCTTCAGACCCACTTTCGTTACCAGCATCCCAGACGGAACAGAGAAAGGGTGAGCCGAGTGATCAGGCTTAACCATGTACAGCATAGTAGGTAATCTCCCAAGTTCAGAACTTTCCTTGCATTAGACCTCGGTGGGACAAATCTGTGGGTTTCTCAAGCTATCATCGCATATCTGCTACTCACACCCCGCTAGTCGAGTTTGTGAGGTGGTCTTCACTGGGGACAAGAAGTTTTCTCTGCGTCAGAAGCCTTACAAGGTATCGGAGGCTCTGAAAACCGGGGATGCAAAAGATCTTTTTGGTTTGTCAACAGCTATGCGTATAGCTATCGTATAATCAACTTCGATCTTATCTTATCGTTAGACTTTCTCGCACACTCTGTTGATGAATTTTTGACCGAAGAGTCAACCATCGACTATGATGCCATCGTACAATCTAGAGCAGATCGGGAGGTAGTCGTGCTCGGGCTCACCTTCTCCTTCCCAGTGGAACAGACAGCGTTAGATTCAGGGAAAATCTTAACCTGGACGAAAGGTTTTTCGGCCAGAAACGCGATAGGACACGATGTTGTTCAATTGTTGCAGGACGCATTTAACAAGAAACACATGCATGTCAAGTGTGTTGCACTGGTAAATGACGTAGGTTCGCGATTTGCTCGCCATTAGTTCAGACAACGAGCGCATGTTTGTAGACCGTGGGCGCTCTTCTCTCCCGTGCATATGCTTCTGGCGGTTGCGTGCTTGGCGCCATTTTTGGTACAGGAACGAATGGCGCATATGTTGAGCAGATTTGTGAGATTCCTGCGTTCCTGATATCCTTGCTTATTTCTGATAATCAAGGCAGCCAAAATTCGGAAGCTCTCAGGAACCCAGGCAGTTGAAGAAGGTCAGGATTACATGGTTGTAAACACCGAATGGGGAGCATTCAACAACTCGGTAAGCGAGATGTCAGCGCAAATGGTCCCAACACCAAAACAGTCACCAGCGTTCCCATTTACCATCCACTTCATTCGATAAGACGTTGGATCGCCTTAGCATTAACCCTTCTTTCCAAGCATTTGAAAAATTCGTCTCTGGAATGTATCTTGGAGAAATCGCCCGAAATATTTTCACCGCCCTCATTGATGCCGTTCCGAAGCCATTGTTATTCAGTGGAAAAACCACCCCTTCGATTAACAAGCATTATGGGGTTGACACGAGCCTATTCAGCTTTGTAGAGGATGCGTGGCAGGGCGACGGCGAAATTGGACCTGTTCCTCGGCTATCCGAGCTCGATTCTAGCGCATTGGAGCCAACGGCGAAAGCTCGATTGGAGAGAGTCCGACAAGTTGTTGTCGAGCGACTTGGATTCCATGACAGTGATGTATCATTAAGAGACGCAGCTGTATGTAATACATGTCCCAGACCCTTCATTCGCTTATTTTCTGCAGATCGTTCGATGGGCATGTGCGTTAGTGGGTCGGCGAGCGGCGCTGCTCAGTGGCGTTGCTGTCGCTGCAGTTCTCATACAAACTGACCGTGCCGTCCTGCGGCCCAAGCAGAGCACTCGAGCCCATGGCGGGGAAAGAGTTTTCATTGGCATTGATGGCAGGTCGGTGTCGCTTCCGAAATTGACACAAAGTCCAGTAACTAAAAAAAAATGACAGCCTATTTCAACATTATCCGAACTTTGAGAAAATACTTCGCGAATCTCTTAAAGAACTTGTCGGCGAGCATGTCGAAAAGAACGTTGATATAGGACTGGCAAAGGATGGAAGTGGTGTAGGCGGTAAGGTGTATGTTGCTTTAAGCTTACACTCTGTCTCATATGCTCCTCAGCGGCACTTGCAGCACTGAAAGCTACGGCGCAGCCCTTGTAGTATATGCATGCAGATTAAATGTTGAAGTGTAACTACTTTTTATGGGTAGCCATTATAGATGCGTGTGCCGAACTGACCTTTTCCCAATCCAGAACAGTCCAAAACTTTTTCAGCCATTCCTCCTTGCCCCAAACGCCATATCCCGCGGCTATCCAGGCGTGCTCGTGAACAGAAATGCAGAACAGAGGGAATAGAACATCCCCTGCGTTCAGCAAATCGACTTTTGACTGTGGCTCGGGCACGTCATTTTGATCATATATGGAGCTGGCTTCTGTCTCGCCAAGTGCAGTAGAGTAGAATCGGGGTAGAAGGGGATTAGAAACGGGATGATCTCTAGAGCCAGCGATGCGGGATTTGGGAGAAGACGGGGATACGCCAGGTTGAGACTGGCCTAGTTTTGAGAGATTCAATTGTTCCCCGGAATCGTACTGAAGTACATGTTCTACTTGCACTCCGTTCGGAATAGCATCGCCGAGAGATGGTCCTTTTGCTTGTGCCAGGTATGTGCGAGACCGAATGAGGAGCGTACCCGGGCCAAATGTAGGGAAGATACCCGTGTGTCCGTTCTTGTCACACACGAACCAGACCCAACCAGAGGTAAACATTCCGAGGGCGGCAGCTGAAAAATCCGATTTGAGTTGTGCAAGGCTACCATGGTCATGGCGTATCGTATTAGCGAGAGCCGACGAGATGTGCTCCGAGTGATCAAGTACAGGAGTGGGTGGAGGAGGTTTCTGAAATACAGACAAAACATTAGTTAACTATCGAGCTCCTTAAAAACGAGCATCGTACGTACTAGGTGGTCGAGGAAGAAACCGTTGTTCAGTGCAAGACTAGCATAATTGAACGCCAAGGTTCTCTCTTCCCGAGTTGCGGTATTGATAACGGTCTTGGCAAGGCTCATGCCCTCATCCTCTGTGTCTTTTGATTTTACTTGTTAGTATAGCAGGTGAGAACGAATGATCTGTGACGTACCTTTCACTTCCTCATTTAACCTTTCCAGCAAACCTTGCTGCCAGTCTATGGCGACAGCTTTGAGGGCGGGTGGTGGAAGAAACTCTCCGAGCCCGTCTTCAAGCTTGTAAAGTAATGCTCTACGTTGATGCAGTCGTCGAGAGCGACACCAAGGATTTGAACATGTACGTGAGATGAATGGCACAACACGCGCCCATTTCGACAAAGGTGAGTAGAAATGGATATTCAGCATGGTATCTGCGAGCGCGTTGACCAGAACCGTTGGCCGATTGTTTGGTGTGATTTGGCATCGGCTTTCCAATTGGCCAGCATGATGCCTCCAAGGACAACACGTCCGTCATCTTCAAATCCCTTACGAACGCTCTGGAAGGCATACAATGAGCACACTTCGGATCGTCTGAAGTTCATCGATTCGTTCCTCTTCTTCCTTATGTTGTCTGGTATCGTACAGTTCGTGTACTGCGTTTTGGTTACCAACTTTCCATTCAACGCTTTCCTCGCCGGGTAATAACGCAATGCTGCCATTCATTCATGACATGGCCAGGCTAACAAACTTTCGTAGGTTCGCGAGTACCGTGGGTCAGTTTGTGCTAACCGCTTCATTGCGGTCGCAAGTCAACCCGGAAAACAAAGAGATATTCAAGGACATCTCTCCAGAGAGGTGGGGGTAGGGAAATTTTAAAGTCGTGAATGATACTAACAGTTAGATGCAGAGCATTCGCAGACTTTGCCTTGGGCTCCATTGTGCTACACTTCTTTGTATATAATTTTCTGGGATGATATTCATGTATATATCCAGGATAGTCCGTATACCAGATATTGTCAGGACACTTATGTCCTTCTCTCAAACCAGGCAGATCGCTGTGGCGGCTTGTCAGCAGTGAAAGCTTCGTTTGGGAAGCTGGACTCTTACACCACAAATTACGATTGCAAAGTCAAAGACATACTCTCCTGGTCGAGGTTCAGTCGTTCAGTCTTTGCAGCCATTGCAAATGCATGCGGCTCTGGGAAAGACATACCGATTTCGAGATATGAACGCATGAGTTCTGTTTGAAACGGTTTCCTGATCAAAAGTGATATTGTGTTGGACGAGTAAAACGCACGCACGTCGAATGTCTTTATTTGAAATCTGAGACAAAGCAGGTCTGGCAAGGGGTGAGAAATGGGGTATAAAAGGGGGGGGGGGGGGTAGAAAAGACATACGTAAGGCCAGTGGTGCGCTTTAGACCAGCCATGAAGGTGCTGATAAGGAGAGCATCGATAGCAAGATGAACTGGAGTCACTCCCAGTGAACCGAGGAACGGAGAGAGTGAGAAGAGGTCGTACCGAGCTTGCCAAGCATGGTGAGCGCGCGTGCGTGGATAAGGGTGATTACATAATCTTAGTGGGTTTAAAGCCGCCCACGTTCGCCTGCTGGTGTTCTGGTCTGGTAGAACGTTGGATATGGCCTCGTCACGGCCACCCTCGCCTCCTCTAACAAGAAATTCCTTCTCCGCCCCTTTTGAACGCTTCGCTCGTGATGAATCATCCGATTGGGCTAGCGCCTTCACTCTCTTTGGTGCCACCAGCTGTCCCTTCCGCCCCCTCAGATGTGGTGGCTAACTCCCTTGTCGCCAGATACCCTCGAGACTTATTTCGACTCCCATGTCGATCTTTTGCAACGTAAACTGCAGAAACACAGTGATAGGCTCAAGTTGAAAGCGGAGGAGACCTTCAAGATACGCGAAATATCCGGTGACGTGCTGGCAGAGAATATCGAGAGAGAGTTTAAAAGCTTTAAACTTAGGGTACGGCCACTCATGTTATCTATCTCCGATTCATGCAATCAATGTCGTTTAGCTCTCCAATCGCTTGACACGACTCTCTGCTTCCTGGCAGTCTGCCAAGGTCGTCCGCACACGCGAAAAGGTCTCCTTTTTCTTCGGCGTCATGTCTGTCTTAACATCTGCTCTGCTATTCGGCATGGCTCCCCAGTATGTCCCCGTCTATCCTTGCCTGGATGCAAATCAGACAAAGGATGTAGATATGTCCACATTGCCTATACACTCCAAGGTGCCTATTTATTGCCTTATCGGGTCTACAGCTACAAGAAGCGAGCCTGGCACTATTTCTTGTTCGATCTCTGCTACTATGTCAACATACTCAACTTCATCTTTATCTGGTTCCTGCCAACCAACCCTGCGTTGTTTACCGCATGCTATTGTCTATCACATGGCTCGCTCGCAAGCGCTGTCATCACATGGCGGAACAGTCTCGTTTTTCACGATCAGGAGAAAGTAACCTCGCTTTTTATCCACATCTATCCTCCTTTTACTTTTACCGTCATACGGTCAGTTCTTCATTTGCGATCTGGGCAGATACCAATATCACCATGTAGGCATTTCTATCCTAATGCACAGGCGCGATTCCCAGCTTTACAAGTGCTGCCATATCTGCAGCCGATTAGAGCTCTACTGCTTAGCGGCGGGATATGTATGTATCGGATTTGAATCGGCGATTACGCTCTAACATTCTATAGACGTCATCTGGCAACTGCTCTACTGGAAGGTATGGCTCAACCCTGTGGCTGAAAAATCAACTTCATCCTTTCCCATAGTTCGTTTTTATCAATCGTCGAGAAAAGATTGCGTCGGGGCAGCGTGCAACGTCCTTCTCTTGGTTGTTGAATGATAAACGTGGTCGTATCGGAAAGGCGTTATCTTCAACCCCACCACAACACCGGGAGCATGCGTTCATGGCTGGACAACTTGGTATACTTGCAGTTCATCGTTTTTGTTGCTGTACTGAAAATCATGCAGTTTATGCGATTTTGACTGAGATTCCCGCCGTCTTTTGCCTTTATGATAGTTCTCTATGCAGTGCCATCTTCCTCATATTTATCTTTGCAGTCAGCGTGTGGAACGGAGGAGGTTTCTATATAGAGGTTTTTGGGCGCAAGTATGTCATCTCTGCAATGGGCTTTTACCTATTTCTCATTTTGACCATAGATTTGAACGTGAATTGGAGGCACTGAGGAAAGAGTTAGCCGAGACGGCGGCACGCTCCGAATCTTATCGCTCTAGTCCTACCAACACGAACAATTCGCTCCCTTCAGATTCTGCACCATCATCACCTGGAATAGGTAATCAAATTATTGCGATTGACCCGACGATTCCCCCATTGGTGTTGGATTCAGACTCGCTGTCAGTTCCAGAATCGAAGAAACTCCATGATCAATAGTGCTCACACATTTTATATCCTTTCATGACATGTATGACCAGCGATGTTAATTCAGATATTTAGATACGGCTCTGCCGATTAATGTACATCATGCTTTGTTTACTTTTTATACATGCACATATGAAATTTAGTCTGTATCCTAGGTGCAACGCAATTTTTCATGATGGTATACATATAGATATTACCTTCTCGTCTGCACAGAAATCCTGCCATTGGTCTTCGCACCGAATCCATCCATTGAACGGACCCTGCGGACCTCTTAGAGCCTCCTTCGCGTTTTGGTATTGTTCTGCTCTCCGTTTAAATTCAATATAGGTCGTTTGGCTAATTCTAGGTAATGGACAGTTAAATTATTTCAGCGTGGTAACTCACCTGTCCGGTGCATGGAAAGACAGGCCTGCAAGAATGTTCCTCAATAACTGATACAGCGACAACTTGCACACCAAGGGTCTAGTGTTTCATGAAGCAACCCAGGAACAGCGCTGATGGCAAGTCTGACCTTGATTTACCGCGAAAGCGATGCCTAGGGGCCACCCCACGCTTGAAGCCATTAATCAAAACTTCAAACGATGGTTTGTCAGCGATCCAGCATAACGCTATGATGACGTATGAAACAAGTGCCAGAGAGCCATAAGAATGTAAACCAAACATTCGTTCGTAGGACTCGTATCCAAAGTGATTTTTGCCAGTTCAACTCGTGAATGTACGAACGGTAGATTCGTGAAGTGAATGACAGGTTTGTGCACAGCGTATCCGAAAGGAAGGCCTAAAAGACCTGTCAGTATCAAACCTCTATTACCATTGTGAAAGCCAGATACCTCCGACGTTTGCCACCCGGTCCCATAACGCGCGCTCGCAATCCTCGTAGATCATCTGCCACAAATGACTATCGTCGTTTGGCACTTCGCCCAAATATATGGCATCGATATATATTGGCTGCAGGACATGGGAGCCTAGAGCGCCCTGGATTCCGTATACATTCCACGCTGCGATCTTGTCGCTGCACGACATACAAGTAGTTGGGGGAGAGTCAGCACGGCCTGGTTTTGTCCGTAGCACGCCAAGGCGTGAATATCCATCCCTTCCGCGAGATGTTCCGCCAGGACTAGTCACGGAATGTGGCGTCTGTGAATCAGACAGAACAGCAGGAGGTGGAAAAGTTGAATCTTTCAGTTGTGCTATTTCCTCATTCTGCATAGCCGCAAGATAACGCGTCGAGGCATCACCACCTGCGGAGATGTCGCCATGATATTGTGAACCTTGGCAGCAATGACTTACACGGCAAGGTAGAAATATAAAGATTCAGCTGAACGCCTGTACGAAGACAATACTTTCCACATTCAGGGGCCCAACAGATCCACCGAGACTGCTGTGAGTTTTGGAGGCGGACGACCTCTTCAAGAAACCACCGCAACGCTGCACGCCGAGCAACAATTTCCGCATGAGAGTCATGCAGTGCTTCCCCACTTTTTGGGAACTTGGTTGTAGGAAGACATTTCGTGCCTGTTGCAAGGCTAATGACTTTGCAGGTTGGGCAGTTTTGCGACGAGAGAAAAAATGCGGCTAAGATGGTATGCTGATTATGGGGTGGCTTGTAGCAAAGTCCGGCATAGATACGGCGAATAATGTGGATTGAATCGTCAAGCTCTGCCTCTGCCATTAGAGTAGTAATCCAGTAAACAATACAAATCGTTAATATCATAATGTCATTCCACTCTTTTCTCCCGCGTCTCCACAAGATACACATAATAAGCACTCAAACCAATCATAGCCAATCCCACCACAGTGATGACGACCCCCATAGCTATCTTGCTTCCCTCGCTAAGTCCGGATGAAGCACAGCCCCGAGGATTTGCTGCATCGCAAGGCATGCCGTGGGGTTTAACTTTGTCATAGGCTCCAGCCTGTAGAGCCGTGAAATAGGGATCTTTAGAATCGCTCATGACATGCATAGATGCTAGTGTCAAGAGAGGCGCATTGTAGTCTAGCGCAGCCTGAATGATCTTTCTAAGCATCCCACTTCATCTGTCTGAATAAACATACTTCTGTTTCCGGCCAGTCGTCTCGCAAATCATAGTAGCGCCCATATTTGTCAGGACCGCCGACAACGGCACCATAAAGCACGTGGGCTTCTTGAGGGGGAGACGTATTGATTGATGATATATTATTGCCACCACTTGCCATCGCAGAATGAGGGTTTTGAGGAGAGTTGGGGTTGGAACCAACCACGTATGGCACTGACCCTTGTCAATGCTAGGTTATCATGAATCAGGATAGACAAACCTGACATGGAGTTTTGTCCTAGCGCGTAATTCACTTGTGACTGGGCAAAAGTCTAGCAGGAAGCTGTTAGATCAAAGTGATGACAACGCCTGCACAGAACGTACGAGGTATGACGACTTTTTACTTTCTGTGGAAGCCATGGGTGCATATCTTGCCATTAACATGGCAGCATTGAGAGCTGGATTGAGACTAGCGGAATCGGAATCACCATTGTAATAGAGTAAACCATCTGTACAAAAAGTTAATTCATTCACGGAAAGGAAGATCCAAAGATCAACCTTTAGTCATGTAGCCTGGTGCTTTTCTGTTTATAATACTGTCAAAATATTGCTCGGATATGGCCTGCCATTTAGAGAAATTGCCACTAATTTTAGCAGATGATTGGGTGACCTGGGAAAATAGCACAGGAAGGCCAGGGCCTTTGGAATCCCAGTTGAAGACCCGATCTTGTTTTGATATATTATATTGGACAAAATAGGATTCAGCTTGTTGATATAAATCGTCGTTTTCGGTTGCGCGAGACAAGAATAAGGCAGCAATTGCGAGCTCGTCACCGTACGAAGACGAACTATAGCTACCTTCCACGGCTGGGACAGAGGTTTGATAGGCACGGAGGCCTCCAGTTGCATTGACCGCAAAGGTATATAGTGACTGAGCGTGGGATAGTAATGTCTGCGCGTAGGACGTATTTTGAAGAGTAGCTGAAGAGTAAACAGCGGTATTGAAGAGACGGTTGGCATACAAATTGGAACACGCAGAAAATGCCGCAGAAGCACCAGCTGCGGCATCTGTGCCCGGATAAGTATCATTAATCTGGTATGAAGGGCGAGGCTCGGGTATAGTGGTATCGCCGCCCCAGTACGTATCATTAGCTGTTACCGAAGTGAGACGTGCAACAAGGGAAACAATCGCGTGACCCACTAGATCCTACAAGAACAAAAAGTGTCGTATCGTTCGAGTGAGCCTGATAGCGCGTTGATGTATATGCTACAGCAGTCCAGATATAAACAAACCTTCATCAGCCAGTCAAGGCCCCAACGTAGCATGTCGTCAAGGTATGGAGTTTGGCTTGCGAGATCATAACCTGTCTGAGCTAGAGAGAGTGGTATATGTATGCGCGGGCAACCGACCTTTTCCAAAATCTGTGGCACCCCAGCATATGGACATGAGGGTGAAGCTCTATGATGCAATGAGAGGCGTCAAGTAGCTCATGGGAAGTGCTCACTAAAGGGAAGGCAGCCTTGATGTAATCTAGACCAAGAAAAGTCTGCATATATACATATACTCGATGAGAAGCTCACCTCCGGCATCGTAATAGCCCCCTGAGTCGTAAATATTTAGGGTATATGCGATGGTGAACGTGGAACTATACCTGTAAGATCTAACCCCACGTCACTTCCATCTGATAGCGCACTGTCGTTCCGCCAAGGAACCCTGTTATTGCTTGGCAGTTTCCCGCTGCGCTGGGCCTCATAAAAGTAAAGAAGGTTTCCGAGGAGAGTTGACCATTGATGGTTTGGTGTTGTACCGGATGAGGAGACGGTACCAGCAGAGGGGTTTGGCGGAAGATATGGAGGTTGAGGAAGGGGGATCTGGGCGACGATGAGGAGGGCGGGAAGGAGGATGAGGAGGGGGAGCATCAAGTTGAACGGTTGTGACACTCATGTGACGTGTAACGATATGGAAGGGATTCGGGTGTGCGTGCTTGGCGTTGGGCTGGGAGGACTGACATTCCATATTCCGTTCGTGCTTGCGCTACCGCATCTCTTCACCCTTCATTCTGTTCTCGAGCGAAACCCCTCCTCGCCGGGGGGCAAAGTCCACGATCGATTTGGCATCGCAGTCAAGGTCCATCGCTCTCTTGGTGAAGTTCTCCAGGACCCTGCGGTTGACCTTGTCGTCGTAGCCACTCCAAATCATACCCACTATGAGTTTGCAAAGGCCGCTCTACTCGCAGGCAAACACGGTATTGCATTATCCCGTCACTTGCGACGTTAATTGCTGATTTTCTTTAGTTCTTGTCGATAAGCCAGTCACGGCGACTGCTGCGCAAGCTCGCCAACTTGGTCTTCTTGCACGAGAAAAGGATTTGGTCCTATATGCCTTTCAAAACAGAAGATGGGATTCTGACTTTTTGGCCTTGAAACGGCTTCTCGCTCTTCCAGCCTCTTCTCCGTTGTCTCTTGGTTACCTAACCGAGTTTGCTTCACAGTAGGTCTTCCTTCCCACTTTAGCCCGAAAGCTGACTTTTCCTAGCTTCGATCGCTATCGGCCAGCACTAAAAGGCACATGGAAAGACGACCCTCTTCCCGCCACTGGCGTGACATTTGACCTAGGTGCTCATCTCATCGATCAAGCCCTAGTTCTCTTTGGTCGGCCTCAGAGATTAACTGCCTTTATACAAAACATGCGTGGCGTTGGAGACCTTGACGTTGATGATTCCGTAAGTGATCTCCGTCAGGCTAGTTAAAATCCTCACTTTTCCAGTTTACTATCTTCCTGCACTATAATCGAACGACAACTCAGCCGTATCCACTCACGGTTATACTTCGTGCGCACGTGCTGTCTGTGCGCTCACCTCAGTTGCGCTTTCTTGTCCGAGGGACCAACGGCACTTTCATCAAGCATGGCTTGGATGTGCAAGAAGACCAGCTTAAAAAGATCCCAACTCCGGGTGCTATTCTGGATCACTCGTTTGGAAAAGAACCAGAATCTATATGGGGAACACTTGAACTTGCTTCAAATGATGGAGCGGACACATCCAAGAGCATGTACGCGCCTGCCCCTTTTTGGCCTGAGAGGGTCGCTGAATCTCCGACAGGTGGAGTTCCGTCGATGTCGGAAGTTACATTGAATTGTTCAAAAACCTCGGAGCTGTCATCCGTGATGGGGCTGAGCCTAGTGTAAGATGGGAGGAGGCCACTGCAGTGGTCGAGTTGATTGAGCTTGCACACAGGAGCGCCCGGGAAGGTGTAACGGTTATGGTTGCAGTGCCAGGTTAGCACGTGACCAGATAGTTACACGTTGCAATACCGACGTGCTATCTTTCGTCCCTTATGTCGCTCGTTGAGTTGCGTGTCGAGCTCCCAGCTTATTCTCGTTCCTTCAATGTGCAGGTACCTTTCGATGGCACCATCTTTAACGTAAAGCAAGAAATCTTCCGCTCTTGTCCGGGAAAACCTCGTGTGGAAGGTCAGAAACTCATTTGGAGAGGGCGTTATCTCACGGATGAGGAGCGGGTGAACGACCTCTGGAAGGTTTGTGCAATTCTTGATGCTATGGCAATATAACCATAACTTTGCTGTTTTAGTCTCTTGACGAGCCGCGCATCGTTCATCTTGCCGTTCATCCCTCTGGCTGGTCAGGCCCCCCTCCTACGACACCATCCTCAGTTTTCACCGCTACCTCAGAATCCCTCCCGGTACCACCGCCTTCATACCCTCATCTGCTTCAAAGCAGATCTGGCCGCTTAAACAGCGCGCAATCAACCGACAATATATCCATGGACTACATTCAATGGAAGCATGACAGCGCGATATGTGTGCTCCTGTATGGCTGGATCACACCCTGGGCCAATGTCAACGACATTCAACATTCTCGCTCTTTGGCGGTGTCGTTCGTTCAGTCTCATGGTTATCAGTGGCCTATTGTATTGGATGAAGAATTCCCAACTTCAGCCCAAGGCGGAGTGTACTATGAACAAAAAACGATCGAGTAAGCAACTACTCTCAATGAATGGTCAGAGAAGATAAGCTGATGAAAGAATAGCGGCCTGCCGTATCTCTGCATTGTAGATCCAACCGCAATACCTACAGCCTGCCAGCTCCATGCCATCAAAATACTTTCTTATACATTCTCTTTATTATCTCTTAATTCGATACCTACCTCTATCATCCGGCCCATACCCTCTAATCTCGTTCCTGCTAACGGTACCCTCGACGTCAATACGCTGCTCCAGCATCTTGGTCTGCCGCCGGTACGAGTGCAAGAACCCCAGGGTGTTAACAACCATCACAATCCTCCAAATCGTGCATTACGGGAACTACGGGAGATACCCGTGCGACCGCTACTTGTTCCATTACTTCTCCTCGTGTTCCGCACATGCCTTCTCTTGTATTTTGTTGCTCCGACGAGAAAACCGGTGTTTGGACTGCTGATTCTGGCATGGATGGTGTATGAGATTTGGCAACCCATACGAAACGCAGTGCGCCGTAACTTGCAACGCGCTGTTGTACTTGAAGGTCAAGGAATACGAAACAATGCCGATGCGGACAGAGCAGATGGTAACAATCCTGTAAATGTGCCTGAAGGAGGCGAGAGACGAGATGAAGGGCAGCAGCCTAATGTACCAGGGCCAGAGGCACCTCCTGTTGCACAACCACCCAACGCAGCTCCACGTGCAGCAGCGATTGATGGAGGATCATTGCTGGATACCTTGGCAGGCGTCAATCTGGACAAGGAACAACAAATTCTGAACATGACACCTGGAACCCCGGTGGAGGAGCCAAGTTTGGGACACCGAGTTGTCACATTCTTGGCTTTGCTGGTGACAACCACACATCCGGCTGTGTGGGATAGACGCCGAGCAGCTCTTCGGCAGAGAGAAGGACAGTTGCGGATGGAAGCCAATCTCCGGAATAGAATGGATGAAGGGAATCAGGATTCAAACAGGGAGGGCGAGACGCGGAGACGAGAAGTAGGCGAAAATGCACGTAGACAACATGGACGTCGGCCTGAGTGGGTGAGACGGTATATTGGACGTGTACTGGCGACTGACTGGCTGGACGATGTTGATGTACAGTAGCATTACAAAGTTTGTATTGAACTTGAATTCAGCTTGAAAGGTTTGTGCACGTGGCCACAGCCAAGGCTACTCATGTCGACCTTTGACTCGCTCATCGATGAGCTGATGCGCGATGTTCATCGCGTTCAGCCTAGGGATGTCTTACAATACTGCGCAAACTGGTTTCGCTCCAGACTCGAGGAGCAAAGGGCACGCATACGCGATGCTCTTGCCGAGAATTCATATCCCCTGATCAATATCCCCTCTGACCTCTATTCAGACATCCCAATCACCAATAGCAGTGTTGGTGGCAGATTGTCAAGAAGTGTATCGCCTTTTGCAGGAGGGACATCCCCGCATCGCTCCCCGCTCAGAGACAGCGTTGCTGCGAGCCCTTTCGGAACCCTGAATGTCCCCGGAAATGCACTTCTTTCAACTCAAGATCGTTCAACTCCCCCCGTGTTCTCCCTTGGACACCATCCACCGACGGCTCCAAGAATGTCACCCAGGAGCAGCACAAGTGCACCATCCATTAATATACCATCGCCGAATCCGTTTGGGTACCATTCTCAGACGACGCCGACAGCATCGAACGCAAATCCGGGAGATTTCCTACATCCACCGACGTCGAGCATCTTTGAAAGACGTACATCTGTATCTGCGGAGTCCATCGCCGTTGACAGCATGCCTATGCCACCATTACCTGTTTACCCGAAGACACCCAGCCAGTTGCAACGCATAAAGGCATCTATCAAGAACAATTTTATCTTCAGAGACCTTGATGAAGAACAAGAACGCGGTGTTCTGAACGCCATGCGCGAATTACAAGTAAAGAAGAACGAAGTCGTTATCCGTCAAGGCGACGTCGGTGAATTTTTTTACGCCGTTGAATCGGGTCTATTGTACTGTTACAAAAGACCAGAGCCGTTGCCTGAATCATGGGACGAAAGTACGAGTGTGGGGGTGTTAGACACGGAAGAGAACCTATCAATGGTGGATTACCATCAACAGTTTGGGCAAAAGGTAGCCGTATGCAAGCCCGGAAATTCGTTCGGAGAGCTAGCACTCATGTATGGGCACAACCGAAAAGCGACAGTGATGGCAATTCAGGCATCGACGCTCTGGTCTTTGGACCGGATTACATTCCGAACCATTATTCTCTCCGTCGCACATCGGCGGAGAACGATGTATGAAAGGTTTCTAAGCACGGTGACGTTATTAACACCGTTGGATGCGCAAGAACGGAGCAAAATTGCTGATGCGCTCGTCAGCAAGGTCTATGAAGATGGGCAGGTGGTAGTCAAGCAGGGAGATGTTGGGGACACATTTTTCTTCATAGAAGAGGGAGAGGCGACAGTGACCAAAGTACATGAAGAGGATGGATCCTTCCGAGAAATTAAAGTGGGGGTGCTCGGAAAGGGAGACTACTTTGGAGGTGAGTCAAATTCGACTGGTGGATTGTTTAATGATGACGTTGTGCCGTAAGAGCTGTCGCTTTTGCGACTTGCGCCACGGGCAGCGACGGTGAGTGCGGTGCAGCGGCGCGACAGGCTGCAGCCCAAGCTCAAGGTAGCGGCGCTGGATGCGCACGCGTTCACGCGGCTGCTTGGGCCACTGCGGGACATCATGGAGCGGCGGGCAGGGACGTATCCATCTTAAAATGTAGACTGAAGCTATGGAGTGGGAATACAACTCCCATGATGTATAATGCCATCCTCTTCGACTTGCCTTGTTGTTCTCCCTTCCACGCTCGTTTATATCCAGCACAGGCAGCCTTTGTTCATTCTCTTTTCCGGTCTATTAAGGTGAGCACACCATTACTGTCATTTAACCGCTCCCTCTTCAGCTGACACACGTTATCGGTCCCCTACCCTTTTGCCTTCTGTTTTTTTTTCTGCCAATACAACTTTTATAAAATTCCTGTGAGTGTATCGTGGTTCTGTTGTTTCTAGCACAATTGACTTGGAATGAGGTGATGTTATTTCATCAATTTCTTGGCATCTCAAAGGCGTGTGGGAGCTGTCGCGCACGTTGTTGATTCTGTCCTGCCTGCGTAAGAGGCCCATGCCAGTATCGATGACAGGCCAGGGCCACTCCTTCCGTTCGGTTATGTCATACCTCTTGCCATGAGTGATAACTCGAACCAACTCGTCAACAAATAACTCACTGTCCCGTCCGCACTTGCGGAAATGCCTGACAATTCACCCGCTACTTATCCGTTGGAAAAATCGAATCAGTGCCTGCAACAGGAACATCATGGCAACGGATGCATCAAAGGAGAAGCCGAGGTATGACCAATAACATTATGTTATCTAGAATGACTCTGAGGCCTTTTGATTGGATCAGTTTACTCGGTACCATCCCGAGGACATAACCGCTTGTGAAGGAATTCTCTTGCATGCTCAAAACATAGGCATCCACAGATCGAAATATTGGACCTCAGTGAGAGAATGGGAGCCTACAATTCTACAATTGCTAAAGCACTGGAGGCATAGGCCTTGTCAGACGGATCGGGACATCGGCATCAGAGCGATGTACTGATGCCGACTTACTCAGCCGATATCGACCGGGCCTTTTATACAGTCCGTTCTCACACCTGTTGTTCACCCATCCTTGCCCATCAATGCGTTGTTCATGCGTGCTTGGACCACTCCTGGCCGTGTTCGTCCTTCTCCCAGCGAGCTCCGCCACCGCTCATGGCGCGTCATCGGCGCTCGCTGTTCCTCGCGCCGTGGAGCAGGTGAACATCTTAGCAAGGGATGGTGATCATCATCATCACGGTCACCATGACACGCCGAAACTGGAGCTGAACGAAACAGAGATACAAATGTATCATGGTCCAACTCCTCCTTCGTACTACACCATTGATTGGGAAGATGCCGAATCCAAGTCTCGTTATCCGGGTTTAATGATTGCTCATGCTCTATTCATGTCTCTAGCGTTCTTTGGCGCTTTGCCACTCGGTGAGTCCAGTTGCTTGCCATACTGAGTATGACTCAAATGTACTCATTTTAAGGCATCGCAATGCGGTCGGTCAAACACTCGGCTCACACTGTAGCTGTGTTGTCGTTCTACGGATTATGTACCTTGGGCTGGTTGACCAGTTCCCTGTATACCAAGTTAACACCTAATATGTACGTCATCTCTTACCTACCTTTTACTGGAACTTGATCAGTGTTCTTAATCTAATCCAGGTACGATGGTAGGTCAAGCTGTTACGTGGCAATAATGAAGTATCAACTGTTTCATAGGTTCTAAACATGGAACACATAGCTGGATGGTTTTGTTGTTTGCTCTTACATTAACTGTGATCGACGTGTTTGCGGGTATACGACGTTGCGTCGCCTATTTCCGAAGTGGCGAGAAATTTGATTTAAAAACATTCTGGCAAACTGTTATCTTGAACCGTGTGACTCTGAACGGAGCGGCTGAATATGCCCGTCTCGTTCAAGAGCAAGAGGAATACGAGGTATGCCGTAACTCCATAGAGACAGGATTTTTCTAGACTGTTGATCAGATATCTGAAGTTGGCGTGCAAAGAAATGCTGCTGAATGGTCAAATGGTGCTCGACGACACGTTCGCCAATCTTCTGAGGGTACTGTCTTTAGCCCAGAGTCCCCTAGCAATTCTAAGGAGACTCTGAATGACCTCAAGTCCCGCAATGTCGACAAAAGCAGCAAGCTTGCTCGATTTGGCAACATATCTTTTGCAGTAGGAGAGAGATTCCTTGTCTTTACTGGTTTTGCCCAAGTCTTGAGTGGAATCATTGTTTACACAGGTAAGTCGTACTTGACGGTTCTATCCTGGTATCTGTGCTAATGTAGTGTTCAAGGGGGTTGCCGAGGGGGCTACATCAATGTTTGTTTAGCTCATTTGATCAGTAAGTTGGCTTTGCACGATTGATGATCGATAGGACTAGTAATGCTCAACATTGATCCGCAGAGGGCGGCATCTTCTGGTGTTATGGTCTTGTGACATTTGCAAGATTCCTTGGTATTTTCGCAGAATATGGTTGGGCATGGAATAGAGCGCCTTCGGGGACCCCCTACTCCGCAGAATTTGTCGAGTCACTTGTCATATTTGGTTATGGTATCTCGAATACTTGGATGGAGCGATTTGGTGCAAAGGCGGGAGACCCATATACGACCAAGCAAATCCAACATATCAGTATCGCTGTAAGGCTAGGTGGTTTATCCTCGGAAGCGAACTAATGTATCATATCCAAATCGCTAGGTCATGTTCTGGTTTGCTGGACTTATAGGTATTTGATTTTACATTTGTCTTGGATTAATTTAGTAAAAATCGAGCGTAGGAATGGGCATCGAATCAAGACGCATTCGTAAATGGCTGGCATCCTCGACGATCTCATCATACAAGGCCACTGCTCTAACTCAAGGCGTTGTCGAGGCACCCCCAAGTTATTCTGGTAGCTTTAACCCTTTCCCAGCTCTCGTTATCGGTGTCACGGGAGCGGCCATGTCGGCCCATTTTCAGCCGTATGTATTCGAGGTACGTATTCGTATCCTTGTTGAGCACACTTGATCTGATGGATTTACAAGGTGCAAATCCATGCGTTATGGGGGAATCTACTCGTTGCATTCTCAGTGCTTAGATGTTTCACCTATTTCTTCCTCTGGTTACAGCCTCCGCGGTCCATCCTTCCGTCTCGTCCACCCACCGAAGCTTTGGGTAGCTTCTTCTTGGCCTGCGGTGGTCTCGTGTTTATGATGTCAACAGAAGAGCTGACAATCGCCGCAATGCGTCGAGGCCGAGATGGTAGGTCTCCGGCATAGGAGATAATTCTGTCTTTTTAAACTTGATTTTGATAGATGTTATGATGTTCCTCAATGTCGCTGTTGCCATTACTTGCTTAGCATTCTGCTGGACGTTGACTATTGTTGGTTTCAAAGGTTGGCTAAAGACGCGAGCAAATCCGGCAGCCACACGCTGCATTACTGTATAACATTATGTACATGTCATTTTACCCTGAATATCACTTGTTGTCTTTGTTAAATAATTGTTCATAGTTAAAACAAGTCAGTCACTAGGGTATAGTCTGCGAGGGCACCCATCCAGATCCAAAATCCCGCCCAGCCGCATCCAACAAAGCCTCTCCAACAACTTGGGCGGCTTTGAAAGTCTGTCTTGTATACCACTCGTACTAGTTGAAGCGAAGCTAAACATATACCACAATAGAAAGGGGCCCCATGCATATTCAAGTATCCTGCATAGGATAAGAACGAAATAGCAGAAAACGATAAGCCGGAAAGTATGGGCCTTGTTTGGGCACCAAAGAGCAGTGCTGTGGACCGAATACCAGCCGTAACATCGTCTTTCTTGTCCTATTCAGACGACTAAGAACAAACACTACGAAAGACTTGAAAATGTACACAGACCTGGTGAGCATATATGCTGTCATACACAAGGGTCCAACATATTCCTCCTGCATAGAGAGGTAGACAAATTACCCAATCGACAGCTCCTGCGACAGCAGACCAACCAAGCAAAGCACCCCAGTTGAAAGCCAGGCCTTAAGTATTTATCAATGGGGATTCATAGAACGAGTTGAGTCGCCGAACCGAGGACAGCTTGGGGCCAATATGTGATTCGTTTCATAAAAGGATAAATTGTCACCACGGACAGCGACGAGGCGCCGAGTAAGATGCTTTTGACGGAATGAAGTATGGATGAGATAAAAGCAACAATCTTACCCACCTGTACCAATTTAATTGCAATAGAACACCCAAGCCAACAGTAAGCTGGGCGCCCAGAAAAGCGACAACTTGTCTTGAATTGAGATCACCTCGTGCTAAAGGTCTGTCTTTTGTTCTTGCTATTCGGCTTCTATTTAGTCAACACGAAGAGTGCCGATTGTTAGACCAACCGACAGCTTTGTCCAGATCCTTGTCCCACATATCATTAATGGTACATCCTGCGCCGCGCATTACAATTGCACCAACACCGAACAGACTGAGATAAGAGAGTGGAATTGTATATGGTAGTTGGTGGGCATAGGAAGCCATTGTGATGGACCAGGCTGCAGACTTGGTCAGGCATTGGTAAGTGAGGGGCGGGACACATACCACATGGGAAATAGAGTAACAAGGTGCCAATTGGTTTGTCAATCCGGGTAAGGTATAGGTAGGGTCTAACTGCGACAGGAAGACGGTCAATCCATGTTGTTGGATTTGACGGGCGTGCAGAGGTGGTAGAAAGGAAAGTACGGTGGGTTGCCGTCAGAACACCACGGATAGCTGGAGATGGAGACCGCCGCAACGCCAGCAAACTCATGGTCGTGCAAATACAAGTGGCATCAATGAATTCGGGCTCAACATGAAAAATGTACATAACAACCATTCACCATTCCTTCGCAAGTTTAAAGGACCAATCCCAGTCTGCGAGAAACCTCAATCCAACCAGCGCACAAAACACAGAAGGTGACACACCTGCATATACTACACCATCGTCATCTACTACGCGACTTCTGACGTTGTAGGAGCCGGATCGCGCCAATACCCCACTGGGTGCCTCTTCCGGATCAAAATTCTTGGTATAGGGCTCCTCCTGGGGACCGTACGAACCAAGCATTGTTTCCAGCTTATCAACTACACGCTATCAACGACCTGTGTTCCAATGTTGATATGATTACCTTTTAAGCCCGCGCGTTTGACAAGCTGGATGTAACGTAGACCCTGGTATAGTATGAGATAGAACTTGATCATCGCTACGAAGACCAAACAGCTCACAGTGATGATGGAGTGGTTCACCTTGAACGTAATACGGACACTTGCGTTCGTGTAAACGGTTGGACAAGACGGGCGCCTATGGATGACTCACTTGTATTCCACACCTTCCTTGATAATGATTGGGTTTTTCTTTGTTTCGGCCACGCACTTGGTGTCCTGAAGATTAAGGGAAATCACCTTGCCCGGTGGCAAAGTGGCAGAATGCAATTGTAGAGTAAGTACGGTGATCTGCAGAAGGGTATTCATACCTGTATGGACGTAAAACAATGGTCATAACTACCTTTGGGCCGTCAGTCGAGGTAGGAGCAGTATCGGCACGGATGCCAAGGGAAGCTTTCCAACGGGCCAAGCTCTCGTCTTCAGCATCCAGTTTGGCGTATTCTTCGACGGACTTGACGGCCGATGGCTTGTAACCTAAAGATCGTCAGTAAGAGCAGGGCAAAGGCGAGGAGACGACATGCCTGGTGTGGTGGTAGGGCTCAATTCCTCATGGTCATCGTTCTGAATGCGGGGGAAGTATGTAAAAGATCAACTGGATTGTCAAGCCTGAGACGTACGTTAGACATATTGATGGGTGCTTGTGCTAAGGGAGTAGGGGATAAAGGCTTGCGAATAGATTAGATCGATTTCACACGAACGTGCCAGTGCTACACTCGCTAATTGCCGGGCGTAAGATTTATAAAATCTCTCAAATATCCTGCACACATATAGTCACATAATCATATCCTTAAATCCGGTCGGCTCCTATCGGCGCACGTTTATCTTCAGGTCAGTTCCGCTGCTAGCGGAGGGTGCATTGCTTCTAGACAAGTCTCGAACGTGAAGGCACGTAACCCCTCCCCAGAGAGGCTTTACTCACCTCCTTTGAACCAGCATTTTCCTTTACTGAGATGAAAGCATTTGGGTCCATTTGGGCAAACATGCCCCCAGCAACATTTGTCTCCATGAGGACACGGTACACCTGTGAACAGACATGAGCCCTCCTTTCGCTTCCTTCCCTTCAGAATTCCGCCCGGGTTACATACCGTTTTTGAGCCAGTTACAAGGTGCTTTCTTCGCATTGATCGCAAGCATCTCCAACTGTTCAGGCGTCAGCATATAATCATGAGAGTATTTGCATGTTCCAGGCTGCTATCGATCAGTTTACTATCGCCATTGGCAAAATGACCATACCCCTTTAGAACACGTCATCAAATAAAACTCGTTGCAGGGTGGAGGATTCTCTGTATGGAGCTAATAGAAACATGGCATATCACGGTGAATTTTTCCTCACGTTTGTGCAAGGGCTAGTCATGATGAACATGGAGTTCACCCTTCACAAATAATAGATATACGCACCAAAGAGGGATCAATCGTACGCGGCGAATGGGAATCGACGACTCCATTGAAGTTGATATGAGGGCTTTCGGATTGTGGCATATGGGGTATTCGTTCCGCAACGAACAAGTCATCTACTTGCAGGCGCGGTAAAGAAAATGAGGCGCTTTCTACTTCGCGATCTCCAGGTGTATATAGCCTGATAATTTTGCCGAGAACCTGCTCTTTCTCCAATTCTTCGAATAATGACATATATCGAGTAAAGTCATATGCTACGTGCGCAAAATCTCAGATTCTCAAAGCATATTTTCTTAAACAACTCACTAGCAAGGAAAACCCTTAACGTCTGAGAAAAGCGTGTGTATGTTTGCAGATATTCTAACAAGAATTAGGCAGCTCATTTGTCGAAGTAAGGCGGAATACCTGTTATTTTAGCGGTCACAACGTCAGTTCCGAATCCAGTGTCTACGACGAGAAATCTTGGTGACGCTGAGCTAAACCCCTTATTTTGTCCATGTCAAACGAGATGACAACATGACAGCCACCCTTATTCACCGTTAAAAAGGCTTCTAATTGTTCTGCCGTGCAAAAGTCATGGCCAAGCAATTGATTGCGGATTTCCAACTTGTTGATATAGATGGTTATCCAAAAAGACAGGCGCCCGAAAATATGAAGCTCTTCGTTTGAGAGATATTCAGCGATAGCCTTTGTTAATTGCTGCGCTGCAGTTTTACCCCCATGTAATCCGTGGATTATCAAGTCTTTCACAAATATTTTCTCATCACCATTGATGATGCAAAGAATAAGAGGGTTTTGAGTCTTGCAAAGAGTCAAAGCCTGCATAAGACAGCAACAACGATCATACCCCTCGAAAACAATCTAAATTTGATATCTGCCTGTTTAATGCAGCGATTTGCACGTTATGTGCTTTCGCTTCGCGCTCGGATACCTCTAAGGCGACTGAATGTGCTTGCTTCCAGACGGACAATTCCATTTCAAGTTCAGCCACTCTGGTTTGCAGGTCAGCATTATGTCTGACTGTGGCGTTGGAGAGGTCTACAGTTGTCAGTAGGACAGAATGCCTTGGGAGGTGACAGGGTTTTTTTACTTATTAGCCTTGCGAGTGTCTCATCCCTTGTTGGGTCGTTAGTAAGAATTCGATGTCTTGATAGATGACACACACCATTGCTGACTGGCCTCAACCCTGGGCTGAGCAGCCATGATCGGCCAGATAATAAGGAAGAGTGTTCGAAATTACGAATGAAGAGGGCGGGAATGAACGTTTACTGAACGTGAAAGTCCCTTATAACAGTCCTCTTCCCGCAGGTAAATTAACAGATAAACAAGCTCCTCCGGGTTCTTTTACCAGTCCTGGAAAGGCAAGATCTAAAAGGAATCAAGGCGGACAAATATACGATGCTTCTCTCGGTCACACCAAATTCTGGTCAGCCAAGGGCAACACGCGTTTCGAAAAATTACATCCTATAAGATTACAGATCAGCTAATTCTCAAGTTCCAATAGTCCAACCTGCATGGGAAATGGCTTTTCGTATTGACCCAGATGTGACAGCGGTGGCTAGCGGCTTGCCACGGCAAAGCCCGCGTTTTACCCGCAGGAGAAAACAATGGGATCCATATATATGTCTGAGTTCAGCAGCCCGTTCATGGATGAGCATCAAATGTATATGTGCGTGTGCAGAAGCATACTGAACATTGAAAATGCCCTGAAAGAGATATTTGTACCCGCCAAAATACCGGCATGATACCGCTGGAAACTTTCAGACCTTACGTACCTCCGAACCATAATTATAATCGCCCCTTCTTTGATCGGAGAGTCCATTTTAGCGCTGTAGACGGGAATCACAGTATGGCACTGAGAATGCAAGACTTTGGACGTCGAACTGCAGCTGCTGCCCAAGTCGTTTTTCCCTTTGCAGCAAAGACGGCTGGAGTGTGCTCAAGCAAGTACGTTGAGGTAACGTATAACTCTCAGGGACTAGTCATGGAACATGTCAGATGAGACATAAATGGCAGTTGACGATCGTGGGAGAGTCCAGGGCTTCCTGTGATCACGGCGTTTGCAACGACAGAAAAGGGCGGCGTACCATGCTGCGAAATGGACTCAATGCGTCGATAACCCCAGTCGGGAAATCCAGGTTGCCTTCAAGGCGAAAAACAAGGGGCGACACGGAAGCGAACTTGATGATGCGCGCAAAACCCAGCAGTTTGGCCATTATGACAATTGACATGTGTCTGATGTATGATTAGTCATCACGTCACGTTACCATGTTCAGTTCACCCCCGCGTAGGCGAGAGTCATGTCGGAGCTCTACTCAACTCTTCAGGTCTCTCCTAGAAAGAAGAGGAGACCTGCGGAGACAGACGGCGGGAGGGTCCTAACTCCAAAGAAGCTCAGAACCGCGTGAGTCGAGCCCCATCCAACCTGGTTTAACGCTTATATTTCGCCAAGGCCACCAACACCACCCACGACAAAAGCGCGGCGCCAGAAAGACGATGCCTATATACACTCTCAACTACCCGAACATCTTTCCCGCCTTCTTACTATCCAAACATCGCTACAACACGCTCTATCACATGCACTCGCGACATGCGCCATTTCGCCGAGTCAGGACACAGGAATCGTGCGCAATGTTCTAAACCATCTATCACTAGCGGCATACACAGGACTGACCGCACAAATCAATCTTGATGATCTTCGCCGACTTTGCTGGGTTTGGGAATGGGATGGTGGGACATTGAGCGAAAAAGCTCCAAGGTCTGACGAGGATGATAATCCATTTTTGGACAGGCCAACTTCATCTACCGACACGGACTGGGTTCGTGGTGCCATGGGTTTCGTGATTAGCCCAGCCACCTACTACTCTAAACCTGACAGAAAGCGCCTCCCAGCTTATGGAATAGGCATTGAGGTTGAGGTGGATATTGACAAGGACCTGGGCTGCGGAATGGCAGCAGTTGCACGCTGGACCGCTGCAGCCGACATACGTCGCCTTAATTTCTGCAAAAAGCTGGAAAAATGGGCTAAAGTACGTTGCAAATGGCGTCTCTTTAGCTTGGCCACTCACAGAAAACCTAAGCTTCACGAAAGAGAGTCTGCCATTCCAAACATACCTCTTGCAGAACTCCCTCCTTTATCTACCGCGAATAAAATGTCGTCTCTCACGCGTACTCTGGTGTCTGGGTCCCCTAATGCGCCATCTTCTCCATATTCGCTACCCTGCCCACCTCCATCGCCATCTAAAGTATCTCTCAGGTCTCGGGCACTGGCAAAAGATATCGTTACATCTTCGGTTGCTGGTCTACCCGGCGAGACTGTTGTGAATTCAATAAAGTTTCCGATAACGCCATCGAGGCGAAATCTGATCAAAACACCTGCAACACCCTCCACTCCTTCGTCTTCTTCTGCCCTTCGTTCTGAGCAGGCTAGACCGTCCACACCGGTTCATCAGCGTGGCGACGGTGCATTTACGGCTCCTCAAACTCCAACGACGACTCGTCGACAAGCTCTATATGAACGCGTACGCCAACGATCTCTTTCCACCTCTCCAACCAAGGCCCGTACTTTGCCTGAAATTCAAGGTGTCACGTCCCGAGATCAATTATTAAAGTTGAGTCAAGAGGAAACGAGGCGTCGGTGCATTCTTGGTCGTTTGAACGGCGTTGCCGAGAGCATATGGATGTAAGTCATACATTTGTTTTAATTAAAAGCCCGTTGTAATAACCAGAGCGTTTGCAGGCTATTTTCTACGCCACTTGGTAGTGCTTCGCTCTCCACACCATCACGAAAGCGAAGGGCGTTGCTTACCTCGGAAGTCATAGCTGCGATCATTAAATCCTCGCCCGTTCCTATTTCAGTTGCAGATGCCGATGACTCTCTTGCTCTGTTGATCAAACTGTGCCCGTTTTTCCTCAGAAAGCTGCAGATCGATGGTGAGGATTGGTTGGAGATGCCAGCAATCTTGAACCAAACTATACTTCTTCCTTCTGGCTTACAAAGCCCCACCAAAAAATTAAAGCAGCCTTGTAGCCCTGGGGCCACGAACAATAAGGATAGCGCAAAAGAACTTGTAAGGCGAAGTCCCAAGTCTGTGAAAAAGGAAACAGGGGGCCTTCGAGAAGTTCGCGAAATCATTCGCCGCGAAATTGAAATCCAAGATTAACTATTGCTTTATCTCATTATACAATTAACCCTTCCTATATCCATCCGATCTAAGTAGATTTTTGTACTTGATGTCTAGTATGAATTATTGGTGTGTCAATTAAAGATTTGTGCCCAGATTTCGTCCAGATGGAATAAGGGAGCCATGTGACCACCGTTGACCACTCTGAGGACCGATAAATCGCCGTAGGCTGCAGCAAGCCACTCGGCCATTGCAATAGAAGCAAAGGGATCGTTTCTTGCACACAATATGTGTACGTGTGGTTTTATACGGTTCTCTTCCACTCGCGTTTGCAAGAGCCATTCGTAGCCGGAGTGATAGATAGTAGCGATGTCGAAAAACCCTTGCCACGTCTGTGCAACACTTTTGATAACGTTTTTAGTTATATTCCTCTCCAGCTCATCGTTTACTACCCCATGATTTTCCTTCCATCTTGAAAACAACTCCCCTTCTTCTTCGCCCATGTTGAATAGCAGGTCCCGGACAACATTTAGAGTCGCTGCTACGGATTTTATTCTTGCTGTCATTAAAATTTTGGCAAAGCGAAGGAGTAAGTTATACGGAACATAACGAGACGGTGGTCCGGCAATAAAGAATAGGAGCCACGACATTGTTCTGTGGTATTCATGGTGGTAATGCGGGGGGAGAGAGGTGATACGAGAATGATTGCCTCGATGTGGCGACTGAGGGGAAAGACATCGTAGCGGAGGCCGCAAAGGATCTGGGCCACTACGGTGCCAAAACAATGAGCACAAATGAACAGCTTCATATCCTTCTGATCGGGATGCAAGCGAGTGATCAGCGCAGTTATGTCTGCAGCGAGTGTGGTTGGGTAAGTGGAGAAGTCGCGGATAGGGGAAGAACGACCCCAGCCGTGTAGAGATGGGGCTACGAAATGAACATTCCTCTGGACAAGTGCGGGGGAAAGCCTGGAGGCGTCACCGACACTGAATGCGCCATGGAGGTAAAGAATGACAGTGGAGCTGGAGGTGTTGCCGTTGTCTGCATAGGCAAGTTCCCGTCCGTCTGGGAGGGTGAGACGTTTATCTTCGACATGGATCATGATGTGCAGAAACACCGACCGAGAGGAAAGAAAGAGCGGATGTCACATATACGGTACAAGCACTGTTACTGAGCACGTCAGAAAAGTGCAACAGCTAATAATACCTCATGGGAGCGAGCAGGTTTACGGCATGGCATGGACCTCATCATTAGGCTTTGTCCGAGAGTCAAGACGTCAAGTCAGTGCATGGACGGTCCTCATACCTACATGTGATGTGTTAGGAAAACAAAGGATCAAAGGCAAGGGACTCGAGAGATGGGCTTCACTGAAGCTCTGAAGATTCGAGCGCAAGTTGGCGTCGCCAAAATCTCGGGTTGATGGCTGACGTAATCTATGTACAATTCAAGGTTGAGGCCAAGCGCACTCGGCTTTCTTCCTCGCCACTTTCTCGAATTCTCTATACTCAATCACCGTTCCTTCCTTGCGACTAGCCTCAGCAGCAAAGACAGTAATATGGCTTCGAAGCACGTCGGATACGTCCGTCCCTAGAATCTCCTGCTTTCCCTCCTTCACGGCTTCTACAAACCTCGAAATCAGTCCCAGATCTCCTCCTCCATGCCCACTCAGAGATCCATCGCTCGGACTATGCTGACTTGGTTTTCCCGGTTTTCGGAAGTTTCTCACAGTAAAGGTCCTCATGTCTCCTATGATTTCGCCGTGTGTAAAATGCCAACGAGTCTGGCGTTCACAAAGGCTGGAAGTATAGGCAACCATGGTAAACGAAGCCGTGGATCCATTTGAGAATTCCAAATTCACCACCTGGTGGTCACAGACATCGTTGGAACTTTCATATACGCACTTTCCGTATGGCCCTGTCTTCAATGCCTCAGTGATATTCTCAATATCTGGTATACCATCTACGAGAACTTTGACAGGCCATAGCTTGTTTCCTCGAGCAACAGCATCTAGATAAACTAGAAAAGGACATAAGCGGGTTATCACATTCGAAGCAGAGTAATTTAAACTACTCTTCTTTGCGCTGTAAGGGCAGTCCTTTTCGTATGCACAATCTAAACAGCGGATAGCGTTTCCTGCATCTTTTGGTTTAGCTGACTTGCGAAAATGTTGCAGAGAACCAAAGGAAGAAATCCGAGATGGCGTTAAAGGTGCAAACCAATGGCAGATGAGATCAATGTCGCTGAAACTTGCTTCATATATAACCTGTGCAGAGCGTGCATGGCTTACTGGCAACTTTTGGTCATCAACGAGAAAGAACTTTTGTCTTCCTCATTCCAGTTTCCACGAACATATGAATGTGCAAAGTGATAATATCCCACTGGCTCAACATGGACCACGTTGACGAGCTCGCCAAGCTCCCCAGAGGAAATAATTTTATCGAGGCTCTGGAAATAAGGAGAGTATCTTAAAACTGCTTCACCCGTAAGACATGCACTCTAAACGCCGTCAGGTCATGCTTACCATGTCCCATGCCGAATATGACACCAGATTCCTTGATAGCTTGCTCCATCTGGATACATTCTGTAATATTGGTAGCCATGGGCTTCTCGCATAGAATGTGATAGCCTTGCTTGGCAAAGGCCAGTGTGACCTCAAGATGCATACGATCCTGAACTGCGACGATGATGGCGTCTGCTAGACGCCGTCCAGTCGCAGTCAACGTCTCGGCCGAGGCAGCATGAAGATCCTGCCAAGTGCCAAAGACCAAGGTTTTGTCGACTTTGAACAATTCTGCAAACTGTTTCCGGGTGTTTAAGCGTGGCTCTGCAATAGCAACCACTTTGCAGCGATCTGGGTGATCGAGTGCGTAGTGGGCGTAGGCCTAGTAACCAGTCCTAGTCAGCGCCAACCAGAGGCGATTAAGCTTCAAGACTATTACCTCGCCTCGAAGGCCACAGCCTACGACAGCAAGGGTCACTGGCCGCGAGAGGGTCATGTTTCGGTGAAACTTGACCTGAGAAACACTTGCTATTAAATAGCGGCTCAACCTGAGCAAGGATGCCTCGTATTGCGCCCCGCCTCCTTCGTGTGCTCTCCCAAAATTCAGCCCTCGACAAACACGATCCTTTCGATATTCGCAAACTTCGTCGCCGTCCAAAATCCCTCTGCAAGCCCTTTCCGCCGCTACCGTCCTTTCGACCCGCGGGCTACTCCAGTTCCATTCTTCTCGCTCCAAATCCAATTACTCGTTCCCGGGACTATGTCCGTCGCAAGTCTCTTCCTCCTCGCCTGTACATTCCCAAGTGCGCACAAGCAAGCAAAAATGAATACGATCGTCCAAGACTGATGAACGATGATGAACGGCGCTGGTGGGCGAACCCATATCGTACGTGAGCTTCCACTTGTCCATGCACGAAATGACGGACCCCAGTGCGCATGTTGTCATCTCCCATGAGATTGTGTATAGTCACCAATAGGTACTTCCCTTCAGGTATGTATGGCCATTGCATCAACTTCTCAAGACGCCTTTAAACGCACCAGATTTCCTCATCAGACTTGGGAGAGTCAAAGTCCATTCGAAAATAATCATTGTCCCAGATGGCTTACAACATTCCAAATTTACATCACGCAGAGTAGGAAGAGCATCGTATATCGCATGCTCTCGTGATGCGTTCCAATACATCAGCGATCGGGGTCAAGTTGGTGGGCAGGCCATGCATCCCAATCTCATGGATTATGTTGCTCATCTGTTGCGTTTACGGGTATTGCAAGAGCTGGAGCTATTAGCAGAACAACTGGAATACACATATCGGACATTCAAAACCTGCGTTGATATGCAACCTATTTTACGCCGTCTTACTCGTTGTGAATGGAAAGAGCTCAAGGAGACAGGATCCATGCCGTTTGCGGATGCGATAGCCGTCTTAGTCGTACCTCCGCTCAACAAAGACCCTCTGACAAAACAAAGGCCAAAGCCGTCCATGTCTGATTCTCCTCTACCAGATGACACGAGAGCAAGGAAGATTCTGCCGTCGCTTTCATCATTGTATTCGTTACAGAGTCCATCAGATGTTCCCGCTTCCGCTTATCAAATCCCCCTTTACAATGGCCTGGCCTTATTTCCTAATCAATCCCAGCGTTCTGCCCTGTATTCCGTGCTGCTCCGAATTCTAGCAACTGAAAGAAGATTATACCAATCAACTAAAGGAACATTGGAGAGCAACAATGAAAGACAATGTCGCGCGCATGGCAATGCAAAGCACAGTCATGCCTTTCTCCTGTCTTCAAATAGTGGCATCGTACGCCGTGGAGACGCGTCAGCTATTGCCATTGCCTTGTGGAGGATCAGAATGTTTGGCGGGGGTGAAGTGGAGGATGACAATCGGAGTAGCCTTATTAACTAGCAAGTTATCATCTAGCCATACACGAATCCTACTGCTTATATTACTTTACGCTTCTACGGCCATCGACACAGTATTATCAACTTTTGCCGACCTCGTAATACCTGGAACTACTCGTCCTTCCCAGAATCTCGGGAGCTGATCTCCAGGGACGAAAAGTCGTTCTACGCCGTCTTCTGTTACTACGCACATGCGGATGACGCCACCAGATGAACCATCTCGAGACATGGCCAATGCCAATGCTACAACGACATGAGTGAATTTGTCAAATTTCTTCACTTGGTAAATAAGCATACTGTTTTTGACGAATTCCACGGTTTCGTCTCGTCCCCAACCATCCCGAAATGTCGCATCACAATAACCATAGACGTATGTGGAACCGGAGCCTGGAAATAGCTGTCATTACTGAAAAACAAACCATACACGTAGAAATGCACCTCCAATAGCCCAGGGTTGGCGGAACATCCCACCGCCCAGTGGAATGTTGTATACGGATGGGCCCATTTCTTTATCCCAACCTGCGACAATGATACCTGCACTCAGAGCGTCCTTGTTCTCATAACAAAGCTTCTGGAATAGAGAAGATGCAATGCGGACGGATGGTGGTTCGCCTGCGGATTGACTATAGATTAAACACATAAATTGTTATCCCGAAACAGTGGGGGGAACATACCTGTACATCTGCAGATAGTAATGCACGATGTCTGCGATGGCTTGCGTATCTGCAGCAGAGCCTGAGCGGCAGCAATAGATTCGGTCGTGCACATGCGTCAGCTTATCAGTTACACGATTTGCCTAGCCATCTCAGTTATACAAAAGGTGAGAATTACTGCAGAGACGATGAACACACGATGTAGCTCCCGGTCGTCGTACGACTGTCTGCGCCAATAACAACGCCATTCTGAAATTGGACCGCCATTATCGAGGTCTTGTAACTGGGATGAGCAATAGCTAGAAGACGAATGACGAGATGCATACGCCAAGGTTGACCTCACCACTCTTGAGGCGTTGGATATCATTGTGGACGTTCATAGTTGAAGAGGCAATCAGATTCAAAGTTGGCAAGTGCAAGCTCAAGCGCGCTGACGCGTCGCGTTACTAGCTAGTAAAATGTCTCCCTCCAGCCTCAACGCCCTCTACAACGACCTCCAGCGTTCTTTCAACGCAAAACCATGCGACATCAAGAAGTGCGGCTCTTTGCTTGCTCAGCTCAAGGTATCAGGAGACATCACTTCCACACCGTGTCTCCAACGCTCACAGTGCTCTAGATTGCGCTCATTGAGGTCGGGTTGCTCCTGCCACAGGGAGAGAAGAATTTGAATGACCTTGTTGTTTCCCGTATGTCTCTTTGGGTGACATTCTGCATTCTGCGTTCCTTATTCGTCCGTAGGCGATATACTAGAGATTGGCGCATTCTGGAGTATTCGCGCTCAGGATGTACCATCATTCGATCGCTATTTTTCTCAATTGCAGATCTTCTACACAGACTACAGGTTCGACAAGTCTACTCATCACGCATATTTACTTATTCTTATCAGCTCAGTTTTGCCACCTTCGAAGCGTGAACTACCAATTCGTGGGCTGAACCTGATCCGGCTCTTGACGCAGAATCGCATCGCAGATTTCCACACTACCCTTGAGAGCCTCCCAATTCGTGCCGATGCCATAGCAGACAACCCATATATCAGTCACCCAGTCAATCTGGAACGATGGCTGATGGAGGGGAGCTATAGTAAAGTATGGAATGCTCGTGGAGAAGCGCCCGCAGAGGAATACAAATTCTTCGTGGACAGTCTGATGGGCACTATTAGGTATTAGTTTTTAGTGCGCGGATATTGGTCCTTTTGACGCTTGTGACAGGAATGAAATAGCAAGCTGCGAAGAGGTCGCCTATGAAAGTTTACCCATCAAAGATGCGGTCACCTTGCTATTCTTCGCAAACCAGTCGGAGCTGTTAAAATTTGCTGAGCAAGTTGAGTGAATTATTGAGGTCATAGATAAAGTTCTCAACTTGTCAAACAGCGAGGCTGGCAAGTTAATATTGCGGCATCATCAATTACGTTCGCACAGAAAGTAGAAGAAAGGCTAGAGATACCGAAAGAGAAGTTGATATCTGCGTCGTTGGCCTATGCTCGGGAGTTGGAACAGATTGTCTAGACATGATCCAAACTTATGCATCTGTATAAAATACATTCGAGCTATACAACAACAAGATCATTCAAAGACTTCTATGGCGGCCTTTGCAGCCGCCTCTGCCTCCTGCTGTAGTTCTGTTGGTACAGGCAAATGAATCCCGCCCGTATCATCTCCGATCCAAGACATCTCCAGCTCAAATTCCTTTTCCTTCGCATCTTCGTGAACAAGGTATATGCTATTTTGGCTTCAGCCAGATCAACATCCTCTTGCAAGTAGGTAACGTACATTCTCGCCGCTTCTTTTACCGCTTGTCGCGTCGTCATTTCATCGAGTTGAAGTTTCTCCAACTCTGTCTTAGCTAGTTGACGACCTTTTCCAACTGCGGCCCCACGGTAGCCCTTATCAACAGGATCAGCACAAGCCCATGCGAGACGGGAATTTATACAGACGAAAAATACTCCACTGGGTTCAACAACATATAATTGTGGCCCGTCTTTGTCTACCGCAGCGAGGATCGTACTTATCCCAAATGGGCGAACGGATGAGTACAGTGTGTAAGCTTGCACATAGAGGCTGAGACGATCTGTAACAGTCTTGCTGCACGTGTGAACAATCAGAATCCATTTCAAAGATCATCGACGTACCTTTAAAGGAGGTGAAGAGTCGTATACATCGCGGTAATTGGAAGCCTCGTCCCGAGCTCGATTCGCTATATGACGGCCGTCGGCCAGAAGACCTGACGTCGCCTAGATGATGTCGAGACTGTAAGAATCATCATATTTTCGAGAGACGATAATCACCATGCCGATATGCTTGTCAATCGTCTGTATCCTACGGTTGGCGGTCGGCACTAGTAACTTTGAGTGTACCAGCTTTTCAACAGCAAGGACAACACCATCTTTCACGCGCAAGCCAATTGCCGTTCTGATTTATGGCGCAAAGGTCAGAGATATGTGGAATGGGAGCGTTCGTCCTGACCCGGAATTCTCTACTGCTTTGGCAGCATATTCTACCTGGACAATGGTCAACAACGTTGTCGACGGAGCAGTTTGGCAACATAGACCTGGAAAATGCGACCATCTGGAGAATAAGTGCTGGCGGAGAGATCGTAGCCGGTGCCAATGGACGTCATACTGAGAAGAGGACGCGCAAGCCAGAACGCGTCAGTGACTCGTGGGAATATTGCGCATTCGCTATGGACAGCGACAACGACTGGGCTGCCGTCCTCAATGACCATCCAATTTTCTCCACGCCAAAGTCCTCGAAAACGACGCCTCAAGCACTCTTGGAACTGTCCTCAACCACCCTGCCCGACTTCACCTCCATCAATGAAGACAATGTCATGCCATCAGGCCGCCGTCAAGTCATGTTGCTCAAGGGTGCTGATCTGATACTTGCGGCCGGTAAAGAAATACGCATGGCATCCCTAGGCGACGTTCGACTCAATCCGACGCTGCCCAAGTCGTATAAAGTAGGTTGTCCATTTATCACATGGCTATCATGTCGACCCTTCGTCATAGACTCTGCATACTCCAAACATTCAATTCGAAATTCACCAGATTGTACTGAATCCAAGTGGAAAATTATTGGCAGTTGCAGGTGCATATCAAGTAGCCGTCATCGTGTTACCACGGTCGACCTTTGCGAGATTGGTACCAGACACAATAGATTGCAAGTAAGGTATTTGACTCATGATTTTCTTCGGTATTAATCCGTCTTAGGTCAGTGCAGGTGGGACAATACTATCATGCATCCAACTGTTCGGCACCGATCGCCAAAGTCGATTGGCATCCATGGGGAGAGGCTGGTTCAACTCTTTTGGTTATGACAATTGATGGGAAGCTGCGGTATGCTAGAGAGTGAATTGCACTTCGAATCTTTGCTTACCTTCGACGTTTAGCGAGTATGATATTTCTGTTGACACTGAAGAGCCACAACAAGTGTTGTCATTCATGCCAGAGAAGAGGTCGAAGTCTTTCCAGGCCGAGGATCCGTCTGAGCGCGAACTTGTCTCGTTTACACTGGGAAATGGTGTGGCAGACTGGGGCCCTCTGACTGTTTATACACTCACCAGATCCGGTGATATTTATGCAATATGCCCCTATATGCCACAAAACGCGTAGGTCTCGGCGTCTTTCAACCTGAGATGCTCATTTCAGTCATTAAAGGTCAATCCCGTCATCTTATATTCACTCTCTGGATTGCTTCATATCGGCTAAACGGGAGTACCTCGCCCATGGTGCTGCTTCGAAAGATCTGTCAATGCTATACGACTTGCAACACAAATATGTGTCGGCCTTGCTCAAGCAACTTCCACCGGGAACCATTGTTTCTGGTCTCTCCCGTTCTGTCCTGATGCACCCACCCGCGGTTGTCAAGGCACAACTTGCCAGGCAAGGGCCATTCTTACTGCAACCATCGCCCAGAACGTTAGATGGAAGTGAGGGAGGAGATGCTACAGATATCACCTATCGTACCTTTGGCCTCAATCATGATGAATTTGACGGGGAAGGAGAGCCAATGCATCTCGGGGCAGTTCTAGTCGCCTTCCAAGACGGCCGAGTCGATGTTTGCCTGGATGTCGAAAAAGTTGAGGCAAAATGGGAAAGCAGACAGGTAATCGTCTTCCTGTACGCGTGATTCGGAACTGATGATAGGTGTTGACTTAAGAGCCATGGTTTGCCCATGCTCGCAGTATACGAAAATATAGATTTGGGTCTCATCTCTCTGCTTAAACAAACGTCTAATACGAGGAAAGAACTGGAATTACTTCAAGGAAGTCACCCCTTATTCTATTCCGATCCCATACACGATGACACGATCTATGTATACCATGCATTCGGCGTACATTCTCTTCATCTTGGACACGTTTTCAAGGAGTTGATATCTGCACTTCGCATCGAAGGAGAAGACGACGAGTCTCTTTATGCGACGCTTCAAGGTTCAGCTTTGACAACGGTGCAGCCTATATTGTCTACATATTCCGTTGAAAAAAAGTTTGTTTTCTTTGTGTGCTTCACGGATACAGCTAAAGTGTTAACAGGTGTTCGAATCCCGTTATCGCTGTTTCTATTCCGAGCGATGTATATCTGACGTACACTATTTTCATTCTGACATCGGCTTTGCGAATAACAACATTTCCCCTCATTCTACAAGAAGATTCACCCGGTGATGGTCAAAAATCTCTCACGCCTGAAGACGACTCGCTTAGTTCAATCTTCAGGCCTGTGGATGGCCCAGCTGCATATGTGTCATTGCTAGGAAATGACCCGTACAAGCCACCGGAGGTTCTAGCGCCTCCCTCAGGACTCCCTCCAAGTCCCCGTCTAGCACTTCCGGCATCTGCGACCAAGGAGCTCATGCTCACCCCAGAAACGCTAAGATTTATGGCGTCAACGGTTGGAAAGTTGAGCTCCCAAGTACATGAAATCCAATTAGCATACAAGATGGCAGAGACACGCACAGTTCTCCAGCAACAAGAATTGAGGCGTCAAGTTGACAAATGCCGCGACATCAATCTCTCGATTGATAGTATGAGAGACGATTGTGTAGAACGGATATTGAAACGGATTGAAATTATTCAAGACAGACAAAAAGTCATTCTCGGAAGACTTGATCGAACATTACAAGCCTTAATGGAAAAGGCATGCCCTGAATTAAGCGAACACGAAATGAAATGGTTTGACGAACTCAAGCGGATGAAAGAGGAGGTCTCTAGTTCAGCCAGATACGACGAAGGGTCCCTGCTAGCCCGACTCAAGCGGGTGCGTGGACAAATTTACATTTTGCTCGTGCTTATGTTTGCATTAGTTGGAAAAAGAATATACTCGCTTGACGCCTAGCTTGAAGGCATTGTTAGAAAAAGAAAGGCGTCACAAGGAGAAACTTTCAGAGAACACGCAAATTCTTGGGTTGTCACAAGCTTTTGACCTCGGTGCAAGGTCAAATTATGAGTGAGTAGTTGTATTGTTGCATCGGCCTTTGTTTATGACATGCATTCATTAAGACGAGCAAGAATCAAAAATCTCGAGGTAGAACTCACGGAACTGGCGTCAAAACTGGATTTAAATCTGGAGAGACCGCCATCATCGGGTGATGCTTAAATCATATTGAGGTGGTTGTTGGGCTAATGTGTGTCATTAAAATGTTGGACTCCATCGTTTTCTATATCGTGACTTTACCTTATGGCTCATTCAATGTATGTCCCCCCGACGTGTCAAAAATGTTATAAATTGGGCAACGCATATATCGAATCTCAAATATGACCTATCAAAGGACTATTCGTCCCTGCTGACGGATCCCTCTGTTACGCTACTGCCCCCTGTTCTGGATAAGCTAATTTCCTTGCGCTGAAAATCTCCCCATGGTTTGGACGCGCCATCCAACTCGGGGGCAGAATCATTCCATCGATCCTGAGAATGAGCATCGACGAGGAGAAGTTGCTACCAAAGGAACATAAGCAAGAAAGTTCTGGGTTATTGACTAACGAACCTTTGCAGGAGATAATCCTATCAAATTCAACCCACTTCTTCTGTTCTGCAGATGGGGAGTATCTCTGTCTCCACTGGAGACCAGCACCCCAAGCCTTCTTCCTATGTTGGAGGGAGTATCAGGGGAGGTGGTTCGTTGGTCGTCGACGTCGATCAGCGCTTCTTGATCATTTTCCGGCTTATCATTAGGAGACCAAGCAATTGCGAATACACCAGCAAATGTGGTAGCAACGCCATATAGGAACGCGACGGTCTGATGAAAGGTAGCTTTTTCAAAATCGCCATATAAGATCGCAGAGCCTACTATGGCGGAAAGAGTGAATAAGACAAATTGGGTGGGTATCACTACCTGCGTGTTCGGAGATGTTAGAATCGGAGGACAAGTGAAGACGTGAGAGGGTACTTTGCTATCAAAACGCATTAGGGCTCGGTTAAGGTATCTGATTTGTCCAAGGCCAGTTGCTATCAAAACCTAGAAGAACAAGTTAGGTGATCAAGTCGTATTTAATAAATAACCGTAAAAGCTCACAAATAGTACGGGGTATGTGATCCATTCCATGAAAATATCGATCCATTCAGTGGTAAGTAGCGTTGAGAGAGCCTTGGTGGATAAGACGGTGAAACCGCCTGGAGCAAGTGAGAAATGTGCATTTGGCAACAGAAAATTAAAATAATTTACCGAAGAGAGCGCATAGACCGACATCCACAAACACCCATTTCTGGCCTATGTTTCCATGGGAGAGGGTGGCAAGTATCAGCGCACCTACGATGTAGACGCTAGAGTATATGAGAAAGGGTAAACGAGTGACTGCCTTGCGGAGGGCGTCAGGATTCAATTTAGTATCTGAGGCATTAGATGCCAGGACGAGTGTAACTGCTCCGGTGATGGCGAGAACAATACCGAGAAGATCGCGCTAGAAGGCGAGAGATCAGAAGATGAATATGGTGGAAAAGAGCACAAGTTTACACCTTTTTGAATTGTTCACCAAGCATACAAGGAGCAAAGAAGCAGTTTGACATGAGAGCAAACTATATAAAAAGGCCAGATGAGTGCAAGGAGTGTGGAAGTAAGGAGGCGAAGCACCGTGCCCAAAGGCGCCACGACGGATGCGGGAGCATAAGCGTATGAGATGAAGTTACCAGCTTCACCGATGTTCATGAGCAGGAAGCCGAACCACCAAAGTTTTGACTTGAGATAGCGGCTTTCATTGTGGCTGTTGAGCAGAGGGGCGTTTTCTGGGATGGAGCTGATACGCCTGTGAGCGAGTTTCTGGAGGTTGAGGGCGAAAGAGATGAGGACGTTGCCGGCGACGGCGAACACGATGCCCGTCAACGTCGCCGTGGTGAGGCGCGGGACTGCCATCGCACGTCCATATAAGGCAACCTCCTTCGCTCTCCATAACCATGCGTGCCCGCCATTCCGTCCACTCCCTTCCCGCCTTCCCTGTCTATTCCGCCGCCTTTCTTGCAGATCACTCACTTGTCATCGGCGGCGGCGGCGGCACATCAAAGAGCGGGATTAAAAACAAACTGGCTCGTCTTCCGCCTCCCCCGTCGCTGGGTCGCTTATCATCTCCCACAGAGACTCTATTCTGTAGACGATGAGCGTTCAATCGCACTTATCGACGAGTTCGAACTCCAGAGCGGCGAAGATGCACCCATGAGTATGACTGCCGACACCGAGGTAAGAACACGTCAACAACGCGTGTCACTCCGCTGACCAGCACACGCAGTCCAACACAATATTCTGCGGCATAAACAGCACACAGGAAGTGCTGGAAAAGGGGGGAAATCAAAACTGTCGCGTCTTCACCGTCCACGATGCCAAGTACGTCGTTCTCACCAAAAGGCATGCTTTGCTCATCCAGCCCATCAGACTAGTGCTAGCCAAGACATGCGGGACGTTGCCACCTGACAACCCAGAGGACTACCAAGTACGTATTTATCGCGGTACAGATCTTATCCGCTAACCCTCCAAAAGAAAGTCACCGTCATTTCTCCAGATCGCACTGCATTGGCAATTGCAGGAAGTCACAACGTGGGTCCTCTCGTCCCCGCCAATGTTCTATAACATCATAACATCTTCAGTTGTCCGTCTTGTCGCCCACTACTCTCATGCCTATAGCTGAACCGATACAGACAGACAAGGAAATCTACGATGCCGCATTTTCTAAATCAATGGTACTAGTTCAATCAACTCTGATCAAGTTTCATTGTGGTTAATCAACCTTAGTTTGTAGTTTTAACAACTCATAATCTTTTCGTTTATGCGATGACCTCGCGAGAGACGGGAAAGGACATCTCTCTGGAGCTAAAAAAAAATATCGGCGTTCCAGAACCAATAAAATCAGTTGGAGACTGCACTTTTCGTGCGGCAAGGTGTGCTAATATGGCTGTAGATAGGATCACTACTCAAACAGTTATTCCAGGTTCCATCCAACCCAGAAACACCTCTTCACAGTAATAAACAGTGTTTCACCGCGTTCAAAGAAATCAAGAAATCTTTCACGGCAGTCTTTTATATGCCGCTGGGATACGGATACCTGGACGCTAGAAAAGCATCGGAAAGTCGGAGACAGAGGTTTGACCTGTTTTGATATTAGGTATGTGTTCCCGCCCGCGAATTCACACTTGCTGATGACAATAGCCTTGATGGCCGTTTCCTGGCCTTGGGTTCATCAGATTTGTCAATTGGGATATTGGATCCAAATACTTTAACAGTACGTGTCCTCGCGGTTGCGTAGTGTGTAAATGATCCAACCGCAGTTCATCAGCCTATCGTAACAATCCTCAAAGCGCACGAGTTTCCTCCAACTACGATTAAATTTAATCCAGCCTCTACGCTACTTGTGACAGGTAGTGCAGACAATTCTATTCGTGTCATCAATGTCCCACAACGTCCCGGAGGTCCTGGTACGTCTAATCACGGTCCCCTCTGCATGTTTTCTGACGTTGCACGAGTAGCATGGGGCGTTATTATATTAATCCTCCTTGCAGTCCTAGTCGCATTGCTAGCATTCGGAGTTGAAAGGCACCTTGCTTGATTTTCATCATTTGTACGACGCCATCCCGTAATTTATTCTGGATTTGTTCGTCATATTACACCTCTACCATGTAGGCATCTAGTCATAATCTTCTTCCTCAACCAATTTGCGTTTTGTACCATTGGATGTACCCAAGGTTGTTTGAACTTCTTCCATCGCATCACTTTCCTCCTCTTCATCATCACCTCCAGCAAACAAGCCATCCTCATCATCGCTTCCTTCCTCTGCGACGTGTACCCCTGCAGCCGGTGTGGCGAGCATTTCCATCTCCGAAGGTGTCTGGATCGCACTTATTGGGAACGGAGCCTCTTCACGAGGCAACGGTTCTTGCGATGCAGATGTCGCGGTGGACGGAGTGCTTATGATCTGAGGGGGCAGCATCGCAGCGGGTTCCATATCAGCTTCTTCTTCTTCCTCGGATTCAGACTCTTCAATCTCTTCAACCTCTTCGTCGTACAACTTGACATCAGGAGGAGGTTTATGAGGTACGAGGTCAAAGTCAACAGAAGTCAAACATTCTGACGCCGGAGGTAGGCGAACACCAAAGACTTCTGGAACGGGGGGTAGCGGGGTGGCATTAACTTGATTTGCTAGCGATAGGATGTACTACATGAACTGAGTGTCTGCGCCGGCATTAAATTAAGCGCACGCACCTCCTTCGGGACTCGCCCGCCGAACTCCCAGCCCACTCTGGCTTGCACAGCAAGCATCACATCATCCGACTCAATCTTACCCCCATGACCAGCATGTTCGGCATAAACACTGGCGTCTGTCAACACCTGTGAAGTATATCGATGAGAAAATTCAAGAAGCTGGTGAAGGACGCCTGGTTGCGCATCCTGTACGGAAGGCGTGGATGCCAGGAGGAGGGCGATGGCGCGAGCAGTGGGTGGCAGGTTATCTGCGGCGCGGGACATGGATCAACTCTGACTTGATATCTGTTTGGCAACACCACAGTCACGTGATGTTTTCTATTCAAACTCCGAGCTCCATTACAAACTCGTGAGTCTTGTCTTTTGAAAGCCGACCACGATGAGTACATTACGCCTCGCTTTTCAGAGCATTCCTTCCGTGGCACGAAATACTGCGCACAAGTCTGTGCTGCGGCCTCTAGCTGTTCGCAGCTACCATGAAAAAGTGATATCACACTATGAGCGGCCTCGAAATGTAAGCATGCCGTGTCCTTCACTTCCCAGTATAGATCTTGCTTATCTGATAATTCTTCAGGTCGGATCACTGCCAAAGAACGACTTGGATGTTGGCACAGGTCTTGTGGGAGCACCTGCGTGAGTCCTACCATGCACCGCGTCACCTGCGGAGCTAATTGTATATCTTTCATGTGCAGCTGTGGCGACGTCATGAAGCTTCAGATACGTGTGGACGAGAAAGGCATCATATCGGACGTCAAGTTCAAAACTTTTGGCTGTGGAAGTGCCATCGCATCAAGTTCTTATTTGACGGAGCGTGTTAGGGGTTTATCATTGGAGGAGGCAGGAAAAATAAAGAACACCGAAATTGCCAAAGAATTATGCCTGCCCCCCGTCAAGTTGCATTGCTCCAGTACGCGTGTTCAATCAAACTCCCGCAATGAAATTCACATGTTCCCAGTGTTGGCAGAGGATGCCATTCGGTCGGCTATTCGTGACTACCACTCGAAACGTAAGACCTTGGGTGAGCAAAAATTTGTCAATGTTACCCAGGGCACGTTGGCCTCGGAAGCCGATGCCCCGATGCCAACGGCCTAAAACACCCATGCACGCTCTGTTAGCTTTCCTCACCCCATGTACTGTAGTTCTATAATTTCGTATTCTCGGACAGTGAAAATGATGACTATTTCGAAGTCGAGGCTCCTTTGCTACCAACTACTGAAAAACTACCAGAAGCAAACCATCGCTCATTCGCCTCTTTTACACGCTGCGCAGCGACAGCACGATTGGTCAGTTCAAAACCTGCATTGAGTCAGCTGCGCATTCCTTTCTAATGATCAGCACGACCTACCTTGTGCAGGAGTTACACTGAGCGATGTAGCCGTTCCTGAAGAAGCTGCTTGAGCAGAGCGGGTAATAGCAGCCGTCCTTAGCTTATTGGCCTTGGAAAGCTTGGCTACAACAGAATCGAACTGTCAACCCAGTAAACCAGTAAACCAGAAATTTTCTGACCTCGACTCTTGATTTCACCGAGACCTGCCCTAACCTTGCCAGTACCTACACCAATCATTCCCAAACCCTTGGTCTGGTCAAAAGCACCAACTTCTTCTTCGGCCTCACCAAAAGCCATGCGGTTCTGTAACTTGCGTAATTCTGTCTGTGCATACGCCTCCTTGGACTTTCGTGCCCTGACGAAAGGATGTCAGACTCAACAGTCGCATTGCAGAGCCAATTACACCTTCTACCACCACGGCGCTTTTTAGCTCCGTCATTGGGTATCGGCAAAGCCTTCACAACCTTGCTTGGAGGAGGTGCTGTTAATCGATCAATATGCTTTTCTATTTGTTCCCGGAGAGTTCTTCCGTAGTTACCTATGAACAAGATGATCTGATTGCGGACTACATAAGTGAACAAATCATACCATCACGATGACTTCTTCCGAGGTCCATTCGCACAGCTAATGCACACTTTGCACCGACCGTCCGCTGAACTTTCATGCGATACTCTGGTGGGGTCTGCGTAACAATCTCTGACTGAAATATAAAGCCCGTATGACGACGCTGCGTCGCAGTAGAGAATCCGGCCGTAATCTTCTTCTGGGCACCCAGCAACTGTAGAGATGTCACGCTTGCATATAGTACATGGGCATGGCAACATACATGCACGTTGCAGGAAGGCATTTTCGCGAGTCCACTCAGTCCACCTGCTACACCAAGAAGTTTGGCGGCCGTGGTCGTGCCGACGATGGCTGAAAGATTTGGAGCGAGCATATTCATCCTAGAACTAACGTACAGAAAAATCTGTTTTGGTCGATCGATTGTCGCGTGGGGCATGAAATTTCATACCTTCTTGCGAGCATCCTCTAATCGATCCGCCAGGTCGCAAGCGCGCTGTGTAGCAATCCAGTCTGCTTCGGACAATTGTTTTCCTGATGTGGTTGTGGCCGTAACAACTACACTCATGATGACGGCTGGAGGAAGAATGCCTGTCAAATCCACCTTTGTAAGATCCTACTTAAGCCGTCAATTACTGAACACATCTTCAAGGATAGTGAGTACTTCGTGATTTCCAAGAGCCCTGACGGAGCGTATATACATGGCAGGATCCGTTACGAGCTGTTCAAGCTCAGGGAACTTTAAAGCATAATGATCTCGGATGAACTGTTTGTGTAAGAAAATTGTCACTAATTGATGATAACCCTACTTACCTTGTGTACAACAAGGATTTCATTGTCGACGTCGACGGATAGATTATTAGCTTGGACAATAAGATTATACTCTGGGTTCATATGGGCTGGTAATGCCATGGACTCAGCTGAGGTAGGATTAGCTTGGTATCTTTCAATGTCCTATTGGCGACATTGCAGTTGGGGCGTGGAGGACAATGAAACACACGTACTCTGAGAGTGTCCATCATTCTTTTGCTTCCATCTAGCCTAGCGACAATGGACACGTCGTCGACAGCACCGAGCTCCATCCGCTGGACGTCCTCAGCGTCTAGCTCGTCTGCCGGCTTGACGCCACCCTCTAAGACAAGGCCGGGGGCGTGCTCGTTAGCAGATTCATCGTCAGACATATGGCCATCCTCATCCATTTCCTCTGCTTTACGCTTAAGGGCCGCGGGGGGGACATCGTGGCCGTCGTCAGAGAGACCGTCGAGGTCGAGATCGTCGTCCATATGGGTGTTTGGCAGTGGCGGGGGAAGCAAACAAAGGAGCAAGGTGACGTGGTGTGACGTCACGGGGAAAGTGGAGTTTCTCCACTGCTGTGCACAGCTCCTCGTCCTTGTCTGGTTCCTATTAGGATGCCCACTGGCAGCAGCGTTGTGGACGCATTTAAAAGTACTCCCTCTCATCTCATCGCCATGCCATATTTTCCAATTCTCAAGTCATTTCTAGGTCTTCTGAGGCATGGCAGAACCCATGTTCAACCTAATAATAGTCTCGCTTCACGTGCTCCTCATCAACAGCCATCTCCCGTCGCTCCCGACCCGACACATCCTCCGCCAAAGGAGGCTGCAGCGATGATCGTCAGCGAGGAGAGAGAGGCCCGCAACAGGATGCCGTCATACAAAGGTTTAGAGAATTTTAAACTTTTAGAGAAGATGGGAGAGTTCGTTTGCTTGTCCCAGTTCATTTGACTCCCGTCTTGACTCGCTTGCTCTAGCGGTGCTTTTTCCGACGTCTACAAAGCCATCGATGTCGCAACGGGCAAAAAGGTGGCTGGTGGGCATCCATTCACTGCCAACCGTCTACTTTCTTATCATAGTAATTCTATCAACCAGTGAAAGTGGTCCGAAAGCACGAGCTCAATGCTTCACAGGTCAGTCGCCGTTGTTATTACGGATGCCATCATTTCCCATCTTCATGGCTGACTTGCGCGCCGCGGTCGTCTCGTTAATTAGGCGGGGGAAAAGCACCTTAATGCACAGTTTAAGAAGAAACCGCGCGCGATAGAGGTACCCCCCATCCAATCCCTCTTATTACCTCATTCTTCTGTAACAACATTGTTCTGATATGCTATCTCCAGAGATCCAACGTACTTAAAGGTAGAATACACTTTCCTTTCACCGAATCAAGGCCTTTGATTAACAAATCCATAGAGGTTCAAATAATGCGGGGTATCAATCATCCATCTATCGTCAGGTTGTACTCGTTTTCCGAATCTTCAGAGTACTATTTTCTTGTCCTGGAACGCAAGTCTTGCACTTAATCTATTTTCATTGTGCTTAACACTTTTCCGTTCGCATGTAGTCATGGAAGGCGGTGAACTCTTTCACCAGATTGTCAAGTTGACGTACTTTAGCGAACATCTGGCTCGTCATGTCATCCTTCAAGTCGCACAAGGAATTCACTACCTGCACGAGGAGCGTGGTATAGTTCACCGCGATATAAAACCGGAGAATCTGTTGTTTGAACCCATTCCGATCGAACCATCAGGGAATCTCATACGTCGTCCCTATGACGAAGAGAAAGAGGATGAGGGGAAATTCATCCCCGGTATGGGAGGCGGTGGAATAGGCCGCGTAAAGATTGCAGATTTTGGTTTGAGCAAAGTCGTGTGGGATGAGAAAACGAAGACTCCCTGCGGTACTGTGGGGTACACGGCTCCAGAAATCGTCAAAAATGAGCGATACAGCAAGAGCGTTGACATGTGGGCCTTGGGATGCGTGCTTTACACTCTCCTCTGTGGTTTTCCACCATTTTTTGATGAGAGCATTGACGTGTTGACGGAAAAGGTGGCAAGGGGCTATTATACATTTCTAAGTCCGTGGTGGGATGACATTAGCCCTTCAGGTGCACCTCATCTATTGCTTTGCCTTGATAATGGTCTAATTATCTTAGCCATGGACCTCGTAGCGCATCTTTTATGCCTGGATCCTGAGAAGAGGTATACAATCGATGAATTTCTGGCACATCCTTGGTGCAATGAATCTCATGTGCCACCTGTACCAATTCCTTCGATTCACATTCATAGGGATGTGCTCAATAACAGGCCACTGGATTCACCGTTATTGTCTGCAGTCCTAGGCGGCAGGCCCGAGGGTCGTAGTCCTGGGTTGGCTACCCTGAAGGAGGCGTTTGATATCACATATGCAGTCCATCGAATGGAGGAAGAGGGCTCGCGTAGGAGGAAGTATAGAGGGAATGGGATGGGCGCGCATAGATTCCTTGGTGGTTTGAATGAAGATGATGAAGATGACAATGAAACCGTAGACGACGTTCCTGCCCTGGAGACCCGGCAGGCCGGGACCTCAGGGAACCATAACCTTCCGCAAAGTTCATCGAGACACCACAACACGGATCGAAGGCACAATAAGAATTTTGAGCTTGACCTTGGTGGCGCGACGTTACTTGGGAGGAGGCACAAGCGAAGCGCTGGCGCAGGCTATTCAAACCCTCAAGGGAACGGCAGTCCACTTAAGCTGGAATCTCTGCGAATTAACGACTGAAGATGACTACGATCGTAGTTGCTAGATTTCAGGACTATACCATTCGATTTTTACCCACCGCTTTTTTTTTTGTTCTAAGCCGATTGCACGATTGGCCTTTTCCTTTTTCTGGCGGACATTCCATATCGCACGCCCATCATAGGATGTAATAGGACATGCATTCCATAACACATTTCTGATTGGCAATCTGATTTGTATGTACTCCAGTCAAATATTTGTAGGACCATCGGCTCAATCATCTTGCGGGTGCGCCCTGGCTTCGATAATTAAGAGCGGTTGTTTACATGTCACTCGATTGCTGCATTGCAAATGTCCATCAATCATGCAATGTTTCGCTTGCTATCATGGTACCCGTAAGAAGGCGAAATCAGATTTCACGTTGGAAGACAGGCACGCCTGCGCTCCACATGACTCCTCAGGTTAAGTGTCAAGGATAAGGGTTTCAGTTAGGATTCTTGACACGAGGCATACAGCCGCATGATCAATAGCCACCTGTAAACAATTGAATACTGGCGTGGTTGGCGTGGTTATCTGTAATGTGCCAGAATTATTGTTATCTCATTAAAATAAGGGTGCGTTTTTTTTTTTTTTGGCCTATCCTGAGGTTCGGAAGTATTTGGGCATGATCCTGAGGCATTAATTCCTTTTCAGCCCATACACACGAGTCCAGCGTGATGGGACGTGTCTCTACGTCATGTGGAGGGAGTGCTAAATCGGCTGCCAGATTGTTGCGCGGTCCCAGGATGTGCGTTCTGGGGTGATGCTGATAATAACTCGAGTTTAATGCTAGTCGATTTGGAAATTCTTATCCGGGGAGGATACGGATCAGGTAACGGACGAACTTCTGACGTGAAGAAGTAGCGCATGACCGCGGCAAGCTTGCGGCAATGCAGGTAATGCATCGGCGGAAACGGGGAAGATCGGTCGGTAAACGTCAGTGTATTGGGGTATCTCCGAATGACAGGATATGAACGGTGGTGCAGGGTATCCAGTGTGCGTGCAACCAAAATCAAGAGATAGCGAGTGCTATGCATGTACAGAATATAGAGTCCTGGACGGAGGCTATGACATCAATTTCTCCAAAGTCATGGAAAAAATGACGGGTGGACATGGACTGACATTTGTAAACATTTCCTGAGCGATGCAATCTCCTTCTTGCCAATGACAGAGGATATCCATTCTGAAGCGCGCAGTGTCGGTCGCACGTACTAAGACGAGACGATGGTTACGTACCTTCCACCCTGTCCCAGGTTCTCGTTGACTTGTGTCAAGACAACATACTTACTGATGGTAACAGGTGAGACCGCAAGACAGACAAGAGTCTGGCGATGCAGAGCACACTCACAACCCCCGAGGCTGTATCTCCACCATTCTTTCTTTGACTCTCTCTGATATTTCTTTGATAAGGGCTCGAAGCTTGTCGCGGTCCTTGAGATTGGACCATGTTTGGGATTGCAGAGTGGAAGACAAGAGCTGTTTGATGTAAGCCTTGAGGGCGTCATTGTCGAATCTAGGCCTGAGAGAGGAATCTGAACGGGGGGACTGTGGCGAGCGCAGAGCCATTTGATGGGTGCTTGCCTTGGTAGCCACGTGTTGCCCCGACGCGCGTTTCAAAACGTCAGCCGACTCGGAATAATGGCCTCGATAACATTTCCGTCCGACTCTTCCCACTTCTACCAGCCGCACTTTGATACCGCCGCATCTTTCCAGGTCAACCCTCTTAGCTCGCATCCCCCCCGATCCTCTGCCAACGGAGCCGAATTACCTAATGGCACCGCAACAGAGCTAGCTCTGGCGGACGTGGAGCTGGACGAGCAAGAAGACAAGGTACAGCAATTGGAGGGCCGGATACGCAGGGAAGATGTTTGGAATGAAATGTTCTTGACCAGCAATGGCAGAGACAAGGCATTAGTACGTGGTCCTCGACTTTTTCTGTTTTTTTTTTTTTTTTTCTTCTTGGGAGGGTGGATTCTCTCCAACTCATTGGCGGCACTTGTAGAAATTAATCCAATATAGTATTCGCGTATATCTTCTGCTACATAATGCTGCCACTACCAACCGATTCATGCACAAACGTAGCCAATCGTCATGGAGTGCTGAATTGGCCAAACGTCTCGAGTCAACGGCCGATGGACTTTCATTCACGAGGTCCTTTTCCATTATTTGAACGTACTAGTCTCATGCTGACCTCCATCTGCTTGTAGGAAGCTCTTGTTGCTATTCAACTGGTTGTCGCCTTTGACCATCATAACCGCTCAACAATCGGTTCCGTACTCAAGCGAACAGTCTCCGAACGCATCTAAAATCGGTTCAAAGCCTTTCCTGCATGCATTACTACATACTCCTCCTCCAGTATTACTCGAGTTTGTACATGCACTCGCAGACGACGTGGTAACGTATTGCCGACTTGGGCTGTTTAGCAAGACCTTTGGCCGACGAGCGGAACGATTCTCAGACTGGTGTTGGCTGTTGGCAACACTAGTGGGTCTCGTTGAGAACGGCGTAGAAAGACAAATGATAGGGCGCCTGCGATCTGACGGCGAGGGCGATGATGTTTTACTGTTTTCTGCTGTAGCTGATAAGCATCACAGTGGAAAACCGATTGTATGCGGAATCCATGAAGGGGGCGACGGCCAAATCCAACCCGCGGACTACGATGAATGATGAAAAGGAGTTGAAACGGCTGCAGCGTCAAGAGTACTGGTTGGGTGTGTCAAGAGTAAAGCTGATGATGGACCTCATATTCGTCTGTGAGTGTCGAGTGTAGCGCGGCTCTTGGCAAGGCAACTGAAAAGGAATGCAGCGTATGATCTTTTCCACATCCAGCGGGCTAGAGAGCCTGTGAAAGCATTGTGTGGACTAACGGCGGCCATTCTAAGGTAGGCCGGGGGGTTGGTGTCCTTCTCGTCTGGTGTTCTTATCGAACTTCTTCCTCAGCTCCGCCAAGTTATATGACCGACAGAAAACAAGACTAATGAAGACGCTCGTGTCGTGATGCCCGGATCTCTTGCTGCTGCCCTGTATATATATATATATATATACCCATATCTTTCTACTAGTCTACTGCACAATAGATGTTTCTGTCTCCAACTGTCTGACCCGCTCGTTGGCCTGCTGCATGTATTTTTCGTGAGAGAGGTGTAGATGGGTGAGTTGAAGACCCTGTGGAGGTGCAAGCGTTGGCAGAGAGTGGAAGGAGCGGTGGCACGTACAAGATAGACTGCAGAGCCGAGAAGAAATATGGGCACCATGGCAGGAAGAGAGGAAGAATACCAGAGGCGATGTCTGTTGGGCGGTGAAGGAAGAGGCATGTCACCCAGTGAGCGTGGGAGACGCACACTCTTTCGTTCCCGCTCCCTCTCCTGCCCAGGCTCCCATGGGATCCCGTCGACATGACTTTTCTTTGACGCCCTCCTCCAGCGAGAAACCCTCTCTGACATCTCTGGCGTCCACCTCCAGCCATTTGCCATCCCCCCGCCCCCCATCTCGTCCTTGTCCCCATCATCAGCATCGCCTTCGTTCACGTATTCCTTATACCCGACCACGGAGTCTACGGATACTCAACCTCTTCAAATCATGGCTGCCTATCATTTGTTATGTAGCAACAAGCCTTGGCTTTCTGCTCGCGATCGCTCTCTACAGGGACCAAGTATTCCAACGTAAGTCCATCTTGAATGCGTAACCGATAGACACAGAGCTAGCCTTTCTTTCTCTCTCTCTCTCTCTCTCTCTCTCTCTCTTAATTAGGGCTCGATGAGCTATCGCGGTGGTTACGCGCTGATGAAATGTACGGACACGCCGTGATGTTTGTGCTCATTTTTATAACCACATTCCGTGAGTCTTCGCTTGTCGCTTGTCCCCTTGCCGAGTTCACACCATTCGTATTACAGCACCTATTCCCCTATACTCCACGCTTATCACATTATCTGGATATACTTTCGGTCCCTGGATGGGTGCCATTATCTCATACTTTGCGGCTCTGACCGGCGCTCTGACCGTCTTCACCGCATCTCGCGCTCTTTTCCGCGAGTCAATTACCCGTTGGCTGGCCTCGTACACCGGGATCAGGCGCGTCGTCCGTGCCATAGACAAGAGGCCCAAACTACTATTTCTGATACGCCTTGCTCCATACCCATACAATGTGATGAACTGCCTACTGGCAGCCGCACCGACACTGACGCTGCACACGTATACGGTTTGCACCGCCTTGTCTTTGTTCAAGGTCATTATACACACGAGTTTAGGGGCCTCGATGCACTCGTTCAAGGATTACCACCGCGGGTTGAGGCACGATGCATCCGAGGCCGACACGGCAGCACGTGTGTGGACTGGAATGGGGATTCTCCTCTGTGTGCTTATCTTTGTTTACCTATCGATCATTGCGCGGCGAGCGGTAGATGAGGAATTGGGAGAGGAGGAGGAAGGGAGAGGGGATCATGAGGAAACGGTAGGATTTCTATCAGTGGAAGGAGAGGGAGAATGCGAAGGACACGGCGGTGATGGCGGGGGAGAGGAAGGATCAGAAGGGATGGTAGAATCACCGCATCAGATGGGGCTTGTGTCAGCGTCGCTGGGGCGCGGTGGGCGGTGGGATGTGTGAGCCCAAGTAAGGAAATAGGACTAAAGTGAGAAATACCAAATATTGCTTTCTCTCCTAACGTTCTGATCAGAAAGCCGAGCCCGTCCGTGGCCGCTGTCCGTTTGCGTGCGAGGGACATGCAGCTACGTGCGTACACTTGTACGCACGAACCCTCGAAGCTTAGATCTGCTCTATTTATACACACACGTCCACACGTAATCCCTCCACCGATCCGGTAACGGACGGACGTTACCCACCATCATGGGGGGGGGGAAGGTCGCCATCTAGTATACTAGTAGAAAGTAGACGCACCCGTCAGTCATCCTTGCCCCGGTTCTAGACGCCCACCATACTCCCCATATCAGGCTAGTCGCTCTGCAATATAAGCTTGATCTTCGCTCCTGAGCTTAACACATGACAATTAAAGCTTAATTTCCCAATCCGCATGAACCCTGAAAGTTTCCCATGTCCCTCTATTTGGATTGCACAACAATGCTAGTGATGATCGTGGTATATGCAGCAAGGGAATAGGGCCGGAACATCGGCTATACCAAGAATGAACAATGTTCCAAGAATAAAACGGTACGTAGCGAGAACTATAACTTGACAAGAGATCAACCCTCCAAAAGCAACCATGAGCTAGGGGATGCTGCAGATACAAGGTCCAATATCCGAACAAGGTGAGAAAATTTCGAGCAAGAAACAAGGACAACGATCCATCTCCTCCTCGATGTCGTCTTTTGCTTTTCTTTTTGTTTTGTTTTGTTTTAGTTTTTTTTTTTTGCATTTTATAAAAGTCCGTGTTGCCAAAATTATCACATATCCCCTGAAGCCTTCGCATACGGATGCGTCATATGCTCATTCATCGAAACGTAGCCAAAATCAGGCGAGACTAACTCAAGATTGGTCAGCAAATTCGGCTCGGAAAATACACTTGATTCTGCTCACATCGATTGATGTTGGCATCCCCATTATAGGCTTCAGGAACAGGTGGTGTGTTTGCTTGGGAAGATGAGGTGTGGGATGCGGCAGATATAGATGAAGTCGCCGTTGATGGGCGGACGTTTCTATTCCAGCTGTCGTTTATAGATTCCAATGGGTTGGCGTGACCAACTGATGCTGAATGTACACTGGAGTAGGCAAAATCAGACTGCGAGTTGCTGTTAAAATGATACGTGTCAACAGATGGGAGCTGAATCATGCTCTTGACGCGTGGTATACCCGATGACGGATGATCATCCAGTCCATGCGGAGAAGAGGGCCGATGATGATCTTCGTATGGGCTTGGGTAGGGACTCATAGCCTGGCTATGGCGCCGTGGTCGACGAATGCTCAATGTGCCCTGCCCATAAGGGGATTTTGCGGAAGGGGGACGGACTGGAGAAATTGGACGATGGCTGGAATTTGGACGAGAATAATCGTGGTGAAAGTGGTCGTCGTAGGGGATGGAGGAAACGGAGGAGATGGAATATCCCGTTGCAGGCCGGCTATCTGGGGACAAGGACGAAGCGCTATGCTCTGTGTGCATTGGCAAAGAAGAAAAGGGTGAGGCGTAGGAGGTGGTAATGGCTGCGTTGGGCCTAGAATAGCCCGAGCTGCTAGGATTCAACAAGGAAGAGAGGCTATTATTGTGGCTGGACGCGCTTCCGTTGCTTGTGGCGGCAAAGGACCAGGTGTTTTGGTCTGAATAGTTGTAATGGGGGGAGGAGACCATCAAATCTCGACTCGAGGCAGAATAAGAGGAAACTGAACTGTATGCAGGAGATGTGGGTGAATCATCTGTATTGAGAGAAATGGGATGAAGTGCAGAGTGTGTGGAATGATTGTAAATGCTATTGTGTGAGATGTGAGGGGGGTCGGAGGGGACGGTGAGAGGAGGGAGAGCCGATCTGGGGTAGCTTTGACTCCAACCGGCGGCATTGTTCTGATTCAGGGCCGTAAACGAGCCAGGGGCGGAAAACCCGCGGGCTCTGCCGACAGGATTTACCTTTGGGGAATGGGGAGGATTGGAGAGAGGAATTGAGCTCATGCTGACAGTGGGACGGGGAGGGGGGATTGTGGGGTGATCCTGGGAATCGCGTTTGCGGGGTTTTGGGAGACGCGGGGGAACGCGTCGCTTGAAATTGGCGACCACGTCTGGAGGAGAATGACGGTTGAGGGTGGGGTGGGCTGTGTTGGGAGAGAGAGAAAGGGTCAGAGACAGGGCAGAAAAAGCAGACAAGAAAAGAATACAGACACCAGGTGCTAGCGTCGGGGTCATCAATTGCAGGGTCGACGTTACGCAGATTAACTTTGCGCATAAATCCATAGATCTACATAGGAAGGAAGAAAAGTTGGTGGGTGAGGGAGGGGAGGCAAGAATCTGCGAAGAGGACGAACGAACGTTTAGTTGCCGAGAGAAGCTTGCAAATCTCGATTGGCGGTATATGCTGGGAAGGACATGGAGGGCGAGCTGCTCAGGCCTCTCGACAATGATGTATTCACCGGCTGGGTCCCAGCGGATCATGTGGTGGTTTTCAGCGCGTTCGAGGAGAGCATATAGTTTTGTGAGGAAAGTTGCCTGTGGTTTTGAGTCGTGCTTATGGGGAGAGGCATGGGGGATGTCGTGGGGGGAGGCGTCGGCCATGGCAGGGGAGAGGGGGGGGAGAAGGCTTTGTATTGTATTTCAGGCTGGTGGAGATACGTAAGGGGAGGATCTGAGATGGACAGGGTGGGAAGCCTCCCGAGGCGCCGAGGCAGCCGCGTGTGCCGTTTCTCATCCCCCACATGTTCTCTCTTATTCACCGGTCACCGGCCAGATCCCGATAGCTCTACTAAGAAAATTGGCACAGCCGTTCGCTGCTGCCCATTAGCCCTCCCCGTCATACAGCAGTGTCACGCTCGAAAACGCCTCAAACTCCTCCCCTCCCGCTACCGGTTCCCCCTCCTCCCGCTGCTCTTCCAGGTGCAGCGACCGCGACTCCTTCAGCTGCCGGAAATTCACCGCGTCCGCCCCCTTGGATGTCGCTGGCACTATCGGCGGTCGCGTGTGCCGCAGCAGTCCCCAGTTGATTTTCCCAAACCATCGGTGCTGTTTCACCTCGCTCGCTCCGCTCCGGCTCCCAAGTCGTGTCCGCTCATCCTTGTCCAGCAGTCGCATCATGCACTCCTTCCCTGCCTGCGACACCCTCGGGCTCTCCCGGAATGGTACCGCCAACGTGCGGATCTTATGAAATGTCTCGTTGCGCTCCTGCCCTTTGAATGGCGTCGTTGCATACTACCCCATCCATCTACGTCAGAAATGCCCCCCTGCCTGCCAGAGAAGTCACTGTAAGACGTACAATCATTTCATATATAAGAATCCCAAGCGTCCACCAATCGACGGCTGCCGTGTGACCCTGAGCCGCGATTACCTCTGGCGCAATGTATTCTACACCGCCACACAATCGGTCAAAAAGTAAACCTTCCTGGATCAATCTGGGGGGCCCTTACCTTCTGTACCAACGAACGAATTAGTTCGCAGGTTTCCTGTACACGACATGGTATCCACCATCGGCACCTGTCTTAATTTTAGCTCATCACTAAATAGCCATTTTAGCTACTGACGCCATTCTGTTCAGAGTGGACCATCACCGGCATTCCGCTGGTGTCATTTAGCTGCTTTGCCAGGTCAAAGTCGGACAACATGATGTGTCCAGATTGGTGCAGCAATATATCTGTTCCCGTCACCATCAGCATCCATACCGGCAAATATCCTGCGTTTCCGCCCTAGTGACTTACTCTCCGGTTTCAAGTCGCGATAAATAAAGCCCATCAGATGCAGGTACTCCAAAGCAGCCACCACTTCTGCTGCATAGAATCGGGCCCCGTCTTCCGGTAAACGCTTGTCAGGGCGGGTCTGCAGAGCACGAAAAAACTCGCCGCCCATGCAGTATTCCATGCAGAAGTAGAGATAGCCCTCTGATTGAAACGAGTGATAGAGTGTGACGATGAAGGGGTGATTCGCCGTTGCTAAAATTTCCTGTTCTGTCAGTGCGCGCTTGATCTTCTTCCGCTCGATCATCTCCTTCTTGGACAGCACTGTCTCAAGTTGGAGTCGTTCCAAAGACAGTACAACTCATCCACCTACCCTTCATCGCAAACAGCTTAGCCGTCTTCTTTTCCTTCACAAGATACACTCGTCCAACGTCTCCCTTTCCAAGTAGCTTCAGCTTCACAAAACTCGACGGTCCCACTTCCACCTGTCCATGTATCAGCCCATCAATGCTTCATATCCTCTCTTTACTTCCTCACACTCACTTGTCGTATTTTGATTGAATTACTTGAGTATGTCCTCCGGAACCCAGGTCCTTCCCGCCCACCGCTGCCCTTGACCGGTGCAGACAGCCCTGTTCTCAGACGGCTTTTGGAAGAACCAGAAGAGGACGTTTCTGACGAGTCCATGCCCTTCTCCAGAGAATCCGACGCGACTGCCGGTAACGGTGGTATAACATCTGACGGGGCAAGCAGTCCGTTCTTGGTAGTCGTCCCTGACCGCGATCCAAGCGATAGCAATCCCTTGGCATTGGGTGCCGACGCGACTCGACGTATAAATCTAGACGCCGTGGCACCCATAGCTTTGGGGCTTAGTGGTCCGTTCGTCTTGCCCCGGGCAGGCGTTTTCGGAACACTAAACGAGCCCTGAGAAGGGTTCGCAGTCGGAACCTTGGTTGACGAGACCCCCACTAGGTGCTGTTTTTCCGATTTACTCCGTCCCTTTGCCATGGATGGAGCGTGGGTCGGAAGAGCCGGAGGCGTTTCATGGATGGCTGGCGCATGGTGGGGGAGCAGAGGGCTATTCTGCGACGTGCTAGTAAACGGAGTCCGTGAAGTAGCGGCACTGCTTGAATCTGTAGACTGCGTATATGAAGAGTTGTAAGAAGAACGTGGGTCCGAGATATAAGACGTAGGGGTTAAAGAAGGAGCTGTTGATTGGGTATTGGAAGCAATCCCTTCATTGATAGAATCTACATGAGTATCCAGAGCCAAAGAAGTATTATGTGTATTCAATTTCTTGGAGGAGGAGTTGGGTAAACGAAAAACAGATTTCCAATGAGTGCTTGGGCTTCGAGGGGAAGAATCCTGGAGTTCTTTTCCATTAAACCGATGATTTGGAGACGTCTTGGTGTACGTTGACTGCATAGCCTCGCTGGATACACCAACAATAGAGAAGGAGCGACGGGATGGAGAAAGAGGATGGTTCAGGGTGGGGCAGGTTGATACTATAAGTACGCCCATTTCAGCAGGACAAATCAATCGTCTTTTATGTAAGCGTCTGCTCCTTGACACATCCTTTATATAATGCCAGAAACCTCTTCGACTTCGACCCCCATGCTGTGGTTCCAAGCCGTAGTTTATGCAGTCTGGGCAACTGAAATTCACCGTACCGCGCCGTCGTTTTTGCCGTGGTGCACCAACGGGCCATGTGACAGGGCGTTACGCCCAGAGCCATCACGCCATCACTGCACTAGGGTAAACCTTTTTTTTTCCTACAAGGCCAGGGGGGACCTCCCCTGACGGAATGATGCTGAAAAACTACTTACTGAGAGCCTCTTCTGCACTTTGATTTAGACAAGTCCGAGCAGCCAGCATTCTCAATTTCAACAAACCTCGGGCACTCTGAGCGCCGGCCGACCGACAAGAGAGGAAAGTGGACACTCAACGCAACCACGGCCTTGTAGATTAAAGTTCCCGTGCCTCTACCACTAACATCCAACAATGCCAGTAGACCTACTCTACTCTCACTACATTAGCACAGTCCATTGTGGCGGCCCGGCCAATTCCAAAACAGGGACGATCTTCCTCCGATGAAAACGGCAAATTACATCGAAAAACTAAACGCAGTATGACTATGTTGAAGGCAAGTCGGTTCGCCGTTGGGTCTTTTTTCTCGACGTACGTCAGAAGAATCATCATATCGTCCCGTCCTTTCCAGGTTGCAGGGAAACACGCCTCTAGGCGCCGGTAACATTTAATACTTGATTTTCAACCGATCACCAGGACCTCTCCAAAATGTCTCCGCCACGTAGGTTGTCTGCTGAACGTTCCTCGTTGTTGGACGAAGCGCCACCATCTTACCTCTCCATCGATGATGAAGTCGAGAGGCCATTCCAGGATGGACAAGCAAACAATGTCGCACCCATCAACAGGTTTAGTAAAACAGATCTTGGTTGGATTTTGGCTGGCTTGTGGTCGGGTGTCTTTCTTGGTGCTTTTGAAGGTATATTATTTCGTATAGAAAGGTCCTCATACTTATAACAAGCAGGGACCGTTGTTGCAACGCTTCTAGCGCCTATTGGCAGTGAATTTCAAGCATCCCATCAATCTTCTTACATCGGGACAGCTTATTTACTCTCGGTGTGCTGCTTTACACCCCTATATGGTAAGCACTCTTCTTTCTGTCATCCCCCCGACTAACTGGCCTCTCTCTCGAAGGGAGACTGGCCGACATCCTGGGTCGGAAAGGTGCCATGCTGCTCGCCCTATCTCTTTTCGGTATCGAGATCCCTATCACATTCTCAAAAGGTGACATTATTTTCAGGCTCGGGCACAGTATTCTGTGGTTATGCTCCGTCAATGAAAGCATTAA